>OY998180.1:1452938-2177938 GCA_963921935.1 Galeruca laticollis | reverse complement strand
GAAATTCGGGGAACCATTCTTTCAATACATTTTGGATAGGTTTAAGAGAAAGTGAAGTAACCTTTTTAATTTCCGGTAAGGTATCTACAGGAGTAAATGTGTCAAGAGCGGCAAACTCATTATTTTCGCATAGAAAATTAGGACCATGAAGCCAAAAACGCCAGACATTTTTTGTGAAAACTCCTCGAGAAAGAATGTCCGCGGGATGGTTATGAGAGCGAATGTGTCGCCACGTGAATCCTATGCTATTCTGCTGAATGACATGGACACGTCTGGACCCGAACCGAGTGAAATCACTCTCCGTATGTCTTATCCAGCTTAGAGAGACGAGGGAGTCAGACCATAGATTAACAGAGAAGAATTTGTAATTGGACGCAAACACGTTTACCAATTTAGAAATAAGTTTCGAAAGAAGAACCATAGCGATAAGTTCAAGCTTAGGGATCGTAAGCTTAGTTTTAAGGGGATTTACCCTCGATTTAGAAGTGATCCAGCGAGATGAAAATGAATTGTTTTAGAATATCAATATTCGTAATAGGAGTGTCCCATCCAAGCTTTCGTTGCCAGATGGATTGTAGTAAAATCAGGCAGAGGAGAAAAAAAAACTGAAGCATGTCCGACGAAGAGTTCCATTTCATTCCAAGAATTTTGCAAGGAAGCCTTTCCAAGTTCAAATCTAATTCGAGGTCAGAATCAATTGAGAGATATTGAAGACATTCTAATGAGTTGGAGTGCCATTTATGCAAATAGAAACCATGTGTAATAAGAACAGCATTTAATTCGGAATGAAGAATTTTCATATCATCAATTTCAGAGACTCCACTGATGATCTCGTCCATGTAGGTTTGCGAAAGTATGGCATATTGAGCTAAAGGATAAGAAGGATTTTTTCCGGCAATGTCCTTAAGCACCCTGGTAGCGAGGTAAGGAGCACACTTGTGGCCAAAACTAAGCCTAGAAAGTTAGATGCTAGTAAATGAATCAGAAGGACTGTCTTGCCAAAGATCATTTTGTAAATGACGTTGATGAGGAGAAACTTCAATCATCCGGTACATCATTTGTATATCTGCACAAAGGACGTATCGAAATATCCGAAAACGGCAAATAATGTCGAACAAATTATCCTGGACTTGAGATCCTTTGCAAGAGTTAAATTTATTAAATAAAAAATATACTTTTTAAAAAGATTTAATTAAACTTAGTGATCAGTTACGTTTGAAGTTACAATTATGACTATTTCTTTTTTTGGTATACAAAAATGAGGAAATGTATTATAATGCTAAATACAGAGAAAAATATATGATACCAAAATTATACAATTGTGTAAACAGGATGTCTCCACGTGTTTGCTGATTAAGAATTATGAATCCAATAATGTGGAAAACGTCCTGTCAGCAATTTAATAATAATATTAACAGGATGTCTCCATATGACTCCTCCCCTCTTTGTTAAAGGCACGCCCTCGTGGCTTTGGCTCCAATAGGGATTGGGGTAGCTCCATTGGTTCACCTTGGGATTGTTCTGGATGTTTTTAAAATATTTTCTATACAGATACAGAAATAGTAGAATTAATAAAATGAAAATTATTATTGTTGTTATTCCTAAATGGCTTTGATGAAGTTCTATAGGTAGCAAATTTCGTTCTTGAAACTGTGGTAGTAGCTTGGTTGGATCGTCCAGATGTAAATTGTTGATGCTAATTTTGTGATGAATTTCTATGGGTTCTTTGAGGCTGGGCCATTCTTGAGTAAATGTTTTATTGGATCCCATCCAAGTATGTTTTTGTTTCCTAGTACGATGTTACATTTTGATATTTCAAATGATTTAAAATTTTGTTTGCAGTCTTCATTGATGGTAATTATCTTCTTTGAGCAAATTATTGTATTTCCATTAGTTAATTGTGTGAAAAGTGAAAAGTAATTTTTTACTTGAGCGTATTTCCAGAGTGAAAGGTCTTCCAAGTTACAAGGGTCTTCGTGTGATTCCTTTTCGCAATACCAGAACGAAAAGGTCTTCTTGCATTCTTCGTTTGTCCATTTTGTTGATCCTTTGAAATTTAATGTGAAGGCGTATGGGGGTAGAAGGATATTATTTTCTTTACTGGGAATAGGGATAATTTTGGAAATATAATGTAATTCATCGGCTAATATGGGTATTTTAAGAGTAATATATGAAGTTTTTGAAGTAAACATAAGATTGACTTTGATTATTTCTAATAAAATAGGAATATCGGAAGCAATTTCATTGTGAGAATGAATAGTATGTAAATCATCAATCGGACTTGAAACTTCAAACATTGACCATATATCTGTTATTATCGGTGAATATCGCGGAATTCTACATATATAGTGCTAGATTAGGCTCAATATATCTAAATGTCGGTTATTGTTCCCAGTTCTCGATAAAGAGAGCTAATTATCAGCAGAATGGACTAAATCGCTAAACAGCAAGTTATAATGCGCTTAGAAGTACAAAATATGGTAAAACATGAGATCTGGCGTTAGTTTTGCCCAAAATACATGCATTTTTCTGAATCGGACTTGAAACTTCAAACATTGACCATATATCTGTTATTATCGGTGAATATCGCGGAATTCTACATATATAGTGCTAGATTAGGCTCAATATATCTAAATGTCGGTTATTGTTCCCAGTTCTCGATAAAGAGAGCTAATTATCAGCAGAATGGACTAAATCGCTAAACAGCAAGTTATAATGCGCTTAGAAGTACAAAATATGGTAAAACATGAGATCTGGCGTTAGTTTTGCCCAAAATACATGCATTTTTCTGAATCGGACTTGAAACTTCAAACATTGACCATATATCTGTTATTATCGGTGAATATCGCGGAATTCTACATATATAGTGCTAGATTAGGCTCAATATATCTAAATGTCGGTTATTGTTCCCAGTTCTCGATAAAGAGAGCTAATTATCAGCAGAATGGACTAAATCGCTAAACAGCAAGTTATAATGCGCTTAGAAGTACAAAATATGGTAAAACATGAGATCTGGCGTTAGTTTTGCCCAAAATACATGCATTTTTCTGAATCGGACTTGAAACTTCAAACATTGACCATATATGTGTTATTATCGGTGAATATCGCGGAATTCTACATATATAGTGCTAGATTAGGCTCAATATATCTAAATGTCGGCTATTGTTCCCAGTTATCGATAAAGATAGCTAATTATCAGCAGAATGGACTAAATCGCTAAACAGCAAGTTATAATGCGCATAGAAGTACAAAATATGGTAAAACATGAGATCTGGCGTTAGTTTTGCCCAAAATACATGCATTTTTCTGAATCGGACTTGAAACTTCAAACATTGACCATATATCTGTTATTATCGGTGAATATCGCGGAATTCTACATATATAGTGCTAGATTAGGCTCAATATATCTAAATGTCGGTTATTGTTCCCAGTTCTCGATAAAGAGAGCTAATTATCAGCAGAATGGACTAAATCGCTAAACAGCAAGTTATAATGCGCTTAGAAGTACAAAATATGGTAAAACATGAGATCTGGCGTTAGTTTTGCCCAAAATACATGCATTTTTCTGAATCGGACTTGAAACTTCAAACATTGACCATATATCTGTTATTATCGGTGAATATCGCGGAATTCTACATATATAGTGCTAGATTAGGCTCAATATATCTAAATGTCGGTTATTGTTCCCAGTTCTCGATAAAGAGAGCTAATTATCAGCAGAATGGACTAAATCGCTAAACAGCAAGTTATAATGCGCTTAGAAGTACAAAATATGGTAAAACATGAGATCTGGCGTTAGTTTTGCCCAAAATACATGCATTTTTCTGAATCGGACTTGAAACTTCAAACATTGACCATATATCTGTTATTATCGGTGAATATCGCGGAATTCTACATATATAGTGCTAGATTAGGCTCAATATATCTAAATGTCGGTTATTGTTCCCAGTTCTCGATAAAGAGAGCTAATTATCAGCAGAATGGACTGAATCGCTAAACAGCAAGTTATAATGCGCTTAGAAGTACAAAATATGGTAAAACATGAGATCTGGCGTTAGTTTTGCCCAAAATACATGCATTTTTCTGAATCGGACTTGAAACTTCAAACATTGACCATATATCTTTTATTATCGGTGAATATCGCGGAATTCTACATATATAGTGCTATTCTTGGTTACTAAATGATATTGTTCTTAGAAAAATTTGAATATTATTTCTTAGGTCTCTAATTTATTCTAGTTGAATATGAATAATAATTTCGTTATTCAATCTATCATTTAAGGTATTTAATTCTCTTAGAACGTTTTCAGCATAATTTCATATTTTACGTAGGTCTGTTTGCCAGCGTTGAGTGATCTGTCCTGCAAATGAATGCAACTTCGAAATTTCAGTCATTAGTTTCTTTTCATTTAAATTGATTTTCTCAAATGTATTTTGAATTTCGATTAGATCGTTTTGATCAAGATTTCCTGAAATATATTTTACTACTGTGCCTAGACCGTCTATTAGACCTCTTTTAATTACTTTATTTGATCGAGCATACATTCTAAGTTTATTTATATCTTCTGAGAGTAAGTCGATCTCTCTGTTATGAATTTTTGCTAAGATACTAGCTAAATGAACTTGATTTAATACTAATTTACTATATGAGTTTTCAATTTCTTCAATACTTATACTAAAATAAATCTTATGAAAATTGGTCTTATATTTAGCTAATCCTAAACTATTTAATATGTAACCTGGGGGTTCAATTGTTTTGACTTGAAGTGTCTGGGTGGCTATCTTCATGGTTAACCTGGAAAGATTTAGTATTTTTATTCATGTGTTTGCTAACCTTTTTAGATTTTTGAGAAACTAACTTATCGTTGACTTGATTTGTGTCTACTAATATTTTCTTATATTTAGGTTTGATTTTATTTCGTGGTTCCATATCTAAATATACGACATCTGTTTTTGGGATATCGTCTGTTCGTTTACTATTAATTTTATTCAATTGTTCGGTTCTTTTTGTTAATTATTTTTGATAAAGATCGTCGAAAAATGGCATAATTTCTGTTTTTCGATATTCGTTGTAATTTTGGAATACTTGATTATGGGGATCTATTCCATGAAGATTTAGATTTTCGTATGGTCCATGAAGAAGTGAAAATGGGGTAAAATTTGTTACTGAATGGATTAATTGATTATATAAGAATAGCAGTTGTAACTAAGTCGGTAATATTTTCTTTTGATTTTTGTCTTAGGATTCTTAATTTTTCGATTAAAGTTGAATGTGTTCTTTCTATTGGAGAATTGCCGGTATGAGATTGGGGTGTTGTGTAATGAATTTTTATATGGAAGAGAGACATGAATTCTTTAAAGGGTTCGCTAGTGAATTCTCTGGCATTGTCGCAAGTTATTTGCGAAGGGTAGTTATGATGAGAGAAATAATGACGGAGTTTACTAAGTATAGTGATAGTATTTGAGTCACTAATTTCGTAAGCTTGAAGGTACCTAGAGAATAAATCGAGTATTTTAAAAAATTGTTTATTTTCTATAGAAAATACGTCTATGTGAATATTTTCGAAAGGTCTTTTAGAAATGAGTGGGCCGGAAAATGGAATTTTTCGAGGGTTTCTATCATATTTTGAGGTGAGACTTAATTCGCAATTATTAACGGGATTCGTTACTAATTCTTGTATTTTCGGAAAATAATACAGGGACTTTATATGTTTCGTGGTTTCTGTGATACCGTTATGAGTTTCTGAATGATAGTCTGAAATTAATCGGACTTGTTCTTCCTTATTAATTATGTCTTTCAGAAAAGTATTTGTTTTAATGATTTTTACGTTTGGTTCCAAGATTTTTGAACATTCTGTAGAAGCAATATTAAGTATTGAATCATCGGGGCAGTATATATAGTATGTTTTTGTTGGATCAACTATTTCTAAAAACATATTACTTACAACATTATGGTCGGATCCTTTTCTAAAAGTAAGAATATAGCGATTTTTGCCAAATGGCTTAGAGTAATCTATGTCGTTTTTGTCTCCGTATTTTAGGATTATTTGAAAATTGGCGGAATTTAAGTTTTTTTCTGAAATTGGGAAACCAAAAATTGGATTTTCTTGTGCGGAGTGTCTAGTGTCGCCTGAAGCGGTACTTGTATCGTCGGATATTTTACTTAGAATTTCGTTAGCATCACTTAATGCTAGATTTGTATCGGAATTTGCTATTGCCATAGTTGAAATGGCATCGATATCATCAAGGTTTTGTTTGAATTCTTTAGTATTTGTTTTTGAGTTTGGGGGAGTAATAACTATATCACTAATTATATTAATTTTTAGATCACGTTTAGGAAGTTTTTTATCGATTGCATTGAGTTCAATTCTCGATAATTTATCAGCGCCGTAATTTTCTTTGCCTTTTTTATAATTAATTTCAAAATCGAATTCCTCCAACTTTAGTTTCCATCTTATTAGACGTTGATTGGGTTCTTTAAGAGAATGTAGCCAGACGAGTGGCTTATGATCAGATTCAATAATAAATTTTTTGGAATATAAATATGGTCAGAAATGCTTACAGCTATCGATTATAGCTAAGAGTTCTTTTTCGATAGTGCCATAATTTCTTTCAGTTGAATTAAGTGTTCGAGAGTAAAAAGCTATTGGATGGGCATCTTGGGAAAGTACGCTTCCTATAGCGATATTTGAAGCGTCGGTCGTTGAAGTAAATGTTTTTGTGAAATCGGGGTATGCTAAAATAGGAGAATTACAAAGAAGTTGTTTGCATTTTTGCGAAGCATTGAGGTATTCTGGATCGTTTAAATCTAATTTTGTTCCTTTTTTAAGATATTTATTTATTGGATAGGTTATTTTGGAGAAATTTTGAATGAATTTACGATAATAGGAGAGCATGCCGAGAAATCATTTTATTTGTTTTTCATTTTTGAGCAAAGGAAAGTTTTGGATGGACTTGATGTTATCTGGATTCGGTTTAATACCATCAGGGGTTATGGAATGGCCTAAGAAGGCAACTTCTTTTCTGAGGAATTCTGATTTGTCTATTTGGACTTTCGAATAATATTTTTCTAATTCACTGAATATTTGTTTTATATGAAGAATATGGTTTTGGAGGGACTTTGAAAATATTACTATGTCATCCATATATACGAAACATTGTTTATAGAGAAAAGGGCGGAGAATTGTGTCCATGACACGTTGAAAAGTGGCAGGAGCGTTTTTAGGCATACGAGTATATTCGTAGTGGCCATTATCTACTGTAAATTCAAATTTTTCTACCGAATCTGGGTGTATTTCAATTTGGTGAAAATCTTGTGCCAAATCTAAAGTGGAAAAGTACCTTTTTTTGAGGAGGGTTCAAAAAAATCCAAATTTTCCAAAACCGTAAAACGTTGATTCACAAATTCAAAAAAAGTATCGATCGTGGAAAGAGTATCCGACTTACGTTCACTTTCGAAAGAACGTCTTGATTGCAAATCTAGCTTTTGTTCTAACTGAAAAACTATGAGAGTTTCAAACCTTTCTTCCTCTTTAAGTTCCAAATTTTTAATAAGATCTAAAGTCGTTTTTGCTTGTATATAAAACCCTATAAGACCCTCACCATTACTTTTGGGTGAAGGTTTTTGATCAACTAATTCAGAATAAAGATTATGTAACAGTATTTATCATCATATACATTTTTTAAAATCTGAATAGCTACCGCAAGATTTTGATTAGTGACACTTAAACTCTATCAATTCGAGCTGTTGGCCACGTAGAAGACTTTTCAAATAATACAATTTCTCACTGTTACTTTGGAGTTTTGGATTATTTGAAACAAGAGCAGTAAATAGATCAAAAAATGACGTCCATTCGGGTAGATGATCGCTAAATGGTTTAATATTAATTTTTGAAAGAACAACATTTGCATTACCAGAAACATTATCCAGTATCTTAGTACTTTTATCAACTAAAGAAGTGAGTTTGGCATGCAAGCCTCGGAACGATCAGCCACAAGATCCTCCGCGGGTCCACTATCGGATAAATTTTCACCACTATTGAGAGCGATCCCTAATATTTCAGACTGAATGGCCTGGTAATTGTCATAATTACTAATAAGATTGTTTAATTTAATTTTAATTTAATAAGATTCTTCGGCACCAATAAGGCTAGCGACAAATGATTCAATTCTCGAGAGCTGAGATTTGGTTCCAGATCTTTTATTTTTAAGAGTAGTTAAAGAAACCGCCATTTTGCTGCGAATTAATAGCAATGTTCAAGGCACGAATAAAGAATACAATATTCACTTAATAATAAAAATGTGTACACGAGCGATTAATTATTTACAAATAATTATAATAGCGCAACAATAAATATTTTCAAAATAAATTTCTTTAAGTGTTTCCTAAAATGCAGATTTATAATCGTAATTAGAACATAACGAGAAGACTTCCAAACAATTACAATAGTACAACAATAATTAAACTCTTCTTACAGAAAATCTAGATTAGCGGCTGTTAACAACCAAATTTATAACGGTAACTAATATATAGCGAGTAGAGTTCCAAACAATGATAACAGCGCAACAATAAATAAACTTTTCAAAAAAAGGTCGATAAGCGGCTGTTAAAATACAAGTTTATAACAGTAAGTAACTAAAATATGGCGAGTAGAGCTCCCAACAATTATACACAGACCCAACGAATTTACTTCTACGTGTCATATGATGGTGAGGCAACGCTCGATACTGGGATGCTCAGTAGCTTTCCATGTCCAGTCGATATTTAACCTCGTGACGCGCTATATCAAAAAAGTCTGTGGTAATTGTCGATTAAGGTCTGTTAAACCCGACGCGAGTAGTCGTGTTACTGTTGAATTTATGTCGCCGACTATAAATGACCTACTTTAAAGGTAATATTTTTAATTAATTTGTAACCAGCTCTTATAATTAAATATTATACTATTTTCAGATGTCTTATGAAAAGGAAAAGGCTTATCTTTTACGGCTTAATGCTGAAGTTCCTACACCTGAACACGACATAGATGATAATTTCAGTCTTTTTGAAGAAGATAAAATTGGAGAACCGCAGATTGATGAAGCATCTGATCTTGAAGAAGACCATCTTGAAAAAAGAAACGAAGACACAGATACTGAGCAAGAGGCGGAATCCGACGAAGAAAATTTTGGTCGCCCAGCAAAAATTCCACGGATTGCAACATTTATTGGAAAAACAACCTGGAAAGAACATATCTCTAAAAAAAATGTAAGAACACGAAAATGCAATATTGTGACTTCACTTCCTGGCGTTAGACCTTGTGCTAAGAATGCAAAGACTCCATTTGAATGTTGGAATTTATTTTTTTGTAATAATATATTGGAAATAATTGTACAAAATACGAATAAAATGATCCAGATGCAGAGATCTAATTTTTCCCGACAAAGAGATGTTAAAGAAATCGATAAAAACGAAATAAAAGTCTTGTTAGGTCTACTATATTTAGCTGGAACTCTAAGAAGCAGCCATCTAAATGTTGATGACCTATGGGAAAGGGATGGTACCGGCGTTGAAAAGTTTTGGCTGACGATGTCTAAAGAAAGATTTTTGTTTTTACTAAGATATTTGCGATTTGACGACAAACAAACAAGAGATGAAAGAAAAGCTGAAGATAAGTTAGCCCCGATTAGAGAACTATTTGATATTTTTGTTGTTAATTGTAAGAAAAACTACACTCTTAGTCAATTTGCAACTATCGACGAACAGTTACCGGCCTTTAGGGGAAGGTGTCCATTTCGACAATACATCGGTAGTAAGCCCAACAAGTTCGGCATTAAAATTTTTGCCATGGTGGATGCAAAAATGATGTATGTTCAAAATATGGAAGTTTATGTTGGAACACAACCTAAAGGACGTTATTATGTTCCAAATGATGCATGTAGTATTGTGCTACGACTTGTTTCTCCTATTTCCGGAACTGGTCGTAATGTAACCTGTGATAACTGGTTCACTTCATTTCCGCTTATAACGAGACTCTTGTCAGAGCATAGCTTGACCTATGTTGAAACGGTACGAAAGAATGAGCGGGAGCTACTTTCTGAATTTGTCAATACAAAAAGTCGTCCTGATTTATCAAGTATTTTTGGTTATCAAGAAACCACCACAATTCTTTCGTATGTACCACGTAAAGGAAAGAACGTAATTATTGCTTCCAGCATGCACCGCGATGGAACAATCGATCCAGATACCGGTGACAAAAATAAGCCAAAGATGATCACATTCTATAATGCAACCAAAGGTGGAGTGGATACTGTGGACAAACTTTGTTCCACATATAATGCAGCAAGAAACACGCAACGTTGGCGTATGGTAATTTTTTTCCATATAATGAATATCGCTGGTATCAATTGTCAAAGAATTTATGCTGCGAATAATAAAAAGTATTCCTGTGTAAGAAGAAAATTTCTAAAAGAACTGGCAAATATGCTAACAGAAGATCATCAAAGACGCAGACAGGAAGCAGCTAGAATACTAAATTTAAATCAAGAACAACCTTGTTTTCCTCCTGGCACTAGAAAGAGATGCTATTTTTGCAAGAAAGATAGTAAAACCAAATAGTTTTGCCAAATGTGTGAAAAGTTTGTTTGTCTGACTCATGTTCAAATTTTGTGCCAAGGATGTGTCAGAAATTAAAATAATAATAATATGTTATAAACAAGTATTCTGTTTTGTAAGAGTATAAGTATAATTTGTTTTGTGTTTTTTTTATTAAAAGTTTATGTAGTTTCAATAAAATGAATTACTTTTGTGTTGTACATATTTTTTTATATTTAAAATGCCATTTCCCTTTTTTATATAAAAGAGGTTAAGCTATTACAAAAAAGTCTGCTGGACTGCCGCTTTATTTTGATACATGAGTATCAAAATAAAGCGCCAGTCCTGAAAGGTTATAATACAAGTTTATAACAGTAATTGAAATATAATTAAAATATAAAATAGAATTTAAACCAAAATTGATACTTTCTAAGAATTAGAGATAAGTACGTATTGATAGTATTTCTAATACACAATTGCAAATTTTAAAACAGTAATCAATAATAATTAACAATAGTTGACTCAATTTGTAGTATAAAATATTCGTAAATAGATTTCAAAATAATAACACAAATCATATATCGATTAACTTTCCTCAACAACCAAACAAGGAAAAAATTTAAAACATTGAAAATGAACGAATACTCAAGATAACCGGTTCAGACTATCGACGATTCTCCTTTGTGCTAAAATTCTTCAGGGGTAAATACTGTCGAATTCTTATAGAGAGTGAAACGACCATTTCTCTTTCCTAACGATTGATATTGGACGTAAATTGGAATCCCACGATGCGCGGTGTTGCTAAATAGAGATATTTGTCTTGAAATTTGAGAAACACTCGCGCACATGAAGTTGAGTAATCTCTAGCGATTTTATCTTTTTGAAACAGTACATGATTCCAATTGTCTAATCGCAATATAGATCCGGCTCGAAGGGCCAAAAACACTATGAATAAAACAGGATACATTTGGAGCAGTAGTGGACTGAGTACTAAAAAAATAGAGCAATTGATGTAACAAGTATATTCATAGTATTCCTCGGAATTTGAAATTTAATAATCGAAGGACCACCGTGTAGAACACGGACAAAGGAATTGAAATAAAACTATAGCTCGTAATGTTTATCACAGAGCACTTTATTTCTCTAAATAATAGAAACCACGCAGTTCAATTTCCATAATAAAACAAATATTATGAAACCGACACTAGATAGATATGGAAATACATATATGTATATATATATATATATATATATATATATATATATATTGTGACGAGTTATTTTTTTTGAAGCATTATATTATTTTGTTCCGATGGTATTTTAAGTTTAATAAGTGAATATAACTCGTTACTTACTTTCCAACTCTGTTTTCTGGTACCGTTCCAAGCCCTTAATATTAATTTAAGTATTTATTTCATTAGTAACTCAAAAGCCGTGATTCGTCATTCAAGGAAATATATAAAATGTAATAGATTCCACTTTTCAAAATTTAAATTATCAAGGACGCCCGGTATATAAACCATTTTATTTAAAATCGAAGTCGTTCCGTACAAATAGAAATACTTATTGCTGTAATTAAATCGATCTTCCCTCACCACCGATATTGTCAAAATTTAGGTAGGAAGTAAATTATAAATTCACAAACCGAGCGTTAAAAAGGGATTATTAAGTGATTGGCGATTAAGATTTATTATTTGATTATTGAAGTTATCATTCGGGTTTTGAGATTTAGTTGTTACTTTCGGTTAGCGAAATTAAGCTATTATATTCAGTTATTACAATCAAAATTTCTGTTCAGTTGTTGGCAAAAGTCATTATAGTGAATTATAATTTGGCCGTAAATCGAGTGTCCGACCGTCCAGTACTTTCCAAGTCAGTGGAAATTATTTTATAAACCCATTAAAGCATTTCACTCGAGTTTCAAAATTTTATATTTAATTTCAACAAACAATTTAGCAGTTTGGTTATTAAGAATATAATTCCGTATTTTGGTAAAGCCGATAGCCGGTAGCTTTTTTCTGAAGCGATAAAAACAATGATATTTACAGTTTTATTATCGCGTTCTGTATATTGTTTCACTGGAATTAAGGTCTGATTGAAATATCATTTTGATTTTTATTTTAGGGATAGTTCTAACAGTTCCGTATTTAAGAATATTATTCCGTATTTTGATAAGAGTGATAAGCCGGTATATTTTATTCGAAACGATAAAAAACCAAAGTTATTTACAGTTTTTATCACCACGTTTTGTATATTGTTTCTTTGGAATTCAGGTCTGAGTCTTCAATACATTGAAGTAGCATTTTGATTTTACTTTTTGCGATACAGATTGTTATACCTAGTGTCCCGTTTCAAATTACCCAAGTACATATAAGATTCAAGTTGCATTCTAAGACACAGTTTTATTTTGCTATTATTTGGGAAACCGCTGTCCTACTCTCCGACCAGTATTTTAGAATAGTGTTAACCGGTAATTTCGAAAATTTAAAGTGTCAATTCCCCTATAAAATATTAGATTCTCAATCGAGTACGAGGCCGATGCCACTGATTGATTGATAATCTAGTTCAAATTCTTTAGTTTCTTTTGTTATAAACTGGTCTTGCCACATTTTCCCATCTATCCCGATTGACTATCCCTACCGCGAAAATATAATATTTAAAGTGTCAATTCCCTTGTATAAAAATTAGATTCTCAATCAAGTACGAGGCCAATGCCACTGATTGCTTGGTAATCTAATTTAATTTGATTTGAAAATTAAAAGTGTCAATTCCCCTATAAAAAATTAGATTCTCAATCGAGTACGAGGCCGATGCCACTGATTGCTTGGTAATCTAATTTAAATTCGTTAGTTTCTTTTGTTATAAACTGGTCTTGTCACATTTTCCCATCTATCCCGATTGACTGTCACTACCGCGAAAATATAAAATTTAAAGTGTCAATTCCCCTGTATGAAAATTAGATTCTCAATCAAGTACGAGGCCGATACCACTGATTGCTTGGTAATCTAATTTAATTTGATTTGAAAATTTAAGTGTCAATTCCCTTATAAAAAAATTAGATTCTCAATCGAGTACGAGGCCGATGCCACTGATTGCTTGGTAATCTAATTCAAATTCGTTAGTTTCTTTTGTTATAAACTGGTCTGGTCACATTCTCCCATCTATCCCGATTGACTATCCCTACCGCGAAAATATAAAATTCAAAGTGTCAATTCCCCTGTATTAAAATTAGATTCACAATCAAGTACGAGGCCGATGCCACTGATTGCCTGGCAATCTAATTTAAATTCTTTAGTTTCTTTTGTTATAAACTGGTCTGGTTACATTTTTCCATCTATCCCGATTGACTACCCCTACCGCGAAGATAGTTTTATTCCGTGGACTACCGTGATAGGTAATTATTGTTTTATTGCTGCTTACCGCATAATTTACAAAACAGCTTATACCGCTTCCGCTGTTATTAACAAATTGCATTTGCTTGCTTACACCTGTTTTATTGTGTCATTGCTCACATTAATACCGGCAAATTTCGCATGGTGCATAATAACATAAGGCTTGAACACTTTAGCTTACTGCTGATATATTGAATTGATTCGATACCGCTTGATCAGAAATTGTCGAATATTAATCTGTATGTGTACATATTAAGTCTTGTAATATACCAATAAATACGATCAGTGTTTTCTTAATATTCTGTAGCATCACCGTCAAAGGTTTATAGGTTCTGTAGGTGTGTTAAATTCAACGAGACCCCTATAATTTTCCGTGACGCCGAGGGTCAAGGGGCCGTGGAGTAAACCACGTAAAATAATCTGGCGCCCGAGTATTTGTTTTGCAAAAGAACTTTGCATCGAGGGTGTCCAAAGTGACGCGTCAGTCGCTGAGAACCTGTGTGAGAGGTGAAGAAGAAGCAAGCGGCAGGAAAGCGCGTCACAATATATATAATTAAATAAATTAATGAACAATTGAAACTTTGAGAGTAAGTTATAAGATTATCTTCCGCACAGGTTATAATTTGGCAACACCGCGGTACAGAAGGTAAATTGCTTGGATTAATCAAAATTTTCCGGTAGCATTCCCAGTTTTTGTAATTATGATCATGATAATAGAAGTTGATTTAAATTCGATCCGACCCCATATTTACAACTGCTCTATTCACTAAGTAATAAGTTTGGTTTTTAGCATACAAATTAATTAAAAGCACAATAGATACTAAAATTTTACGAAGTACGTTTATTCTTTTTGGAAGTCAGACATACTCTTCTTCCGACCTCTTCTCTGAATTCGCTGGGGACACGAGGTCACACGACGGACGGAACCGAGTTTATTCGCTATATGAAATTAAGCATTGGATTTCGTTTAAATCTTGGCGGGGCCTTCGCATCTGTTGAAATGTGATTTTAACAGCTATTATAGAATTTCTATATTCCGAGGTAGTTTTTGATTATGGAATAGCTTCATTCTAGTCCTAGAGTAAGAATATTCATTACCGCACTTGGTATGGAATGAATATTTATGGAGCCCTCCACAGTGCATTTGACAGAAAGAGAAAATAGGCGTATTACGTGTTCTACACTAGCTGCACTACGCAGGGTAGGAGTAGTGCAGAAATATCAAAATGCATAAAAAATCTTGAAAAGTGAACGTAAAATGACTAATATGGTCGTCGACTAATAATTGTTCGACCCAGAAGCGGAGCATAAATGTATTTTGTGGCACTTCTTAAGAAAAATAGAAAAATAACAATTGTC
This sequence comes from Galeruca laticollis, assembly GCA_963921935.1. NCBI lineage: Eukaryota > Metazoa > Arthropoda > Insecta > Coleoptera > Chrysomelidae > Galeruca > Galeruca laticollis. The sequence goes on along the minus strand of OY998180.1, from coordinate 2,162,617 downwards.
AATTGTCAAAATTGTCGATTGTCTTGGCTTCATCCCTTTCTAGTGTTTGATACTGACAGCAGTGATTTCACCACAACTCCTCCAGGAATTAAGGAGTTCGCAATTCAATATATGCTGTTCTGTTTTTTATTTGATAATCGTGGGAAAATTATAGTCTGAAACACGGATGGAATTCAAAATTCTTTTACTCGTGTAGAATTTTGTTTATTTCACCATTGATATATGTAGAATATATTATTCTATTTTAAGAATCTTCTATTACGTCTATTTTATAAAACCCACGTAAACTATTATTGAACATTAAATTAAGTTAACCATATTGGATCAAAAGACGTTGTCACTATCGTCACAGGCTACAATAGTTTCAAAATTAGACGATGACAAAACTTACGACATCCCTTTGATCATATGCAAGCAGTTAGAATTATGTTGTCAATATAACTAACGTCTGTTTACAGCTACATATTCATCAATTTTGCCAGAGTCGCTCCCTAAGTCCATATTTCGATACAATTTAGCTTCGATCAGTTTCCTTCATTATTTGCAAGTTATTAGGCGTTTCTCGTTCCACCGCATGAAATTTAGTAATATTGCAATATTTTTAAATTATTTCCTAGTATGAAAATCATATACCGTAATATAATGGGGAAAGTATGTTTTAGATGAAAACAATACAATACTATTCTGGAGGGGAATTGTAATCAAATAAGTTAAGTGGGTAAGAGGAGCTTATACTATCTGTATATTGGAATTATGAAAGTTTGTGGCAAATTTGAACAAAGAGGTCCTGGTATAGGTAACAACTAGTCGTGTATATTACCGGTCCCGGAAAAATGTGTAAAATTATTACAAATAACGGAACTAGATTCCAGGAAATTAACAGTGTGTTCCCTAACAACATCACACGAGTGAGTTTCATTTATCTTTAATAATTCATCCAAACAAGACAAGTATTGTACATTCAGCAATTAATAGAAATCAAATTTTTCTGTAATCATCAGCTAGCCAAATCCATGGGTGGGACCAAATGTAGTAGAATATGAGTGCGACAGATTCAAGTTGTAATACTTCTAACTTGTCGAGTAAAAAGCACTTCAACTCAATTCAATACAAATACTGAATAAGAAGATTATCTAATTGTAGTGGGAAATAAGATACATCCCAAAAACATTATTTTTGCGTCAAGAATATGTACCTATCAAGCGAAAAAATTGTTGAAGACTTACTATAGAAAGGAACAATGACAATCGATAACTACTACATGCCCGAAAACTTATATATATCTTCACAAAAGATTACTAATATCTAACGTTTGCCCATCTATCCCTCATAACGTACTGGAACAAGAATATCAAGAGATAGACATACAACTTATGACCCCAATATCATTTTTAGGAATTACAAACCAGAATACTAGCATTTACTCGGCTTGCGGATGAATAATATAATCCCTGACTCCATACTCATAACATATGAAGATATTACTTACCGAACATGTCTATCGTTGGGTGATCACATATGTTTAAAAAAAAAGGTAGAATGGTCAAATAGCTTCAAAATGTCCCAATATCAGTGTACAATTCCACCCACAAATCAATCCATCCCAATCCCAAACCAAACAATCTCAACCTCAAACCAATGCTATATCATGGATAGCACTTTCTCAAATAATGTAACAAAATATCTAGAAAGCGAATCAATTCTTGCCTATCCTCCCACAATCCCGAAACAAGCAAAAACAGAATCGAAAGAAACTCTGCAATTAGAAACCACCCGTCACGCTATTAACAAACAAACCGGAAAAAGAACAGTCGAACAAATCTTATCATCACCTCTAGCAGACGAAGAAGAGCGACTGCTCTGAAAACAAAAAATCCATCTAGAAACACAAACCAAGCACAATTTATGCGGAAGAGTCAATATGGCCAGTAAAAAAACTGTTCATGGAAAATCACAATTAATACATCTTAACATTTGACGAGACTTCTAATTTCTTTGAAAACGTTAACGAATCATCTAACCCATTAGCCTTGGCAAATATATATATATATATATATATATATATATATACAGAAGACATGGGTGGTCTATTCGACATGTTTCTACACATAAACTCAAAAACTACCAATGCTGTTATAAAAGCAGAGAAAATAGTAGACATGCAAGTGATGGAGTTGCACTTTACGTAGATGATTCTTTTGAAACTAAGAGTATTCCAATTCAACTTTTGTAGGACCTATTGTAGGACCTATGACAGTTCATTGTAATATTTTTTTCCTCCAGGTCTAAACACAAATAAAAATACCATAAATAACGTTATTCTTCAAATATCCAGTCCAGCTATAATTCTAGGAGATTTTAATGCCCGGACACCGATATGGTGATCAGATAAGACAACACCCTAAGGACGTTCTCTTGAAAATATTTTAGATAATTCTAAACTCAATCTACTCAATGATGGTCAAGAAACACTATTGTTTAACATAATCTATAGAGATACTTCAGCCACTGACTTGTCACTTTGTGACCCGTCTCATTCTTCATCTCTAATATAGGAACCTCTTCCTTTTCTATATAACATTTCAAATGCTACATCCCCTTCATTCATACAAAAATTGTGACAATCGGAAACCGAAATTGAGTTTATTTACATCGCTAATGTCTAACAAAATCAATGAATCTTTTAAATTACAACCGTTAACAAATATAAAGAAATACCTACAATATTCCAACAACTTAATATTGGAAGCTACTGAAGAAGCCATCAGTAAAACTATATTCATAGAAAAACATCCAGTAATTCCTTGGTGGAACAAGACATGCCCAAATACGTTAAAGCTTCATAAATCAGTAATCTATAAATTTGAAGCACATAGATTAATTCAAAATATAATAGAATGGAAAAGCCTATGAGCACGCACAAGATATAGATTTAAGAAAAGTTACCAAGAATCTTTGAAGCAGTTCGTATCTATATTAAACGATTCCACTCGATTATCTTCGGTTTAGAACATGATTAGACGATTATCGGGAAAGAAAACTACACAGAAAATACAATTTCTTCAACACAGTAATACAAATTATTACGAACCCTGCTCTGATAACTCCATCGCTACTCAAACATTTCTGCACGCTAAAAATAGTGCTGTATCTGGATGTATCACTTCCATAAACAATACGTCTTGTTTGAATGCATCAATTACAATTGATGAATTTATGGAGGCTCTAGGGAATACAAAAAATAGCAGCTGCGGGCATGAAAATATACAAATTATCTTCCTGAAATACCTCCCCTTAAATTGCAAAGAAATTATTTTAAAAATTTTTAATTTAATTCAATCTGTTTCCCGACACAGTGGATTAAATCAATAATTATACATAAATACATCGCTCTTAAAAGATATTCCGATATTGTCCGATGCCTAATTTCCACGTCAGTAAGTCGTTGCATTGGTCTTCCATAAGATTTCTCCCACTCATAGCCCTTGTTAATTCCTTCCCTTCAAGTCTTCCTGGGCGTCCCTCTCCTTCTACATCCCGATTGTATCCGTTCCGATGGTTTATTTGACAATGTTATATCTGGCATTCTCTGGACGTGTACCTACATATCATATTAGTTGTTTTCTTTAGATTCCTATTGTTAGCGATTCTTCTACACCCATTCAACGTTTCACCTCTTCATTATGGAATCTATCTAGACGAGATATTCCTAAAGATCCTTTGAACACGTTCATTTCCACCGCTTCTAATTTTCTTTTGTTATCCTTCGTTAACCGCCATGTCTGGGCTCCATACAGAAGACTACTTTTGATGAGTGTATCATATATTTTCGTTGTTTTCCTATTAATTGAGAGTAAAGAATTCCGTTAAGGCAACCAATTGTTCTTCGTGCCTGTGTGATTCTTTTAATTCTTGTTCGTCTTTCCCTGTAGAATCGAAAATAACACCATTAATTATAGAGTGTAAATATCGCCATTTTCTACCTGGATAATTGACAGGTCAGTTCAAATCTGGAAATTCAGAATTACACCAGTACCAATTCCAGGGCAACCAAAATACAACCCTGAACCGTACAGACCCATTTCTTCAAGTTGCAGTATGGGTACATTATTGGAAAAAATAGTAAGCCAAAGACTCATAGTGGTTTTTAGAAAAACAAGATTACAATACAGCAGAGCAAAGTGATTTCCGTAAAAATAATTCTACTTCATATAATTTACTATATCTTGAATCACACGAAGCTTTTGCCTGCCAACAGGTATATGTTGCTATATTTTTTGACACCCATAAAGCCTGAGATTCTGTTTGGCATTATGATATTATGAAATCATTAGAGCAAATATCAATGAATGGCAATATTTTAATATACATACATAACTTTCTTAAAACAACATATTTTCAAGTGAACATTTACAACACACGCTACGTAAAACAGTGGTCTAACAACAGGATTACAATTCTATCTATGAAAAAATAAAGTTAGACATATCTCCAATAAAAGTTGTATTTAACATCTAAAATTCTATTTAATCAATAATCTTCGTCAAAATGTAAATAGTAAAAGATTTTTAGGCATCATATTCAATAATAAGCTTTCATGGAAAGAGCATATACAATCTCTTCGAATGGCATTTTAGAACGGATTCAACATTATGAAATCAGTTTCTCATCCAACTTGTGGAACAAACTATTCGACGCTTAACAGATAAAACATTAATCCGAAATAAATTAGATTATGGATCCATCGTATACAATTCTGTTCCGAAAAATTCAATTAATGATCTGGACAAAATTCACAACTGCATTACGAATAGCTTTAGGAGTATATTGTACGAGTCCAATTGACAGCATGATTTATGAATTAGGTGAACCCTCCTGAAAGAATATTGCTCACCCTAACGTTTTTTGAACCACCGAAAATGAATCGATCCCCCATTTCACATACGGCTAAATATAATTATGTCGCCGCTGAATGTTTCTTTACCAAAAACTGCGAATGATACCCATATAAAAATACCTCCTCCCTGGTCCGCTCGTCTCCCTAAACTCAACACAAACTTAAGCAAATTAAAAAATATTAGAAAATGCCCCCGATTTGTATAAACTGACATTCCTTCAAATTATTGAATCCTATAAACATTACCAATACATATATGCCGATGCATCACATTCTAAAGCTGGTGTTGAGGTAGCATATACCTATTACGAAGAATATTAAAGCCAAATTTAGATTTAAAGATTCAACATCGATATATACTGCTGGACTTATAGCAATTTTTGAAGCTTTAAAATATATCCAACGTCAAGATTCATCCCTCTGGCTCTTAATAACGGATTCTTTAACTGCCATAAAATCCTCAAAACAAATATATAATAATCAGTCGCTTCTTATACAAATAAAATCTAAACTAAACTCTCTTCAAAACTAATCTAATCAAACTCTCTTCAACAAAATTATTTCAGCAACGTCTCCTATAGGCACAGAGGGCAACGAGATTGTAGATACACTAGCTAAATAAGCAATTACCGAATTGGAAGATATTTAATCAAATCAAACTGCACGTTTAGACCTAAAATCATGGATACGTAGAATATTAACATTTCATTGGCAGAGCAGCTGTAATACATCAAACTCAAAATTAGCAGAGGTAAAAAGTTAAGAGGGGCCTCACGTTTTAGGAACCTGAAAACAGTTGGCACTCGAGATTTGCAACAAATCTGAAGAACGCAGGGAAATTAAGTGTTGAAATTTTAACACAATATAACTTGGACATTTGTCTTCGGGATCAGGTATTTTGGCTGAGTTTTATATTGTTATAAAAAAGATATAAGCCATTAAGTGATGGTGTGATTTTGACAGTTTTGACAATTTGTGGTCACCAATCTGGACACCAAAACCTGATCCCCAGCAGGAAGCCTAGAGAATTCGATTCTGAAAATATGAAATCAAAAATCATTGTATTTTTTGAGATTTGTTGTGCGCAAATTTTTGCAAACGAACATCTTTTTACTTTAGTTCAACCGCTCCACCATCTTGATGCATGGCGCTGTATAGAACAATATAGAACAATGACAGAAGACGACGGTCAATTCATAGACAAATAATATTATAACTTTCTCCATGGGTCAAATGCTGTTGTCATATGTTTTGTGTTCATAAAAATATCCCAAATTTATAGTTTAGTGTGTATTGTATTTGTAAGTGATTATAATTAAGTAATTTTCATGCTAAATAAGTAAATATATGCTTCGTAAATGCTATTTATATTTACTCCACAAGATTGTGTTTAGTGCTTCATATTTCCTTGCACCAAAATGCACTTTTTGCACCTATTACACAAATAACTACTTTTTAATGTTATTCTTATTTATTGTTGGTAAATACATTAAAGTGATTAAATATATTATGTGAGAATGATTTTGAGTTTTTGTTCTTTGGAATAAATATATCATGTATATACCTGATAATAGTAATAGTGATTCCGCTTAAGTTGAATTTTATTGTTGTGTTTTTCTAGACAAATTTTGTTCTTCATGATGTCAATTATTTGGCTTATTCTATTTGTTTGTAAATTCAGTTTTGATGCAGAGTGGAGGCATTTTATTTCAAGTAGCGCATCATCACCTACAAGCCCTAAAATATTTTATCAATAAATGTATGTCATTTAATATGCAAAAAGAATTTATAACACATGGTAATTATTTGTTATGTTAATTATATTTACGATCAGGAGAAGCACCTAGAAAACAGTGTTGAACATCTACCCACAATCCTGAATCCACCACCACAACATTTTGTACTTGTTCAAAAATGCTCTTAGCCACTTTTTCCTTAAGAGTTCCATACTCCATTACCTCCGTCATACAATAAGTCTTTTTAAGAACAGTTTTAACAAGAGAATGACATGGTGTATTTGTTTTTCTCTTAACAACCTTTCCAAAGATTTTATAAGAAATTAGGATGGTTATCCACTTTTTAGCTTGCCTTAGCCTATGCACCATAGGTAATAGTAATTGTTGAATAAAATTAATGAATGAAGTAGGTAGTAACATTATATTTTAAAAATGTTTGAACCATAAATATTTTAAAACTTTGTCTAGCCAATAGTCGAAATTTCCTTGCAATTTGTTTGATTATATAAGCATTTCAAAAAATCAAAGAAAATAAGAAACCAAATTATTATTAAAGGATGACTTAGTAATAGCCCTAATTGTTGATAAAAAAAAAATTGTAAAACGAAGGACGACTAAAAAGTTAATTTTGTCTACTTGTTGCACTTCGGGGGCTGTATCGAGTTATACAGATAGGTTTTCTTTTCTAAAAACCATTTTTTTGTGTTGCTGAAAAACGTAAAAAAACTCACAAAAATCCAAAATTACAACTTTTTTTTGGGTAAACCTATACTTTTCTCGCATATTAAATAGGTTGGATGGAAAAGTAATAAAACCAATAATGTATTATACAAAAACAAAAAAAATATGTACCATTCAAGTGATCACACATATGTGTATCTGTCATGGAAAAAAGAGAATTAAACAACTATTTTTTTGTATAATGTAGGAAAAATGTTTCAGTTCCAATCTACACAACACATATGATCAATCTTTGCAAACACGGTAGAAGCAAACTTGTACATGTTGATTGTATGTTTGATTTTGTACTGTATATATCGATCTCCCCACAATATATACATCATTATTTGTCATTACAGATCTTTCGCATTAAATTTTTTATTAGTTGTTATAGTTGCTTTGTAAGTTTTTTAAACGTTTGCAATTTTAAATTGAAATTCCTCACTGTACCTTACTTTCCTCTTTCTATTAAATATAAAGCATTGTATTAAAAGTAAATATTTCCTTGTATAAGAAATTTGGAAACTCTTTGTTTCTAGATAAAATTGAATATATTTACACATGTAGTTGAAAAAAGAGCCTACATGTCAAATAAAATTTGAAAGCAACCAACACAAACTCTGAAACTGATACAAATATGATTAGATTGAGGCAACGTTGTGACACGACGTTCTGTGTTTTCAGACTAATGGCCTATTTTAAATCATGTACATTTGCAACTTTTCCGCAGTTTAATTTTCTTAACATGAAACAAACAAAAATTTATAATCATGAAAACATTTTCTTATGTTAATATAAATGGTACAAATTTTGAAAGGTAGAAGGTTTTTATAGTATGTATATTTTTCTTCCATTCTTAATTTCCAGCAATTCTCACAATGCTGTCACTTGGTATTCATATTATTAAATACCACATGTCCTTTCATGCAATATGTAATGCACCTTGTATCAGGTGATAATAGTTATATTTTTCAATTATCACCATTATATATACATCAAAACGAATTATGCAATTCTTGTCTTTTGAGAGCGGTTTTAGTTTTTCTTCATTCAGATACTTCAAAGGTTACTTCACTTCAATTAAGCATTTTTAGCTTTTTGCTAACAAACCCATATTATCATTAAAACAGGGTTTCAAGAGAATGTTGAAAGATGGTTTGATGATACTAGAAAAAACCATCAGTATTATTTATCTCATATTTCCACATTAATCAAATAATCCAGTAAACATAACCTCAAACATAGCTTTAAAATTAAAAAATACGGATTGCAGGATAATTTACATTATTATAATTATAATTTTTAATATCGGGTCGATACGATTACGTACTTTTTAACAATTTATTTCTTTCAAAAACATTTATGAAACTCTCAAATAATCAAAAATCTACACTCAAATGGAAATTATGTCAACAAATTTTGTTCGGATCCGTGAATATAATATTCTCTTATCTACGCACAGGTGTGCTGTGGTTTGGATGCAACATTAAAAACAGAGATAAGGTTTCTGTGCTCACAATAAGTTGAAATATTTGAAATCAAAACATTCGAACAGAGATGCGTTTCTTTGAACCGTCAAGAGTGGAAAGACAGGGGGAGAAAATATGTTGAATAAGTAAAAGCCGATTCAGTACTACTATCGACATCTATCGTAAATATTTTGAACCAAATAATTACTCAATTAGTAACTAGTTTTGTGTAGGTTTATAAGCCTGTGAGGAGGCCCCTCTTAAGTGCTTCATTGGAAATTTATACCACAGAAACGTAGAGCTAAAACAATATTCTCTATTGGACATATAACACATAGTTATTTACTTACTAACGAACAACAAACACAGTGTTTTGCTTGTGATGTGAAGGTTGGTGTTGAACATTTACTAGTAGAGTGTCCGTTATATGAAATGAAATACAGAATCACAATATAGGAATATACTTACTAATAAATGTGTTACAGTATTTAAAATCAATTAACATATTATGTAAATTTTAAAATCTAATATCTATTTCTAAATCTGATTGTGTCAAACTACTATTAGCTAATAATCCTGCGTTGTTGAAGCATAAATAAAAGAAATTATCGAATCCTTTAACAGACTTGCTTCTTCCGGTTATACTTCGATACTACTTTCTTTTAACTCTCAAGTCATAATATAATAAAAAAATTGAGAAGGTTGAAGTTGTACCAAAACGTCGCAAGTAATTATGTATAATTATGCACGTTTTTCTATGAATCGGACTTGGAATAAAAGTACGTTCTTTACACAATTATATGGAACCGTTAAATTACATAAAATATAGAAACCAATTAGACATGTAGGCTTTTATGTTAATACTCGTAATAATATGTTAGCAAAAAAACTTAACAATATACGAGTACTTAATCGTTACGGATACATTCAACTTACAAGATACTTGACTCTAAACTCATTTCATTTGATGTTACGAATATGTTCACTAAAATTCCTCCAAAACCATTACATATACAGGTAATATTTCTAATAATATTTCAAAGATGATATCTTTAGAAATATAACAATTTCTTTTAAAACAGAACGTGATGTCAGTACTAAATTGATAAATGTAAAAACAAAAATATCACCAACAAAAAAGTCTGGTATATATAAACTTAAGTGTCCTGAATGTAGCACTGTCTCTTTGGGTCAAACCCTTAGTAATTTTGAAATTATATACGGTATACAAGCATACATATTAAAACAACCAGAGTAATCCCACTACGCCAAACATCTACTTGACACAAAACATTGATTGATACCTAACACAGAACTAGAAGTACTACGTATTTGTGATAAGACACAAGACCTGGATTTCCTTGAAGAGTTAGAAATTGGAAGACCCTTAAGAGACCCACAATATGAAATTGTCAATGAACAGATACATTTAGAGAGTCCTCCACTTTTAAACTGTCTTCTTAAGTCATAATTGTAAATATAAGCATATATAGTTTCCCTGATTTTCTAATTAATTGCACAGTTATACTGATATTTAATGGGAAAAAGATTTCCAGGATATCCCCATAGGGCTAATAATATCTAAGCTTCAATATTTGTAATGTCATATCTTCTTCTTATTTCTATTCACATATTATATTAAGTCAATCGCAAGGTAGGTCACTTCTTGGTCTAGCCAAAAATAAATATTAAACATCATTCTGACGATCAACATCGAAACAATGGTAATTTTTTTTAGAAGTGTTACCATTTCTTCAATATATTGTGGAATTATCTAGGAACAGTTAGTTTCATTTAAAAAGGTAATTTGAATATATTCCACAGAGTGGGGGTAGGAACAGTAAATTTCATCCTGAACAATATCCGATCATAAAATTGGTCATTTGTACCTATACACTCCGGAGACTGTATCGTGCTAAGAACCCGAAATTTTTTCAAAAATGACAAAAATCTGGTACTTCTAGTACCATAGCACCCGTTGATGGGCTGAAAATGTATAGGGTTCAATAGATTCAATCATAAAAGTGATGAAATGTTGCACTCCGGAGGCTGTATCATGCTAGTAATACAAGTTAAGAAAAGTGGCCGACGACGATGACATACACACAAGATTTATAGATAGGGTTGGGCGGAAAAGTAATATATTGCAGATAGGCATTGCTTATGTAGGAATTACATAAACTGGCCACATGGTAGTTAGGCTTCAAGTACACTGAAAGATGGTAACTCACTCTTACATTCAAAACATCTCAAAATAATATCAAATTAAACTTTATAGTTGGAATTCGGACTTTTACATGAAGTAATGATTTTGTTATTATGAAAACCAGAGTAATGTTTCTTAATTCTGTACAATGGCATCTGTTCGAATAATATGTAATAAATTCAATAGACAGTTATACATATAAAATTAATGCCATTGGGCTGATAAATCTCGTTCAGGAAAGCAACAGCAGTTAATTTTGTTTTAGAATTCACATCTGTTTTGGGATTGTTTAATTTATATTTATTTGATCGAGTATACATTTAAATTGAAGATATAGAACTTCGAATTAAAGTTATATGCACATTGGGGAAGTAATTTCGTTTTTGAAAATCGATCTTACGAAACTGGATTTAAGCGGTCTTGACTCGAAAATTTATGTTACCAAATTGGAAACAAATTAATCAAGTGTATAAAATGAGATTCACGATATCAGTTACCTACTTTTGCTCAACAATATAATATATAATTAAGTTTAAATAAACTTTTATTCACGAGTTTGAACTCATAGGTTCCGAACGTTATGTCGTTAATATTCTATCAAATAAAAACGTGTTTTTCTCATCATTAAAATGTGGTAACAAAATTTGTTAAAGTGCTGTTTTTCTACAAAATAGATAAATATACTTGAAATTTACTTTTTTGTTGGAAATCAATACTGTCTTCACTTGTTTCATCTACAAGTAGATTAGATTATATTAGATTTTAACGGGGTTACAATGCACTGAAACCTAAAGTTTACTGTTGCTGCCCTATCAGAGCTATTCTCGCTACTACTATTGCTCGCCTTCCAGTTCCAGTAAATTAATAAAAACAATATAATTAAATTGAGGTACAAACACATAAGAAATATACCTACGTAATACCACAATAATAAATTATCAATTAAATAATATAATTCATTTTTTTATAATTGATAATGTTATTATCGTTTTGATTTTTTTACTTTTAAACCAGTAGGTGTATATAATAAAAAATTTCAAATGAGAGAGTGTCATCCTTATAAATTTTCATAATTTATTATTATGAAGATAGATATTACTAACAAATGTCTTAAGTTTTTACATAATCTTTTAAATATCCTGTCTGCTCTACCATACCTGAGTAAGTGATATTTGTATCCTTATTTAGCCCCACTGGTGGTGGATCTATATTTTTACTTTTCCGCCCAACCTATCTAATATGCGTTTATCCCAAAAAAAGTTGGAATTTTGAAAAAAAAAATTTACGTTTTCCATCAAGAACAACACGAAAAAATGGTTTTTAGAAAAAAAAATCATGTGTGTATGTCGTCGGCCACTTTTCGTTACATGTCTTGTTAGCACGATACAGCCTCCGGAGTGCAACAAGTCACCAATTTTATGATTGAATATTGTTCAGGACATCTCACAGATGAACCCTGTTCTAATTCAACCCTTTTACTTCGGGTTATTTAGAGGGAATGAATTTTTGGTTGTTTTACGAGGCAATCGAAGGAGCACTACGGCCGTTTGTCACTGAAGTAACGATGAACCGTAGAATGAAATTAAAACACTGATATCACGTTATGATTTATATTGTCATGAAATATAAGTTATTTACTGTTGCTTCGACAATTAAGAATTCACTTGACTTTTCGCGATAACTGAAAGTATTGTGCACATACTATGTTGGTTTATGAAAAGAATAAAGATTACGGACACATGGTGGTTCCCGGGTTGAAAACGCCGGCTGGTTTTACGAAGTTGTAGCACGTTATATGATGAAAGAGGGTGTCTGAGAAGTGTGAAAGCTATCTGGGAAGTGAGTAAAAATGAGGCTATTTTCGTATTTATATGTTTGATGACATAGGATCGAGGAATGAGTAAACTATTAGAACTAGCCAATGGGATACAAGTATTTTAAAATGTAACGTTCGAACAACAAGTGAATTTTGCAATTATGAAGATGTTTTTTGTGGGGTTTTCAACGGTTTCGTAGATACAGATAACAGAGTTTGGAAGAGAGTTTTTATGAAGAGATAAGATGTCGGGGACTTTGATATATTCAGTGGAATTTCAGAAAACGATATTTATCTGTTTTTCTTAGGTGTTACTAAATTTAAATGACTTTTTTAGTGAAGTAGAGAAATATTAACTGTTGAAAATAAGGATATATTTAGTTATCTGTTTTGAGCATAATATTCGACTTGTAGTATACAGGGGAAATTGAAATACAATCACGGGAGAATTTGGTAATTAAAAACCAAATTCGAACATATTGGGGGCGCGGGAAGAATGGAAGAGAGGTGAGAGATGGCTGCTCTCAGACATCGAATGCTGATGTTAGTTAAAGGGTATGGAGCGTGAGTGTGTATACAGTGTTGATGCAGGATTGTGAATAAAAGTGAATAATTGTGAGAGTAACTATGTAAATATGTGTATAGGGGATGTAAAGTAACCTAATGTCGGTGTCAGAGTGTTGTAAGGACTCTAATGTCATGAGTGTAACGAATGAATAAGATTTGAGGTTAGAGTGTTGTAAGGACTCTAACGTCATGAGTGAATGAATGAATAAGATTTGAGTTTAGAGTGTTGTAAGGACTCTAACATCATGAATGTAACGAATAAATAAGATTTGAGGTTAGAGTGTTGTAAGGACTCTAACGTCATGAGTGTAATGAATAAATAAGAGTTGAGGTTAGAGTGTTGTAAGGACTCTAACGTCATGAGTGAATGAATGAATAAGATTTGAGGTTAGAGTGTTGTAAGGACTCTAACGTCATGTATGTAACGAATGAATAAGAGTTGAGGTTAGAGTGTTGTAAGGACTCTAACGTCATGAATGTAATGAATGAATAAGATTTGAGGTTAGAGTGTTGTAAGGACTCTAACGTCATGTATGTAACGAATGCATAAGATTTGAGGTTAGAGTGTTGTAAGGACTCTAACGTCATGAATGTAACAATGAACAAGAGGCCTAGATGCATTCTAGTTCTTGTTTGGTAAGGGCACGAATGTAAGCAATATACTCTAGAAATGGACTAGAGTTGTAAACGATAAGAATGTAAGCAATATACTCTAGAAATGGACTAGAGTTGTAAACGATAAGAGTGTAAGCAATATACTCTAGAAATGGACTAGAGTTGTAAACGATAAGAAGATAAGCAATATACTCTAGAAATGGACTAGAGTTGTAAACGATAAGAGTGTAAGCAATATACTCTAGAGATGGACTAGAGTTGTAAACGATAAGAATGTAAGCAATATACTCTAGAAATGGACTAGAGTTGTAAACGATAAGAGTGTAAGCAATATACTCTAGAAATGGACTAGACTTGTAAACGATAAGAAGGTAAGCAATATACTCTAGAAATGGACTAGAGTTGTAAACGCTAAGAAGATAAGCAATATACTCTAGAAATGGACTAGAGTTGTAAACGATAAGAGTGTAAGATATATACTCTAGAAATGGACTAGAGTTGTAAACGATAAGAATGTAAGCAATATACTCTAGAAATGGACTAGAGTTGTAAACGATAAGAATGTAGCAATATACTCTAGAAATGGACTAGAGTTGTAAACGATAAGAGTGTAAGCAATATACTCTAGAAATGGACTAGAGTTGTAAACGATAAGAGTGTAAGCAATATACTCTAGAAATGGACTAGAGTTGTAAGCAATATACTCTAGAAATGGACTAGAGTTGTAAGCAATATACTCTAGAAATGGACTAGAGTTGTAAACGATAAGAGTGTAAGCAATATACTCTAGAAATGGACTAGAGTTGTAAACGATAAGAATGTAAGCAATATACTCTAGAAATGGACTAGAGTTGTAAACGATAAGAATGTAGCAATATACTCTAGAAATGGACTAGAGTTGTAAACGATAAGAGTGTAAGCAATATACTCTAGAAATGGACTAGAGTTGTAAACGATAAGAATGTAAGCAATATACTCTAGAAATGGACTAGAGTTGTAAACGATAAAAAGGTAAGCAATATACTCTAGAAATGGACTAGAGTTGTAAACGATAAGAGTGTAAGCAATATACTCTAGAAATGAACTAGAGTTGTGAACGATAAGAGTGTAAGCAATATACTCTAGAAATGGACTAGAGTTGTAAACGATAAGAAGGTAAGCAATATACTCTAGAAATGGACTAGAGTTGTAAACGATAAGAATGTAATAATACCTTTGTCCAGGTATTCACATAAAAGAATAATATCTTTGTCCAGGTATTCACATAAAAGAATAATACCTTTGTCCAGGTATTCACATGAAAGAATAATACCTTTGTCCAGGTATTCACATAAAAGAATAATACCTTTGTCCAGGTATTCACATGAAAGAATAATACCTTTGTCCAGGTATTCACATAAAAGAATAATAAATGCAGTAAAGAACGAGAATGTTTACGTCAATTCTAGTTCGACAAGTGTGGTACCAGTTTGTTTTACGAGTAACGGTCCAGGAACCTCGGACTTCCCAGTGTTTAATGAGATAATGAGAGAAACGAAAGAGAATGTTTAAGTCGATTCTATTTCGACAAGTGTGGTACCAGTTTGTTTTACGAGTAACGGTCCAGGAACCTCGGACTTCCCAGTGTTTAATGAGATAATGAGAGAAATGTAAGAGAATGTTTAAGTCGATTCTATTTCGACAAGTGTGGTACCAGTTTGTTTTACGAGTAACGGTCCAGGAACCTCGGACTTCCCAGTGTTTAATGAGATAATGAGAGAAATGTAAGAGAATGTTTAAGTCGATTCTATTTCGACAAGTGTGGTACCAGTTTGTTTTACGAGTAACGGTCCAGGAACCTCGGACTTCCCAGTGTTTAATGAGATAATGATAGAAACGAAAGAGAATGTTTGAGTCGATTCTAGTTCGACAAGTGTGGTACCAGTTTGTTTTACGAGTAACGGTCCAGGAACCTCGGACTTCCCAGTGTTTAATGAGATAATGAGAGAAATGTAAGAGAGTATGCTCATGAGACTAGAGCAAGTACGAATGCGTGCAACAACAAGTGAGTAAGAGTAAGTATGAATGAATGTGGATGCAAATGTAAATTCGAGTATGTACGAATAAGTGTAAAAGTATTATGAATGTGAGCTTTCAGTGCCAATATGAGTATGAGTATAAGTATGATTAAGGTGCAATTGTATGCTAGTGCAAGTAATAATGTAAGTGTGAGTTAGTATAAAAGTAAATGTAAGGTAGTGACCACGAGTGTTTAAGTATGATGAGAGAGTTTTTTCTAACTCTTTTGAGATTGTTTTTGTATATGTTTTTATGATTATAGATGTTTGTGTTAAGGGGACCCGACTCTTTTGCGGGTAAGAATGAGTTTTTTAAATGTTTTAATTAATGTAAAGGAGTTATTTCTGTTCTCGCCAAGAAAAGGAGGGTAAGATATGTATATAATGTTTTTGTCAAGTTGTGTTAAATTCAAAGTGTCGTCAATGTGATTGTTTAAGTAACATATGAGTAAGGGAGGATGCCGTTTTCTTCTAAACGTCACCCAAGTGTTTATATTATCCAAGTGTCATCTTCTTCAACCATGCATCTTCTTAAACCAAGTATCTTCATCTTTTCAACCAAGTTTCTTCATCTTTTCAACCAAGTATCTTCTTTTTCAACCAAGTATCTTCATCTTCAACCAAGTATATTCATCTTTTCAACCAAGTATCTTCATTTTCAACCAAGTTTCTTCATCTTTTCAATCAAGTTTCTTCATCTTTTCAACCAAGTATCTTCATCTTTTCAACCAAGTATCTTCATATTTTCAACCAAGTTTCTTCATCTTTTCAACCAAGTTTCTTCATCTTTTCAACCAAGTATCTTCATCTTTTCAACCAAGTATCATCTTCTTTTCAACCAAGTATCTTCTTTTTCAACCAAGTACCATCTTCTTTTTCAACCAAGTATCATCTTCTTTTCAATCAAGTATCATCTTCTTTTCAACCAAGTATTTTCTTCTTTTCAATACCTTTATCCAGGTATTCACGTAAGAGTAATTTTCATGTCAAAGTGTCTAAGCTTTTTTAATCGTCCAGGGTTTTAAATGTTAAAGTATTTGTTTCTCAATGTCTAAGTATAAGGTTAAGTTTTCCACAAGGTTTTTTTTTGTTTTTCGTAAGTGTCTAGTATATAAGTATCACTGTCCTCTTCCAGAGGACTAAAGGATTGTTTTCTTGACGAGAAAGAGTTTAAGCAATGAGAGAGTGCTATCCTGCACTGAAAGAGCGTTGAGTATGAAAGTGAATCGTCTATTCGGATGTAAGTGTTGGTTTGAAATTTATTTATTTACGAGTTAAGAGTGTTTTGTTAATTAAGAATGTTTTTGAGGGTAAGTTGTGATTTGAAAGTGGTGTGGTCACACCAAAAGAATGAGTATGAGAGAGGTTATCTGTAAGGTATTGTGAATGAGTTGTGTCCAGAACAGTACATTTTTTGACGATGATATTCTGGAGATATGCATTGATGGTGAATGGTTAGGGTTTGGGATCTTGGGTTAACAAGTTTTCCAAGACTGTACATTTTTTCTCCAGGAAATCAAAAAAATTATCACTAGCAATTAAATTTTGATCAGTCTCTTTTTCTTCAAGAGATTTTTTTTTGTATTATAATCTAACTTTGTTTTTAATATGTGAACGATTAGTGCATCAAATAACTCTTCCTTACTGATATTTAGATTTAGTAATGACTTTACGATAGATCTAGCTTCGGACGTGAATGTTCTTAATTGTTGGGCAGTACATTTTGAGATGTTATTACAGGCTGTCAAACGGTTAAAATGGGCAGTAACAATCTGCCGTGTATTATTATATTTAGAATTCAGTAAATCCAACGCTACATCAAAATTGGTTTCATTTACCGGTAATTGAGAAATTAAATTGAGCGGGTCACCTTTCAAGTATGATTTCAAATAGTAGAATTTTTCAGTCTTGGATCTAAGCCAGGTATTATTTACTATTAGTGCGTTAAAAAGGTCTATAAAGGCAGTGTATTTAGTGCTATCTCCTGAGAAAATCGGTATTTCTATGGAAGGTAATCTAATATGAGTTTCACTCTGAGACTGTACAGGTAATTGATTAGGTTGATTGTAATTAGGGTTTAATTTTTCGAAAGCATTTTGTAGCTTGCAGTGTAATGAGTAATATTTTTCATCAATCTGACTTCTATCATCGAATTCTACTTCAGTATCTACGGCTATGGTTTCAATTTGGTCTTGAATCTCAGAGTATTTAGAGTAATATTTTTCTAAGTTGACTATTCGGGATTTGAAAGCATACTTGTCTGACTCGTCCAGATTGTTATGGAACCAGTTGTAAATGCGAGTAATTGCTGCTTTGCAACTAGTTCGTTGCGTCTTTAATGAATCCATTTTGTAACTGATGTATTAATTATATGGTTAACATGAAATGTAAATGAATAGTTATGTTTGAACAATGCTTATTTTTATTAGCTTAATATATATATATATATATATATATATATATATATATATATATATATATATATATATATTTATATATGTATGCTACCAGCCGTGCCTCATGTTTAGTTTTCTACGGCTCGTTGCAAGTTAAAATGATACTGTACATTTAATGCATGTTATATACAAAATATCAATTCACTTTGTCCATTAGTGTAACGGTTTTATTATTAATACATAAAAAATATCAAATAATGTTATTATAGTTCCAAATCAATGTAACTGTGCGATTATTTAAATCACCCTGTATAATATTTTATTTTACACAAACAATGTCAAAGAATGTTATTATAAATCCAAGTTAATATTAAGGTGAAATTATTTAAAGTTTATGTTGCATAAAAAATATATCAAAGACTTTTATTATAAATCCATAGCAATGTTAATTATTTTAAAGTGTTTGAGTGCAGACTTTCGTCTACTACTGTATGTTAAATTTTTCCATCGTTTGATACGCAAATATATGAAAATATTCATCAGTTTTAACTATCTTATCTTATAATATTAATATACATGACTGTAATTTTAAATTGTAAAATGTGATAAATGTTTTTGCATTGTTAGATTACTGAATTTCGTATCACACTATATTCTATGTTTACAAAGTTTTACGTTGGTTGATAAGCAAATATACAAAATCTTTTATTATCGATAAATACCTTATCTAATGTCTGTTTTCTGCTGACTGAAATTCTCGAAGAGTTCTCGGGAACGCTGAGGGTCTATATTCTCTGGACTCCAAGGGCTGTTTCACTGCTCTCGCTAGGACTGTGCTTCACTATTTTCTGGTTCTATCCGGTCTCGAATCAGGACCATGTTCTAATTTAACCCTTTTACTTCGGGTTAATTAGAGGGAATGTATTTTTGGTTGTTTTACGAGGCAACCGAAGGACCACTACGGCCGTTTGTCACTGAAGTAACGATGAACCGTAGAATGAAATTAAAACACTGATATCACGTTATGATTTATATTGTCATGAAATATGAGTTATTTACTGTTGCTTCGGCAATTAAGAATTCACTTGACTTTTCGCGATAACTGAAAGTATTGTGCACATACTATGTTGGTTTATGAAAAGAATAAAGATTACGGACACATGGTGGTTCCCGGGTTGAAAACGCCGGCTGGTTTTACGAAGTTGTAGCACGTTATATGATGAAAGAGGGTGTCTGAGAAGTGTGAAAGCTATCTGGGAAGTGAGTAAAAATGAGGCTATTTTCGTATTTATATGTTTGATGACGTAGGATCGAGGAATGAGTAAACTATTAGAACTAGCCAATGGGATACAAGTATTTTAAAATGTAACGTTCGAACAACAAGTGAATTTTGCAATTATGAAGATGTTTTTTGTGGAGTTTTCAACGGTTTCGTAGATACAGATAACAGAGTTTGGAAGAGAGTTTTTATGAAGAGATAAGATGTCGGGGACTTTGATATATTCAGTGGAATTTCAGAAAACGATATTTATCTGTTTTTCTTAGGTGTTAGTAAATTTAAATGACTTATTTAGTGAAGTAGAGAAATATTAACTGTTGAAAATAAGGATATATTTAGTTATCTGTTTTGAGCATAATATTCGACTTGTAGTATACAGGGGAAATTGAAATACAATCACGGGAGAATTTGGTAATTAAAAACCAAATTCGAACAAACCCTATTGATTTGAAGCTCACCAGAGCCAGTACAGCGAGTGCTACGGTACTCGAAGTACGACATTTTTGTCATTTTTTGAGAAATTTCAGTTTGTTAGCATGATACAGACTCTGGGGAGCAACAAGTCACCAATTTTATGATTGAATATTATTCAGAACATCTTCCAGATGAACCCTATTGATTTAGAGCTCACCAGAGCTAGTACAACAGGTGCTATAGTACTTTATGTACGACATTTTTGTCATTTATGAGAAATTTCAGTTTGTTAGCACGATACAGCCTCCGGAGTATATACAAGTGATCCATTTTATGACTGGATATTATTCAGAGCGTCTCAGATATGAACCGTGTTTATATTCAGCTCACTAAAGTCGGTACAACGATTGCTATGGTACTTGAAGCACCAAATTTTTGTCATTTTTGAAGAATTTTCAGTTTGTTACCACGATACAGCCTCCATAGTTTATGAAATTGACTTTTATGATTGAATATTATTCAGGACGCCTTATAGATGGAGCGTATTGATTCTAAGCTCACCAGAGCTTGTAGAACGGGTGCTATGGTACCTGAAGTGTCACATTGTTGGTCCTTTTTGGAGAAATTTCGGGTTGTTAGTACGATACAGCCTCCGGAGACTATACAAGTGACCAGTTTTATAATTGGATATTTTTCAAGGTGCCTTACAGATTGATTTTCAGCTGACTAGAGCGAGTACAGCGGGTCCTATAAATCCTGATATACTACATTTTTGGTTACTTTTGGGAAAATTTCGGGTTGTTAGCACGATACATCCCCCGAACTGTATACAAGTGACCAATTTTATGATAGAATATTGTTCAGGGCAACTCACAGATACCGAGAAGTAAGTTTTAATCTTTAAAACCGTTTATTAAGTACCATATTTGGTCTCAATCCCCCACTAGGTTGTGCCTTTGTGATGTACCGTATGGATTCTGTAATTGTTTCTCCAGTAGAGCAACTAATAGGATAATTAAATAACTCTATTCTTTCTGGAACATGATTACTACCTGATTTAATCAAGTCTTTCCTATTTCTTTCTACCTTTGGGCCTTCTAACATTACTTTATATGACTTAGGCTCATTATTTATATCTATTACTTTCCCTTCAGGCATAGAACCTCCTCTACTGCTAGGATAATTTTTTACAACTACTACTACATCTTCCCGATGTAACTTTCTTTACCCTCTTTTAATATGATCATAAAATTATTTTTGTTGGCCTGCTCATTTCTCTAACTGGATTCTAGTTTCCGAATTATCTCTATTATTTTGGTTAAAAATTGACAAAACCCCTTGAATTGTATTACCATATAATTCAGATGGTGACCGAATATTATCTATAACTGGTTTATTTCTTAACTCTAACAAAGTTAAATGCTTATCTAATGATTATCTGAATCTACCTTTTTCAGTATATTTTTGAGAGTTTGTACTGTTCCTTCAGCTAATCCGTAGGATTGTTGATAATACGGAACAATTGACTAGAGTTCCACGCTTTTGCAAACTGTTTATATTTACTATTTACATAATATGCACCTTTTTCGGTATATATAAGTGAAGGAATGACATGCCTTGCAAAAATTGACTTTAACCTTATAATTATAGTACCTGCTGATTACGAAATGGGCTGTGCTATCCCTACAAACTTCCTAAAATTATCTATTACTAATAAATAATGACATCCTTTGTAATAAAAAACATCACTATCCAATATCTCCCATGGGTTACTCGGTTGAACTCGTAAAATCATCGGTTCTCTAGAATTGGCTTCTCCATATCTAATACGAATTTCACATTTAGAAATTAAATTAGAAATATAATTACTCACGAAAGGCCAAAATAATATTTCTCTAGATCGCGTTTTGCAATGTTCAACTCCTAAATGTCTAAAATGAATTTTTCCTAACGTTTCTTATTTTAACGCAACCGGTACAACCACTGATGTATTACGAAATACTAGTCCGTGTCCTACATATAATTCTTCTTTATATTTTTTACAAGGTTTTATTATCTCAGGTATAGCATCTGTCTACCCTTCAACAATGACTTTTTTAATAATGCTAATTCGGGACATTGTGTACGTTTTACCACAGTTGTTGGGATATACGCCTGAATAAAACCAGGACTATGGGGACATACACGCGTCCAAGGAAAAATATCAGGCGTGTGATTTCTAGCATACTTTACCATTCTAGTGGGGACAATATATATTCTAGAAAGTGGCGCCCTCTACGAAAAATTAATGTATTTCATCAAATTGTAAGTTGTCCCAGTTTGTGTGTACGTAAATCTAAATATTTCTATGGTTATGAGGTCATAGTTATTTTGTCAGGTTATGTGTAAGTAAATATTAATATTTATATTATTATGACGTCGCTACTTATTTTGGTATTAAATTGTACAGTAAT
This sequence comes from Galeruca laticollis, assembly GCA_963921935.1. Taxonomy (NCBI): domain Eukaryota; kingdom Metazoa; phylum Arthropoda; class Insecta; order Coleoptera; family Chrysomelidae; genus Galeruca; species Galeruca laticollis. The sequence continues at coordinate 2,139,992 of OY998180.1, read as the reverse complement.
TTGTCAAGTGTTATGTAACTACTAATAGCTAGTGAGTACTTTTTTACTTAATAAATTCTCGTTATTGGGCACGTTAAAAACATTTGAGCGTTCAGGTTGCTCTACAGATTTGCTATAGGCATATCGATATCTGCAGTCAATCACCTAGGGGCGTGATTAGTACTTGGATGAGTTACCATCTGAGAAATACCGTTGTAATGACCGGGCAACCTGCAGCGTTCTAGTCTAGACTGTCTAAGAGTACTGGGCTGGGGTGAGTAGCATATCTCAGAGTGTAGGAACTATATCAATGAACACGAGATATAGATACGCCATATTTCGGAGGAGACGTTAAACGGGCCGTCCCGAGTCTAGGGGTGTTGCGCCCCTGGTTGAAACATCCAAGGGTTCGGCAAAATTTTCGGTTTGGAGATGCGTACTCCCGGCATTGGTGATTAGCCACAGTCGCAGAAATAAGCCGACGTTAAATAGAAAGAATAAATAAAAAAATGGTAAATATAAAACATCCTTAAAGTATCACAAATATCTTACATCATTACTTTTTTATTCCTCGAATAAATACACGTATTATTATTAAACGATCTTGAACCCTACAGATCTATGGTGAAGGGATGCGCTATTCACTCCTGTACCGGCATATATTTAAGGCATTGTTGATTATTGAATCTATGAAAGAATGGAAATCGAATTCTACAAGCATCGTGTGGGGTTAAATCATCATAATGCCTGATGAAAATTTTCGGGAAATTAAAAATTCTTCTAGCATCCGGTCCCATTATTTTTGTAAGGTGGTGGGTTCTAGGTTATCATGTTTTTATGATATAATAAATTGGGGGAATTCCGTATAGGAATATTTTATCTGCAAATGGCCCATGCGACTGGAAATTTTACAACACGACCATTTCAACCAACATACAAACCTCTATAGTATCTGAAACAGACTGTGGGTCAGTCTGGACGCAGATTAGATTCTCGTTTGAAGGAACATCAATATTATAAAAATAGATATAGGAATACAGACATATATAATACTCCTTCATCATTTGCTAACCATATTTTATCGGAACTACATGATTTTAATTTTCTGGATCTCAGACTTTTACATCGGTGTGTGAAGGGTGCCCTTCAATCTTATGTTTGAACGATCAATTACAACCTTTAGAGAATTATTTATTCCTCATTTTTAGAGTTCTTAGTTTTGATAACACATAATTTGTTTGTTTTCAACCAACTTCATTTACGTTCTTTCTTTTTTTTTGCAATTGCTGTCATTTCACTGATTCTTCTTTTATATTGATAATTACCTACTTCATATTTCAGACAGTCACAATTATTTCGCACCAATGATGTATTTTTGTTATTGATTTTCATAATGCTATGCTTGAATTGTTATTTTCTTCTAAAGTTTTCATTTCATAAATTCAAACTTATGTCACGACTTATTTAAATACTTTCACCTTTCATGTCAATTCTTCTTTGTTGATTTTCATTGCCTAATTTCTAGTTTTGACTTTTACTTAGTGGATATTGTGAAAAGACTTTGTGCCTTCACATTATACTGTGTTTCGGATAATTTCTTTACACGATTGTTAACATGTCTCATTTATCTCTGTTTTGAAAGATTTTTCATTTTGTTACTGAAGGCTGTCATTTGCCCTTGTCATTTGTCAGGTCTTCGACCATCTTGTCTTATTTAGGATTTATTGAGTCACTGCACTGCGCTTACAGGCTACAATACCAGACTTTCAGCTTCGGACATATTCTGTCGTACGACGATGTCCAGTTTCGTTTTCTTTCATTCTTTTCCTTTTATACATTGACACACTTTTATGAATTTTTTCATTGTTGTCCTGTTGTGTTTAATTTTATTTTATTTTGCTTGCCGTTTTGACATAATAATGGCAAAGATTTTTTCAGTACTATTTTTTACCTACTGACATATGTTGGATTCTGCTAGATGAAAGCCGAAACCAATTACCTTTTTTACTGTCACCGTTTGAAACAAAACCGATGAAAAAACTTTTAAGTCACCAAAAATTCTGTATTGTATCCTTCAAATCCACAAATAGCTACACAATCCCCACGTGATATGATAATTGACGAAATAAAACTAATAGTTTCTATACCACACAATTTTAAAATCTTAAATGATTACTTGACTCGAAAAACGGAATGAATATCTATTTACCCAAATTTTCGAGATATTGTCCGACCACTTGGAAATTCACAAATCCGTTTCTCGGCACCAATAGTTCGCTGCTTCACGAGACAAACCTTCAATCAACCTATCGCATATCTATGCCTACCAAGAGTAAAAATCCCACTACGCGGCTTGGCGATTTTTCGCATGGAGTGAATTTTTACCGTTACAGTATCAATTTTCTCCTGCAGTCAAATGCATTACCCCCTTCTAATTTGCACATGGGTTAATATTTCGTTCCAGAGTTTGGGAAAATTAAACTATTACTAGTACTGTGAAATGTATTCCTTTATTCTTTTAAAATTTAATGTTCCCTATTTCTTAACGGTTAATGCCATCTAATCGTTGGATTTTTTATTATTCTGTTGACATCAAAAATAGCTAAACATTGACGTCATTTTCATCTCATCATAAATAAACCAAACTTTACTCCACTATTTAAAGTATGATATCCTATGACTACTATTATTGAAGGCTCAGATTTCACAACCTGAAAGAATAAAATCTCATTTTTATTTCTTTTGTTACAATTTAACTTAATTTAATTTGTGTTATTTCTTGTATATTTTTCAAATCTACCTTACTTATCTATCTAATTCTGTATTTCCAACTACATTTTCTAAAATTAAATCTAGTATCACATTACAATCTCTACCTGTATCTAATTTTACCTTAACTTTTAAGACTTGTATTATACTTTCTTCCATAAATTTGTTTTCTAAAGTTCCTATTAAATTAACAGTTCCTATGAACATTTCTCGTTCTTCTTCTCTTGTTTCACCTTGCACATATTTTCTACCTTTTTCCACAAGCTTCAGCAAAATGGTTTAGCCTCTTACATTTATTGCACTTTATAGCTTTTGTAATTATACTATTATATTATTCTGACTGCACCATGATATTTGTGGGAGATTATTTGAATAAACTCTAGTTATTCTGTTCTATACTTCATTATTTATCTTGTAATACATGTTTGTGTAAGATCTATTGACATTTTAACCTTAATTTTTCCGTATTCAATAATTACATCGTCAGTGACAAGTGACACTGCATAGTAGCCAACTTAAATGGCTTTATTTGTAAATAATGATACTATATATCATATTTCGATTTTCTATCGTCGACGAGGTCGTGGTCGTCCACTTACAATTGTGTGTTTTGGATGCCGATTGCCGATGTATTCGGTTCGAGATTCCGGGCGGACGAAACAGAATCACCGGTAGCGACAGTGATTTTGTTACCTATTAAACGCACAACACAGGCCCAATGTTCAACTTTGGAAAACATTTTTACAAATGTTTCAACTCTTATTTTTTAGAACTGAATATATTTTTAATAAATGTATGGAAAATCATCATTGAAGCTGCAAATGGAAGATTACATATGAATTATATGGCAAATGTATGCATAATTTGCCCGTAGATGATATAATTTTTAAGTAAATAAAAAATAGAATTGCGGGGAGAGGAAAAAGACGAAATTTTCGGTATAAGAGTGTCTGCCGTTCAGCGCTTCACGATAGAGAGAGAGAGAGAGGGAGAGAAAGAAAAAGAGGGAGAAAGCAAAGTCGAGATGTGACATGGCGATAATGATGAGCAGTCACTCTTGATTTACCAGCCAAAAAATATATTTTTATTTCAAATGGCGTTCAACTCAAAAATTACCATCACTGGCCATAGCAAAAAATATATGTTCTCCAATACACACTCTTTAGCAAACGGATTTCTCACATGCTGGGAAGAAATAATCAGAATAATCCTCTTTCACTGATGACATCATCGTGTTATTCAAGATGCTTATGTAATGTTCACTTATCAATCGCTTATCAATTTGATCGCGTATTCCAAGATTGCTAACGATACATGCTCAAATATTGATAAAAAATCGTATACAAATAGTGATACCTAACGAGTAGTTACTTCCAAACCTAAAGTTAACTTTAGTTTCTCGAATGAAAATTCTTAGTTTTGGGATGCTAGGAGATTGGAATGTTTTTTCATCGGTCAACACCAATTGTTTCAAAATTACCCACAATGAATTGAAATTTAATTTGCAATATGGATTATCCCGAACTTATCTTGTGTTATGTGCATCCGATGTACTCTGAGAGACCTCAGGAATAATATTTTTCTACGACTATTATAGAATTTCTATATTCCGACTTAGTTTTTGATTATGGAATATCTTCATTCTAACCCTAGGTTAAGAATATTTATTCTCGCCCTTGGTATGGAATGAATACTTGTGGTGCCCTCTAAATGTCACGGTTCGTCTGACAGAAAGAGAAAGTAGTCATGTTCCGTTTTGTACACCAACTGCACTACGCAAAGTAGGAGTAGTGCAGAAATATCAAAATGCATCAAGCATCCTCTAAAATGAACGTAAAATGACTAATATGGTCGTTGAGTATTAGTTGCTAGAGAGAGAAGTGCAGCTTAAGTGTATTTTGTGGCCCTTTTTAAGAAAAAAAAAAAGAAAAAGAAGAACAGAACTGTAAACTGTCAAAAATGTCGATTGTTTAAATATTATCTATTTTTTTAAATTTCAGATTAAAATTGATAAATACTTCATAAAAACTATTCAATTTATATAATTTTATTTAAATAATAGTTATTAAATAGCTTCATGCCTTTTTAGTGTTTTATACTGACAGCAGTGATGTTTTCACCACAACTCCTCCAAAAATTGAGGAATTAGCAATTAAATATATGTTGTTTCGTATTCTACTTCATAGTCGTAGAAAAAATAGAGTCCAAAAGACGGGTGGAATTCACTAGTCGCTACTCGTGTAGAAGTTTGCTTATTCTATCCTTGATAAAGAATATATTATTCTTCTTTATCGCGTTAAGTTTATCAATATTTAAGGAGGCTGTCACTCCAATTAAATTTTTCTCTTTAATTTTGCTACTAATTGGATTTTGTAACAATTTTGGGAATATATTTCATAATAACGTTGAAAAACTATCAAATTTGAATGCGACGAAAGAATGATAGATAGTCAACATTAACAAATGTTCAGATTGTGAATGTCTGTATACCATTTTTAGTTCTTAATATCCAATGTTATTCAATCACTAACAGAGGTGTGTTTGGCAGAAAAAAGCGCCTGTTACCCATATAACACGGGATGTCCAGTGGACGTCCATTTTCTACCCATTTTAGGTCCAAACGTCCATGAGTTCAGATTGGACGTCCACTGGACGTACATCTCTGGATACTAATATTGATGTCCGAATATGGACATCCATTGGACATCCAGAAGAAGACTTGAATCCGAACATCCGACACTGTACTTCTTCTGGACGTACAAAACTGGACATTCAATTGACATCGGGAAATGTACCAATGTTGAACGTTCAAATGACATTGTTTTATTAACCTGTCTATCTTATGTCTTTTATTTTATCACGTAAATTCATTATTTATAAGCAGTGATTAATTAATGTGAATATAGGTGTTTCAAAACAAATTGCGGGAACAAAAAAATATTTTTGGTGAGTTAAAATAACTTTAGCGATACCTATTCTGAATTTGGTTCAGTTCTGAGATATGATAAAATGATAAATTTAATGATTTATTATGTTTCTAAGAGGCATTAAATTATTGCGCCGAAAATTTACGGATGGGCCTTTCGTTTTTATGCATAATGAAGGTCAAAACAAAGATAATTCAATTTTAATTGTCTTTTGGAAAAACTCGGAGCCCCAATCCAAGGTGAATCGAGTGAAATAATTTTCACGAAACTAGAAATTAGAATGACATAGAGCGATATAGTATATGTGTGCTGAACTGCGACAAAGCATCAATCGCGTACTCGTATATAAGTGATAGTTCGTTGATAGACACCCGAACCACGAAAAAAGAGTTGTTAAATTCAAATATCTGTGTTCTATACCCACTCCTTATTCTGCTTAGGTAGCACTGGCAGTGAGTGAGAAGAATATAGTTCGAAACGACGGACGGCACAGTACAGCCTAACCTACCTAACCTCAAATTAGTTTTGTGTTGTGTCACGATGTCACGTTATTTATTACCGTCATCGGCGTCGAAAGTTGAAAGTTAGTGGCCATTAACAAAATTAAGATTTGTTCAAGTTTAAAGGTGAGTGCAATTAGTATAGGAATATAGAGACATGAAAAGATCTTATAAGAAGTCCCATTTCTTGAATAAATATTATAAAAGAGTTCGGAATGAGAATAAAATTGGTTTTAATGAAAATAACGCAGCTGAAAATGATATTGTGGTTTCAGCCGATGATGTTTCTTCAGACGGCGTCAATTTGTGGATGAATGGAAAACCTCCTTCAAAATTATCCTCCCATCAAATTTCAAAAATTTCTCAATTGTTAGTCGGTCAACATCCAAATATTCCTAGTGAGTTCAATCGTAAACCGAGGTCATTGAGTGAAGCAAAACGGTGGAAAGCCACTGAATTTCGGTTGTTTTTATTTTACATAGGGCCAGTTGTTTTGAAGACAGTTTTAGACCATGATAAATTCCTGAACTTTTTGAGTTTGCATGTTTCTTTGTCATTTTTGTCTAAAACGAATTGGAAGGATAACATAGAATATGCAAAAACGTTGTTACAATATTTTGTTGAAACATTTATTGTTATAAATGGTTCCATAAATTCGTCACATAATATACACAATTTGCTTCATATTTGTGATGATGTCGAGAGATTTGGATCGTTAGATAAGTTTAGTGCGTTTCCTTTTGAAAACATCATGAGAACTTTCAAGAAAAACATCAGAAAAACCGATCAGCCTCTTCAACAAATAATTCATAGGATATATGAACAAGACCAGAACAAAAATCAGCAAGATTGCAATATTAAAAAATATCCAGAACCGTTTTTTGAACATTTTAAAGGACCTCTGCTGGACATACAAGGATACAAACAGTATCAAAAGCTTGTATTTGAAAAAAATTTCCTAAGTATTAATGAACCAGTTAACTGTTGTCGTATCAATTCAGATATTGTTATTATAAAAAACATTTTGATTGGACTTGATGAAATGAAACTAATCACTCAGAAGTTTGAAGTGCTGGGAGAATTTTATGAATCTCCATGTAAATCATCGGAATTAGGAATATTTTTAGCTAGTGATCTGAGCCCCATTCAAGAATATAATGCCACTGACATTTCATGCAAGTGCATGAAGTTGGATTATGAAAATAAATATGTTATAATACCCTTATTGCATTCTGTATAATTTTTTTTTAATAATAAGTTTCACTCGCTAAAATAATGTTATGTTCAGAATTCGCCGTGAAAGCTATGACTCGGGGTTAAGGGGGAAACAACTACAGCAGAATATCTTGAGTTATTGAGTCTTTTTTGAGTTCTCGGCTTATTCAATATCAGATTTTTCAGTTTGAGTCATTCCAGTCATTGGGGTTGAATAAGGAACTTTTCACTTTGAGTCTTATTTGATTCTTTCAAGTCTCATAAAGATTTTGCCTAGATGTTTTCCCCTCGGTCAACGAAAACGAATTTGATTCGTATTTGTAATTTGCTAACTTAATTATTACTGCAATAAAATTATTTTGTTTATGAACCAAAAAATCAAGAAATCTTCATATATTCATCATTTCAATTTGTCTTCTGGTAAATAAAAAATGGAGCGAACATGGACTGTAGTCAAATTCAATGAGGAAAATGCAGTAGAGGCCGTTCCAACAACATGGATTGTGGGAACCTACTGTTATTGGCCCCCATATACATCTGAAAAGATGTTGACAGCCATAAAGAATCATGAAGCTCCAAATACACACTGGCCAAGTCATAAAATGGAGGTGTTCAGGAATGGAACATTTGGTATGTATATATATATTTATATATATATATATATATATATATATATATATATATATATATATATATATATATATGTTATATTCACAAATTCACGTTAAACTTTTTAAAAACAATTTTTATTGAGTTACACAGTTTTATGTTATATAAAAAAGAAGTAATAGGTTGAAATTATAATTGTAACTAACTATTTTACATAAAGTCAAAGAATTTATAGAATTTGTTAAATTAACGTCAGCGTTTATTTTCATGGAGAATTCGATGTAGCGTCGCTCCCATGAAAGTGCAGAAATCATTATTTTTCTGTAACATAATATTTGTGTTACTTAATGTGTTTATTTTATAAAAACGCAACGTAGCATCGTTCTCATGAAAATACGGAAATCGTAATCTGATGTTTGACATTGCGTAATATTACTTAAACATAAGCGTTTTTTCGTATATAACAACTCCCTCATTAATTAAAATTGTTGTTTAATAAACAACAATTTTGAGAATAAAAACCAAAATACATAAAATATAAAATAGACAATACAATATATACAGATATTTCAAGATTAAAAGGAAAATACGCAAAATACAAAAAATAAAAATATAAAGGTATACATTAAACCATGAAATTGTCAATTTTCGATTTCCACTTCCTCAGAGGCTTCAGTGTCAAGTTTGGGTCTTCTTTTTGGCAGAATGTTATGAATTTTGATAAAAGAAATCATTTGGTTGTTCCGGAACAGGCTTTTCTGGCGATTTGTTGAATTTGATATTTCTACACTTATAACAGGTGTGGAGGACGATCAAGGCAACGATGTGTGAGATCGTAGTATATGTGAACCACGAAATATTTTTCTCAACAAACGGTTTGTTTATGAGTTCATCCAAACTTTTTGAGTATTGGTCTAGTTTGTGTTTTGTCACTTGTAGATCATTCAAGTTAATGTTATTAAGATCTAGTGGTTCTATTTTGGGTACTTCTACTTTGTTTGGAATGTCTAGACAGCAGTTGTAATCAACCATTACGGGATGAAGTACATGAGGAATGTTTATAGTTTTTCTGGTACTAGCTTGTATTTTAGTAATGCCAACAAAAGCGGAACATCCTGAGTATAGCTGTAAAATAGAATTTTCATTTACGGTTAATGTTTTCGTTTTTGTGTCTGGAAGACTTATGGTCACGTGTACCGGTTCGGCAATCGATACTAGCCACACGTTTTCTTCGAGTTTTTGCACATTATAACCTTGTCCGTTGACTACCGCACTTTTACAATTCACAGGAAATGTCTTATATTGTCTTAACAAACGTGCTTCACATATCGCGTTATCGTCTATAGGGTACGCGTAAACATCGCGACACAACTTTTGATACGTAGATAACTGTTTACACTTTTGTAAATCGTGGATTGGAATGTAGGATAAAGAATCATCATCTCGCACTAAATATTTTTGTGAAAATGATAAAATATGGTGAAATCCAGTTCTATTATCATAAATTGGTATTGGGTATAGGTGGAATAAAGTAAATACTTGTGGTTCAATCAAAGGTATTTTAAGAACGAAAACAAGATCTGGATTTGTTTGATATGCTTCGAGATAGATTATTTCCAAATACTGTGAAATTTCAGAATATTTTATTGGTAGCGGTAAACCTTTCCTTACTGTATTTTCTGATATTTTCTTAAGAGCAGTGATCAAATTTTCTGGTTCAATAATAGAAGTATGAATTATTTGAAGCTGTGCAAAAGTGATAGAGTTTAGAATATCATTAATAGTATTTTCAAGATACGAATAACTCTCCATTAGTTGTTTGCAAATTTCAAAGAAATTTAATATGGCTTCGATAAGCGCAATTTCGTTTGTTGATTGTCGAATGGTGGTTTCAATTTTTTCTATATCTGAATTAAATATTTTCTCATTTAATTTTAATTGTCCTATGGTACTGTTGAGATTTGTTATGACTGAGCTTGTGATTGACATTTGATTTTTTAATAAGTTTTCTATCTGGTTTTGATCAGTTTTTAATTTATTAATGCAGTCCATATAATATTCACCGTCAGACGCATCGAGATTTCCGGTTATTGATTTAAATATGGTGCCAATACCATTAATTTACCCTCGTTTTTGTCTTTTAACATCGAAAGATATTTCACTAAATTTATCGCCAATAGATTTTGTAATTTGTTGCAATAATGCCAAATGTGATTTTACTTCGGATCGGAAGGACTTCATACTGGAGTAGTTTGAAGTAAAGGTATTTTGAATTGGGTCAAGAATTCTATTATTTCTTTCAAAAGTTTGTTTAAAAGCTGATATATTTTTATGCACTAATAAAGTCCATTCGTCGTTCGAAACCATTATTTTGGTTTCGTCGTGGTAGTAGATTCCAACTGTATTGTTTATGGGTTCGATTTTATATTGACATGTTGCTGTTCCGATCAGCAGCAGAAACCTGAAAATAAGTTAATTTTCAACATAGGGTTCCATAAGATCGAAATTTATTTTTGATTTGTTATTTGTTTCTAAATTTAATACTGTTGCGGAATTTCTGTGTATCTCTAGTATTTTAAAAGGGCCATTAAACTTATTTTCTAACTTGTTTTTTATTTGAGTTTCTTTTACGTAAACTTTGTCACCTACTTCATAATTTGGTTTGTTTTCGGAGACATGTTTGTCAAATCGGTCTTTAGCTTTTTCTTTTTGCTTTATGGTTTTTTCTATCGCTATTTTATAATAATAGGATATGCGGTTATTTAGATCTCTAATATATTTAGTAATTAATTCTTGTTCATTGTATAATTTTTCGGGAGGTCCACTGGACGTGTGTCCAAATACAAGTTCGTATGGTGTGAATCCGTGTGTTTTGTTTATAGAGTTATTATAAGCGATAATAGCAAATGGTAAAATACTGAAGGGGTGTTTATTGGGGTGGTCTGCTAAATGTAATCGAATCATTTCTAACAGAGTAGCATGTAATCTTTCTAGAGATCCGTTACTTTGCGGATGACCGACACTTGAATATGTTAACTTAATATCGAACATACTACAAAGGTCTTTCATTAGCGCATTATTGAATTCGCGACCGGCATCGCAATGAATGCGAAGTGGTGCACCCAAATGCTGAAAATGAGCTAATAATGAAGTGACAACGGATTTGGCACTTTTATCTTCAAGCGGATATGCTTGAGAAAATTTTGTCAGTTCGTCTCTTATTGTAAGAGCGTAATTCTTTTGAGGTACCTCTAAAATATCAATATTAATACGTTCAAAAGGTGTTTTAGGCGTTTCTGTTATAACGAGGGGACTGTCCAAATTTTTGCGACATAATTTTGTCTCTTGGCATGCCCGGCATGACTTACTATAATTTTCGACATCTCGATTGAGGCCGGCCCAATTATATTTTTGTCGTATTCGCCTAATAGTTTCATTAATTCCGCGGTGAAGGTGGCTTTTGCCATTATGGAATTGATCTAAGATGATAGGTATTTGGTTTTGTTCTGGCTCTTTAGTAATATTTTGACAAATAGTGAATTTTACGTCAACTTCCGAAAGTAGAAATGATAGTGTTTCTAGTATTGGTAGGTCAGGATTATTTTCGATATAATATTTTTCTGAATGTTTAAATAAATCTCGATTTCTGTAAATTGCAGCAAATAAGTATTCACTAATACTGTCTGGATCCCATGGTATAGCAATAATAAGGTATTTTCTATCTTTGACAGTTTTACTGCTAAGTACATTAATTTTTGCATAAGAAAAGTCGGGGTTGTCCTCAAATATATCCTCAATTATTTTTCCATGAAAATCTTGTAAATTGTTTTGTTGAAAAAAGGTTAAAATGTTTTTATTTTGTTTGTCTAGTAGATGATTATTGGAATATTCTATTTTAGAATAGTCAATCAGTGATTTTGTTTTATAAAGTTCCTCAAAAGACAAAAATTCTTCTGCAGCGGCATCCCAGTCAATTTCAGGTTTATTTTCAGTTTGTTGGGATGGCCCTGCATCTTCAAGAGCGGAATAAATTGGGTAAGGTAAATATTTAAAGTTTCCTAATTTTGAGCGAAATGAATCAAAGTCATTTATGTGGTTAATTTTTATTCGAGAAAGGGCATCGGCATTTTTATTGGATTTGCCAGATTTGAATTCAATTTGATAGTCGTATTCCTCTAATTTGAGGCGCCATCGTGCTAGACGACTACTGGGGTCTTTTATAGAGAATAACCAAGTAAGTGGACGGTGGTCAGTTATAAGGGTAAATTTTCGGCCATATAAATAGGGTCTAAAGTGTTTAACTGCTCACACAATTGCCAAAAGTTCTCTCTCTATCGTAGAGTATTTTGTTTCTGCTTTGCACAATGTCCTAGATGCATAGGCTATCGGTAAATCCTCACCTATTGGGCCTTGTGACAAAACTGCACCGATTGCAAATGCGCTAGCATCGGTAGTTAGAAGAAATCGTTCTTCAAAGTTTGGGTATATCAATATCGGAGTAGAAGTAAGAGCATTTTTTAATTCTTGGAATGACTTTTGACATTCGGAGTCAAAATTAAATGGGACATCCTTTTGTAAAAGTTTTGTCATTGGTTTGGAAATTTTAGCGAAGTTCGGTATAAATCTTCTGTAGTAACCAGCGAGTCCCAAAAATGATTTTATTTCCTTTTGGTTCGTAGGTTGAGGGAATTTTTGGACGCATTCAATTTCTGCCGGAAATGGCTTAACGCCATCTTCCGTGATTAGATGTCCAAGGTAGGCGACTTCTTTTCTCAAGAATTCGCACTTGTCTGGCTGAAGTTTTAAGTTAGCTTTTTGAAGTCTCTTGAATACTTCTGTTAAGCGGGTAATATGTTCTTGAATTGTCGGTGAATAGACGATGATGTCGTCCATATAGACAAGACATTGCTCGTTTTAAATTCCAGCAAGGACATTGTCCATGACCCTCTGGAATGTTGAAGGTATATCTTCAGGCATTATTTCAATTTGATGAAAGCCTCATGCAAGATCTAGTGTCGTGAAATATTGACACTTACCAAGCTGGTCCAATAAATCTCCAATGTTTGGTAACGGGTATTTGTCGTCTATAGTAACCTCATTCAGTTTTCTGTAGTCTGCGACAACACGCCATTTTTGTTTACCTGATGCGTCGAGCTTCTTGGGCACATACCACACGGGCGACGACCATGGAGAATTGCTGGGTTGTATAATGTTTTGTGAAAGCATTTTATTGATCTGATCTTCCACCTCTTGTTTATGGATTTGGGGATAGCGATATGATTTTACATAAGTGGGCTTAGAATTTTGCGTATCTATGGAATGTTTTATTTCGTTGGTGAAAGTAAGTATGTCTCCTTCTAAATAAAAAATGTCAGAAAAATCATGACAATTTTGGGAAATTAAGTCTCGTTCTTCTTCATTAAGATGATCAAGTCTTAGTTGATTTTTTAATTCCAATGTTCTATCGGTGCACATTTCTTGGGTAGTTAGTTGAATACTATTTACAGTATTTATTTCATATGGTTCTAAGTTAAGTTTTGAAAATGCTACAGTTTTAGGTATAGAATTAACATTTAATACTGAAACAAAAAATTCTCCTTTTTCATTTATTTTAACTAATGCGTTTGGTAGTTTAACTTTCTCTACTTCTTGACCTACCAGTATAGCATCAGTATTAACTAAATCGCATTTTAGTTTAAATATTTGTTCAGTCCTAGGTTCAATGGAAATTGTATTTTTGCAAAATTTGTGGAAATTGGTTTTCGATTGAAATATTGGTAGTTTCATTATCTGTTACTTTAAATAATGGTACAATTTTGAAATCAGTAATAAGTTGTTTATTTTTTAGATCAACTATACAATTATAATGTTCTAAAAAATCCATGCCTAATAATCCATCAAAATCAATATCTAAATTACAAATGAATACTCTGTGTGGATCGTTATGTTTAAATGGAATAAGGGTTGATTCGTTAACTCTTATTTTTTGGTTCGGTATACCTTGAATAATTACATTTTCAGGGGATCGATTTCTATAATTTTCGCAAGTTTTGGGTTTGAAAATTGATAATCCAGCACCTGTATCAATTAGAATTTTATAAGTGTTTGTTCTGTCTTTACTATAGTATAAGTTTTTAGAATTTACCGGTAAGGTATTTTTTACATGAACATCTGTTCGAGGCAGTCCGATTCTGGACTGTTCAAACTCATGGTTTGAATTTGTGAACTGAGGTCTGGGATCCACAAATTTGAAGTTTGGTCGTTTAGCGGATCTGGGGGTTTCGTTTTTAAAGGGCCTTGTCGAAAATCCTGATAATTATCATGATTTGGATTTAGGAGATTATCAGAATCAAAATTATAAACATTTTCATTATTATAATTAAAATTGTCTTGTTCGATATGGCTATAATCGAAGTTTCGTCTTCATTCGTATTGCAAACTGGTACACCAGAGTTAGGATCACTATCAGCAGTATAATAGTTTTCCTCTATTTCACTATTAACAGTATAATAGTCAGGAGCACTGGGGTTAATTTCTTGGTAATATTCATGATAATCAAGTGAATTATCGAAGTATTGTTCTTGATTTTCATAATAATTTTGACTATCATTTGTATAATAGTCATAACTGTTATGAGAGTGTTTGTTAAAATCACGATTTCGATTGAAATGAAAAGTTCTTTGTTGATTCAAATTTGTGTTGGGTCGATTTCCCGGTGGTCCTTGAGGTCTAAAACTTGGATTTGGTCTAATTACAGATGGGCGATTTCGATTTTGTTGGTTATTTTGAAATTGTGGCCTTTGCTGAAAATTTGGCCTGTTTGGTTATGTGAATTAGGAGTTTGATTTGGTCTAAAGGAACCCTGAGCTAAATTTTGAGATTGTCTTTGACGTGTGAGACACTCATTTATAGTATGTCCTATTCTATGACAAAAATTACATTGTTTTGGTGAATTTTGGCTAAATCTACGAGTAGGTATATTATTTGTATTACGATTAGTCTGAGGTTTGTGGTTTTCATAGTAAGTTAATTGAAGCTCTCTTCTGATTCGTGAAATAGCTGATAAAACACTTATTGGATTACTAGCTCTAACAATTTGACCGATTTTTGGATCTAGGCCGGTTAATAAAGTATTTAAAGTTAATGATTCTATAAGACGTGTTTGTGCTACTTTTTGATCTATTGTTAAATGCTGTTGTTTACATATAGCTGAATACATTTTTGCTTCCAGAGTTTGTAATCTCGAAACAAAAATTAAAGGCGATTCGTTTGGTAGTTGTTTCATTCTTTGAAGTTTTTGAATCAACGAATTTAAGTCGCGAGAATCTCCAAAGTGAGTATTTAATAATGTTTTAATTTCTTCCCAATTTGAAGGGTCGCGTGAATTAACTAATTCAGCGGCTCTTCCTTTAAGTTTGTTTTTAATATGAAGAGTTAAAAATACTTTTTGGTCGTTGCCGGCCATTCTGTAAGCTGTTTTACAAGCATTTATAAAAGTATTTAAGAAAATTTGATTACCGTCATATTCCGGAATTATTGAAAATATTTCGGATAATCTGTAAGGTTCTAGATTCGACGCTTGATCGGTTTGAGCAACTGGAGTATTAGCATTGGCATTAGCGTTTGTTGCACTACGTGTTTCAGGCATTTTGCTTTATATTAAAATGATTGTATTCAAAATAAAAGTAAATTATGACAATAGAACTTGGTAAAAATAGAAAATAAATTGCAAAATATTAAATAAAAATAAAACGAGATGATTCTTACGTAAATATTTTCATTCCTTCCTTGGCAGCTGAAATCCTTATCCGTGAGCTTTGCTACACCTGGTTAGCAGTTTGCGTGTTCCTGGTGCCGGAGAGACCATCTGCTTCTTGAAGATCTGGAGCTGGTACTTGAAAATTTCTTAAAGGTTTAGGAACCACCACACTTAGTTAGGCAATCCTTGTTCTAAATGTGTTTAGGAATCCTACTGACTGCGGCACTGTTATATTCACAAATTCACGTTAAACTTTTTAAAAACAATTTTTATTGAGTTACACAGTTTTATGTTATATAAAAAAGAAGTAATAGGTTGAAATTATAATTGTAACCAACTATTTTACATAAAGTCAAAGAATTTATAGAATTTGTTAAATCAACGTCAGCGTTTATTTTCATGGAGAATTCGATGTAGCGTCGCTCCCATGAAAGTGCAGAAATCATTATTTTTCTGTAACATAATATTTGTGTTACTTAATGTGTTTATTTTATAAAAACGCAACGTAGCATCGTTCTCATGAAAATACGAAAATCGTAATCTGATGTTTGACATTGCGTAATATTACTTAAACATAAGCGTTTTTTCGTATATAACATATATATATATATATATATATATATATATATATATATATATATATATATATATATATATATATATATATATATATATATATATATATATATATATATATACAGGGTGAGTCAGAATAAGACCGACAAACTCCGAACACAGATTCCTCATTTCATTTCGAGGTGAAAAGTTCCTATCAAAGCATGTCCTAAAATGAATACCCCCTGAGATACAGGGTGTCAAAAGTACGAAAAAAAACTCGTTTTAATTTGTTTTTCCAAAACTTCTGAAGGAAAAAATATCAAACTTGGTACACTAATCAAGGTTTATAAACGTGGTAATTTGAAGTCACAATTTTTTGTTATCAATAACCAGTGGCGTAGTTACGGTGGTATGTGGTCATATTTTCGTTCATATTTTTTTATGGAGAAGTGAATGGACAAGTGAGCGTTTGTCATCAGTTAGGCTCATCGATACTCGACCTAGAAGTGATAACATTCTATGTGCCTAAAAGTTGTGGTTTCTAAGATAATTGAGAAAAACTGAAGATATGTCCTGAGTAGCAACGTAATTTTATATCTGCAATAATTGCATAAAGGTAATTTTTTACAACATATCGGAATATTTGTCTACCTCCTGAATATTTTTTAATGTTGGAAGAATCGGAAACATAGTATGGGTGAGTCGGAATGAGACCAACAATTTTTTCATTCATCATATTATTTGATCAAATCGATGTCGTGAAATCACTGAGTTAGGTCTCATTCTGACTCACCCCTACCATGATTCAGATACTCCCATCATTAATAAATATTCAGGAGGTTGACAAATATCCGAATATGTTGTAAAAAATTAATGTTATGCGATTATTGTACAGAGGAATTGATGTTGCTACTCAGGATATATCTTCAGTTTTTCTCAATTATCTCAGAAACCTACACTTCCTCGTACATGTTATGACTTTTAGGTAGAGTATTGATGAACCTAACTGATGTCTAGCGCTCACTTCTCCATTCACTTTGCCAAAGAAAATATGAAGGGAATTAAGACCACATACCGTCGTAACTACGCCACTGGTTTACGAAAATTAAAAATTTCAACTTCGGATTGTCACGTTGATAAATCTTGATTAGTATACCAAGTTTAAATTTTTTTCTTTCCGGAGTTTTGGAGAAAAATAAATAAATCAATTTTTTTCCGTACTTTTGACACCCTGTATTTCAGAGGAGATGCATTTTAGGACATACCTTGATAGAAACTTTTCACCTCAAAATGTGGTGAGGAATCTGTATATATCCAAAAATTCCATAATGCGTAAAGAGTCACTGAATAAATCATGGTGCCTGTACGTATTTCTTGATAATATTAATTTTTTTTCAGCGTCCTACCTGGAAGCTAGAAATAAAACAAAAATTGCAGAATTTTCAAGCGATTTGGGGGAGGATGCTTCTACAAGAAAATTCAGAAGAAAAAAAGGGACATTATCTACATCGTCCAGTAGCGAGGAAGAAGAACAGCCAAGTTCTCTCAGAAAGCCCCCAGAAAAACCGGAAATACAGAAAATAACTGAAACTCCAGAAACTGGATGTAATTTTTTCAGAATACCTTTTACTATTCTGCTGTTGTACCCTCTATTGCCTGTTTCAATGTGGATGCTTGAAAATTACTTTTATCCTCAAAAGTCAAAAATGTATTCTTTCAGTGACTGACATTCCAATATTAAAGGTTATTTCCTTTCAAATTTGAACCATCATCATCATGGTCTTGTTATACTTTATTTAGTAGCTGCAGTAAAAGCTGTCACATTTTAGCTCTCAAAGTGACAGCCGCCAAGTTTGATTTAATATAATGATTTGCCTTTTTTACGATCGTAGGAAAAATGTGTTATTTGCAAAAAAAAGTGAACTTTTTTTGAAATTGACGATTTTTGACATTCACCACACTTTCGAAATGACACTAGTGCCTAAAAGTAAAAATAAAACATTGTAAATAATGAAAATAATTAATTATTATAAATTTTTAAATGTTTCGAACACTAACGTGAATAGCGTAGCTTCAGCAGCTTGTTCAATATCCAAAGACTCATCATTACCACTCAATATACAATATACTATTTTCAGATGGTAAAGCTTTGGAGGAAATATTGGTGTCCCCATCAGTGTGTTCTTGCTGTCCGGTACATAAATACAATGGTTTGTATTAGTGGAAAAAAGAATCAACAATAGTTTCAATGGTTTTTTTCCAGATGGATTGTTTCGTGATATGAGAAAACAATATTTGTTTTTAACAAATATATTAACAGACATAAGAAGTGACATAGATGAATTGAAAATGGGCAGATCTGATATAAGGGCAGAAAAACCAGAGTCGCTCTTTACAAAATTTCAGTTTCCTTTGAATGATGATGAAGAGCTGAAGAAAGTGGAGACCTTTCTGGAAGATGACGCAAATTTTCAAAATGCGGTAAGTATAATCTATTTAGATTTAGATTATTTACTTATTGAAGAATTCTCTCGAAACCTTATTCAAAATACTTGAAAATATTTCATCCAACACTACTCCCATGCTAGTTCAAAAGAATTTATTTTCCTATTTTCAGTTCGATCATTATCTGAAAAGTACTTATTTATTATTGCTTTTAGGTTATAGAAATGTCAAAGTTTGGTGGGAACAATATGTACGACTTTGTAAAGAGGTGTCTTAGCATGCTTTTAACCAACGTCTATGCTTCATCTTATTGTTGGATGGGAAGAAAAAATAAAAAAAAACCATTTTTTCAATTGAAGATTGCAAACACCATTATGAGTAAGTATACATTCGCATTGTATAGTCAACAAATATGGGATTATGTCAGTTCTTGAATTGAATGAATTATTTTTCGAAGTTATACTAGGTGTCCACGGAAGGTGGCTCGCCCCTATAACTTTTTTGTTTTTGGAGATACTACAATGAAATTTGAAAAATCTGTTTGAGGCATAAAACTGATTTTTTTGACAAGTGACTCAACTTCATGCACATTCCGGTTTTACCGGAAGTAACATAAATTATCGATTATTAAAATGGGACACCTGGTATATTTTCAGTTTTTTCGTCTCCATATGACATTTTGAATACTGTATCATTTCTGTCACTTTTTGTATCCATTTTTCATTTATATTTCAGTCTAGAAGGCCATGGATACGTATAAATTATTATTTCCAGTCCTAAAATCTTTGGCAGAAGACAACTTCACTACTACGCTATGTAAAATAAATGTTTTTTTTTTCAGTTTTGTTGCTCACAGGCTACTAGATGATTTTGAATCTTATTTTAATATCAAGAAGATTCCTTATTTAAAGAACGTTCTAACATTATATTATCAGTTTTTTTTATCGAAAGTTTCTTTAAAACCTAATAGTGTGTTGTATTAAGTTGTATTTGCACAAACATTTTATGACCGAAATAAGTGATTTGAACGTATCCATGGCTCTCTAGATCAAAAAATAAATTTCAAAAAAAAAATTGTTACAAAAAGGGACAAATGAAACATGGTTGTATTCAAAATGTCATATGGAGACAAAAGAGCTGAAAATATACCAGGTGTCCCATTTACAAATCGAACGTTTATGTCACTTCTGGTAACCGGAATTTGATTGAAGTTGGGTCACTTGTCAAAAAAGCAGTTTTATGTCTTCAGTAGTAGATCCACCAAATTTCGTTTCATTATATTCAAAAACAAAAAAGTTATAGGGGCGTGCCACCTTCCGTAGACACCCGGTATACATATTTGTGAAGTGAATATTTCATTTATTTTACAGAAGCTGCTGAACTAACAAAAGTCAATGAAAAAATGGTTGAGGCGGGCAAAGGAGAGGAAATGAAGACTTGTTGAAAATAAAGATGGTTATTCAAGAGACTTTAATTTTCATAGAATAAGCTTTAATTTTTTTCAAAACTAGTCAAGAATGTCTGATCTCAGTGTTTCTAAAATAATAAGAAAAAATAAATGGTTGTTTTTGTTGCTAAATCGGCTTCTTAATCTAAAATATCAACTTCAGGAATTATTGGCTTGATTATAAGCTTTGGTGGAGAAGTGAAACTTTTTTTTAAGAGATTGGAAACACTCGATGCGCATTTTGCCAACCAAGCAGCTGGTATCTTCAGGAGGAAATTGACAAATTCTTCCCAACTTGGTTGGTCAAACACGCGTGGAGTGTAGGCGTTTTAGTTTGGTATTAATATAAATCAGTTCTGTTAAGTAATGGTTCAGTGACTCTAAAACAGTCGAAAACAATCCTTTCAGAAATGACTATACCTTGGTATATATTGTATGGCATATATCTGAAAGAAAACAACTACTTCTCTGGCTAATACCACGACAGATATTGAATTATAGCTCAGGGACATATGTGCAAAGATCCTTACTTTGAAGGAACAACTTTTCAAAAGCTCTCTCTCGGACAAATAGCAGCACTTTACCTGATTCAAACGGGAAACCATTTGCGGACTGGTTTCGGAATGTGTGTTTCTCATCAGTGCAACCAGGTTATCCCCGGTTGTATACACACAGGGTGTCTTGTTATCTGTCGAGGTAAATACTGCAATTGCTTACACGATCCATCTCGACGACAAATTAGAGAGCATTCCAAAAGTAAGGATCTTTGCACATATGTCTGAGATATAATTCAATATCTGTCGGGGTATTAGCCAGAAAAGTAAATGTTTTTTGTCAGACATATAGAATACAATGTATACCAAGGTTTTGTCATTTCTGAAAGGATTGTTTTCGACTGTTTTACAGCCTATCTTATGATTCTGGACCTTTCAGCATGCACTGCATTATCGTAATGCTGATATCCAAGCTTACCACAATATGGACGTCCATTGTACATTCATTTCGACGATAATGTACGTCCAATGGATGTTCTAAGGACGCACATTGGACGTACATTGTACGTACAGATGGACATTAATTGGACGTCCAGATTAGTGTCTCTGGACATCCCATGGATGTACATTGGACGTCCATTGGTGTTATAGGTCCTTTAATGGACGTTCAGTGGATGTCCGTTAATCCTTAAAATCGCATACATTGGACGTACAATGGACATCCTTGTGCTATTTGGGTAGCGCTTGCTAGCGCTGAGGAACGAACTGTACAGTGGTCGGCCAGAACACGTTCGCTAACTTCAATTGTTCTGACACAATCCGCCATTTTGCTTATTTATTTTGTTTGTTTAGAAATAAGTGTAAGCAATATCATCACCAAAAGTATCGTCCATCAAATTATTTAATGTGTTATTCATAATTAATGATTTTTTAATATGAATAATCGATAGTTTTTTAATATGAATACATACTTTACAAACAAACAAACAAGTTGGATTAGGTTTCCAGGTCAAAGCTAACTTCGTGTCCTAGAGGAAAATAGCTAGTTAGCAGTTGACAGCGCTTACCGCTTAGCGATAGCCATTTTGTTTACAAGTCCTTGCTAGTGCTTTGTTCTGCCAAACACAGGGAATGTAATATGATACTTATTCAAACTTCTTTGTATTGATTCAAAACTCATAACAATATTCAAAAGCAATTCTGGTTTATTGAATACAACTCCCTACTGTTGGCAGTTGGCATTACCAAACACTGCGAGGAAGATGTCTTACTGGGAAGTTAACTCGTCTATGTGTTTTGGAATAGATATATCGGAGCCTCTAGTCCTTAATTATTTTCTGATGCATAAGGTGTATATGATAGAATATTTCGCGTACCTATCATGAATGTTTACATAATTGCCAGCTTGGACCGAAGTTAATTCTCAGGTACCAGGTGAGTAAAAATGTTACTTACTTTAGTGATTTTCACGTATGTTTAACAGAATATTTTTAACAATCCATTAAAACTATTGCCAGACACTTTCTGTCGCGAGTTCATAATTAGTGTGGGCAACTGCCGTGGATTCATTCTACAACTCTGTCAAGTTAAGTAACGTGCGTGTGCGTATAGAATTCAGTATCTTGTTCTATTGCATCTATTCAGCACATATTTTTTTTTAATAGTAGTTATATGATCTGAGGCATATATGTCAATATATCACATCGATTACAACGGTTATGAGTAAAATAGACTAGGTATTTGCTGTGTTGCAAAAAAATCATGGCAGTGCTATTGTAATGTTTTTTTTGATAATTCAATATTGTTTGCGAAAGAGACGTTAGAAAATAGTATATTGTATAACAAGTGTTGGAAATGAAAGATTTCACATGAGTTTGCAGAATTGAGCCACGAGCCGTAGGCGAGTGGCTTAAGCAAACGAGTGTGAAATCGAATTTTCAATACATGTTGTACACGATATTTTTCCGAGGACCACAAAAAAAACAGAGTTAGTATTTATTTTATTAATTGAAGTTTATGGTAAGTTACTACAATTTTAAAAATAAACTGGTGCTTCAAGACCGTTGTTGACCATTTTATGTTCTTTAGTTGTTACATAGTTTTGAACTTTATGCATATCTGACTCACAATTACAGAAAACCCAATAATTCTCTCCAATTCGCTCTTTCACTTGCTAATAGTTCGAAAGTCAATGATCGACCCGTGTGAAAAATCATTACACACAGCTCTCGGTCAATCAGATTACTCAATTTTCTCATTTCACTCGCGGGTACGCCCTTCGTTTGCAATTTTAAATTTTCTCTAAGAGGAAACTGTATGAAATGTGCCATATTTCATAGTGGTCGTTGGAAAACATCTTTTGCCGTTAATTTATTTGAAAGTGATTACCTTGGTTAATATTATGAGCCATTAACAGGATTCATAAAGAAAATAATATTTGTCAAAAGTTACAAACGAAGGATCGATAGATATTACAGAGAATCCATCTCAGAAAACTCTAGGGAAAATGAAGGGCACACAACACTATGGAAATTGATCATAACGATGATTTTTATATTCAGTATGAACATTCGCTAGATGATAATGATTGAAAAATCTTAAAGTACTTATTGTGAATAATAATCAATGATTGCATCAGTTCATTCAGTATTTACAATCTACAAATTTCCTTGTTTTCGTAAATGAGATTACGAAAAATATAATATTCTTAATATATATTTTTATTATATGAAACATGAAAACTATTATAGATTTGATATCGCTCTGTAATAACCTTATTGGATTATTAGTGAGGGCTTTTATAGGACTATTAACAACATAATTCTAATGAAGCTAACACAGCTTTTAATTATCACACGCTCGCTCATACATCGACATTTTAAGTGTGTCTTGGAGCAAGTACTGAAATATTCATTCATTATATAAAAATTGAGTTTCATACTATAGGCAGAAAATGTGTGGCAGTATTAATTAGTGAAAATAATTCTACTCACTTCTAATACCTGGTATTTGAGAATTGGGGCGTCGGTACAATTTAGCAAGTATGAATACGTTTACTCTACGTACTAACACTACTGTGTCCCGTCCATCAGGAATTGAAAACGTTTTAACGGTGTAGGGATCTTGCTCTGGAGAGAGAAATCGGGTGGCATATATTTTCGAAAGTGGTATGTAGAAAGTTTATTTATTACCAAAGTATGGGTAGTATAAATAAGAAAATAGAGACCGAGTATTGGACAAATCAGACAGAAAAATAGGAGGGAATGTTGAATGATAATGGCTTCTATGAAAATTAAAAATGTTTTTTTCACAAAACTAATCCCATTGCAGTAATAGTACATAGATTACAGACATAATTTTTGATAATTTTTCTATTAACTCTGTCAGTGTGTCATGTATATATTCATATAAATTATTAAACTGAAATAATAAACCAAAACCGTAGTTTCCATTATTCTATACCCTCACAAATTACATTTTCCGACCCACAAAATACGTTTCATAAACTTCCAAATGTAATAAACCTTATGTGCATCACCTTCATTCAAAATAATGCTTCAACATTCGACCAGACCTTCAATGTTTTTATCAATATATTATGAGTTCAAACATCCACTCCAGTGCCGTGCGGAACATGGAAAAAACATTTCATTGTCATTAATAATGCATAACTTGCATAAAACCTGCTTTTATATTCTCACGAGCCTCCGTATGTGTTTTGTATATTTATTATATTTTTGTTTAGCGAATTAGGTAGTTGTAGTATGGCTTCCAATTCAAACTTCATTTGCTTATAATGTGTAATGATAAATTAATTAATGAACGTTCCTAGTGCACTCCATTACGTAGGATGCATAGCTCGTATCAGTCTGCATATTTGTCATTATATACGAAAATACAGGTTGTGTACATTATTGATTAGGTGTGTATTGAAGGACTGTATATGTCAGGTGACAGAGGCGACAAACTAGATGAAAGTTCTGTAGTTACCGTTTCCTTCACCGCTTTGTACATTGAATAGTTTTATTTGCAACAGTCTCTTGACAACGGCAAGCTAATTTTTGCAAGGTACCAAAATGCTAATATCTATTATCAGATTCTAATAGTTTTTATAACCAGCTTTTATACTGTAGAAACTTTATTAGACACTGTAGCTGAAGTTACAGATAAAAATAAGTGAGAGATCTGAAGAATTAATAATGAATGATACGATCGACTTAATCAAGCTTCATTGGTATGGCTATTAATCGCAGCATTTTGTGACAAATTATTAATACTTAATCTTAACTATATATGTCGTAGCGTACTGGATGGACATTTCATATTAACAATTGGCGTTCTAGAAAAATGAGCGCTACGATGGTGCTTTTCACTTCACCTTATGTGTAATATACAGGGTGTGTCCAAATAACACTTAGAACGTCTGCTTGTAGATACCACTCGTGCAATTGAGTAAAGTTATATAAGGAATAGGAGGTCCAACCTGATTACTACTCGAAATACAAGGGGTTAAAGTTAAAAAGGATAAAAGTTTTTATTTGATAACTTTAAAAGTGATTAATATATTAATTTCAAATTCAGCATGTCGTTTTTAAATGGTGAAAGACATATTGGTAGAAAATAAGAATTAATGCTAGATATAATTTGATAAGATCGTCAATTGATTCTGGCAGTCAAAAGAATAGAGATGACAAGATGGCGGTTTGAGGATTGAATCGACTTAATGTACTGTCAAAAGACGCCATTGCAAGAAACAGTTTTAAAATTATAATAAGCATTATTAAGAGCATACAGTCCACTATTTACAAAACCCAAACAAAATACATATTTTAGTAAAAAACCATGTTCCATTCTGGATCCACCAGTGTACAGTGAGAAGAGTATGTCTCATTTTCCCAACCATCTTCTACGCCCGTGGTATTTGAAGCGAATTTTGATTTTATTTGTATTGCTTAACCGTTTTCACGTGTAAAATATACAACCTTCACATACCAAAAATCTTGTAGTTTTCAAGATATTTCATATTTTTATAAAGTCTGCAATAACCCGTTTCATTAATAACCAACAATATGTTTCTTGGATTTATTTAATCATTTTTCCTCAATTTTTTATAACTACTAGACTTTTAATGATTAGAAAATGTGACAGAACCCAGTTTTAAAGATAATTCTGATAGATTGTTTGTTAGCAAAACAATTAATGACAATAAAAATAACATAAAATTTACAAAATTAAATAATATCCGATGCAAACTTAATTTTATACTAAACAGCCAACAAATCACAAAAAATGTTCAAAATTTCGTTCATTTGCATTAATACATAATCTGCAACGTTTTCTCATCAAAAATCGCATACCTTGGAAAGATACGCGATTGCTAGAATGAATTTCTGTGGCCGCATAGATTCTTGATATCAGCTCCTCCTCCGCGTCTACTATGGTATCGTACACAAGGGACTTCATGTAATGCCACAGAAAAAAGTGGATTGGATTAAAATCTAGTGACCTCGCAGGCCACATATTGGGTTCACCTCGCCCTATCCAGTTATTCCCGAATTGTTGGGTTAGAAGTTATCTGGCTGCTAGAGAATAATATCGGCTTTAATATGTAATTGTGCAGCATCGTTTAATAAGTCAGGCAGGGTATCTCTAAAAAAATTAGAGTGAATATCGCCATTGAGTTTATTAGGTAATAAATATGGATTCACTATATAATCTTCGAGAATACCTGCCCACACATTAACCGAGAATTTTTCCTGAAATCCCCGTTCTCGAATAACATTTGGATTTCGTCAACCCTGACATGGCTATTTTGTGAATTCAAAATTCGTTCACGTGTGAATTTAGATTCATCTGTAAATAAAACAATTCGGTAATTTGCTCTTGCGAATAATCTGTTGGTTTTAGGGTATGCTTATAACGATCCAACTGTTGTTAAATATTTAGCAACGCTACGTGTGCTTAACTCTGGTCTGTTTTCAATACGATTAAGAGTATCCTCCTCAAACTGCAATGTACTTACGTTTCGTTTTCTACCGATACCTTTTATTTTTAAAATGAATTGTGAATCTCCTGTCAATTTGAGCAAACGTTGTGTTACGTTGGGAATCTAAGTCGATTTGGTTACCCAATATATTAGGTGCATATCAGATATTTCTTCAAAAGTATAATCCATAATACGAAAAAGTGTCTTAAAGCTGCACAATAGTATATTAAGTACCAAGTGTTAAAAACGTTACTTTAGTCACGAATTTTATTGGGCACGAGTGGAGCGAAGCGGAACGAATGCCTTATGAAACGAGTGACTAAAGACGTTTTTAACATGAGGTGCTTACTATACTTTTTCTATGCTTGCAGGAATAAAAAAAAAGATCTTAATTATATTATATCTCAATTATATTCATAACAATTTCTTCTTTCCTTCATTCAAGGCCTTAACTGCCTATAACATTGCGGACGATGGTTGACAGCTGATTGACGAATCAAATGACATAGAACAACAAAATTAT
Organism: Galeruca laticollis; assembly: GCA_963921935.1. Classification (NCBI taxonomy): domain Eukaryota; kingdom Metazoa; phylum Arthropoda; class Insecta; order Coleoptera; family Chrysomelidae; genus Galeruca; species Galeruca laticollis. The sequence goes on along the minus strand of OY998180.1, from coordinate 2,112,781 downwards.
CACGGACCATGACATTTAAAATAATAAAGATAACCGTCATATTAGAAGACAAAAGATGTGAGTTTTCGAAGGTAAACGAGATGTGACTTTTCACATTTTAATCACTAGTGTTTAAAAAGTCGTTTTTGCGCATATCAAACCCGTGTTTATAATGCGGTTTTAGTAACGGAAGTAGAAAAACAAATTTAATTACAAATATTTTTGTTGGTATCGCTTTTTAACAGAATGATATTTCGTCTTCGACATCCACAGCTTACTATGTAGCTACTATTATCAAAAGTGTGTAACGGTTAAAATTCCTCAAACGAATATAACGATCGACCCCTGTAGCACAATAAGAATTGTTTCGCCGACGCGAAAGATATTTTGTGGTTGGAGAAAACTACGACCGAAGGGGGGACAGTTAGTTCCATTGAAGATTCCGTCAGGCGAGTGCAAAAATACCTGGGAAGAACAACTTGGCTGAGCTGTATATAGTGGACTACCGTACTCTTAAATTCCACAGAAATGCCGAAGATTAAATCCCGCTAACGATTTATTGATGTAGTTAGCGCCCTGACGGGATATTCCACGAATATCGTTCCTTGCCTGTCGGAAGGTTGGCTTTTGGAATTCAAAAAAATTAGGTATTTAACCCTGCGTACGATGCCCTCAGATGATTACACTTAAGGATGCCCTGGCTCTGTCAGACCCTTTATTAAAAGTCTTCTCCAAAATCCGATTTTCTCGGTTTGTAAGTAAATAATGTAGTTCTAAAATATTATTTATTGGAATATAACATTACAAAATCTAATAAAAAATATAAACAGAATCAAACAATGAAAAATGGTACTAAAAATATAATCATGGATTTTGAGTAATACATTCATCACATAGAAAATGAAAATGCTCCATGCAGAGGTACACTTAGCATTTTTCACAAAAATATACAATGGGCGTAGAAAATGGTTGGGAAAAGGGGAAGTACTCTTCTAACTGTACACCGTTGGATCGAGAATGAAACATGATTTTTTTACTAAAATATGTCTTTTAACATTTAAAAACGACCTGCTGAATTTGAAATTAATATAATAATCAGTTCTAAAGTTATCAAACTAAACTTTTATTTTTTTATCTTTAACCTCCTGTATTTCGAAAAATGATCAGGTTGAACCAGTTATTCCTTATATCATTCTGTCAAATTTTATGAGAGCTATCTACAGATAGACGTTGTAAATGGAAACACCCTATATGTAATATATGTATACATATAAGGGACGTATTGTAATGGAGTGATTTTGACGTTTCGAGATTTGACTGGATCTACTCGTTTTATTTGTATCAGAGTCCAGAAATCAAATTTTCCAAAAATTTCCGTCGGTCAACACGATAACTCAAAAACGCGACCGAATTTTTTAATGAAATTTTATGTGTAGGTTCAGAGCGTAATGTGATGATTAGAGGTAAACGTAACATATACCAAACCATTTTATGTTCCAGACCATTAATTCGGGAAACACTTACCTCCAATCTGTGGGAATGAAATAATTCCATATGTTTCTAAAGCTTACTGGGATATATTATACTTAACACAGTAATAACAAATATACAATAACCATAACCTACGTCAACATGTCGTTGACCAGAGATATACTTACGACTAAGAAATGCAACTGTTATTTACTATCTAGATTGAACTTTTTATATGTGCTGAATCGATATTCTGTAGTACATTCACACCGCTCACATTGAAAATATTAACCTTGTCCGGGTTGGTTGTTTCATAATTTATCAACGTACTATTTTAAACGTGTTTTATTAATTGCTCAAATAAACGTCTATCCTAGTGGATCGTGGTTCACTCGTACTGATTAACCTTACTAAGTTTATTAGCGACCTTCTGATTCAATAACTGTCACATCATCCCCTCTTGGAGGAGGAAAATTATCCCTGATAATTATTCGATACTAGAACTAAACAGTTTTGTTTTTATACACTTAATTGTTTGTTTGTTTGTTTTTGTTCACTTAATTGATTGTTTTGTTGTAATTGTCTGTTCGTTTCTATCCCGCCACACTTTGTTTACAAATATTAGGATTATTGTACAAATACAGTCGGTTTTAATGAACGTTTTTTTTTACTTATTTTGAGACGAAATCTCATAATTCACACCTATTCTTTTTGTTATCTAAAATGGGCCTAAGTAATGAGGATCAAACTTTGTTCTTTCCTCTTTCCTTAATACTACTAAATCTCCTATCTTGAAAGTTACTGGTGAAGACTCTTTTTCACTCTTATTTACTCTATTCAACTTATGTTTTAGGATACACTCTCTAGCTCGATCGTGTACGTACTGTCATTTATATTTCAATTCTTTATCGTACATTTCAAAATTGTACCAAGGTTCAATCTCTGTATTCAAACATTCGGATATATTAGGTTTCCTACCATACAGTAATTCGAATGGAGTGTATCCATGATACGTGTTAGGTGTTGTATTATAGCAATATGCATACATTTTCACAATTTCACACCAATTATCTCCAGAGTCATTTATAGAATTTCTTACATACTCGTTGAACATTCGATGAAGTTTTTCACAGCTCCCTATGGATTCGTGGTGATATGGTGTTGAAAAGTTGTATTTTATTTTCAAAATTTCCGCTAATTTACTCATTACTTCGTTCTTATGATATGTTCCTTGATCTGTGCTTATTTCTTTCAGTAAACCATATGCTGGTGTAAACTTGTCAAATATCGCTTTCACAATTGTCTGTGCTTCTTTGTTTCTGACCGGTATCATGACCGCATATTTTGTCACTTTCTACACATGGGCCTATCGTGTCTATATATGTTATGTCGAATGGTTTAAATGTAGTATCCGTAACGACAAATTGCTCTTTAAGACTAGGCTTAGTTTTATTTACTTGACATTCATGGCAATTCTTTACATACTTCCTCACATCTTCCTCCATGTTTTTTTCATTTAAAATTCGCTCTTATTTTCTTTAACAATCTATTATTTCCTACGTGTCCTCCAAACATTAGCTCGTTTTGTTATATTTCTAGGATCTCTTGAACTTCTCCTTTCTGCTTCACCATCTTTGGTACTTCGCAGATACATACTTGTACATTTTTTAATCTTTTATTTCCTTCTTGTATAAATTCTTTTATCGTGCATTTTTTAAAAATATAATCATTATTTTCATTCTCCATATTGTAACGTGCTTTCTTTCGTCAAAAGAAATACGGACGTCACTATGACACCCGCGGCTTTACTATCTACCAGATTTTCTCGGGCGCCAGATTTTTGGGAGGGTTTACTTCACCGAACTCTCGAAAATGGTAGCGTCAAGAGTTACCAGGGTAGCAACAGATGGAGGTTAAGTAATTCCAGGGGTCTGTTGTTCTTGACCTCTATGCCGTGCGAAGTGAGCAACAGGCTTTAATTGTTTACCACTGTCGGAAAATGAAAATACCTGTTCTTTATGAAATTTTACAATTTATTTCGACTTCGGAATAATTTGGGAAAAGGAAAATACAACGAACCACGTAGCTATATATTTAAAATAACTAAATATTGATGAAAACCCTTCAGTATTTACGATTTCTATTAAATTACAACCCAGACCAAAGCAGTTTATTACAGAATAAATGTTTTACTATTACAAGCCTAACGTGCAAAGCTTTAATAGTTTTCGGCGATTGCCGGTGAAAATCAGTGAAAATTTACTAGCAGTACGGTGAGAATTACACAGAGAAAGCGTTATCAAGGCACTAGCGGTATTTTACGGGAGCGTTTCTTGGCATTTGTGTGCGGTTTTGAATAGAACGGCAGGAAAATAATAAATTTCCCTCCGTTTTTGTGCGGATATCACCCTGGCCGTTGGTGCTAAAATCAATCGCGTAAAGATCAGTTAGTCGGCAGAATCCGAAAACCTCTCCCTGGCGAACCTGCTATGGCAGCGAACCCTCGTGAGATTATTTCGCTTCACGCCATAAAAAACCCTCGAGGATGTCCCTGCCATGGCAGCGAACACAGACGAGGCTCCTCCAAGTTGCCTATTATCAAATATTTTAAAGTCACGCTACCAAGGCCTAGAATAGAACGGCTGTAACTAATAGATTTCCCTCGGTTTTTATGCGGATATTACCCTGGCCGTTGGTGCTAAAATCAATCGCGTAAAGATCAGTTAGTCGGCAGAATCCGAAAACCTCTCCCTGGCGAACCTGCTATGGCAGCGAACGCTCGTGAGATTATTTCGTTTCACGCCTTGGAAAATCCTCGAGGATGTCCCTGCTATGGCAGCGAACACAGACAAGGCTCCTCCAAGTTTCCTATTATCAAATATTTTAAAGTCACGCTACCAATGCCTATGGTACTAGATTGAGCAAACCCCCGAAATACTTTGAGAATCCCTCAAGAATTTACCTGCTTTGCAGCGAGAATGCTTGAAGGTTTCCCTACGGTATTTCCTTTCCCTAGTGTATACCGGAATCGGGATTCCCGAAATACCTTGAAAATCCCCCAAGAATTTACCTGCTTTGCGGCGAGAATGCTTGGGAGTTTCCCAACTATATTTCTTTTCCCCTAAAGTTAAAACCAACAGTAAATTCTTACTTCGGAATCGTACACAAATACGCGGAAAATCACTCAAATTAAACAAGCAGTAAGCAAAAATAAAATCTATTAATACAGTTACGAAAGACGCTAGGAGCAAAATGAATTCAACACAAGAAGAATGATTCATAAAATAATTTCCAAAATCGCTTACCTTGTTGGCGAAAATCAGTCGGCGTTTCGGAAACGGCGGAAAACGGCGGAACTGTAAGAGCACAGAACTAGGAGCTATAGAGCTAAGAGAGCACAAGAACAAAAGAGACCTATTCCGTCCCGTTTGCCGGTTTCATACATTCTTTCCTCGACCCCACTCAGGAGGTTCCTTACTTAACAATCTTAAGAACGACGCAGACCGATTTGCGCGAACGGTACAGTAAGCAATACACATTAAATATATACCGGATGTATCAAAATCAATATACATATGTAAAAATTATTAAGAGCAAATAAATTCACAGCTTTTGATGGAAGAGGGGTGTATAAGTAAATCATAACATAACTTAAGAATAATACTAATAAAATGAGAAATTAAAATGTATACAGTGGGATGTCGGAACGAAAAATAGTAACATCGTTACAATATCTCAAATTTTACCGAAAGTTTATCAAGATTTTCCAACGTTCGTTGTAAGTCGAAGTTGTATATTCCAGTAGGTAAGGCTTAGCTTCGTTTATTGTCAAAATGTAGAACTGGCAATTTATGCCTCTCCAAATTATTCAAAACTTTTATCACGTTTTATGATTCAGACCATTAATTCGGGAAACACTTACCGCCAATCTGTGGGAATGAAATAATACCATATGTTTCAAAAGCTGACTGGGATATATTAGACTTAACACATTAATAACAAATATACAATAACCATGGCCAACGTCAATTTGTAGTTGACCAGAGTTACATTTACGACTAAGAAATACAACTGTTATTTACTATCTAGATTAAACTATTTATATGTGCATAGTAGATATTCTGTGGTACGTTCACACTGCTCACATTGAAAATATTAGCATTGTCCGGGTTGGTTGATTTATAATTTATGAACGTACTATTTTAAACGTGTTTTAATAATTACTCAAATAAACGTCTTTCCTAGTGGATCGTGGCTCACTCGTACTGATTAACCTTACTAAGTTTATTAGTAACCTTCTGGTTCAATAACCGTCGCAGTAAAAACTGAGGATAAGTTCGTAAATAAGCAATATCGGATGTACAATGTTCCGTAAAATCCCATTCTTATAATTTTTGTCAATGTTCCACCCGAAATAATTTTTTTACGATAAACTGACAAATTTATTGGAATCCTCGTACAAAAAAATCCCTCCTATGCAAAATTTTATCGAAATGGGAAAAAAAGTTTTTTGGGATTTTCAACCCATCGGAATCGGAATATTGTTTAAAAAAAATTCAACTTTGGTGAACTCGGTTTGCATTATCGATTGGAAGTTGCTGTATTTTAAGAACTGTATGAAAACTCCTAGTTAGATTTTCACAAATTTCAGTCTTTCCATTGCATAGACGTAGCTATTACAAATTTTTTACAAAAACTTCTACTCCAGCTTTAATCCCGTATATTGTATACAAATATGAAATGGAAAAATTCAAATATGGTAAATAATTGGTATGTATCTTGCCTCTATCGAATGGCGTACGGGAGGTATCGATATATAATACAGTTTCGTAATAATTATAGAATTTTTTATTGACGCACGTTAAAAAATTTACAAAACTTTTGCGGTCTTGACGAAAAAATTGTAAATTTTGGTTTACAGTAAATGTATGGAAAAAAATATGCAGTACCATGTATTTTAGTTGGGTTTGGTTAGGTTTGTAATGAGTGGGTCGATAATGCCCTGCACTGCGACTCGTAAGAGTCTATTGTGGTGATGTATTTTAGTACGAGGAAGCCATTTTTTGTTCAGATTTATGAAATTTTTGGTAATTAAGTTTTTTTCAAATAAAGTATTAGAAAAAAATGTTGGGTGAAACCTTATAGCCTCGTTACATAAGGTAAAGTCATGTGCTGGGTACATTAACTGGTTTACTAATCATATACATATTTGTAACTCAGCAATACTTCAACGCTTATTGCACTGATTCTCTGCCATTACGTCACAGCACTAATGTTTCTGGTAAAGTATTGGAGTATATTTTTTCCGTGATTAATTCAAACCTGATCGCAACAGAAAAAAATGTTTAATGAATTATACCGCAAACATTACAGAGCAACTAATTTGGAATTACTGGAACCACAATATTTTCAACGTTTATCTAATAAACTACAAAGTGGACTATAAGGAATTAGTCCGTTATTTGTAATTATTCTACTTATTCTGACTATTTCAATGGGGACATGTATTTTCGCCAAAATAATTTATTCAATCGATTTTTATTAACATAATCCAAGATGTAATTTCGCCAAAACACTTTTCAGGTAGTTTTTCCTAGTTAAATGGTTTTTTTTTATTTTTTTTTCGTTTAAGCTTATTCCCAGTAATCGGCCAACATGGTTAAGGTTAAAAATAAAAAGATTTTTTGTATTGTTTACATTCTCTTCTCATTCATTTTATTTTCTCCACTACGTTTCGGCGTATTGCCATTTTCAAGTATTTCTTTTTTTTTCCTCTACAATGAATAATGTGTTATTTAATTATAATACATTTAACAATAAGAGACAAGACAAAATTAATTTAAAACAATGGGCTATTAAAACTTACACATTATAAATCTACTGTCGATTGTGGACATTGCGTTCTAAAATATTTTAAAATCAAATAAAGTTACTCGAACCTGTCTGATTTATAAAATCATCAACAAAACATACAAATAATATTCATAGGCGGGTAAGATGCAAAACACCTACAGCTACTCTATTGAATGGTTGTATATTTTTGGAAGACTTTGAAGGTCCGTCTTATAGTTAATTGAATTTTCGTTCTTTTTGATACAAATCATTTCTTTGATTTCACGTTTGAATCTGTTTTCTTCTTTATCTAAAATTTTAATGTTTTCAAAGTCAAAACTATGGTGGTTTTCGATTGCGTGTTTTGAAAGGGCTGTGGAATGTTTATTGTTGGTTTTTATGTTATATTGGTGATTGTAAATTCTGTTGTGTAGATATTGAGATGTTTGACCCACGTATTCACCACGGTAATCTTTACATTTGACATTATACACTACATTACTTTGTTTCAATTTTTCGGTTTTCGGTTTAAGTTTTGTGAAAAAAGTCTTGGTATAATTATTAGGTTTGTGCGCTACATTTATATTATTTTTACTCAGCAGCCCCTGAATTTTTTCTGATGCACCTTGTATGTATGGTAAACTGATATATGTTTTGGTTGATATATTATTACTAGAGTTATTACTACTCCTATTGTTTGTGTCCCTTGCATTATTATTGTTGTACATTTCATGTATTCGTTTTTTTATTATAGTATTGTAAAAAATTTCTGGATATTCAATACTTTGTAAAACTTCTTTAATCTTCTTAAAATTATCAGGTCTGTTATTAGGATGTGAGAGTTTTAGGGCCCTGTCTGTAAGGTTATTAACAACACTTCTTTTGTATGTGATTGGTACATTAGAATTAAAATTTAAATATCTTTCAGACCATACATGTTTGGTAAACCAATTTGTCTCAGTTTTACCGGTATTATCATATTTAATTGTTATATCAAAAAGTTTATTAGGTTTTCGTTATCTTTCTCAAAAGTAAATTGTATTCTAGGGTGGAAGTTGTTAAATTTTTTAAGTGTATAATCTAACTTGGATGCTGGTATGCATAGAAGGCAGTCATCAACGTATCTTTTATCTAAATTCAAACTCCTTTCATAAATGCCTTTCTCAAGCATAAGACCCAAATACTCAAAGTTTCCCCTCTCCCAAAAAACCCTACATTCTAGATTCCTCGGCCCTCTTAAATATATCCTACAAAGACAACCAACACTTCCCATATCATTGAACAACATCCCTCCATTTTTTACTAACTACATGTTTAATCTTGTTTGAACTGAATTTTTCAAATAAATCAATTCTAGGTGTGACACTTTTACAGGAAGAGAAATAAATACTAACGATATAACCTGACTTCTTTGAATGAACAAAACTATGTATTATTTTAAAGCGACTAAATTATATCTCTTTGTAGAAATGAATTTTAAAATCCGACTATGCCCATTCAATAATTGGATGATAAAAAATTCTGAACAATGAAACTCTAAATTTCCATTTTATCCATTACAAACTGGAAAAATATGCATCATTCTATCGAAATGGGAACAAATCACCCATTTATTTGATGAATGTGCATCACTTTGAAATAAATATTTCTCCAGTTGGAACATTATATAGGTTATAATTATATATATATATATATATATATATATATATATATATATATATATATATATATAGTCAATTAGTAAATATTTTGTTTTTTATGATTAGGGTAATTATATCAAGTAGAGTATGAGTAATCCTTAATCTCTTGAGTTCAGGGCTAAAGATACGTTGGTACGCCTAAGTTATGGAACCTATTTTTGTTTATTTTATTTTTTTTTATCAGAAAGAAACGACAATGACATACACTCTAATTATATATTTTATAAGAACTATGAAATGAAAATACGAAAAGAAGTATATATATCAATAGAAACAAAATTTAAATATAATACGATGAAATGAGAAATTAACTATAACCTAATAAATTTTGAATTAAAATACCCTTATGCTAGAAAATTGAATTTAAATGGCCAAATCAAAATTATTTCAGTTATTTAATTGGTTAACCAATAAAGTACTCAACACTAACCTAGCACTACCGATGTCTTCTTCTGGAACCAACAATCAATCTTCTACACCAACACTTCTAATAATGTGTCTACCATATACACATACTCTGGAACTTTACACGTAAGTTTAAAATTATATTTCAGGTGTAATTTAAGATGTCATATTTTTCTTTTTCCTTTTCCAATTCAGACTTAAATTAATTTAGAAATATGATCTAATGGTACTCTCTGTTTGTCTTATCAACCCAATACCTTTCTTTTCTATGTCTCTTAATCCTATCTCTTCTGTACATTCAATTCACTTTTAAATCTTTTCAATTAACTTCTTCAACTTCATTTACACTTTCTTTATACTTTTCTTCACTTATATGAGGACTTTACTTCTATTTTATTATAATTTTAAAATTTTATTTAACTACGTTCTCTCTCCAAAATATCATATCATCCTCCATTTTTTTTAAAATCAACAACCCCTATTTTCCCTGTCCGTTGCTATGGACAAAACTCATCATCTCACTAGATTTTTTTTAAACAATAATTTACGAATCAGAGGTTTTCATTCAATTTCATATTTTTCTTAACTATTTGATGATATTTAATGTTTTGTTTATTTCCAAAATAATTTAATTTATCTATTCAAAACTCTACTCCTCCAAAAATATCCCTATTTATAAAAAAAAACCTCTCATTGTGTAATACGTTTCCATTCTAAATTAGACAAATCTACAAACTAATACTTTTCAAAATATATATAATTCTTTTCAATTTCTATTAAAATTTGGTCACGATTATGATTTCTCATAAACTTGGCCTAAAATTATATATACAAAAATTCTTCATGTGTTATATTTCATTGTCCCTTCAGATATCAATTAGAATTACATAGTTCTATGACAACGAATTCCTGTCGCGCACATCGAAATCTGTCGCTGATGTTTCATGCTTTGAAAGTATTTTTGACATTCCAATCAGTTGACAGTTATCTGTGTCATAATAATAATACATATCTAAAATAATGATTCTGCTACTAATTCTTATTAAACATGATGTATTATAACAATCTAAATACATTTATTCATTCTTTTAGGGTTTTAGATACTATTGATGATATATATGACACGTTTACAACAAGTAATAATATTGTTTAAAGATGGTTTCTGGTCTACAGGTATGAGTTGAATTATTTTATGAAGCCCTGACAATGGTAAATGTTTTGAATATTATTGCAGTCGAAATCTAAGAAAGTTGCATTTTCAAGAATTACAGTAGTTAACGAGGAATGGTCACCCACCAGGATCAGAGAAGATCAGGAGAATGATCCTCACCTGAAGATGATCCGGCAATGGAAGGAATAAAATCGGCGACCTACATGGCAAGAAGTGTCAAGATTTTCACCGACACTCAAAGCATATTGGGCTCAGTAGGACTCCCTTGTCCTGGAAGAAGGGCTGTTGAATAGAGTCATTGAAAACGATGATGATTCTGAGATGAGGAGACAGCTAATTATCCCGAGAACAAGAGTAGTTGAGGTACTAAAGAAGTTACACAACAGTCCATCGAGAGGTCATCTGGGAGTGAAGAAAACCATTCAGCGAGTCCGTGAAAGGTTTTATTGGATGAACAGCTCCGACGATGTGAAGGACTGGTGTAAGAAATGTACGACTTGTGCTACGAGTAAGGGACCACATCGCAAGAGAAAGGCACCTATGAAACAATACAATATTGGAAGCCCTTTCGAAAGGATTGCTTTAGATATCGCTGGACCATTTCCGACGACAAAAAATGGTAGCAAATACATACTGGTTGTAATGGATTATTTCACAAAGTGGGTGGAAATTTACGCTATCCCGACCCAAGACGCCACAACTGTAGCGGATGTATTGGTGAAATAATTTATCAGCCGATATGGAGTGCCCTTGGAAGTCCACAGCGACCAGAGAAGAAATTTCGAAAGTCATCTATTCCAGGAGATTTGCGAGAAGCTGAGAATGAAGAAGACCAGGACAACAGCATTACATCCACAGTCAGATAGAATGGTCGAGAGAATGAACAGGACTATTGTAAAATACCTGTCTAAAGTAGTATCCAGCCATCAGAGAGATTGGGACCAGTACCTTTCCCTATTCGCATTGGCTTATCGATATGCCGTCAATGAGTCCACGGGTGAAACACTGGCGAAAATCCTGTTTGGACGTGAAATGAGGCTTCCTTGTGACCTGGAATTTGGCTGTCGGCCTGGAGAAGATCTAGCAGGTGAAGAATACGTGATCCAATTGAGAGGAAGGCCGGACGATATTCATGAATTAGTTCGAACAAATCTTCAAGTTGCCAGCGACAGAATGAAAATTCGGTACGACACGCAGGCCACAGAAAGCGGTTTTAAAGGAAGGGGACAAAGTATGGTTACACAACCCGACGAGGAGAAAAGGATTTTCTCCAAAATTACAAAAATCCTGGGAAGGTCCATATATATATATATATATTTATATATATACATATATATATATATATATATATATATATATATATATATATATATATATATATATATATATATATATATATATGTTTCTTTACATAAAGAAACTCGCAGGATCAACTTGGGGCCGCATAGCTAGCAATAGACAACAATGGGCCCACATGGAAGTGGAATATATAAATATGTAAAGGGAGGCTACACCATAACAAAATGATTGAATAAGCTGCATATGATGATGATGATGATATATATATATATATATATATATATATATATATATATATATATATATATATATATATATATATATATATTGTATATCTTTCAATCAAGGGGGAATTTCACTTACCCACGACAAATTGTGATTAGGAGTTATGGATCTTTTAGGACATTTGGGGATTTATTGTAATTTTTTACACACTTGTACGTACTAGTTGTACTAGTAGAAATTTTGTAAGATTGTCTCGACAAAACTAAGCCATTTAATTAAATTTAGACTTGGGTTAGTGACATCTGATTTTTATTTCTCCACCTATTTGGTAGTCTTAGTGAGAAAATTTGTGTAGGTAGTTGTCGGGAGGCAAGATTGCCTGACGCCCTTTAACATTTTATTTAGTCTCCGAACAACGGACACCCCCGTCTTCGCAAGAGTTACAGTCAACGCAAATACGCACAAAGTTTTCGGCCTAAGAATCTTAGTGTGAATAACGGTAGGTGGCAAACACACAATCAATTTTTCACCGAATTCACTGTCCAACAATTCCCTGACTTCTAGGATTGAATGGATTGAAGCGCCTTTCCTTTGGAAATACAGTTTCATTGGCTGAGACTGGAAGATCATCTAAAACTCCGACAGGTCCGTTTTATAAAAATTTAAATAACTTTGGAATTTGAGATTTTGTCTAAAAAGTGGACCAATGATTTTTAATTAAAATATCCCGCACCAAACATCAACTTTGAAATAATATTGGTCTTTACATTGTACCACAAAATGTGGATTTTCAGTTGTCCACCACCGCCAATGTTGAGCTAATATGCCCATTGGCAGTAACTGTGACTTCATCCTTGAATAACATTCAAGAAAATTTAGGTTATCTTCAATTAAACTTTAAAGTCAGGCACAAAAATTAAACTTATAATTGTAATCTTAGAGATAGCGAAACTTTTTCGCTATATTTACAAAAAAGCACAGTTTTAGCCATTCGTAAATTTTTTTCCAAATTGCCGCCATATTGGTGGTCTCGTGACGAATGTGAAAATAGTGATTTATTGATGACCTAACCTAGTCTAACCTAACTTAATCTAATAATTGTATTAGGTTTTTCAGTATGCAGAAGCGATCCTAGATGAAGTATATTTTACAACATTGATAATATTTTTCCCATATGCTAGAAACATTATGGCCAACACTGTATACTATGATTATTATATTCAATAGTCACTATCAATATATGCGTTCTATCCAATGAATTCAATTGATTTGTTTGAAAGTGGTTGACAATGTTTCAGTATGAGTAGAATTTTTCTGTACTTCCATTAAATTATTGCAAATTGTAGCAAAATTTGAAGATAATTCGCTTGAATTAGCATCTTTATTATTAGAGACTAGTAACAGTTTAATGAAAACTTATTTAGATCCAAATCCCGCTAATACCAACTGCGTTCTAAACATTAGTTTAATTGTCGGAATATACGGAAAATAAGTTGGTAGAGCGAGATATGTTTACAGTATTTGCATAAACTATAATTAGCTCACTCCGGCAACCAGGGCGACGAAAACGAATTACTTTTTTATCTAGATCAGTTGAGACAAAATTTTAAAGAACTGCTCTTAATTTTTATACTGGTGTAATGCCTAATTTGAGTGTCCTTCATAATTACGTTGATTGTCATGAAATTGGTCAAGCTAGTGCAGTTGTAAAGAAAAGTTTTTACAATATACATGCTTTTACAATATTACTGGCCGGTTCGAAAGGCCCGATGGGCTCCAAAATTCGAGCTATGAAATCCGATACTCTTGCAACAGCTAGACAACTTATTACTATAGCTAAAAAAAATATCCGTCACATTCAAAAACCAAATAACGAAAAATTTAAAAATAAACCATATTCGACATTTAATCAAAACTATCGAAATCAAACTAATTTTAATGTCCCTAACTTTGTTCAAAATTTAATGTCAATACAAACATTTTCAAATCCATTTCCTCGCGGACTAATCAAAATTCTACCCATATTCAACCCACATAGATTCCTGACCAATACACAAGTAACGTGTGGAAACCTAATACAAATTTCCTCCAACCCAAACTTATTCCTATGAGTGGCACCTCATCAAATACATTTGACAGATCCAACTTTAATCGAAACCAAAATAGATTTGCACTTCCTCCTCCACATCAATACCATCTCCTACCATCACATCCCATATTTACTTTCGAAGAACTGCACAATGTCGACCAAACGCAATATTATGACTATTATCAGTAAAACACTCCCTACTACCATTATTAAAATAACATGCTCGCCCAAGATGACGTGTACGACCAAAATTGTACTTCTCCCTACGATTTTATTGACTATGTAGACACCATTAATTCAATATCCGATAATCCAGAAACACAAAGCCCTGTTGAACAAAATTTTCAAGACGCTCCCGAATCAACAAATCAGACGTAGACATTTTTTCAATTTAAGACAAGAAAGTTCTTCCATACATAATAATTTCTTATCCCCCCTTTAAATTACTGATAGATACCTATTCTCCAAAATCATTTATAAACCCCGAATTTACTGAACATTATTTCCCAAATTATATCCATAAAGAACCAATTACCATCAGCTCAGTTTTCCAAACAACTACTAGAGATTTTTGCGCTAAAATTCCAGCTTTTTACAAATAAAATCCAGATAAAGTCATGAAAGTTAATCTTTTTAAATTCCACCATTTCCTTGACGGCTTCATAGGTTACGAAACCCTTGAAATATTTAGAAGTACATATCGATTTAAAAAATGCACTTGTAATAACCCAATACGCAAGTCTACCATTATCATACTACTCATCTAAAGGCAAACTTTTATTTTTCGCTAGTGTTGAACCCAATTCCACAGAAAGCGCAAAAATATATGTCAGTGTACCAAATGGTACTGTCAGAATTTCGTACTCTGAACTATTTAGTTGTTGCATCAAGGAAGGTGTCACTTTCTCAAAAAATGGATATGCCTCAGTTGATATCCTAAATAACACCGACAATGTTTCTATACAAACCCACAGTTGTAGAACCTTTTGAAGAAAATTACGAAATATTCCAAATTTCTGTTCAAAGTCATGCCCACGATATTCCCTATAATTTAGACATTACCCCCAACAGATTCGAACTTCTCTTTTAAATTCAAAAAAACTTTGTAAACAATTTCATGACATATCACATAAATAAAACTCACTCCTATCCTATACCAACCATGTCAAACATCAAATAAAGAACACAGAGGAATTTCCAGTCTATACTATGTCATATTGATATTTCTACATGCATAAACCTAAACTGAAACGTCAAATTAACGATATACTGGAAAGAGGGATTATTAGACCTAGCGATTAACCTTGGTCCTCGTCCATGTGCTTCGTGGATGATTACCGAAAAATCATTGAAAGGACCATCGACGATCGCTACCCCATTCCTAACATAACTGACATACTTGAAAAACTCTGCTATTATTTTACCATCTTAGATTTAGCCAGTGGATTTCATCAAATTGGAATGCATCCCAACGATATTAAGAAAACCGCTTTCAAAGTTAAAAACGGTCATTGCGAATACATCAGAATGCCTTTTGCTTTAAAGAACGCCCCTGCAACATTCCAGAGAGTCATGGATAATGTACTAAAAGAACTCTGTAATAAAATTTCTTTCGTCTAACTGGGCGACATGATTATCTCCTCTAGCTCACTCTAAGAACATATTAATAATTTAAAAAATATTTTCCAAAAGTTTCATGAGAGTAACCTCAAGGTCCAGCTCGATAAATCTTAGAAAAGAAGTATCATTTCTAGGTCATTTAATCACCCCTCAAGTCATCAAGCCCAATCCCGATAAAGTAAAAGCTATTACCAGCTACCCACTACTATAAACCACTAAAGAAATAAAAGCTTTCTTAGGTCTTCTCGGTTACTACAGAAAATTACAAGCTGTTTAAAAAAGGGCGCTCACATTAATATACTTGATCCGCTTCACATAAAGACATAGGAAGATTGCAAATCTATTTTAAGCTATGAACCCATTCTCATCTACCCCGATTTCACCAAGGAATCCATTTTGACCACAGATGCAAGTAATTTCGCAATAGAAGCAATCCTCTACCTATGACCAATCGGTGGAGACAAAGCCATAGCATATGCTTCTCGTACACTTAACGCTGCTGAACAAAATTATTCAACAATTGAAAAAGAGTTGTTAGCAGTAGTTTGGGGTACAAAGCATTTCCAGCCATATCTGTTCGTGATAAATTCGAAATCGCACCGATCATGAACCTCTACAATGGCTAAAGCCTCTAAAGAAACCGAATCCCCAACTTCTCCGTTTAAGACTGAAGTTAGAGGAATTTGACTACGAAGTCGTATATAAAAAAGTATTTTGCAACGCGAATGCAGATGCCCTTTCCCGTGTCGAAATTTATCCAAAAGATAACGAAAATAGTTCCAATGCCAATCTTTCAATACATGAAAGAATTTATTGAAAGTAACGCTATAATTTCCCATGATATTGATAATCAAACGGGCAAAGCAAAATTAGACTCTCATTCCGGAAGTAGATTCAAATGACGAGAATGACGATCAAACAATACACACTAGTTTTAAAAATCCAATACTTGGAATTGAAATAGCCGAGAAACCATTACATGTATTTGTAAATAAAATAGCAATTATCAACGATGGAACAAAACAATTTAATTTGTTTAAAGTTTCATTTATTTGAACTAATGTTCAATTTAAACTGGTTGACGCGTTTCACTAACACAGTAGCTTTCTGAAAACGAATGAAGGTATAATTTAAAAATATTTTAATATATACAGTGCATGAATAAAGAATTCTATTATACTAGTATTAAGAAAGGTATTGAATGAAATTACCTGGAAATTCATTCACTACAAACATTCCTAAGCTATTTTCTAGGTAGAAAGGTTTAATAATGGAGAGTGATTGATATCTATTGGGTCGTTAAGAAGGTTACCTGAATATTTATTTTTGTTTATTTCAAGAGCGTCTAATACATTTAAACTAAAGGATTTCTATCGGTAGAACTTTTAGAAATTTTAAAACTAGAATTTCGGAACACAAACGTATGTATGACAACAAAAAATTAGATTCTACCTATTCAAATCATTTATTAGAAAACCTACACATTTTCGATGAAAATTTTGAAATTTTACATGTAGGCGGTAAATCTTTCAGTTAACATTTATAAGAGGCTCTTGAGATAAGCAAAAATAAATATTTAGGTAACTTTCTTAGGGACCAAATAGATATCAATCATTCTCCTTTATTAAACCTTTCTACCTAGGTGATAGCTTAGGAATGTTTGTAATGAATGAATTTCCAGGTAATTTATTTCAATACCTTTCTTAACATTAGTATAATAGAATTCTGTATTTATGCATTGTATATATTAAAACATTTTTAAATTATACCTTCAGTCGTTTTGAGAAAACTACTGTGTTAGTGAAACGCGTCAACCAGTTTAAATTGAACTTTAGTTCAAATAAATGAAGTTTCAAACAAATTAAATTGTTTTATTGCATCGTTCAGTATGGATCTTCATCAAGTAAAAGTCTCATCTATTCCAGTAATAATAAAAACTGATTCTCATCAAGGAATTAAAAAATTATTCGATAACCTTGCAAGAACAAGATGGTTCTTATACGTAAATGGAAATTCTTTTGAAAATAAAATTATTCAATTCTTAAAAGGATATGCTGTTCCAAAGAAACGGTACGCCCTTCATTTTCAGAACGATATCGATGAAATTGTTTTCAAAACCATGTGTAGAATAGTTCCTCAGATCTTAAAAGCTCTCCCATTATCTCAATCAAATCAAATATTATATTACACGACAGTAAAACCGTATCTCAACAACACGAAGGCATCACAAATCACAGAGGAATTCGCGAGAATGCTAATCAACTAAAAACTATTGGCCAAAACAAAATAACGACGTAAAAGACTTTATCAATAACTGTTCCATTTGTCAACAAGTTAAATATGAGAGACACTCGCCTTTAATAAAACTTCAGCTAACCCCAAAAACTACTCTAAATTATACACATAGACACTGTTAAATTTGGCAATACAATTACCATGACAGTATGTGACGGTTTTAGCAGCTTTGGACAATCTTACATAATTCAAAACCTGTCTGCGATTCACGTCTTATTACAGTTCATTTCTACTTATAAAATTCCAGAAAACACTGTATCTTATAATGACACAGCATTTATCCAATTCATTCTCAAAGACTTTGCTAAATTATACGGCATCAACTGGCAGTATACTCTCCTACATAATCCTAGTATCGTAGAAAGATTTCATTCCCCAATATTAGAACATTCTATCCCTAACGAATCTAAAATTAAACCCATTCGAAAAACTAAGGTTGTTCATTTTGGGATACAATAACTCAATTCACTCTGTCACCAGACATAAGCCTATTGACCTTCTTTTAGGACATCTTCACTCGAAAGATCCCATCAAAATCGACGACGAAATCCAACCAGATAGAATTCAATTAAATGATCATAGGATGAAACAATTATATGGCAGTATATATACCGACACTAGTAACAGAAAACTATCAAAAAATGTACAGAACCCCAGACACTCCCCCTGGCACTACCCTTTATAAGAAACAAAAAGTAATCCTTGCCTCCTAACTTTCTAACTAGGACTAGCTAGGATAAAAATCGCTTCCCATACATTTCTATATTCTATACCCCTACAAACCCCATCCAAAATCAAATTACGAATCTAAGTTCACATATTACTTCTTAAACAACTTATTTAATAAGACAAACCATCCCCATGAACATTCTTAGAAAAATGTTTATAAACAATTGCAATTTGACGTTAATAGTATCAATGTTAAAATGAACTCTATATTTTCATCTAATCGAATTAAAAGAGGAATACTCAACCTTCTAGGCTCACTATTGAAACTCGTAACTGGCAATATGGACCAAGGAGACGTTAACAAAATATACGCAAGTATTAGCGAACTGCACAATGATCAAAATCTAATTACTAGAGTTAATTCACAAGTAACTCTTATCTCATGGATAGTGTTAATGAATCAATCATTTCAAATAATCAGCATCTAATATCCAACAAAATTAATGAATTAGGAAAAGCACTCGAAACCTCTTATGATTATTCATACTATATGGAATTTCAAGGAATTTTCAGTCAAATAAAAATTAACTTGGACTCTATGTTCAGCTTTCTTAACGATGCGGAAAATGCAGTAAGTTTTTCCAGCTAAGGTGTTCTGCATCAAAGCTCAATGTCCCCTATGGACCTTAAAGTCGAAATTTTATATAATACATACACATATGATGAGTTATTATTAAATGAAAACCAAATATTATGGTATCGTTAATACTAAAGTTTATTATCAAAAGCATAAAAGAATATTTTCACTAGAAATTGCACTGGTCCAGATGTGTTTACCTACTATCACTTACATTCCGTACCTAATATGAATAGCTCTGTCCTCATTCCTCCTTCCATTTACCTAATTATGTGCAGCAACCAATACCAATATGAAGAAGAAGAATTCATTGATCTCCAATCCATCTACTACTATCAAACCTACAGGCTACAAGTAACCAGAGAAACATAATACTGCATAAGATCTCTCCTCTCAGCCACATCATCATCGGAAAATTGACAACAAATCGCTGGTAAAGTTTACGAACCAATAATAGAAGACATTAATGATACCATTAGATTGTAATATTGCCAGACTCATAGAAAATACGAACAGATTGTGAAGTGTCGGGAGTTTGGGTCTTGCAAGAAAGCTACAGTCCCACCAAGTTGCTATATAGCTACAAAATACACACATAAAAACGAGTGAAACATCACCGAAGGACATCCTTTAGCTCTTGAAGGACTCCAAGGAGTATTATTTCCAATTTTGAATATCCAAGATATTCAGCTGAAGAAAATAAATTTAGACAAACTTCATAAACTGCAATTTCAAGAAAGCAATGCCACTCCGCTTGATGAACTCAAGATGCCTGTGACCTTCTCCCGAATTGCTATTAGCTCAAGTATCATAATCTGCATACTTCTAATCTGCCACTCCATAATTTAAATATAGGAACAACATGATAAGGGATTTCCAGCCTAAAAAGAAGCCTACCAACATCGACCTGACTCAAGTGGTTCCATCCTTGCTTCACCCTTGAGTTTCCTTTGGGAATGGTGGAGTTATAAAACAATACATAAACAATGAATAGTCAGCCAAATACATCAACTTAAATGGTATTGTAACATCGAACCATCATCGAACGATCGACTACGTCATAGTGCTGAATCGCACTATAGGACGCCACATAGTTTCAGAATATACATTTTTTCAATAAGAATGATTATAGACTTCATAATAATAACGTGTTACTATTGTAATTCAATAAATTTTCAAATAAGTAAAGATTTAAGTTAAAATATAAGGACCCCTTAATAGAAACTTGCCCCTGATATATTAATTGTTGCGATCGGTTGTCAATTACACTGTAACTGTTGATGGGGGACCTTTCAGGAACTGTGTTGGTTGGAAATAATTCGGAATACGTTGTACCACATTGCAAAAATTGCAAATTATAAAAATCCTTTAATTTTTGAATACTTTCTTAAAAACGGCTGATAATACTGATTCACTTACACATTCAATTTCGCCGACATGAATGAGATGGAACTTTAGTTGAGTAATTTGATAATCCAACATTATAAGATTCCAATAATATGGGTTAACACATATACTTCTGTTAGAAAAAGCAGCTATTAGTTTAGATAATTATGATAATTCCTGCATGTAGATATTTTTCTCTCGTCAAAGGCTACGCGATATCTTACGTCACCTTTCTTTGTTCTTGAGACGGGTTTGTATGTATATATATATATATATATATATATATATATATATATATATATATATATATATATATATATATATATATATATATAGAAAATAAATAAACCATGACTTGAGTCGAAGAAGACCCTTCCGAGGAAAGAACGTCAATCTCATGAAAATGTATTATGCTAGAGAAACCTCACCTCAGGAATTCATTTAGATTAATTCACTGAACGAGATTGAAGTTAGTTTCAGTTTCAGTTCCATCTCCGGTCGTAATGTTATGAACGTCTGTAGAGTAACAAGGTTTCCTTTGGGAGAAGGAACTTTTCACGAGTTTGGTAAGAGAGAAGTGAATAAGAGCTTAAATATTACCACCCGCCGCTTTTAAACGTTTTTGTTATGATGAAAGTCAGAATTCATAAATATTCCTTAATTTAGTCAAGTCAGTTTACAGCTTAACACTCAAATCCTTTTAGTTCGAGAGAATAGGGACCCACACTTCCAAAAAACTTTCTTGGATGCTGAGCAACAACAATAAAACAGGCGATTCCATAGAAAGCGAGCACTGACAATAAATAAAACCCGTTGATAAAATATTGTGCAACATCTGGTAGGCAATTAAAATTTATTTAATAATATCCAGCTAAGTCACTGTTTTTTTCTACCGTAATTGAAATATAGTTTGAGACGAAATATTTATAAATGTGATACATTATTAAATAGTAGCAAAATAACATTTATTTTGCTGCAAAATGTAATGTGACGGTAGAGAATAAGTGAAAATTTGTTGAGAATTAGCGAACACTAAATACGGAAAGTGATAACAGTGATAACACACAAAAGATAAAACAACCAGGAATAGGAAGACGTAAGTAAACTTGCATGAATCATAATTCTGAAAACAAAAAACAAGTAAATTGGTAAACAAATGAGCAATACTGAAATTTATCCATTTTAACAAGAAATAAATTATACATACAAAAACTGGTAACACGGAATACGATAAGAAATTCTATACAGTCAGAAAATCAATAGTACAGGAGCGAAATAAACAGAAATTATTCAAAAGAATATAAGGAATCAGTCACGGTAAAAACTTAGCACGCCTGCGATTTAAGGGTGAACTTAGTAGCTCTGTAACAAAAACTGTTTGCGAGACACTTAGAATCCGGTGGTGAAAAAGAAAGAATGGGGGAGATGGATGAAATAAGAAGAATGTTTGAATGTCTGACTGATAAAATGACAACCATCGAAAACAAACTAGAAAATAACATGGAAGAAATAAGAGAGCTGAAAGAGGAAAATAATTGGCTGAAACAAATGATAAAAACACAAGAAAGAAGAATCGAAATGATGGAACGAGAGACAAAAAGAAACAATATAATCATATAGGGAATAGAAGATAGTGAAGAGGAACGATATGGAGATACAAAAATAAAAATCGAAGGAATTTTAAAAGAAGCAGGAATAGAAGTGAATCTAAAAAATGAAGTAAACGATCTACGAAGAATAGGAGAATTCAATAGTAGAACTAAGAGACAAATAATTATAAAGCTCAACCAATGGGAAAAGAAGCAGGAAATGATGAAAAAAAAAAGAAAAACCTAAAAGGAACAAATATTTGGATAAATGATGATTTGCCAAAAAGAGTACAGGAAGACCGGAAATACATGATGAAGTTTATGAGAAGAGCAAGGGAAAATGGAAGTAGAGCATACTTTAAATACGATAAATTGATAATAGATGGAAATGTTCATGATAAGTATAGTTTCCAGGAAAGCCAGAAAAACATAGAAAATATAGAGACAAATAATAATAAAAGAAAAGTAAACGTAAGATCACCGGAGGCAAGAGTTAGCGAGGAGAAAATAACCAAAATGCTTAGAAGAGAAGAAAAAAACTAGAAGAAGAGGAACAACTGGACGAAAACGGCAATGAAAAGGAACAGAAACATAGAGAACAGAAGGATGATAGGATTAGTTTTAGAATTAGAAGTAACTTTAAGATTAGTAATAGTAAATTAATGATAACAAATAGTAATAAAGGGATAGATGTAGATAATAGGATTAGAATAGATAAAGGAAATAATAAAAAAGAAGATAATATAAGTAAATGAAAAAGGTACGGAAATATATAATAATAATTGTAAATATATGTTTGAAAAAAGGGTACAAGACAAAGGTAGGGAAAACACTAATGATAAAACAGGCGATGAAAAAAGTAAATATAGATCAAAAAGAGAAAAGAAAAAAAAGTACGCAGGACTAAAGAAATTAAAATTAGTACTTGGAACGTGAGGACAATGCTAGAGCCAGGAAATATGGAGGAAATTGCATTGAAATTGGAAAAATATGATATTGATGTGGCAGCGCTACAGGAAATAAGATGGAGGAGGAAAGGAAGTATTGAAAAAAAGAAATATCAATCATTTTACGCGGAAAGAGAACAGCAAGGACAATATGTAGTAGCATTTATAGTGAGAGAAAAACTAAAAGGAAATGTAATGGAGTTTAGGCCAATCGATGAGAGAATGGCCTATATAAGAATTGAGGCGAGACCCTTCGATCTGTCAATAATAAATGTTTATGCACCCAAAGAGGTGGCAGAAGATCACGAAAAGGAGGTTTTCTATGAAAAGGTATAAGAAGAAATATCAAAAATACCAAAACAAGACACGATAATATTATTGGGTGACCTCAACGCGCAAATTGAGAAAGAAGAATATTAGAGACAGATAAGCGGTATACACACATTACATGAAAAAAACAAACTACAATGGACACAGAATTTGTGCAGTAAAAATGAACATGATTATCTGCAGTACGATGTTCCAACACACCAAATGGCATAAAGTTACGTGGAGATCACCTGATTGCAAAACATATACACAAATTGATCACATATTGATAACAAAAAGAAAACGGTGGTCAATGAGAGATGTCAGAACATAGAGAGGAGCGTGTGCTGATACAGATCATCACATGGTTGCAGGCACTATGCTACAAAAGATAAAGATTAAAAATAAAAATAAAATATGCAACAAAGAATGGGAGATAAGAAAACTAGAACAGACAGAAACACAAAACGAGTACAGAGATAGTATAGAACAATAATTTATTAATGAGGCAGAGGAAATTGGTGGAATTCAAGCAGGATGGAAAAAATAGAAAAATGTATGAATACAGCTGCAAACAAAAAAATAGGAACAGTGGTAAACAGAGAACAGAATGAATGGCTTGATGAAAGATGCAAAGAAATGATTGAAATGAAAAAAGAAGCATGGGTAAAATGGATAAGGACGAACGGAAATGAAGAAAGAGAAACTTATGAAAAACTAAGAACAGAAACAAAGAAAATAATAAAACAAGCTAAGAGAAAAACAATTGAGAACAGAATTAGTGAAGTTATGCAAGGAACACAAAAGCTTTTTATCAAAAAATAAATGCACAGACCCGAACATATAAAAACAAAGCAACAGGAATAAAAAACAAAGAGGGAAGAATAGTAAATGAAGATACGGAATATAAAGAGACATGGATGGAATACTTTAGGGAATCACTAACAGAAACAAAAGTAAGAGAGGAGTTGATATAGAAGCAAAGAACAAAAAAGATGGAATCGAGAGCCCTACGAAGGAAGAAATTAGAGAGATAATTAACAGGAGTAAGAACGGAAAAGCTCCAGGAAGCGACGGAATAAACATGGAACTTATTAAATACGGAGGGACTAAACTGTTAGCAAAATTATACCAATTGATATATAAAATATGGGAAGAAGAAGAGTTGCCAGAGAAATGGAAAGTGGGACAGATAATAACAATACACAAGAAGGGAGACCAACAAGTTTGTGAAAACTTCAGAGGAATTACGCTACTAAATGCACCATATAAGATAACAACAACAATTATAAAAAGAAGACTGCATGACGCAGGTTACAGAGGTGGAGAATATCAGTACGGATTTACAAAGGGAAAGTCAACTACAGATGCGATACATATACTGAAACAAATTTCGGAAAAGTCCAACGAATATAACATAGACATTGAGATACTATTCATTGACTTCCAAAGAGCATTTGACTCAATAAAAAGGAATCAATTATTGAAACCGCTGAATGAGATGGGAGTGAAAAATAAACTGATAAGAATTATAAAAATGACACTAGACCAAAGCGTAGCAGAAGTAATAACACAAAGAGGGAAAACACAGAAGCTTACATAAAATGAAAGAGTTAAACAAGGAGACTCTCTGTCGGCAACACTACTCAATTTGGCACTAGAATATGCGATGAAAAAAATATGTAAAGGAAATTTAAGGACCAGAGGAGGACAAATAATAGCATATGCCGACGACATAGCACTAGTGACTAAAAACAGAATGGTAATGAAAGAAATATTGGAGGAGAAAATAAGTGAGGCAAAGAAAATTGGACTGGTGATAAATACACATAAAACCAAATTATCAAGACTCATAAAGAATTGTGAGTACAAAAATGTGAAAATTGGAAGATATGAATTTGAAGAGGTGGATAGAGTTAAATATCTGGGAATAACAATAAGTAGTGATGTAGACAGAGAAACTGAGGATATGAGAATACAGGAACGAAAAATACTAAGAACAATATTGGGGCCAAAAAAATAGGTGAAGAATATAGAAGAAGAACAAATATGGAAGTATATCAAGAGATACAAAAAGACATAGTAAAAAAAATTAAGGAACAAAGATTAAAATGGTTGGGACACATATGGAGAGCAGGTAAGAGAGCAATAATATATTCCATGATAGAGTGGAAGCCCTTAAGTGAGAGAAGAAGGGGAAGACCAAGGATAACTTGGTTGCAGGAGGTAGTAGGTGATCTCAAGACTATGGGAATTAGATACTGGGAAGAGAAAACGCAGGACAGGAAGCAATGGCAACAAATAATAGAAAAAATATGAAAAAGTGAATGTGGTCTGATCCACCCTTAGAAAAGGATTTAGAAAGCTCGTAAGAGCGGCGCTACTCCCACGGGAGTGCTAAACCACTAAATATATATATATATATATATATATATATATATATATATATATATATATATATATATTATTGTGGATAGAATTAGGTGAGAGAACTAATGTTTAAATATGCATAAATATATTTTCTCTAATTTGCCCTACGTTGGGCCGACATTTTATTGTGGATAGAATTGGTATGAGAGAATATTTCAAAGTTATTGTTTAGTTTAGTTGATGTTTGATTGTTAATTTTTGTTAGGCCGGTATATTATAAAATTTTTAAACTAGTTTGTAAAGTAATTATACCTTTGCATGAAAGACTCCACAATCTCAAAGTAGGGTTCAAGTATTTAAAAAGGAATCAATTTTAATTTCAAATATGAGCGCCAAAGTTATATAAAATCCTTACATTTTAATAAAGAAATTTTGTTAATCAAAAAATATACTTGCTTTTATTATTTCTAAATAAAATCTAGAGACGGTCCTGTCTGCTCAATTTCGAATCTCTCCAACGATTCATAGACGTCAGGTTAATACTGCTAACTGTTAAAGATAGATGGAGCAATCACCAAAAAAAATGAAAAGTCTCAACAATATAACTTCAAAATGCTTTTCAAAAGGAAAAACGTTATTTAATGTTGTGAAAACAAATACATCATTCTTTTACAAATAAATTGTGAAAACAAACTATCTAGGATGGTCATTCATTCAAACAAACCATACACTCAGGTGAAATATTATTTCTATGTGCGATTACAAAATAGGCAACATCTTATACAAATTTGAAAACACTAATTCCGTTACACATTGTCTATGTAACAAGATGGCGAAAATTATGGGGATGAACACGTATGAATCATCAAAGTTCAACTCTCCGCACAAAACCGGTAAGTTTGTTTAATCTTTTTTATATATAAATAAAATAGTTTTAAATACCTGTTCACTGTATCGTTCTAGTACACTTCAATGATTGGTTTTTTTTATTTTATTTTAGGTTACCTTCTGGAATACCGAATAATCCGTCTAGCCTGGACAAAAGTTATAATTGATGCCACATTCCATCCATATCAAAACATTCTAGATGAATCCCATAATCCAGTACTTTCTGAAAGGTATTGTGGAGACAATTTCCACAATACCATATTTCACTTGGTTATATTGATGAATTTTATGGTCAGTAAATTATTATATTTACCAATTTTCTTGTTAAATTATGTTCATCTACTTGATTAATTACATTACTGTGTTGCTTTTAAGGATAATGTATTTATTTCTATAATTACCAATCCAAATTGTTGTTATTTGAAAAGTTTTAAT
Organism: Galeruca laticollis; assembly: GCA_963921935.1. Classification (NCBI taxonomy): domain Eukaryota; kingdom Metazoa; phylum Arthropoda; class Insecta; order Coleoptera; family Chrysomelidae; genus Galeruca; species Galeruca laticollis. Next base: position 2,085,466 of record OY998180.1, on the reverse strand, counting down.
AATTTTTCTCAAAAATTTTGCTTCTTCAACCTTCACAGCTACCTAGTGAATAGTGTACATTATCAACAAAATTGTTTTATTCAATTTTTTTATTATTAATCTGCTTGTCGCTAATGAAATTATTTCAAGTGTATTCCACCAATCAAAATTGGCTATAAAATTCTTATCGAAGAGTTTCACTTCAAGCTGTAGATCGTCCATCTATCCTTTCAAAACATTCTGTTTTAAGTTTTTAAAGGATTAAAACCCATATATTATTCTCTTCAAATTGTATTCCAAAATATTTATATATGACAGTTCTTAATTTCAATAATATCTATCGGAATGACAATTCATTTCACAAATGTCATGATCTATGAAATTAATGTTATTATTTGACTTCCTACCTTGACATGTATTAAATAATTACATAATCTTATCAGAAAACTTCTTTCAATATCTGATATTTACTTTTTAAGACAAATCATAGTATTATTTTACTTTTACAATGAGAAAAATGGATTGTTATTATTTGTATGGAACAAAGTTCAAAAATTCTGTCTCTCAAATATTAAAATCATGTTATTTTATTTCACATATGTATTTATAAAGCGTATTTATAATTTCCTCCACAATTCTACAGCTTGAATCTTGTCTACTTTCTCTATTTAATAGTGAATAGTACAGATTGTCTCCATTTCAAACTATTTTTAAAAAAAAAATTCAAATTCTAAAATTTTGTACTTGCTTACAGTGTGTAGTCTCTTATTCCATAACTTAGCATACAGAGTGTTGCAGGTTTCTCTCTATGTTAATATATATATATATATATATATATATATATATATATATATATATATATAACAAGATGTACGAATAGTGCGTGACATATGAACAATAAGCAACGAATAGATTAGTGGGTATTGCACGCAAATAGAAGAAGGGGCTACTGAAAAGAGTGGTAACCGCAGACATGCATGTTTCTAGCTCATTAGCCGTCATCGGTACGGTACAACCAAGAAAAGATGTGAAACATGAGTGTTATATGCACCTCCGTGTCTATGTTGGTTGTTGTCTCGAATATTCGAGATCTTCTAATATTACTGACACAAATGTTGTGTTTGACTAATCTGCTGAATTCTGTTATATTTTCTCATGTTTCATTCAACACCTTTGCTCTCATGTTTCACATCTTTTCTTGGTTGTACCGTACCGATGACGGCTAATGAGCTAGAAACATGCATGTCTGCGGTTACCACTCTTTTCAGTAGCCCCTTCTTCTATTTGCGTGCAATACCCACTAATCTATTCGTTGCTTATTATATATATATATATATATATATATATATATATATATATATATAAGAAAATAGATAAACCATGACTTGAGTCGAAGAAAACCCTTCCGAGGAAAGAACGTCAATCTCATGAAAATGTATTATGTAAGAGAAACCTCACCTCAGGAATTCATTTAGATTAATTCACTAAACGAGATTGAAGTTAGTTTCAGTTTCAGTTCCATCTCCGGTCGTAATATTATGAACGTCTGTAGAGTAACAAGGTTTCCTTTGGGAGAAGGAACTTTCCACGAGTTTGGTAAAAGAGAAGTGAATAAGAGCTTAAATATTACCACCCGCCGCTTTGAAACGTTTTTGTGAAAGTCAGAATTCATAAATATTCCTTAATTTAGTCAAGTCAGTTTACAGCTTAACACTCAAATCCTTTTAGTTCGAGAGAATAGGGACCCACACTTCCAAAAAAACTTTCTTGGTTGCTAAGCAACAACACTAAAATAGGCGATTCTATAGAAAGCGAGCACTGGCAATAAATAAAACCCATTGATAAAATTTCGCGCAACATCTGGTAGGCAATTAAAATTTATTGAATAATATCCAGCTAAGTCACTGCTTTTTTCCACCATAATTGAAATATAGTTTGAGACGAAATATTTATAAATGTGATTTAATATTAAATAGTAGCAAAATAACATTTATTTTGCTGTAAAATGATTTTTTGTCCATTTCTATTAACAGCTTTGTTGAATTGTTGAAATACACAATAAGTAATTTTTTGGGCCTACTTCATTTCGATCAACGCAACCAGCTCATCTGAATTGAAGTTCACTTGATACTCAGAAAATCATTCAGCACTCAGAAAAAAATTGAGGTGAATGGAAAATTGTGAAAAAGCAAATGCATACGTAGTTAATTTCAGAAATTATCCCTCAGTACATATGCGGCGTAGATATTGACATATCTTTTATCTCTTATGCCAAATATTGTCAAGTAATGTTTTTGCTCTCCTCTAATTTCTATGTAGATACTATTTAATATGTGGTTAATTTGGAAGTATTGGTGTTTCATTTCGATAGCAGTGTTAATACTCTTAGGTTAATTCATTATTATTTAGGAGAGCTTCAAAAGTATATCTACGACACTCCAGATTCACTCAGCAAAGGTATATGAATGTTCAAGAAGATTTAGATTCATACCAATTTCCCATGCTACTCTGAACATAAATGGAAGCTGGAAAAAACAATAAATTGGACGACGTCTCATAAAGTTATCTCATGTGAAGAAATGAGCATCAAGAAATGAAAAATCTGATAGATTAGCAGAAGATTCATTATTGAATGGGGTTTCTAAAAATGTATACTGGAAAAGATGCGATTAGTTCAATAAAAAATAAAATGTATGTATTCTGGTGAAACCACTGGGGAAACGCTTCACAATCCTCAAATAACACCTATTTTCAAATTTATCCTACCTTAGCCTTACCTCCAAACTATATTTTTGATTACACAACTTCAAAATTTTATTCAGAAAGTATATTTAAAATGAAGACTAGTCATGGAAGATATCCCGCCCATCATGCTAAGCTGGGTATTATACATTCATCATCCTGTACCAGCAATGATAATACTTATGCTGATCTTAATCACATTTTCTTTGGATGCAACAATTACAATCACAAAACAAACAGTTTACTACAGTCACTTGTTGAACAACAATACTCCCTAACTTTAAACCTCTCTCGGCTTTCAAGCTCAGATAATGGTCATACTTTACATCTAATGGTGAATTTCATCAAGGATGTAAACATTAATATGTAGGTAGATTCGTTGAAAATTTCTGTAACTAATGGGATTGCTTCTTAGCCATTTTATTTCACACTCACTCACTCAGAATGAAGAATTTTTTTTCCAAAAATGGAACATATGGTTATCTTAATTTGGATACAAGTCTAACAAAAAATAATTTCACAGAAGAAGCCACAGTTTCAATAATAGGGCCATTGCAGCTGTGAACGCTCAAATTGGTTTGTCAGGCATGTTGATTTATCATTCCTTAATCTGAAAAACTTGACTGTGTAATCGTGTGGACTTTCAAACTGTGTATTATTCCGTTAGATTAATAATTTTTATATTATTAATTTGGTGGCCACTTTCAGTTTAAAATCCATAAATCCAAAAAAGGCTTTATTGCCACTAATGTTGTTTTAAAATTTCACTAATTTATGCATAACCGTTGCAAGGGAAAGTAAACTTTCAAAATGAAATATATAATAAGGTATCTGATTTTCTTTAACTATTAGAAGAATATCGATTATTATACACGCTTGACCTGTATGAAACGGAATCTTTCAACTTAATTCTCACCAATTTCATGAAGCCTCTGATTAACATGAAAATTTGCTCAGGGGTCAATAGCCAACGACAAAACAATAATTTCATAAATTTATGTCAAGATCTTGACTAGTAGGATAAGAAAATTTTTATTTTAACCCTCGCATCCGCCAAAAAGTTAAATAACATCGTGAACATAAGATAATATTGATTGAATATTAGGATAACATTTCTATAGCATTTTTCTACGTACATTTTGAGAATCATTCGAAGTATTAACTAAAGGCGAACTTGAATTATGCTATTTCGGTGCAATTTTTAAATCACGCTTTTTTTAATCAATTTCAGGTCTCATTTTACACTATGCTATTTTGGAGATAGTTCGGTTCATTTAGTATAATGCAATACAGTGTGGCAAACTTTAAAATATTAATAGGTTATGTTAAATATTTTTGAAACAAAATTTTCTGAGACTTAAAATCAGAAACGATTAATAAAAAATGAATAAGAAAAAACAAGTATTTATAAAGTCTCAGTTAATTATAACAGCAGCAGTTTTAGTGGTTTTCAGAAGAAAAAAGAAAAGGAAACCCTGAAAATACTGGATAAAACCTTGGCTTAATCGATCATTAGGTAACATCATTACCAGAGGAGTCTTTTGATGTAAAAGATTTATATTGGTACAAAAACTACATTAGAATGGACAGATCAACGATTTACAAACTTTTGAAGGAAATTAAACATAAGATAGAAAAAAAATCTAGGTACATGTTTTCGTGTATCTATCACGGTGAAACAGAAACTAATTATTACACTTAAGTATCTTGCTACAGGTGAGTCATTTAGCTACAGAGTTTCTGAAACAACTATTTCATTCGTTATTCCAATTGTTTCTAGGGCAAGATATGGAGAGTTTTGTGTAGAATATTTGAAGGTAAATTACCTAAGTTTCAAAAAATAAATTGTATATACAAGCATTTTTAACCAAAAAGGTAATAGTTTTCAGGGTACATCAGACTGCAGGTGAATTTTTGGAAATTTCTAAACATTTTGAGGAAACATGGAACCTACCTAATAGGTGCTATGGACGGAAAGCATATTGCTATTCAGGTTCAACAAGGATCCGCTTTTTATGATTATAAAAAACAACATAGTATTTTACTGTTAGCAATGGTAGATGCACATTACTATTTTATTCACATTAATGTGAGAATAAACGGAAAGATGTGTGATGGAGGAGTTTATGGAAAAGTGACTTGTACAAAGCAATATAAAAAAATAATCTGAATATTCAGAAGATCTCTTGCTTTTAGAACTCAAAAATTTCCATATGTTATCGTGGCTGATGCTGCATTCCCACTTACAACTCACATAATGAAGCCATATCAGACGTGGTTTAAAAGTGTCTGGAATTGGGTAATAAAAAGTATCTAGAATTGGATGGATTTATGGTCTCATGAGAGACGACGAACCAAGTTGTGTTCGGATAGTTAGTGAGCAGATAGGGTAGGTGTTGGAAATTATTGAAAGTAGATGCTGAATTTGGGGATTTGAGGTGTCACCGGTTTTATTATTTAGATTCTATGATGTCTAATTTTTAGAAAAGACAGTTAAAAAGGTGTATAGAATATATGGTAGGTGGTGGCTGCAGACTTTTCGGGTTCGAGAAGAGGAATTTGTGACAGGTGGATGTATTATGCTCGGTGAGGAGGTTTCGAAGACCAGTAATAATCACCAAGCAAATGGAAGTGGGTACAGCTGCGACAGTATTATTCCCTCTCATAGGTCTATATGGCTAGTGAATAAATTCATCATGCTGCAGGGAAACCGCATTGATTTTTTTAGACTAAGTTCTCATTTTGTATCTTAAGATACAGTGCTCATTACTCGAAAAATAAGAATTGATTATTTTAATCTTTCTAGGTTGCCTTAGCATTCACTATAAGCGGAGCTTTGAGACGATCTGAATTAGCCAGTGTAAAAATATGCGATTTAACTTATGTAACATCTGCATTAATTGTAAAGATTCCTAACACCAAAAATAAAGTAACACGAACTTTTACATTAACAGGAACATTTTATGAAATGTATAAAAAGTATGCTGATCTACGACCCAAAATATGGTGGATCAAAATAAGAGATTTTTCATCAATTACCAAAAAGGAAAATGTACCTCCCAGTTTGAAGAAATAAACAAGTTTGGTGCAATGGCCAAAGAAATCGCTACATTCTTGAAATTACTAAACCCAGAAACCTACACTGCTTATTCATTCAGGCGTTCTTCTGCTACAATATTAGTAGACAGTGGCAGTGACTTATGGACTTTGGAAAGACATGGTGGTTGGAACAGCACCACAGTCGCAGAGGGTTATATCAATTAATAAAAAAATGGAAACACAGTCTATATAACATGCAACAACCTTCACAGATGGTACTACCATCAAGATCATTCACATCCAGTTCGGAATTACAATCAGTCAATGTGAGACCATCAACTTCGAGTACAGTATTTGAAACTAATAATGTGACAGGAATTGAGGCTCGGGCAGTTCAAAATGTAATTGAAGAAAATGGTTATATTCCATTGGTGTTAAACAATTGATCCAATATAACAATTAATAATTACTATTCTAATAGTACCTGAGTACAGACCAAAGTGTACCTAAATAAGTATGTTGGATGTTCAATAAAATTTGATATTTTTTCCTGTCCAAATATATCTTTCTTGATAATGCAATTCTTTTGAAAAATGTCTATGAGTGAAAACATGTATTATTATTGGTTCAAACATATTTTGAAAATCCGATATATTTAGTCTTTCAGGTAGGTCGTCGGAAAAGTATAGTGTACAACCCGTGCGGGAACTGGATATTCCGTACTCGTGTGACGAATATTCTATTTTCCGCACTAGTTACACAATATACTATTTTCTACGGCCATGAAGAAAAATGTATATTTCAAGTACCTCTTCGATTAAGAAACCTACTACGTTGTAATACAGAGTTTCATTTCCCATGGGCTAACTGTATCGAAATATTTCATTTCCCACGACTTTCATGAGCTATTAGACTGTCATTATATTAACGAATTTTTTGATCATATATATTATAATATATGATCGAGTCATGTTTGTTAACGTCTGTCTAATAATTTGACATTTCACATCAGTGTTTACAAAATTGGTTCATAAAAAAAATCATAATCGAAAATGGGTAGCGATAGTGAGGATGATTCGACATTGACATGCTGATCCCGATATGTGAACTAGCCATTGCTTTAGTAGGACATCGTTCACTATCCTGGTAGATGCAGGTGGTGATATAACTTCTTTAAAGAGACACGATAACTGATAATTTTTTCCGCAGGTGTATTATAACGATTTATTCTGCATAAAGTATTTGTATTTCCGAGTTGTCAAAATTTGGAAATTTTGAACGTTATTTGTTTCACTACGTAGGTAGGTACATGTACATAAAATATATGGTTCATTCAACGGGTTAAGAACCCGACTTATAGTTTAGGAGAAAAAATTCTCTATACCATGCAACAATGACGGCTGGAAAGTATATAATAAAAATTGTTATGAAAAATATTATAGGTTTGTTTATGATTCAGATGGTCGTAGAAAAAGTATAGTATACAATTTGCATGAAATGACCCATTTCCAACTAGTAGGTACATGACGTTTTGTAGTGGTAAATGTTGTAGTACTCTTGGGAAATGTATGTCATTTCATGCTCATTGTACAATATACTACTTTTTAAGTTGCTTAATACCATTTCACTTTCAATTTCAATAAGTTCAGATACCAGGTACCTAAAAAGAATTTTTTTTTCCTTATATTTAAAAAAATCCCAAGAGCCAATTGTACAGGCTCATTTCAAGTAACAATTTTGAATCCTATCATATTGATAAATTTGTAAATTTTCTCAAATAAATGTTTTCATGTACGTTTTAGAAAAAAACGTTAATAACAAAAGTTTAGTACTCTGTTCAGGTCTATAAAACTTTTTTGCGTCAGATCAAAAACAAAGGGAAATACGATTTTTTGTCAACTTTGACAGGCTGCCATTTTGTTTCTACTTGGCCGATTTGGCCCGTTAACGAACTCGTCCAAGATTTTGACGCAACTGATTTTGGTAGCGAGTTTGGTTTGAATACGTCGAAAAATTCGCCTTCTATTGTGCTTACAAATTCCCTAATAACAAATACATATATATCTATACACCCTTTGAAATATGGGGTTGTTATGGTATCAGGAAACACCCAAACAAAAAAAATCCCAATGGCACAGGCTTATTTCAGTAACATTTTTGCGTAAAACCCAAAATAAAGAATTAGATACAAAAGTAATAGAATGTTTTGAGATGTATAAAAAACCAAAGTAACATTTTTGCATCAAATCAAAAACAAAAAAAAATCCCAATGGCACAGGACCAATTGGACAGTCCTATTTCAGTGACATTTTTGCATAATACCAAAAAAAAATTAGATACAAGAGTAGTAGAATGTTTTAAGATGTACAAAAACCAATGTAACATTTTGGCATCAAGTCAAAAACAAAAAAATAAAAAAATTTCTGGAAAATTTGTGAATTTTCCTAAATAATTGTTTTAATGTGCGATTTAGAGGAAAATATAAAAGTTGTAGAACGTGTTAAGGTCTATGAAAAAGCTCAGTAACTTTTTTGCGTCGAATGAAAAATAAAGGAAATACGATTTTTTTTCAAATTTGGCAGGCCGTCATTTTGTTTTTACTGGGCCTATTTGGCTCATTAACGAACTTGTCCAAGATTTTGGCCTAACCGATTTTTGTAGCGAGTTTGGTTTCTATCCGTCAGAAACTACGCCCTCTATCGTGCTTACAAATTCCGTTATAACACATACATATACATATATATATATATATATATATATATATATATATATATATATATATATATATATTATATATATATTATATATATATATTATATATATATATATATATATATATATATATATATATAAACAGAATTAGCGGGCATATCACGCAACAGAGGTTACAGAGAATGAGTGGTAACCGTAGACATGCATGTTTCTGGCTCATTAGCCTTCATCGGTACGGCATAACCAAGAAAAGGTGTACAACTTGGGAGCAAGGATGTTAATTGAAACATGAGAAAACACAAACAATGGAGAGCTATATATATATATATATATATATATATATATATAAATTCCTTTCATTGTTCTTGGGCATCAGGTTAATCATTAATAATGTATCAAATTATATTTTTATTTAACGTTTCGCTCCCGAGTTCGTAGCATTTTCAAAAATGTTTACATTGATGTTAAAATAATAAAATGAAAATGATTGAACTATCAAAATTAAATGTACACACAGAGACGACAAAAACTGGTAACTAATAAAACAATTTCAAAAATAATAAAATTGAAAGTACCTGCCTTAGAAACAACGGTTAACAATATACCAGGGACATTCAATAAGTTGATGTTATTATTATAATATATTATATTTTTGATATCTTGTTTATCGTTTACTGCATTGTTCTCCTTTTGTATATGTATCATTTCTTTTATTGTTAGTTTTTCATAATTAGAATCTTGGTTTATTATTTTAGTATTATTAAAGTCAAATTTATGTTTTTCATTTTTCACATATATATATATATATATATATATATATATATATATATATATATATATATTATATTCACAAATTCACGTTAAAGTTTTTAAAAACAATTTTTATTGAGTTACACAGTTTTATGTTATATAAAAAACAATTAATAGGTCGAAATTATAATTGTAACTAACTATTTTACATAAAGTCAAAGAATTTATAGAATTTGTTGAATCAACGTCAGCGTTTATTTTCATGGAGAACTCGATGTAGCGTCGCTCCCATGAAAGTGCAGAAATCATTATTTTTCTGTAACATAATATTTGTGTTACTTGATGTGTTTATTTTATAAAAACGCAACGAAGCATCGTTCTTATGAAAATACGGAAATCGTAATCTGATGTTTGACATTGCGTAGCATTACTTAAACATAAGCATTTTTCCCTATATAACAACTCCCCCCTTAATTAAAATTGTTGTTTAATAAACAACAATTTTGAGAATAAAAACCAAAATACATAAAATATAAAATAGACAATACAATATATACAGAGATTTCAAGATTAAAAGGAAAATACGCAAAATACAAAAAAATAAATAATAAAGGTATACATTAAACCATGAAATTGTCAATTTTCGGTTTCCACTTCCTCAGAGGTTTCGGTGTCAAGTTTGGGTCTCTTTTTTGGCAGAATATTATGAATTTTGATAAAAACATCATTTGGTTGGTCCGGAACAGGCTTTCCTGGCGATTTAGTGAATTTAATATTTCTACACTTATAACAGGTGTAGAGGACGATCAAGGCAACGATGAGTGAGATCGTAGTATATGTGAACCAAGAAATATTTTTCTCAACAAACGGTTTGTTTATGAGTTCATCTAAACTTTTTGAGTATTGGCCAGTTTGTGTTTTGTCACTTGCAGATTATTCAAGTTAATGTTATTAAGATCTAGTGGTTCTATTTTGGGTACTTCTACTTTGTTTGGAATGTCTAGACAACAGTTGTAATCAACCATTACGGGATGAAGTACATGAGGAATGTTCATAGTTTTTCTAGTACTAGCTTGTATTTTAGTAATGCCAACAAAAGCGGAACATCCTGAATATAGCTGTAAAATTGAATTTTCATTTACGGTTAATGTTTTCGTTTTTGTGTCTGGAAGACTTATGGTCACGTGTACCGGTTCGGCAATCGACACTAGCCACACGTTTTCTTCGAGTTTTTGCACATTATAACCTTGTCCGTTGACTACCGCACTTTTACAATTCGCAGGCAATGTCTTATATTGTCTTAAGAAACGGGCTTCACATATCGCGTTATCGTCTATAGGATACGCGTAAACATCGCGACACAACTTTTGATGCGTAGATAACTGTTTACACTTTTGTAAATCGTGGATTGGAATGTAGGATACAGAATCATCATCTCGCGCTAAATATTTTTGTGAAAATGATAAAATGTGGTGAAATCCAGTTCTATTATCATAAATTGGTATTGGGTATAGGTGGAATAAAGTAAATACTTGTGGTTCAATCAAAGGTATTTTAAGAACGAAAACAAGATCTGAATTTGTTTGATATGCTTCGAGATCGATTATTTCCAAATACTGTGAAATTTCAGAATATTTTATTGGTAGCGGTAAACCTTTCCTTACTGTATTTTCTGATATTTTCTTAAGAGCAGTGATCAAATTTTCTGGTTCAATAATAGAAGTATGAATTATTTGAAGCTGCGCAAAAGTGATAGAGTTTAGAATATCATTAATAGTATTTTCAAGATACGAATAACTCTCCATTAGTTGTTCGCAAATTTCAAAGAAATTTAATTTGGCTTCGATAAGCGCAATTTCGTTTGTTGATTGTCGAATGGTGGTTTCAATTTTTTCTATATCTGAATTAAATATTTTCTCATTTAATTTTAATTGTCCTATGGTACTGTTGAGATTTGTTATGACTGAGCTTGTGATTGACATTTGATTTTTTAATAAGTTTTCTATCTGGTTTTGATCAGTTTTTAATTTATTAATGCAGTCCATTCAATATTCACCGTCAGACGCATCGAGATTTCCGGTTATTGATTTAAATATGGTGCCAATACCATTAATTAACCCTCGTTTTTGTCTTTTAACATCGGAAGATATTTCACTAAATTTATCGCCAATAGATTTTGTAATTTGTTGCAATAATGCCAAATGTGATTTTACTTCGGATCGGAAGGACTTCATACTTGAGTAGGTTGAAGTAAAGGTATTTTGAATTGTGTCAAGAATTCTATTATTTCTTTCAAAAGTTTGTTTAAAAGCTGATTTCTTTTTATACACTAATAAAGTCCATTCGTCGTTCAAAACCATTATTTTTTTTTGTCGTGGTAGTAGATTCCAACTGTATTGTTTATGGGTTCGATTTTATATTGACATGTTGCTGTTCCGATCAGCAGCAGAAACCTGAAAATAAGTTAATTTTCAACATAGAGTTTCATAAGATCGAAATTTATTTTTGATTTGTTATTTGTTTCTAAATTTATTACTGTTGCGGAATTTCTGTGTATCTCTAGTATTTCGAAAGGGCCATTAAACTTATTTTCTAACTTGTTTTTTATTTGAGTTTCTTTTACGTGAACTTTGTCACCTACTTCATAATTTGGTTTGTTTTCGGAGACATGTTTGTCAAATCGGTCTTTAGCTCTTTCTTTTTGCTCTATGGTTTTTTCTCTCGCTATTTTATAATAATAAGATATGCGGTTATTCAGATCTCTACTATATTTGATGATTAATTCTTGTTCATTGTATAATTTTTCGGGAGGTCTACTAGACGTGTGTACAAATACAAGTTCGTATGGTGTGAATCCGTGTGTTTTGTTTATAGAGTTATTAAAAGCGGTAATAGCAACTGGTAAAATACTGAAGGGGTGTTCATTGGGGTGGTCTGCTAAATTTTTTCGAATCATTTCTAACAGAGTAGCATGTAATCTTTCTAGAGATCCGTTACTTTGCGGATGACCGACAGTTGAGTATGTTAACTTAATATCGAACATATTACAAAGATCTTTCATTAACGCATTATTGAATTCGCGACCGGCATCGCAATGAGTGCGAACTGGTGCACCAAAATGCTGAAAATAAGCTAATAATGAAGTAACAACGGATTTGGCACTTTTATCTTCAAGCGGATATGCTTGAGAAAATTTTGTTAGTTCGTCTCTTATCGTAAGAGCGTAATTTCTTTGAGGTATCTCTAAAATATCAATATTAATACGTTCAAAAGGTGTTTTAGGCGTTTCAGTTATAACGAGGGGATTGTCCAAATGTTTGCGACATATTTTTGTCTCTTGGCATGCCCGACATGACTTAATATAATTTTCGACATCTCGATTGAGGCCGGCCCAATTATATTTTTGTCGTATTCGCCAAATAGTTTCATTAATTCCGCGGTGAAGGTGGCTTTTGCCATTATGGAATTGATCTAAGATGATAGGTATTTGATTTTGTTCTGGCTCTTTAGTAATATTTTGACAAATAGTGAATTTTACGTCAACTTCCGAAAGTAGAAATGATAGTATTGGTAGGTCAGGATTATTTTCGATAAAATATTTTTCTGAAGGTTCAAATAAATCTCGATTTCTGTAAATTGCTGCAAATAAGTATTCACTAATACTGTCTGGATCCCATGGTATAGCAATAATAAGGTATTTTCTATTTTTGACAGTTTTACCGCTAAGTACATTAATTTTTGCATAAGAAAAGTCGGGGTTTTCCTCAAATATATCCTCAATTATTTTTTCATGAAAATCTTGTAAATTGTTCTGTTGAAAAAATGTTGAAATGTTTTTATTTTGTTTGCCTAGTAGATGATTATTGGAATATTCTATTTTAGAATAGTCAATCAGTGATTTTGTTTTATAAAGTTCCTCAAAAGACAAAAATTCTTCTGCAGCGGCATCCCAGTCAATTTCAGGTTTATTTTCAGTTTGTTGGGATGGCCCTGCATCTTCAAGAGCGGGATAAATTGGGTAAGGTAAATATTTAAAGTTTCCTAATTTTGAGCGAAATGAATCAAAGTCATTTATGTGGTTAATTTTTATTCGAGAAAGGGCATCGGCATTTTTATTGGATTTGCCAGATTTGAATTCAATTTGATAGTCGTATTTCTCTAATTTGAGGCGCCATCGTGCTAGACGACTACCGGGGTCTTTTATGGAGAATAACCAAGTAAGTGGACGGTGGTCAGTTATAAGGGTAAATTTTCGGCCATATAAATAGGGTCTAAAGTGTTTAACTGCCCACACAATTGCCAAAAGTTCTCTCTCTATCGTAGAGAATTTGGTTTCTGCTTTGCACAATGTCCTGGACACATAGGCTATCGGTAAATCTTTACCTATTGGGCCTTGTGACAAAACCGCACCGATTGCAAATGCGCTAGCATCGGTAGTTAAAAGAAATCGTTCTTCAAAGTTTGGGTATATCAATATCGGAGTAGAGGTAAGAGCATTTTTTAATTCTTGGAATGACTTTTGACATTCGGAGTCAAAATTAAATGGGACATCTTTTTGTAAAAGTTTTGTCATTGGTTTGGAAATTTTAGCGAAGTTCGGTATAAATCTTCTGTAGTAACCAGCGAGTCCCAAAAAGGATTTTATTTCCTTTTGGTTCGTAGGTTGAGGGAATTTTTGGACGCATTCAATTTTTGCAGGAAACGGCTTAACGCCATCTTCCGTGATTAAATGTCCAAGGTAGGCGACCTCTTTTCTCAAGAATTCGCACTTGTCTGGCTGAAGTTTTAAGTTAAGTTTTTTGAAGTCTCTTGAATACTTCTGTTAAGCGGGTAATATGTTCTTGAATTGTCGGTGAGTAGACGATGATGTCGTCCATATAGACAAGACATCGCTCGTTTTGAATTCCAGCAAGGACATTGTCCATGACCCTCTGGAATGTTGGAGGTGCATTTTTTAGACCGTACGGCATTCTGAGGAATTCGAAATGTCCGTTTTCAACTGTGAAGGCGGTCTTTGGTATATCTTCAGGCATTATTTCAATTTGATGAAAGCCTGATGCGATATTGACACTTACCAAGCTGGTTCAATAAATCTCCAATGTTTGGTAACGGGTATTTGTCGTCTACAGTAATCTCATTCAGTTTTCTGTAGTCTACGACAACACGCCATTTTTGTTTACCTGATGCGTCGAGCTTCTTGGGCACACCACACGGGAGACGGCCATGGAGAATTGCTGGGTTGTATAATGTTTTGTGAAAGCATTTTATTGATCTGATCTTTCACCTCTTGTTTATGAATTTGGGGATAGCGATATGATTTTACATAAGTGGGCTTAGAATTTTGCGTATCTATAGAATGTTTTATTTCGCTAGTGAAAGTAAGTATATCTCCTTCTAAATAAAAAATGTCAGAAAAATCATGACAAAGTTGGGAAATTAAGTCTCGTTCTTCTTCATTAAGATGATCAAGTCTTAGTTGATTTTTTAATTCCAATGTTCTATCGGTGCACATTTCTTGGGTAGTTAGTTGAATATTATTTACAGTATTTATTTCATATGGTTCTAAGTGAGGTTTTGAAAATGTTACAGTTTTAGGTATACAATTAACATTTAATACTGAAACAAAAAATTCTCATTTTTCATTTATTTTAACTAATGCGTTTGGTAGTTTAACTTTCTCTACTTCCTGACCTACCAGTATAACATCAGTATTAACTAAATCGCATTTTAGTTTAAAGATTTGTTCAGTCCTGGGTTCAATGGAAATTGTATTTTTGTAAATTTGTGGAAATTGGTTTTCGATTGAAATATTGGTAGTTTCGTTATCTGTTACTTTAAATAATGGTGCAATTTTGAAATCAGTAATAAGTTGTTTATTTTTTAGATCAACTATACAATTATAATGTTCTAAAAAATCCATGCCTAATAATCCATCGAAATCAATATCTAAATTACAAATGAATACTCTGTGTGGATCGTTACGTTTAAATGGAATAGGGGTTATCAGAATCAAAATTGTTGTGAACATTTTCATTATTATAATGAAAATTGTCTTGTTCGATATAGCTATAATCGTATTGCAAACTGGTACACCATTATCAGAGTAAGGATCACTATCAGCAGTATAATAGTTTTCCTCTATTTCACTATTAACAGTATAATAGTCAGGAGCACTGGGGTTAATTTCTTGGTAATATTCTTGATAATCAAGTGAATTATCAGAGTATTGTTCTTGATTTTCATAATAATTATGACTATCATCTGTATAATAGTCATAACTGTTATGAGAGTGTTTGTTAAAATCACGATTTCGATTGAAATGAAAAGTTCTTTGTTGATTAAAATTGGTGTTGGGTCGATTTCCCGGTGGTCCTTGAGGTCTAAAACTTGGATTTGGTCTAATTACAGATGGGCAATTTTGATTTTGTTGGTTATTTTGAAATTGTGGCCTTTGTTGAAAATTTTGGCCTGTTTGGTTATGTGAATTAGGAGTTTTATTTGGTCTAAAGGAACCCTGAGCTAAATTTTGAGATTGTCTTTGACGTGTGAGACACTCATTTATAGTATGTCCTATTCTATGACAAAAATTACATTGTTTTGGTGAATTTTGGCTAAATTTACGAGTAGGTATATTATTTGTATTACGATTAGTCTGAGGTTTGTGGTTTTTATAATAAGTTAATTGAAGTTCTCTTCTGATTCGTGAAATAGCTGATAAAACACTTATTGGATTACTAGCTCTAACAATTTGACCAATTTTTGGATCTAAACCGGTTAATAAAGTATTTAATGTTAATGATTCTATAAGACGTGTTTGTGCTACTTTTTGATCTGTTGTTAAATGCTGTTGTTTACTTATAGCTGAATAAATTTTTGCTTCCAGATTTTGTAATCTTGAAACAAAAATTGAAGGCGATTCGTTTGGTAGTTGTTTCATTCTTTGAAGGTCTTGAATTAATGAATTTAAGTCGCGAGAATCCCCAAAGTGAGTATTTAATAATGTTTTAATTTCTTCCCAATTTGAAGGGTCGCGTGAATTAACTAATTCAGCGGCTCTTCCTTTAAGTTTGTTTTTATATGAAGAGTTAAAAGTACTTTTTGGTCGTTGCCGGCCATTATTTAAGCTGTTTTACAAGCATTTATAAAAGTATTTAAGAAAATTTGATTACCGTCATATTCCGGAATTATTGAAAATATTACGGATAATCTGTAAGGTTCAAGATTTGACGCTTGATCGGTTTGAGCAACTGGAGTATTACCATTGGCATTAGTGTTTGTTGCACTACGTGTTTCAGGCATTTTGCTCTATATTAAAATGATTGTATTCAAAATAAAAGTAAATTATGACAATAGAACTTGGTAAAAATAAAAAATAAATTGCAAAATATTAAATAAAAATAAAACGAGATGATTCTTACGTAAATATTTTCATTCCTCCCTTGGCAGCTGAAATCCTTATCCGTGAGCTTTGCTACACCTGGTTAGCAGTTTGCGTGTTCCTGGTGCCGGAGAGACCATCTGCTTCTTGAAGATCTGGAGCTGGTACTTGAAAATTCCTTAAAGGTTTAGGAACCACCACACTTAGTTAGGCAATCCTTGTTCTAAATGTGTTTAGGAATCCCACTGACTGCGCCACTGTTATATTCACAAATTCACGTTAAACTTTTTAAAAACAATTTTTATTGAGTTACACAGTTTTATGTTATATAGAAAAGAATTAATAGGTTGAAATTATAATTGTAACTAACTATTTTACATAAAGTCAAAGAATTTGTAGAATTTGTTAAATAAACGTCAGCATTTATTTTCATGGAGAACTCGATGTAGCGTCGCTCCCATGAAAGTGCAGAAATCATTATTTTTCTGTAACATAATATTTGTGTTACTTAATGTGTTTATTTTATAAAAACGCAACGTAGCATCGTTCTCATGGAAATACGGAAATCGTAATCTGATGTTTGACATTGCGTAACATTACTTAAACATAAGCATTTTTTCCTATATAACATATATATCTAACTGCGTTGAAATTTTTCCGAAGTCGCGTCATGCTACTCTCTACAATAGCCCTATTTCATTCTGAATTAAGCCTAAAAACTGCAGCACGTACTAGCATAAGCTGTACACTTGTAAACTACTGATTCAATATATATTTCTGGAGTAAATATATGTTCCAAAAATATCCAAATTAGATTTTCCTTCTTTTCATATTGTTCGCCATTTTACTCCTGACACGTGTAGCTGTTATCGAAAGATCTTCCAATGGATTGTTCTAAGTTTTCTTTTTTTTAGAATTAGGTGGTTTAGATATTATACTGGCTGCCATTGTATGTTTGCTGGTTGCAGACCATGGTCTGGATATCACAGATGTTACGTTTTCTATATTGGTAGAAGTACCTGGTCTTGATATATTTGGAAAGTGAGGAGCAGAAAGTTCATCTACACAACCATCAAAGAGATTTTCTGTGTCCTCAGAGTTTTCTTCATTATCTAAATAAGTCTAAAATACAGATATTTCAAATTTTTATAATTTCTCAATTCATGTCGAATTGTTTATCTGAGAAGTATTTAAATTTGACTGTCCTTGTGTAATCACATCACAGCTGTCATTAAGAAAACCCAACAAGTTTTGGTTCATACACATCATCTGGGGCCACTCTACTTCCAACAGATTGTTTTATTTAATTCATTTGTATACTGGGATCTTCTTCCATGGATTTTTGCTTTAAAAACACTTTCAAATAAATCAGAATTTGGGTAAATTTCTGAGAGACTAGCATACATTTCATAAAGTCTCTTACTTCTTATATTTCTATTGTGATAATCATTTGGTCTCACATCGTAAATATATGGCTTGCTTTCATATAATAAAATTAAGTGTGTGGCCATATCGGTATTCCAGACATGTTTACTAAAATAAAGATTAATTATTACATTCATTTTATACGAGGTAAATCAAGATAACTTAGTTTTTCTCCATTTTGTTTTCATATCAAATGTATGTATAAACTACAGATATTTGAGGTTATATGCCATGCCTATTTACCGCGCTGCAAGACTGAGTTTCTGCCATTCAAAAATTATATATATCGGAAATATATACTTTTTCTATGCTTTCTGCTCCAGTATTTCTAACGGTTGGTAGCAGAATTAACACTAAAAAATAACTAAAATTGTCTACAAATTTCATGAAAATATAAACTGTTCTAATGATTTGTCTTGCTTAAAAATCGCCATTAACTAGCACAAGCACATACGCTCTGTTCATTTTGTTATAACATGAAACTTGCATTGCAGGTAGCATAATGTAAAGTCGCATTACCAAAATTTATTACCATGGATAGATCTCAAAAACTAAAAACACACTCTTTAATAACAAACCGATAAAAAGTAAAGAATAGTTTATAGTTTTAGAAAACTAAAAAAACACGCTCAAATATCAAATCGAACTAAAAAGTAGAAAATAATTTTTAAATACCTATAGGAGAGTTTTTGTTAGTGCAATAGAAAATCCAACAATCAACTATTATGACTAATCAATTTGGAATGAGATCAATATAGAAATCAACATATTAACAAAAAATTCACATATATTAAAAAAAGCCTGGGGTGCAATTAGCTATATCTTCATGATAACTCTAATTTTGTAAATATCAAACAATAAAAGTATTCTCACATTTAATATCAAGCACCCCACGCTTTTCTACCATATTTGAGTTTTTTTGTCAATATCTTAATTTGTATATAGATCTGCTTCTAAATTAATTAGTCATAATAATTGATTGTTGGATTTTCTATTGTAGTAACACAAACTGCCCTATAAGTAATTAAAAATAATTTTCTGCTTTTTAGTTCGATTGGCTATTGAAGCGTGTTTTTTGAGTTGGTTCAAAATATAATTTATTTTTATAACGTTCTCGTATTATCATCATGACATAATTATACTGCAGGAGAGGAAAAATGTAATACACGTATAGGAATTTATATTTTTAAATGAAATTTATATCTATCGAAACCTTCTCTCAAAACAAGTATTTGAAATATTTTTTCGTTTGTTCGCTTATGTTCACATTTTGTTCATAGAAGCAACAAAAACTAAAAATTATTTTTCACAAGATTTTAAATTAGTTCTATCCTGGTATTTGATGTTTTTTCTTTGCCCACTAATTTGATTAATAATTAAAAATATCCACGAGATCACGGTCGTTACCAATTTTGGCATTTAAACGATTTCGAAAAAAGACGCATTGTGGGTATGAAAGAGGCTGCTTTTGGTTTCCGAGAAATTGCAAAAAGAATGAACGTCAATCCATCAACAGTGTTAGAGTTTTGAGAAGGTGGTTCAATGATGAGTTTTATAGACGTCATGCAGGGTCTGGGCCTCCTAGACTATTACAAAGCCGTGATTTGCACCATCTGAGACTTCTTGCCCTCAGGAATCGACGGGACAGTGATCTAGTTGTAGCTACGGGATGAGTATACTCAAGGATGACAGTAGACAACCTTTGTATATTTTCAAATTCATGAATTAGATTGATACTGTTGTCGTACCGTAATTGAATATCTATTGAATCAGGTGAGAGCATACACTCCTTGATTGAATTGATATACTGAAGTTAAACGTTTTTTATAGATCCCCTATTTCTAATAATTTGTTTAATATCTAAACTATCCATTATAATAGAAAGTAATTATTAATTGTGATATAATTTGATGTATGTGTTTTTATATTTGTGTAGAAAATGCAATTCATAAAAATACTTGAATGCCTGATTGATAATTTTTGATACAAATCGAAGAGAATTGAAATAATGCACTTTTGCATAATGATTTAATGACAATGGTAAATAGGGATGGAAATCGACAAAAATGCGGATAAACAATATCCAATGTCCTTCATAGCTACCCCTATTAATCCTGAATATCTACATTTATACAATTCAAATAACCCTATCGTCTAAATTTAATGTTCGAAAAGTATACTCAACTTAACTTCTTCCTACTGCGCCCTGAAGTAGTCAGGACATGGGCCTAGCTGCTCGTCATTCTATTTACATGTCGCTTCATATTCCTATTCTTGAACGAAATGGTAGTTCCTTTTGACCTTGGCCTCGGTGTCATAATGCATTTCGAGTAAACTGTAATAATCGCCCGTTTGCGCTGTTTTGGAATTTTCCGGTGGTTCTGTAACTTTTTGCTGGCTGGGCAGAATGGTATTCGGTAAGCTAATCTCGGCGGGCCGTCAGGGTGAAGTCAAAGTGAAGGTGAATTAGAGGATGAAGCGCAATCTGGAGGTGAAGGCGGTGGACAAGGCGACCTAGAACAAGGTCCACGTCGTTTTAGATCAAGGCGAGATCGTGGAGGTTATGGACGAGGAAGAGGTTACTATATGGGACCCTATCGTAGACGCCCAGGAAATCCAGATCAGAATGGCGATGCTCCCCGTGGTTTTCGACTCGCGCTACGTCTACGCTACCACAGACGTAGACCACCACGTCCAAGAACCGGTTACACTCACTCAGAATCTGCTTGAGGAAACGAACATAATGCTAATGAGACTCCTAAAAATTCTGCATCTGACAAAGCCGTTGAAGAAAGTCAAAGTCAACCAGTGCAGAATACAACTACAGAGAGCAGTGCTTAAGCGTAATCGCGCTCAAGTCCATCACTCTAAAATATTCATAATATGTTAACAATGTTTAGGGCGGGGATTGTAAACTATAGCAGACAAAAAGGCATTTCATATAGTCAATTTGAATCTCTTAGGATTTGACTGTCTCGACCCTTACTTCGTGGAATATGCTCATATTAGTGTTTTTAAATGAAACTCAAGGTCTCTAGTTAATTCCACAATATAATACAAGTTATTGAAAATTCTAAAAAATTGACAATTGTTTCGATAAATCAATATCATCGTCAGAATGACAGAAGTTACATTTCGTTTTATGCCTACCTGATGTTTAGTAGTTAATTTTGGCTAGACCAAGAAGTAACCTAACTTGTGATTGGCTTAATATATGTTTATAGAAAAAAGAAGAAGATGTGATATTACAAATATTGAAGCTTAGATATTATTAGCCCTATGGTGATATCCTGGATATCATTTTTCCAATTAAGATCAGTATAACTGTGCAATGATATAGAAAACCAGGAAAACTATATCTGCTTATCTTTACAATTATCACTTAAGAAGACAGTTTATTAGTGGAGAATTCCCTAGATTTAACTGTTCATTGACAACTTCATATTGTGGGTTTCTTAAATGTCTTCTAATTTCCAGTTCTTCAAGGAAATCCAGTTCTTGTTTCTTTTCACAAATATGCAGTACTTCTAGTTCTGTGTTAGGTGTCAATGAATGATTGGTGTCAAGTAGATGTTTTGCGTAGTGGGATTTATCTGGTTGTTTTAATCTGTATGCTCGTAAGTGCTCACTGTATCGTACTTCAAAATTTCTAAGGGTCTGACCCAAATAGACAGCATTACATTCTGGACATTTGAGTTTATATATACCTGACTTCTTTAATAGTGGTATTTTTGTTTTTACATTTAACAATTTTGTACTAACGTTACTTTCTGTTTTAAAAGAAATTGTTGTATTCGTTGCTGAAGATATTATCTTTGAAATATTATTAGAAATATTTCCTGCATATGTGATGGTTTTATAAGTTTTAATTTCATCAGCTTGTTTAGGATATATTAGCTGTAATGCCACTTTTTTCTCTTTTTTACTAATTAGCCTATTTATCATATCTAATGGATAACCGTTAGATGTTGCTATTTGTCTAATTGTATTAATCTCTCTATCAAAATTACATTTGTACATAGGAACTGAAAAAGCTCTATGTATCATTGAATTATATGCCGCTAGTCTGTGTGAGACCGGGTGATTAGAATTGAATGGAATTGTCACATCAGTCTGTGTTGGTTTTCGGTAAATTGAATAATCAAGTACATTATTAACTCTTTGAATTTTTAAATCAAGAAAATTGATTGAGCTATTTTCTTCAATTTCTAATGTAAATTTAATTTTCGGGTGTAAATTACTGATGTGATTGAAAAATACATCTAATTGTCGTTCACTACCCATAAAACAAGCTAATATGTCATCTACATATCTATACCAAAATAAAATATTTTTCGAAATATTACTTTCAAAGATCTTTCTTTCTAAATTGTCCATAAAAATGTTTGCCAAAATAGGTGATATAGGGCTTCCCATTGGTAAACCTTAATTTTGAATATATATCTTATTGTCAAAAGTGAAATAATTCTGATTAATGCATACATCAAATAAATTAAGTATATCTGATATTATTCCTGGATTAATATTTTTATCTTCTAGTAATTTTCTTACAAGTATTAGACAAATTAATCAAAAATATTGAACCTTCGAAAGTTAAACGTCAAACAAAAAATGACGTTTCAGTTTTAAACGCAATAAAAAAGAAGGTAGAGAATA
The DNA here is from genome assembly GCA_963921935.1 of Galeruca laticollis. NCBI lineage: Eukaryota > Metazoa > Arthropoda > Insecta > Coleoptera > Chrysomelidae > Galeruca > Galeruca laticollis. Next base: position 2,062,785 of record OY998180.1, on the reverse strand, counting down.
ATAACCTAACAGTCACAAAATCTGATAAGGGGAATGCTACTGTCATTTTGACGACTGAAAATTACAATTCCAAAGTATATAACTTTATAAAATCCAGCGATGTAAAAGTTCTTAAAGCAGACCCAACAAAGAAGTTTTCTAATAATGTAAGGGATATTGTTAATAATTCAAATTATCTTTTAAATGATTACGAAAAGAGGTCTATCATACATAAGAATCCTCATTGTCCACAATTATATGGAACAGTTAAATTACATAAAATAACGAAACCAATTAGACCTGTAGTCTCTTATGTTAATGCTCCTAATAATATATTGGCAAAGAAGCTCAACAATATACTCAATACTTACGGATATGAATCTCAGTACTCAATTAGAAATTCAATAGAACTAATCAAAAAGTTGAAATCAATCCACTTGCAAGATAACTATAAACTCATATCGTTCGATGTAACTAATATGTTTACTAAAATTCCTCCTAAAGAATGTCTAATACTTGTAAGAAAATTACTAGAAGATAAAAATATTAATCCAGGAATAATATCAGATATACTTAATTTATTTGATGTATGCATTAATCAGAATTAATTCACTTTTGACAATAAGATATATATTCAAAATGAAGGTTTACCAATGGGAAGCCCTATATCACCTATTTTGACAAACATTTTTATGGACAATTTAGAAAGAAAGATCTTTGAAAGTAATATTTCGAAAAATATTTTATTTTGGTATAGATATGTAGATGACATATTAGCTTGTTTTATGGGTAGTGAACGACAATTAGATGTATTTTTCAATCACATCAATAATTTACACCCGAAAATTAAATTTACATTAGAAATTGAAGAAAATAGCTCAATCAATTTACTTGATTTAAAAATTCAAAGAGTTAATAATGTACTTGATTATTCAATTTACCGAAAACCAACACAGACTGATGTGACAATTCCATTCAATTCTAATCACCCTGTCTCACACAAACTAGCGCCATATAATTCAATGATACATAGAGCTTTTTCATTTCCTATGAACAAATGTAATTTTGATAGAGAGATTAATACAATTAGACAAATAGCAACATCTAACGGTTATCCATTAGATATGATAAATAGGCTAATTAGTAAAAAAGAGAAAAAAGTGGCATTACAGCTAATATATCCTAAACAAGCTGATGAAATTAAAACTTATAAAACCATCACATATGCAGGAAATATTTCTAATTATATTTCAAAGATAATATCTTCAGCAACGAATACAACAATTTCTTTTGAAACAGAAAGTAACGTTAGTACAAAATTGTTAAAGGTAAAAACCAAAATACCACTATTAAAGAAGTCAGGTATATATAAACTCAAATGTCCAGAATGTAATGCTGTCTATTTGGGTCAGACCCTTAGAAATTTTGAAGTACGATACAGTGAGCACTTACGAGCATACAGATTAAAACAACCAGATAAATCCCACTACGCAAAACATCTACTTGACACCAATCATTCATTGACACCTAACACAGAACTAGAAGTACTGCATATTTGTGAAAAGAAACAAGAACTGGATTTCCTTGAAGAACTGGAAATTAGAAGACATTTAAGAAACCCACAATATGAAGTTGTCAATGAACAGTTAAATCTAGGGAATTCTCCACTAATAAACTGTCTTCTTAAGTGATAATTGTAAAGATCAGCAGATATAGTTTTCCTGGTTTTCTATATCATTGCACAGTTATACTGATCTTAATTGGAAAATTGATATCCAGGATATCACCATAGGGCTAATAATATCTAAGCTTCAATATTTGTAATATCACATCTTCTTCTTTTTTCTATAAACATATATTAAGCCAATCACAAGTTAGGTTACTTCTTGGTCTAGCCAAAATTAACTACTAAACATCAGGTAGGCATAAAACGAAATGTAACTTCTGTCATTCTGACGATGATATTGATTTATCGAAACAATTGTCAATTTTGTAGAATTTTCAATAACTTGTATTATATTGTGGAATTAACTAGAGACCTTGAGTTTCATTTAAAAACACTCTTAGGATTTATTGTTAATTCACCAAAAAAAAATGGGTAAAAAAATACTTGCAAAAAATATGCGTTTGCTGTTGTTTGGCGTTTTTATTTGCAATGAGAGTTAAATAAAACATTTTTAAAACCGTGAGTCTCCCTCTCACGGTAAATGTTTGTTGAATTATTATAACTTCACGACGCGACATTTCCAAACTTTGCGGCTATTTTCTATTTTTGAATTAATATATATATTCACTAAGCCATAATTCAACTGGTACTATTTGCATGGATAACAAAATAACTCTAGCTGCAATGGTGGAATAATTTATTTTTTCTTTCTTCTATTTCAAAGCCAATGTTTTCTATTATTATAAGGTGTGAAACTGAATTCTTGATTTTTTGAGGTATTTTAAGTCTCCAATTATATCAATGAAATTTTACTTACTTCTTTTACCGTCCGCGTAATTTTGGTTCAAAATGTATCTCAATTTTTGTTTTACTCAGTTCACTATACCTATTACGTACTACTTTTATACTACTGAAGCTGACGAATCACGACATGCGGTTTTCAAAGACAAAGATCGAGCATAAAAAGTAAGTGTCACCGAGGGAGAAATCCATTAGTTGTTGCCTCAATACAATGTACAGTAGCGAACGTTTCTCTCTTAACTGCGTGTAAATTTCTGGTACATGAGAGAAAAAACGATTACAATCTCAATTTATAATATTAACATTTGGTACAATATATCTTTAGAGAACGACGCGCACTTTATTCGCCATTTAAAAAAGAGGAGAGAATGTTTATTCTTCTTACCATAAGTTACTTCTCAGATTATCCTTCATATCACTGTAAATTGTTATATGTAACTATATATTCAGGCAGCATCAAATTACACTTAAATGAACCTGGTAATTTAATTGATTTTCACGAAACGGTAAGCGAGTGTATTTTTTTGGAAACTGTGGAAACTACAAATAATCACCCGAAATAGTCTAGAGGTATTAGGTTATGTAACTTTCGTAGTCACATTGAATTTACCAGAAAAGTAAAAATGTAGCGATTTGAGTAACTTTATAGGTTAGTTACTGAGTAGTAACACAATAACGGTTTGCTACTTAAAACATAAGTTTGTCTTCACAGGGGAATTAGCGTAGAGGTAACGACACGTTTACCAACTACATATAATGATAAAATGTTAATATAGGAAGGAACGAGACTACCAAATAAATATATATACATATTGTGTAAATAAAATGACACTAACGTGCCCGATTGATGATGGCCACATTACATACACAACCAAGCTAATAACAGGAACTATTTTTTCATCTAAAAATTATTTCCAGGCACGTGCTAAGTTGATTATAATTACGTGCATGTATTTATTGATGCAGGATGAGTATCCGATATATAGTAGTGGGTATCAGTAATATTGCTGATCTTATATTCATGTTCTCGGGATATAAATAAAAATGGTAATAATCAGAAAGTGAAAACAAATGTTGCCTTCGTTGAAGAAGAATAGCGAATAACTTTTGTAACTTGGTACAACCATCATTATCTGCCCTAAAAACGCAAGAGGTATTATAAGTTATATCTTTTCGAATGTTTCTTTTGTAAAAATGAATTAGGCACTTGTAGCGCAGTCATTAATTCTATCCAGCTAATCGTCCAATAATTAGAGACTTAATTTAATCATAAGAAGCAGTGAAAATATTAGACCATCCTGATGAGAATATTTCAAAGGAGGTGTTTGGTACACCCTATCGTCAAAGTGATATAAAATTATTTTATTATATTCATAAGTAAAGGGCATCTGACATTTGTCAACTCCCTCCCTTCCACTTGCATAACCCCTTATTTTTAAATAGGGAATATACCATACGTAGCACATCATTAGAAACGCATTTAGATGGAGTATTCAGACATGATGATGGTCAACGATTTTTTTTATATTTGCACCGTCTTTGTAGAAAATGGTCTTCATTAATTTAAAGTGCAGCACCTCTTAAAAACGAAACCTAACGCATATGGTTTGCTAATGTGTCATTTTAAATTAAGGGAAATTAGTAATTTGATACTAAGACTGTTTGTTAACATTGTTGATAAGTAATAAATTTAGTTATTTTTATAGTCTGAATATACCAAAATGGTATATTCTATTGCAGACAGAGTTGAATGTATTTCCATATTTTTTGAAAACGGTAAGTGTGCAAGAAGAACAGCGAATTTATTTAATTAGTCGTTGCATTCGATTTTGAACTCATTTTTTATATTTTATTTCTGTTTCGTCGAGTTTGTGTTTGTTTCTATTTTAAATTTGAAATAAATTCATCGCTATGACTGGTTTGAAGGATTAGCTTAAGTGTTGTGAGTTATGAAGGAATTTTTTTATAGAAAAACGCTTTCGTTTTGTGCTATTGTTTCGATTCCTTCCATTGTAGAAAGTCCTCCTGAGAAAGTTATAGAAAAATAACGGAAATTCTAGTCACATTCAACAATTGCTTGCACCAGACCGCTTCCCATTAAATTTACTCTATCTTTCATATTTAGTACGGTCGATAATCCATTCCTACTATAAATATTGTTGTGGAAAATTCCTTTTCTATTATGTATATATTTACTAAAATAACGATTTATTATTTTGAAATATTTACAAATTTTGAAACATTGCTAACCAAAATAAAAATAATAAAAATTACCCAGAGATATTTAGTTTCACACTTTTTTATAATTCTATAAAAATAAATTTTCAAATCCCCCTCGTAGATATGCTAAGCGGGTTCTAACCCACTACTTCGAAAAACGTCCGCTAGGCGACGGTGTCGCTGGTGTCGTTGGCGCTGTCGGCGGGTCGTCCATTTTTTATCCCGTGGATTTCGCTACATGGCGCATATCATTTTTGTAGATTTCTATTTTTCTCTAGATGTCTGTGTGTCGTCCATTTTTTATCCTGTTAATTTGTGCATGATGTAACCGAAGAAATTTTTAGCCCCGAGTGTGATTCGAGCCCACGACCTCATCGTTTCCAGCCTACACCACTACATGTATGCTATAAGGGTTCCTCTGTATTTCATTCTTGAAACTTACCATATGCCGTTGCTCACGAGTAGATGAAAAATTGCTTTTTTATGTGTATACATGTGGGTTCTATGTTAAAAGAAGATACCGGTGTTCTTCACGATGACGAGTCAAAGATAATATTTTTAGTCACAATCTCAAGGATTTTGATTGGGACTTCTAAATTTCATACAGAATGTTGTAATATTGTAGTGAACGCTTTGAGATGAAAAGTGATGGCTTCTATCGACATACGTGTGTAATCAAAAGTGTATTTTTATCTCAATATTATACAAAGCACACATGTGCATTACAGAGTGTAGTCATAAAAGATGCAATTTTATACAGGGTTTAATAATAAAATATGTGATATTTATATACACAGAGTATAGTCATAAAGATACCGCATTTTTTATACAGGGTGTGGTCATAAAAGATGCCATTTTTCTTTATATACAGGATGTAGTCAAAAAAGATGCGGTGTTCATATATACAGAGTTTAGTCATAAAAGACGCCATATATACAGTGCACAGTCATTAAAAGATGCGATTTTATACAGGGTGTAGTCATAAAGATACCGTATTTTTTTATATACAGAGTGTAATCTTAAAAGATGCCATATATACAGCAGTGTAGTTGTAAAGATACCATTTTATATACAGGGCGTAGTCATCAAAGATGCCATATATACAGGGGTGTAGTCATAAAATATGTCATTTTTTTATATACAGGTTGTAGTCATAAAAATACCGTATTTTTTATATACAAAGGTCGTAGTCATAAAAATACCGTATTTTTTCATAAAAGATGCCATATATACAGGGTATATAAAGATGTTATAAGGGCGCTACATTGTATCTCTGCTATTATTGCTCGAATTTTCATCAAACAAACCGCATTGTGATGAGTAGATTATTTTCACATACAGGATTTTACTAGAACGACAACGACAACGACAACGACAACGACAACGACAACGACAACGACAACGACAACGACAACGACAACGACAACGACAACGACAACGACAACGACAACGACAACGACAACGACAACGACAACGACAACGACAACGACAACGACAACGACAACGACAACGACAACGACAACGACAACGACAACGACAACGACAACGACAACGACAACGACAACGACAACGACAACGACAACGACAACGACAACGACAACGACAACGACAACGACAACGACAACGACAACGACAACGACAACGACAACGACAACGACAACGACAACGACAACGACAACGACAACGACAACGACAACGACAACGACAACGACAACGACAACGACAACGACAACGACAACGACAACGACAACGACAACGACAACGACAACGACAACGACAACGACAACGACAACGACAACGACAACGACAACGACAACGACAACGACAACGACAACGACAACGACAACGACAACGACAACGACAACGACAACGACAACGACAACGACAACGACAACGACAACGACAACGACAACGACAACGACAACGACAACGACAACGACAACGACAACGACAACGACAACGACAACGACAACGACAACGACAACGACAACGACAACGACAACGACAACGACAACGACAACGACAACGACAACGACAACGACAACGACAACGACAACGACAACGACAACGACAACGACAACGACAACGACAACGACAACGACAACGACAACGACAACGACAACGACAACGACAACGACAACGACAACGACAACGACAACGACAACGACAACGACAACGACAACGACAACGACAACGACAACGACAACGACAACGACAACGACAACGACAACGACAACGACAACGACAACGACAACGACAACGACAACGACAACGACAACGACAACGACAACGACAACGACAACGACAACGACAACGACAACGACAACGACAACGACAACGACAACGACAACGACAACGACAACGACAACGACAACGACAACGACAACGACAACGACAACGACAACGACAACGACAACGACAACGACAACGACAACGACAACGACAACGACAACGACAACGACAACGACAACGACAACGACAACGACAACGACAACGACAACGACAACGACAACGACAACGACAACGACAACGACAACGACAACGACAACGACAACGACAACGACAACGACAACGACAACGACAACGACAACGACAACGACAACGACAACGACAACGACAACGACAACGACAACGACAACGACAACGACAACGACAACGACAACGACAACGACAACGACAACGACAACGACAACGACAACGACAACGACAACGACAACGACAACGACAACGACAACGACAACGACAACGACAACGACAACGACAACGACAACGACAACGACAACGACAACGACAACGACAACGACAACGACAACGACAACGACAACGACAACGACAACGACAACGACAACGACAACGACAACGACAACGACAACGACAACGACAACGACAACGACAACGACAACGACAACGACAACGACAACGACAACGACAACGACAACGACAACGACAACGACAACGACAACGACAACGACAACGACAACGACAACGACAACGACAACGACAACGACAACGACAACGACAACGACAACGACAACGACAACGACAACGACAACGACAACGACAACGACAACGACAACGACAACGACAACGACAACGACAACGACAACGACAACGACAACGACAACGACAACGACAACGACAACGACAACGACAACGACAACGACAACGACAACGACAACGACAACGACAACGACAACGACAACGACAACGACAACGACAACGACAACGACAACGACAACGACAACGACAACGACAACGACAACGACAACGACAACGACAACGACAACGACAACGACAACGACAACGACAACGACAACGACAACGACAACGACAACGACAACGACAACGACAACGACAACGACAACGACAACGACAACGACAACGACAACGACAACGACAACGACAACGACAACGACAACGACAACGACAACGACAACGACAACGACAACGAGGTGGTAACAAAAGGGATAACAAACACACACCAGACTCACATCAGAAGTCTGTTTGACAGTGCTAGCACTAACAAATTTACTGCAATACTCGGTTTATATGAATTATTTCCCAAGAAACCAACAAAAGAGCAACATATTTACAGATACTGGTATTAACGGATATCCATCGTGATAGAAGAGGAAATCTAAGACATCAGGCTTGCCCAACTGAATTAATATAATTAAGCCGCTCTTCAAAAAGGAATGCTACGCGAATAGAAAAATCTTGAAGCGATGATTTCACAACTTAGAGGTACAGTTTTATTGAATATTACTTTTTGTTAAAATAGCTAATCTGAAATATTGGTATAATTGGAAACGTTAATTTTTATTAAACCAGTGATTAATATACCGAAATGTTATAACACTTTCCACAACTTGATTATGAAACTAAGAATTTTAGTAATGGAACCCACAAAATGTTATTCAAATATTGTTGTTTGTCGGTATAAGAGAGAAATAACGGTCGACGGGCAGGAAAGATTTTATGTGAAAAATTACAATGGCATTTCCGGAGGTTCGAAAAGATTTGAAAGACATAGCTCTTTCGCCCGCTGTGTGTTACATAAAATTAGGTTCATAACAAAATACTTAGAAGTTTTCAATACACGATGTTAAAAAGATATTTGCATCATCATTATTATTCTGCGGGGATATCTACGTAAAATATACGAGGAATGTTATGATTAAAATTGATATATACATAGGGTGTTTGTAATTATTAAGACTGTAGAAATATGTAGATATTAAAGTTAATAACACACAGTTTAGTAGTAGTATTTTGAGAGGGATGTCTACGTTAATTATAACAAATATATATCTGAATATGATACTGAGAAGCCATTAACGTACATACTCTATACATATGCAAATAATTTGTATAGGGAAGCAATGTATGAACATTTACAGTACGATGGCCTCGAAAATGATATTGAAAAATGAGGTAGAGTTTATAAAATCCATTCCAGATCATTCTCCAGAAAGCCCAACGGCTCAAAATTAGCAAAATTATTTACCACTGTACACGATGAAAAGAGTGTTATATTTTACATTATAGGAATTTGAAGCAGACATTAGAACATTGGTTGGTATTGAAAAAAGTTCACAAAGTTTTGAAATTTAAACAATCCACATGTCTAAAACGCTACATCGAATTAAACAATCAATTGAGGACTTAGCTTTGAGCGACTTTGAAAAAGATTTACGGATGAACACTGCTGTGTTTGACAATGCAAGGAATGTATATGCAAACATAGAATTTGTATCTTTCTATGATGGTCGTTATGGTGCTAAAAATCTCATTTCTAGTCCGCGTTATCGCAATAGAACAATTTTCAATGATGATCCCACTCTAAGGACAATTAAAAAATCTGAACTCATTTTCAATCAACCAATGTATGTGGATATGGCACTTTTCGATATTTCCAAAACTGGAATGTACGACTTTCACTATAATTTTATGCTTCCAACAATGGGAGTAGACAATTGTAAACTACACCGACACTAACAGTTTTGCTCACCAACTTACTTGTAACGATGCATAGAAACATTTAATTGACGCAAACATTGACAAATTTGATACATAAGACTACTACACTAATAATCCATACAATATACCTAGAGTTAATAAAAAAGTAAAAGTATTAGGCGTAATGGAAGATGAGTCTAATGAACAAATCATCACCCATTTCGTTGGTCCAAAATGTACGGTTCCAAAGTTCAGTGTGGGGGGTAAAGTCGTTAAAGGGCATTAAAAAATGTGTAGTAAAAAATAATTTTTGATGATTATGTTGTTTGTTTGAAAAATTGGAAACAGATGACAATTACTCAAAATACGATACGTTCCTTTGCCCATAATGTGTATAGTGTTGAACAAACCAAAATCGCGTTGAGCCCCCACAATGATAAAAGGAAATTACTTCATAATTCTTTAGATACACTTCCGTGGGGAATAGAATAATTTTTAGGAATGACTAAACTAACTTTTATAACTGAAGTTCATTTACCACATAAATAATTATTAAAATAACTAGAGACCGTGAGTTCCATTTAAAAACTATTAAAATATCGCTCATCATTGGAAGAAGATGATGATTATAAATTTTGTGATTGGTTTCACCAGCATTATATTAGAAATTTGATTCTAAGTCAATGCTGCTTTCATATTGTTAATGAGATACAGGGCGTTGAATTGTTATTTCAACTTTATTGTTTCATAACTCGGTTTGCAGTGCAGGAGGAGGAAAAGTTTCATATTTTGGCTTTCAGTACTTACAATACTTTTAACATGGACGAAATGTTTTATAACCAGATGATGAACTAATGTGAAATGGAAATATTGCTAATGATTTAGGTGTGTGTTTAGGATATAAGAGATTTATAGCATTTTTATATACAAGATGTAGTCATGAAGATGTTGCTTGTTTATGTAGAAAATCAATTTTAATATGTGTGACATCAGAGCGGCTACATTTTGCATTATTATTTCAAAATGTGTAACTTCACAGTGATAGAACTTTGCAACAAATTGATGAAATTATAAATTCCTCAAACAAAATTCAAACATTTTCAAACAAAATATTAAGCTTTTCTTGATAATATGCAACTCAGAAATTTTTCAAATTTTCGGTGGGGCATAAAATTAATTCAAAAATAACACACTTGAAGCGCATGAGATGTTTAATAAAAGTGGGGAATGGGGAGAAACAACATGTCATTGATGTTAGTAAAGAACATAAAAAGTCTAGTTATAATAGAGTCAACTGGGAAAAACATGAATGCCGCCTTTGATAGTAGATTAAAAACGGGGATTATCATAAACTTGAATCATAAAGATATTAATTCATTCTTTACAGACGCTTCTAAAATTTTTCAAAAATAAAATGGCTGTGGTTTTCAAGAAAATACAAATTATAAAAGCATACACTACATTTTGTGGGGATTTTGTTAAGCAATCAAATGATGCGGTGGAATTAGTAGATCGTAAATATTTTAGTACATCTGATTGGAGGAAAGGGCTATTTGAAAATAAACTTGAATATCGCGTAGGCTCTAACTATTATAGGGTTGATGGATATAACATATGTGTTTGATAGCCAAAATATGAAACTTTTCTCCCTCCTGCACTGCAAACCAAGTTATGAAACATTAAAGTTGAAATAACAATTCAACGCCCAGTATCTCATTAACGATATGACAGCAGCATTTACTTAGAATCAAATTTCTAATATAATGCTGGTGAAACCAATCACAAAATTTATAATCATCATTTTCTCCCAATGATGAGTGATATTTTAATAATAAATTATGTGGTAAATGAACTTCAGTTATAAAAGTTACAATTGAAGTTATGTTTTTAATGCAATTATCTTGTAGTAGTAGTTATTCCTAAAAATTATTCTATTCCCCACGAAAGTGTATCTAAAGAATTATGAAGTAATTTCCTTTTATCATAGTGAGGACTCAACGCGATTTTGGTTTGTTCAACACTATACACATTATGGGCAAAGGAACGTATCGTATTTTGAGTAATTGTCATCTGTTTCCAATTTTTCAAACAATCAACATAATCATCAAAAGTTATTTTTTACTACACATTTTTTAATACCTTTTAACGACTTTACCTCCCACACTGAACTTTGTAACCGTACATTTTGGACCAACGAAATGGGTGATGATTTGTTCATTATACTCATTTTTCATTACGCCTAATACTTTTTTATTAACTCTAGGTATATTGTATGGATTATTAGTGGAGTAGTCTTATGTATCAAATTTGTCAATGTTTGCGTCAATTAAATGTTTCTATACATCGTTACAAGTAAGTTGGTAAGCAAAACTGTTAGTGTCGGTGTAGTTTACAATTGTCTACTCCCATTCTTGAAAGCATAAAATTATAGTGAAAGTCGTACATTCCAGTTTTGGAAATATCGAGAATTGCCATATCCACATACATTGGTTTATTGAAAATGAGTTCAGATTTTTTAATTGTCCTTAGAGTCGGATCATCATTGAAAATTGTTCTATTGCGATAACGCGGACTAGAAATGAGATTTTTAGCACCATAACGACCATCATAGGAAGATACAAATTCTATGTTTGCATATACATTCCTTGCATTGTCAAACACAGCAGTGTTCATCCGTAAATCTTTTTTAAAGTCGCTCACAGCTAAAGTTCTCAATTGATTGTTTAATTCGATGTAGCGTTTTAGACATGTGGATTGTTTAAATTTCAAAACTTTGTGAACTTTTTCAATACCAACCAATGTTCTAATGTTTGCTTTAAATTCCTATAATGTAAAGTATAACACTCTTTTAATCGTGTACAGTAATCATTAATTTCGCTAATTTTGAGCCGTGGGATTTGCGGAGTTCGGAGCACAATCTTTATGTAGATTATGCAAACTGATATGATACGTCAAATCCACTTGGAGAATATAACTTTCTGGATAATCATCTGTAATATATTTTATAAACTCTACATAATTTTTCAATATCATTTTCGAGGCCATAGTACTGTAAATGTCCATACATTGCTTCCCTATACAAATTATTTGCATCTGTATAGAGTATGTACGTTGATGGCTTCTCAGTATCATATTCAGACATATATTTGTTATAATTTACGTAGACATCCCTCTCAAAATACTACTTCTAAACTGTGTGTTATTAACTTTAATATCTACATATTTCTACAGTCTTAATAATTACAAACACCCTATGTATATATCAATTTTAATCATAACATTCCTCGTATATTTTACGTAGATATCCCCGCAGAATAATAATGATGATGCAAATATTTTTTTAACATCGTGTATTGAAAAAATCTTAGTATACTGTTATGAACCTAATTTTATGTAACACACATCGGGTGAAAGAGCTATGTCTTTCAAATCTTTTCGAACCTCCGAGAATGCAATTGTTATTTTTCACATAAAATCTTTCCTGCCCGTCGACCGTAATTTCTCTCTTATACCGACAAATCACAATATTTGAATAACATTTTGTGAGTTCCACTACTAAAATTCTTAGTTTTATAATAAAGTTGTGGAAAGTATTATCACATTTCAGTATAATAATCACGTTTCAAATTATACCAATATTTCAGATTAGCTATTTTAACAGAAAGTAATGTTCAATAAAACTGTGAAATCATCGCTTCAAGATTTTTCTATTAGAGTAGCATTCTTTTTTGAAGAGCGGCTTAATTATATTAATTTAGTTGGGCAAGCCTGATGTCTTAGATGTCCTCTTCTATCACGATGGATATCCGTTTATACCAGTATCTGTAAATATGTTGCTCTTTTGTTGGTTTCTTGGAAAATAATCCATATAAACTGAGTGTTGCAGTAAATTTGTTAGTACTAGCACTCTCAAACAGACTTCTGATGTGAGTCTGGTGTGTGTTTGTTATCCCTTCTGTTACCCCTCTGCTATCTGTCTGATAGACTTCTGATGTGTGTTATCCGTCTAATAATGTAATGAGTCACAGCATATTTTACTATGATGTAGTCGTACGAGCAACAAATCTCAAAGCATGAAAAAGCTTTGGGTGTCCTCTGTTGTCGAATAAAGTGGATTTGCTGTCATTGTCGTTGTCGTTGTCGTTGTCGTTGTCGTTGTCGTTGTCGTTGTCGTTGTCGTTGTCGTTGTCGTTGTCGTTGTCGTTGTCGTTGTCGTTGTCGTTGTCGTTGTCGTTGTCGTTGTCGTTGTCGTTGACGTTGTCGTTGTCGTTGTCGTTGTCGTTGTCGTTGTCGTTGTCGTTGTCGTTGTCGTTGTCGTTGTCGTTGTCGTTGTCGTTGTCGTTGTCGTTGTCGTTGTCGTTGTCGTTGTCGTTGTCGTTGTCGTTGTCGTTGTCGTTGTCGTTGTCGTTGTCGTTGTCGTTGTCGTTGTCGTTGTCGTTGTCGTTGTCGTTGTCGTTGTCGTTGTCGTTGTCGTTGTCGTTGTCGTTGTCGTTGTCGTTGTCGTTGTCGTTGTCGTTGTCGTTGTCGTTGTCGTTGTCGTTGTCGTTGTCGTTGTCGTTGTCGTTGTCGTTGTCGTTGTCGTTGTCGTTGTCGTTGTCGTTGTCGTTGTCGTTGTCGTTGTCGTTGTCGTTGTCGTTGTCGTTGTCGTTGTCGTTGTCGTTGTCGTTGTCGTTGTCGTTGTCGTTGTCGTTGTCGTTGTCGTTGTCGTTGTCGTTGTCGTTGTCGTTGTCGTTGTCGTTGTCGTTGTCGTTGTCGTTGTCGTTGTCGTTGTCGTTGTCGTTGTCGTTGTCGTTGTCGTTGTCGTTGTCGTTGTCGTTGTCGTTGTCGTTGTCGTTGTCGTTGTCGTTGTCGTTGTCGTTGTCGTTGTCGTTGTCGTTGTCGTTGTCGTTGTCGTTGTCGTTGTCGTTGTCGTTGTCGTTGTCGTTGTCGTTGTCGTTGTCGTTGTCGTTGTCGTTGTCGTTGTCGTTGTCGTTGTCGTTGTCGTTGTCGTTGTCGTTGTCGTTGTCGTTGTTGTCGTTGTCGTTGTCGTTGTCGTTGTCGTTGTCGTTGTCGTTGTCGTTGTCGTTGTCGTTGTCGTTGTCGTTGTCCTTATAGTTGTCGTTGTTGTTGTCGTTCTCGTTGTCGTTGACGCCGCCAAAATTTTGACTTGTGAAAGTAATTCTTTTAAAAGAAATGAAGAATGAACCTTTGGCCATGAACAAACGTTCAGACATAAAAAAGCTGAGTATTATTTATTCAAACATCCTCAATTTTGATTTCAACAATAATTGAAAACCACTAGCCTAGCCGACACCTTTTTGCCTATCATCATCTTCACAGTTCGTGGTTTAAACATATTTCCCCTCCGTCCTGCATGCTAGTGACAGTGGTTTTCAAGATGTGGGGGAGAATGACATGAAATTAATTTACCTATTCATGTCCTGGGTTGTATGATTCCCTCATCAGATGGTCATAGCAATTAATAGTGAGAGGATCAACCGAGTATGTTCTGTACTGATGTTTTTTTTACCATCCAACATAGTTGTTTTTAATCACTTTCTCTTTAGTTGTGAACTAATTTTGAGTTAAGAGTCATTAACTAACTTTTTCGTTTCACAAGGCCGTCTTCTTTTCGTTTTTCAAAAAAGAATAACATTTATTTACATAATTCATTTCATTCCTATGCTATAAACGACAACACATTTCACATTTTATTGTTTTTAAAAGATCAAGAAGTGAGTGGTTTCTGTGCAATGGTATCCTTTGGGAAAAAAAATATTTAAGGATTAACCTCGATTACTTGTAAATAATAATTTTGAATTAATATTTTTGCCTATTTAACTTGTTGTATACATTTTTGTAGTTAGAAGATATTTCGAAAGCATTCAACATAAAGTAGAAAGAGTTTACGCTATTCCGTTATCAGTTGCGAATCACCACAGTTGTCCGTATCGGCAAAATGGCTGATCGACGTCACGGTTTTCGAAGGGGATGTAATTCAATATTCTGCATGGTATTTGCTGGGAATGTACTTGTTTTTTCCTTCGAAAAACGGTGAGGTCAATACGTCGGAATTATTGAAATTTCGACTGAAGGCAGGTGTAGTAGAAAATCGAAATTTATGTTTCATATATATATATATATATATATATATATATATATATATAAACATATATTAATACAGTTCCTTTATTTGAAATTCAAAGAAACGTTGAAAAACTGGAAAATTATTTATACTTTTGTGTGCAATACTTACAGTATTGTATATGGAATCAATAATTTTGAAAGATTCAGTATATATTAAATTTGACATTTTTGATTTCCGATGACATTTATACAGAATGTATTTAATGATAAATAGATCATGTTACAATTTGGAAAGAATATTTAAAATTTCAAACAACAGAGGTCACTGCTAGCATAATTACAGTTATAATAAAAGAATTTGAAATCTCTCTTTGTTATTGGAAAACAAATTTAGTATTTAAAAAAAAAGAAAAAGTTCGTAACCACAGGAGGAGAGAATTATATATTTGAAGAAAACTTAGTCAGTTGAATTTGAGACCCCCACGAGGCAACATCGTATTTGAGATTTGTCTCACATTTTGAGAAAATAGTAGAAATAGTTAGATAGTATAATTATTATTAATAAATCTACCCATTCTAAACTCAGTGCGGGAGTGTTTTGAAGACAATTTAATCGTATTTAATTCAAGTAAAAGTTCCAGAATTCTAAATTATATTTAGAATAGTACAAGTCTTTTCCCGTTCCTCAGTATTGGTGAGTCCGCTCCAGTTTATTATTATCTATCGAAAATATCAGGCCTTTCAACAAAATCAAATAGATGCATCTAAGTTTTAAAGAAAGATCAGTTTGAATTCAAACGAAATACCTAATACGTATAGAAAACTAAATAATTCGAAGAATTTATGTAATAAAAATTTTGGAGTGTGATCGTGGTATCTGACATTTATCTGCGTCAAGTGAAAATTCGAAATTTTGAACTTTTGTTGAAAAAAATTATAAACTTTGATATTAAAGAGTAGTGGTTTTTAGTATATAGGTTGTTCTTAATTTCAATTTCTGTAGTAAAATACGATTTTATTATTAACTATATTATTGGGGAAAACCAAATTTTGAATTTTTTGATTTAATAATAGAATATAAATTTTGAATCTAACTTACTGTGGTATTCGTTTATAACATATTTTTTATAGAAATTAAAAACATTGTACTCAATAAAAATTTTAATTTTGGCAGTGACATTTGGGTTATTGTTGGTGACAGATTATTCATTTAAAAATCGTAAATGTCATAAGGAGATTAAAAAGCCTTCATAATCTAGAACAAACAGTCTCTTGTGTAAATAATCAGGAATAGTAGAGTTAATATTTCATTTTGGACGATACTAAAAAATTATAAAATATTTACTAAATATTTTAACAACGATTTGAATCCACCTGAGATAAGAGTGATTAAAATTCATTATAAATAAATTCAACTTTTGAAATACTTAAAAAATTTTATTATAGCCGGGAATTATTTGACAGCAACTGTCAGATTAAAATACATTTCATACGCTGCTAAAGCTACGTGTACAATATTGCTGCAATCAGGGATTGTACAATTTTGTTTTTAATCGTGGACAAATAAATATTGAATTTGTTATATTTCATTATCATTAAAGGTATAGAAAAGTATACCAATTCGTCGGCTTAACGTGAGGCGAATTGAAAATTTTATATCATAGGAAGGATTAAAAACATTGAATTCAAACAATTAAAATTCCGCACAGATAAAATACTGTACCAATTTGACGCAGCAATGTGGGGCGTATTAAAATTCACACATAATTATAAAAATATTGAAATTTATTGACTATATAAAAAAATTAGGTATTTACAATGGAAAGAAGAATGACGTTAAGGGACGGTAAACAGGTAGGAGTTGAAAGTGGATCTGATGAAGAAAGGGAAGAAAGGAGTCATGGAAGAGGAGATTTTCAGGTGCAGCACTTGGAACAAAGAGGACAGTAATCAGGAGAAGTTTTGACCGGAGATGAAGCAGAAGAACAGGAGGATAGGAGACAGGAAACGCAAGGAAGAAAAAGTAGAGATGATCATATGATGGAAATTGTTTGTGCATTTTTATTCTAGAGCCAGCCCCTTTCACTGAACTATGAATTTTGTCGTTTTAACCACACTCTTAAGTGATCGATTGTAGAGTCAACACGTAAAATAAATTTATGTTAGGAAAATATCAAGTTTCCATCATTTCACTATTCAAAATCATAAGTTACCAACCACCCAAGTTCAAGAGGGTTTAGTACATTTCAGCCATGGTCCTTCGACTCAAATTCAATAACCAGTAACTCAAAAACAATTAATTATCGAATATAATCAAAATACATTGGAGACCGGTCCAGGCAAATGGTGGTTCTGTAATTCAAACGGTGCGAAGAGTTATCGAGTGTCGAGAAAAGCGATTGGAACTTCGGTCGGTGTTGTGGCTAAAAATAGAATATTTGCTGGCAAGCGGTGAGTACTCCTATTTCTTATCTATTCCAACACATATTATACGAAATACTATTTCACTTGCATTTTCTAACATATAAATTTGCTATAAATAGGAAATATACTTCCTTTCAAAATACCCATTTAATTCTCTGAATAATTATTTGTAGTTTACCAATTAAATTTGCAATTCTATTATTTTATTCTATACTACTTGGAATTATTTCTTAAATACAAAAGGGATTTATCTATCGAGATATAAATTTGATATTTATTAAAAAATCAAGTTCCAAAATAGAATTTACTTATCTAAATAAGAGTTTGATCTTATTTATCTAAAAACTGAATTCTGTAAAACCATTTATCATTTAATGAACGAAATATTAGTCATATTTGGTGCAAACAAACCATGGCAGACGAAAGAAAACGTATTCTAATTTGACAAAGGGGTTCAATAAAGCACAAATTGACTTGTTTCACAAAATATGTTAGCGATCACGAAAAAGCTGTATTGAACGAAAAATCAATTTTAAATCTACAAGAAAGAATTAATAGGGCTGAGCAATTTTTATCGAATATAGTGAATGTCAATCCGAAATTGATGTTCTAACTCACGATAACGATATCGAGCAAGAGTACCAAGCTAGAGAGGAATTCAAAGACGAACTATATAATGCTTTGGCGTCGGCAAAACACTTAGTTTCCGAATTTCAAAGGCCAAAGGTAAATTTTGAAGCAGATACTGAATCGCATCAAGGTTCGGATAGAAACGCAAATGATCACAGTGGATCGCTATCAGGGGTAAAATTTCCAGTTATAAATTTGCCCACCTTTTCGGGACAAATTTATCAGTGGTTAGCGTTCAGAGATACATGCGAATCACTAGTTCATCTGAACAACGCGATAGCAGATATATTAAAATGCCATTATCTACGTGCGTCGCTGACAGGCGGCGCTTCTCAAGTCATTCGATCTATAGATCTTTCGGCTGATAAATATAGTATTGCTTGGCAATCTCTATGCGAGCGATACAATAATAATAGACTTTTGAAAGACATTCATACAAAGGCACTTTTCTCGTTACATCCCATTCAAACCGAAAATTCCACAAAGCTACGCGAGCTACTTGATTATATCTCAAAACATTTAAGACCTTTACACCAATTAGGGGAACCTGTAGAGCATTGGGATACGCTAATAAATTTTCTGGTAAGTTCTAAGCTAGACAAAACATCAACCCGTGAATGGGAACAACTAAAAACAACAAAGGAAGTTAGTACTTGGAAAGATTTGAAAACATTTCTAAGAGGTCGAGCTGATATGCTAGAGGCTATTGAATCAAAGAGAACTGACAGACAAAGGTTTTCATCAAAAAAATCCGCAAAATCTGTCAAAATCTTACAAATCTTTTCATACTACTAATGTTAAATGTCCTCATTACAAAGGTAATCATTTGATTTACTCTTGTGATGGATTTAAAAAACTGTCAGCTCGAGACAGAATTGGATTCGCAAAAAATTCCAAGTTGTGCCTAAATTGTCTAAAGGTGGAGCACTTTGAAAAGAGCTGTAAGTTTGGTAACTGCAGGATATGCAAAAACTGGCATAACACACTCTTGCACAAAGACTTGGACGAATCGGGTCCAAACGTAGATGTTACCTCAGGAACAATTTCTATGACGACATCGTTAAGAGATAATCAAGTTTTTGTTAGATGTACTAGACAAAAACCAAGTACCAAAAACTTTTAGAGCTCTTCTAGATAGCGGTAGTCAATCTAGTTCCATTACAAGAGAAGCTTCCGAAACTCTAGGACTAAATGAATCAAAATCTGACTTCGTCATTCAAGGCATAAACAATTGTGTTTCTCTTATCAAGGGAAAGTCTGTTGTTCAAATAAAATCGAATCTTAGCGATTACAGGGCAAATTTGATGTGCTTAATTGTTCCCCAAATTACAGAGTATATTCCTATAATGCAAATAAATAAACATTCATTGCAAATTCCTCCTAACGTTCAATTGGCAGATCCATCATTCAACAAACCCAATCAAATTCATATACTGATAGGTGCTGACTTATTTTGGAGCATCCCATGCAATGGTCAAATAGATTTAGGCTGCAACAAGCCTCTAATGAAGAAGACCCAGTTTAGCTGGGTAGTCACAGGCCAAATAGGTTCTATTAGTTTGAGAAAAACAGAATGTAATGTAAGCACTCATGTTGATTTAGATGAAAAAATTTCCAAATTCTGGGAGTTGGAAGAAATCTCAAACCCCAAGACAAAATATAAGGTGGAGAATGAATGTGAATTGCACTTTTCTAGGTATACAAAACGCCTCTCTGATGGAAGGCTCATGGTCACTATTCCTTTAACGCAATCACCTGATGTCTTAGGAGATTCCAAACAACAAGCTATCAAAATATTTCTTTCAGTGGAAAGAAAACTCGAACGAAATGCTGAATTGAAGATTCAGTATACAAAGTTTATGTCGGAATACATTGAAATCAATCATATCACTCCCGTAATAGAGGACGAGCATGATATTAATTCATACTTCATGCCTCATCATTCGGTTTCAAAGGAGGATAGTTTAACTACAAAGCTACGTGTAGTGTTTGACGCATCAGCCCCCTCTAGGGATATCCTTGAATCAAATCCAAATGGTAGGTCCTACAATTCAGAATGATTTACTATCAATTATTATTCGATTCCGTGCCCATATTTATGTCCTTTCAGCGGATAGCAAAAATGTACCGACAGGTCTTGGTGGTTGAGGACCAAAGACCATTGCAGCGTATAGTTTGGCGTTCGTCTGTCAGTGATTCTCTTCAATTTTTCAATCTAAACACCAGGCGTCATCTGCTTTTCTTGCTATCAGATGTCTTTTTCAATTAGCAGAAGAATGTGAATCGACTGACCCCTTCATAAGCTCCATTATTAGGCAAGATTTCTATGTCGATGACTTATTGACAGGAACTAACTCTAAATGAGACGCAATATACATTATCAAAGCAATCACAAGTATCCTAAGGTCTGGCAAATTTGAATTACGCAAATGGGCATCTAATGACCCAGAGATTCTCAATAGCGTCTTGGATTATTCTCTAACTAACAATGTGCTCGATATTGGTCATAATGACAATGCTAAAACCCTAGGCCTTATCTGGAATCCTTCAACTGACAAAGTATTGTATAAAATATCAAAACCTCTTGAACGGGGTATCGTAACTAAAAGAATTATTCTTTCTGAAAGTGCTCAAGTTTTTGATCCATTGGGTCTCTTGCAACCTTGCATTATTATCGCCAAAATAATTATACAAGAACTATGGTTGTAAAATAACCTCATGGGATGATCCAGTACCTTCTAGTCTTCTAGATAAGTGGTTAAAGCTGCGCGAAGAGCTTTTAATTCTAAATGACTTGCAAATATCACGATTTGCGTTTTCTGAGGCGTATAGATCAGCCGAGCTACACTGTTTTTCTGAAGCTTCTGAAACGGCATATGGAGTCTGTGCTTTCATCAGAACTATCAACGATCAAAATTTAATCTCAGTAAGACTCTTGTGTGCTAAGGCAAAGGTTGCTCCATTGAAGCCTCAATCATTACCGCGCTTGGAATTGTGTGGCGCAATAGTAGCCTGTCGATTGGCTAAAAAGACTGTCAAATCCCTAAATGTGAACTTTTGGGAAGTAACATTTTGGACTGAGTCAACTATTGTCATCGGTTGGATCAATACTAGTCCATCATTACTGAAAACTTTTGTAAGAAATCGTGTAGGGGAAGCCCAGGACTCACCCTTTAAATGCGAATGGAGGCAAGTATCCTCAAGGAATAATCCTAGTGACTACTTAAGTCGTGGATTATATCCATCTCAAATAGTAAACAACGATTTGTGGTTTAATGGCCCGTCTTGGTTGCAGGACAACCAGACTTCATGGCCTGAAACCGCTCCCAATATAAAAAAATTGCCAGATCTCAAGGAAATAAAATCGTTATCTTTTCTTAACGTTATGGACAATGATTTTATATTCGAAAGATTTTCTGATCTAAGAAAATTAAAACGTGTTACCGCTTTTATTTTCCGCTTTAAGACTAATTGTCTTAAAACAAAGGATACACGTGTATTTGGTCCTTCATCTCAACAGGAGATTCAATCTGCCTTTCTCTTATTAATTAGAATTTCACAAATAAGTTTTTTCAACAAATAGTATGTATGTTCGTATGGGAGGAAGACTAAGCAACTCAAATTTTAACTATGATAAAAAACATCCAATTCTTCTTCATCCCAAACTTAACATTACTAAATTGATTTTCAAATCAGAACATTTGCGTTTACAGCATGCAAGTGCGCAGTTACTATTATTCACTATCAAAGAGTCACTTTGGCCAATTTCTGTGAGAAATTTAGCGAAACAAACGGTTCACAACTGCATTACTTGCTTCAAGCACCATCCTAAACAAATTCAAATTGAAATGTCTGATTTACCTGCATCCCGTTTTGTCACTCATACTCCATTTTATATAACAGGAACCGACTATGGCGGTCTATTTTTGACTAAAACCCATAAGGGTCGGAATTCTAAACTAACGAAATGCTATATTTGTCTTTTTGTTTGCTTCGCCACAAAGGCAGTTCATTTAGAGCTTGTTTCGGACTTGTCTACAGAAGGCTTTATCTTGGCGCTTCGACGCTTTGTGTCTCGATGAGGGAGACCAACAAAAATCTATTCTGATAACGGGAGCAATTATGTAGGTGCAAAAAATGAGCTTAATGAGCTTGCTCAGTTTTTATCGATTAATGAGTCAAAACTTGAGTCAATTTCTCGCGAAAACATAGAGTGGAGTTTTGTTCCACCTGCTTCTCCACATTTTGGTGACCTTTGGGAAGCGGGTATTAAGAGTACAAAATATCACCTAAAAAGGGTCATGGGCAACGCTGGTTTAACATTCGAGCAATTTCATAACTTATTTGTCCGAGTGGAAGCTATCTTAAATTCCAGGCCCCTTTATCCTCTATCGTCAGACCCCAATGATAACCATCCTCTGACCCCCGCTCATTTTATTGTCGGACGCACGTTAACGACGGTTCCAGATCCCGATGTCACGCACGTAGCCACAAACCGCTTATCTTTGCACCAGCATATACGGCAGATTCAGCAGCATTTTTGGCGCAGATGAAGCAAATAATACATTTTTGATTAACAACAACGCCAACGTTGGCATACCAATCCCCATCATATAAAGAAGGATGCCCTGGTATTACTCAAAGACGACAACCTTTCCCCAATGAAATGGAGGCAAGGAAGAATTATCAAGCTGCATCCTGGCAAGGACTCTATGTCCCGAGTAGCCACAATCCGGACACAAGAGAGTATATTTCAAAATATGCCCGTTACCAACATCGTAGTGTTTTGTTATTGACATTAAATGAACAGTGTATCATTATAAAGTATTGAACTGTACCATTTCAAGGCGGCCGGTATGTTTGTGAGTTTTTATTCTAGAGCCAGCCCCTTTCAGTGAACTATGAATTTTGTCGTTTTAACCACACTCTTAAGTGATCGATTGTAGAGTCAACACGTAAAATAAATTTGTGTTAGAAAAATATCAAGTTTTCATCATTTCACTATTCAAAACACAAGTTACTAACCACCCAAGTTCAAGAGGGTTTAGTACATTACATTCAGAAATGATGCAACAATTAGTTGACAACATGAATAGTATGGAAAAGAATTTAATGAAATTGACTGTCTCGACCCTTACTTCGTGGAATATGCTCATATTAGTGTTTTTAAATGAAACTCAAGGTCTCTAGTTAATTCCACAATATAATACAATTTATTGAAAATTCTAAAAAATTGACAATTGTTTCGATAAATCAATATCATCGATGATATTGATTTATCGAAACAATTGTCAATTTTTTAGAATTTTCAATAAATTGTATTATATTGTGGAATTAACTAGAGACCTTGAGTTTCATTTAAAAACACTAACTAGAAAGAATTTAAATAAAAATATGGACCAAAAATTTGAAGAAAATCGGGAAGATATGAATAGTATGGAAAAGAATATGAGGGGAGATATGAATAATATGAGGAAAAGAAAATAGAAGAAGTAAACATGGAAACCTTAAATGAAATTAAGAAAATTAGAGATGAAAACGAGCAATTGATGAAACAAATTGCCGAGAAGAAAGTAGATATGGAAGAACAAAATAAGAATTTGAAAATAGAAATCCAAGAAAATGGAGTTAGAATGATAGAAGAATTTGAAAAACAGATAGAAGAAGTTCAAGAATTAGGAAGATGCCTAGAAGAGAATCTATCTGGAGCAATTCAAGTGGAAGTAGAGAAACAAACTGAGAATATAATTGAAGAAATACAGTCTATAAAAGTACAAAGACAAACAAATTATGAAATGATGGATATCAATTTACAGAATCTAGGTAGCGAAGAAGTTATGCAAATTTATGAAAAAAATATTTATTGGAAAATAAAAGACTTAGATGTTAATATAGTAAAACAAATCGTGACATATGGTGAAAGAAGTAATAATAATAATAATAGGGAGAAACAATTTAATTGGGAGTTAGAGGAAATGAACAAAAGATTACAAGAAACTATGGAAGAAATAGAAGAAACCACTAAACAAAATCCCGTACGAATAATTTACACAGAAAATGTCGAAATAGTAGTGAAACTTGATAGAAATATGAAAATAGTTGATCCAAGAGTTTTTATTAAGATAATTTGAAATGAAATAATAGGAATTGCGAGTATTATAGACAAGAAAATAATAAAAAGTAGGAACAAGGATATGGAAAATTTTGAAACGTAAATTTTAATGCACTTCTTGGAAGAAAGTACAAAAACAAGAATATATGATGAAGATAATGAGATATGGCACAATTATTTTAAAAAGGACATTGTTGAAGATTTAAAAAAATTTAGGAAACGGAATGAGAATCAAACAATAAGAGAAGAGAATAAGACGAAGTTTAGGAAAAGAAAAGAAAATTGAATAATAAGACAGGAGTATCGGAAATAAATCTAGAAAATGAATAAGTAATTGTACATGGTAAGGAAGGGATATAAAAACGCTGTGTAAATAAAAAGTTTATGATTAACAAATTAATATTAAAATAAAACATTTGTAAATAGAAATTATATTACCAGGGTTTTGATAATAGAAGAAATGATAGATATGTAGATATGAATTATGGAAATGAAAATAGAAGTTACAGAAATGAAGAACGGATATATGGAAATGCAGATAAAATTATTGACAATAAGTATTTTGAGAATAGAAAAGATTTTAGAAACTTCGATAGAAGAAATTATAATGAATATAGAAATGAAAATGAGCAACAAAATAGATGGACAGGTGGAAATAATTACATTTATAGGAGCAAATGGAAAGAAGTTATGTGTAGTAAGCAAATCTATAATACAAAAGATTGAATTAAAGGATGGGAAAGAAGTTGAGATGCAATTATTATTGGTAAAGAATTTAGAAACAGACATAGTTATCGATGAAACTATGAAAAATAAGGGAAGAATTGATTTTGAAAAGACAGATAGAATTAAATGGTAAAAGAATTGAATTTGAGGAGGAAAATAGGGAAGTATTGGCAATTGAAGAGGATAATAAGAAGTTATGGAATATAAAAAGGAGTGGAATTATGAAAGAACTGGAATCAGTTTGTGGAAATAAGGAATATGAAGAGAAAGTGAAGAATTTGATAATTAAATATAAAGGATTGATTGAAAAAGAAATGATAATGGCAAATAATTATATGCATAAGATAGAAGAAATAGAAGATGTGGAAATGAATGGTAATTGGACAGATTGTAATGAAGAATATTATGAATATATGAATGAATTATTAAAGAGGTATCAGATAATAATGTCGAAGAAACCGAGGGTTGCTTAATGAAAATATGGATATAATATGAAGGTGAAGAATATTGAGATATTATAAAGCAAAACTATATCCAGTTCCGTATAAATTGAAAGACAGAGTAGATTAGATTTTAACGGGGTTACAGTGCACTAAAATCAAAGGTTTCTTGTGCAGATAGAGTAAGAAAACAGTTGGAAATAGTACCAAAGGGTGGGATCATAGAAGGAATTATAGACATGTAAATAGGAAATTTTAAAATGAAAAATGATAGTATGGCACGTGAAATTTTAAATCTAGATATAGTAGAGTTAATAAGTTTTATGGGAATTCGGGATAATTGTTTAATTTTATTGAAGACAAGATTTTAAAAATATGTTAGTAATCATTTGGAAAATACTGATATGTTTTAGTAAGATACTGGTGTAATATTTGGCAATGTTGAAAGATAAAATTACAATAATATACATGAATCGATTAGTCATTCTTTTATTAGGGGGATTTTATACAGTTCCTTTATTTGAAATTTGAAGAAACACTAAAAAAATGAGAAATTATTTATACTTTTGTGTGCAATACTTTTGATATACACAGTATTGTATGTGAAATCATTAATTTTGAAAGATTCAGTATATATCAAATTTGACATTTTTGATTTCCGATGACATTTATACAGAATGTATTTAATGATAAATAGATTATGTTACAATTTGGAAAAAATATTCAAAATTTCAAGCAACAGAGGTCACTGCTAGCATAATTACAGTTATAATAAAAGAATTTGAAATACCTCTTGGTTATTGGGAAGAAAATTTAGTATTTAAAAAAAAAAGGAAAAGTTCGTAACCACAGGAGGAGAGAATTATTTATTTCAAGAAAATTTAGTCAGTTGAATTTGAGACCCCCACTAGACAACATCGTATTTGAGATTTATGTCACATTTTGAGAAAATAGTAGAAATAGTTAAATAGTGTAATCAATAATCATAAATCTACCCATCCTAAATTCAGTGCGGGATTGTTTTGAGGAAATTTTAATCGTATTTAATTCAAGTGAAAGTTCCAGAATTCTAAATTATATTCAGAATAGTACGAGTCTTTTCCTGTTCATTAGTATTGGTGAGTCCGCTCCAGTTTATTATTATCTATCGAAAATATCAGGCCTTTTAACAAAATTAAATAGATGCATCTAAGTTTTAAAGAAATATCAGTTTGAATTCAAACGAAATACCTAATACGTATAGAAAACTAAATAATTCGAAGAATTTATGTAATAAAAATTTTGGACTGTGATCGTGGTATCTGACATTTATCTGCGTCAAGTGAAAATTCGAAATTTTGAACTTTTGTTGAAAAAAATTATAAACTTTGATATTAAAGATTAGTGGTTTTTAGTATTTCAATTTCTGTAGGAAAATACGATTTTATTATTAACTATATTATTGGGGAAAACCAAATTTGGAATTTTGTGATTTAATAATAGAATATAAATTTTGAATCTAACTTACTGTGGTATTCGTTTATAACATATTTTCATAGAAATTGAAAACATCGTACTCAATAAAAGTTTCAATTTTGGCAGTGACATTTGCATTATTATTGGTGACAGATAATTCATTTAAAAATCGTAAATGTCATAAGGAGATTAAAAAGCCTTCATTATCTAGAACCAACATTCACACGAGCCTCTTGTGTAAATAATTAGGAATAGTAGAGTTAATATTATTTCATTTTGTACAATACTTCAATATTATAAAAAAATTACTAAATGTTTTAATAACGATTTGAACCCACCTGAGATAAGACTGATTGAAATTCTTTATAAATAAATTCATCTTTTGAAATACTCAAAAATTTTTATTATAGATCGGAGTTATTTGACAACAACTGTCAGATTAAAATACATTTCATACGCTGCTAAAGCTACATGTACAATATTGTTGCTGCAATCAGGGATTGTACAATTTGGTTTTTAATCGTGGACAAATAAAAAATGTATTTGTTATATTTCATTATCATTAAAGGTATAGAACAGTATACCAACTTTCAGGCCCAACGTGAGGTGAATTAAAAATTTCATTCATAGGAAGAATTAAAAACATTGAATTTAAATTAGTTTTAAATTCAGTTTTTAAATACTTCCAAACGTGAGGATACGACTACATACACCTCTTTTAGTAATGTAGTCGCTAGATTTTTAAAGCTTCAATGCTGATCCTGGTGACTGTAAGAATAATTAACTCATATGTATTTGTATTGGAGTGTTTCTCTATATTTTTTAGTTTATCCTGATGAAGTTCGTAATCACTAACGAAAGCTTGAACTTGGAATAAAGCCATTTACTTAAGAAGCTAACTCAGAACATTCATTGCCTCCTCCTTGGTTCTTTTGGAGGTTCCTACCGTTATATTTTGTTATATATATATATATATATATATTGAACTAGTCTTCTAGTTCTTGAAACATTTTTAAATAAATAAACACAAGAGAAGTATCTATTATTTAGGAAGGTGTAGCAGTAGACACAACCACTTTATAAAAATAAAAATCAGTAGAAAGAGTGAAATATGCATAAATATAATATCAGATATTGATATGATTGATTAATAAAAGGACTATGAGTAGAAATTTTAAACACAACATTATTTTAATAAGTATCAAAAGTTACCTGCACAATTAATTCCAGAGTTACGTCAATGTCAATGGGTTCCACATTGATCTGAACACACCCATATGAATTTCAGCAGAAATAATGAATTATGACTAAAATTGCTAATGTATTCTAGGAAAAAGACTTTATATAGAATCCTGAATACCAAATAAATATTTGTGAATAAGTGTGGTAATCCTCCAGGACTTAAAAATCAAACAATTTTATTTTATAACTAAAAGACAAAGGAATTGACAATTTGTGTTATTAAAATAAAGATAAGCAAGCTTTGCATTTGCCAAGCCAAAAAGTTGTTGATTTAAAAAACAAGTGAGTGCGTTTTGGTATGATGGAGAGGTGAGCGTCTATATAAATCTCCTATAATTAAAATTATGAAAATTTTGATTAAAAGTTAACAAGTGCTCTCAAAAAGGTAATGGAAATACAGTAATAAGGTGTTGTGAACCCGTAAAGAATGAAAAAGGTGGTCAGAAGGGGCATCTCTCTCAGGAGAGATCTTCAAGAAATTAGAGTCGCGAGTAGCAGCCAGGGACTGAAGATAGGAACTAAGGTTTGTGTATTTTAATTAAAATATTTGGAATTCCATATATAAACACGAACAGTGAACTAAAATAATATTAAGAACGTTCTAATCATGATTATAATATAAAAAGGCATAAAAACAATATATTACGATGCATCATATTTTATCTCCACGGAGATACATGCAATTTAGTTTGTAATAATATAATTGTACTTACTTGTTTAATTTTATCCATTTTCAATGACGTGTTCCATAAATGTTCACATAATTTCCAACTTTTAATTTCCTCTAATGCATGCATAACTGATCTATCTATTACTATCTTCTTTTCTATTCACACACAGTATTTCAGAATTTATATATATATGTATACATATATATATATATATATATATATATATATATATATATATATATATATATATATATATATAACAAAAACAGAATTAGCGGGCATATCACGCAAAAGAGGTTACAGAGAATGAGTGGTAACCGTAGACATGCATGTTTCTGGCTCATTAGCCTTCATCGGTACGGCATAACCAAGAAAAGGTGTTCAACTTGGGAGCAAGGATGTTATTGAAACATGAGAAAACAGAAACAACGGATTTCAACAAGATAACCAAACGCACATTTGTGCCTTCAAATGGAAGATATATATATATATATATATATATATATATATATATATATATGTATATATATATATATATATATATATATATATATATATATATGTAATTGCTTATTTAAATTTATACAACGTATTGAAATTTTCACTACTATATACACGCAGGCAGAGCATAAACTGTTTCTACACCGCATTGACGGTGAAGAGCGTCTTCGTGTTATAGGAAGTTATATAAGCGCATGCGTTGAACTTATGCGCCGACGCAATACAATGAATTATTGTGTATTAAGAATTGCATAAAATGTAGGGGTTATAAAGTAATTTTAAATGTTCAAAATAATACAAAATTTTTCTTATTAACTGTTTATTAAATCAATTTTCATTTAAGTGTTGGTATTTTTATTCTTTTCATGTCCTCAATAAATTATTAGAATTGACATATTTCAATCTTTCTATATGAGAGTATTCAGAAGCCCAATTTCATTGATTAATTAAATTAAAAATTCTAAATATAATTAAATAATAAAATTGACGCCAAGAACTCAAAGGGAGGAGTCATCATGCTTCCGACTGATATTTAAACTGTAAATAAAATTGATAGAAGATATTTTACGAGCTAGCCGAAGGTAAGTCGTGTGTATATATAGATAAAACAAACGACTATATAATAACAATATAAAACAAATATCCAATTTATTAAATAATTATAATATATATATATATATATATATATATATATATATATATATATATATAGATATATATATATATATATATATATATATATATAGATATATATATATATATATATATATATATATATAAAATTGAAAATATCACGGGGATTGCAGCCTAAATAATGTTAAAAATTCTTGTTATACGAAACCGAGCGCTTTCGAAAGACTTTTTCTTTCTTTTTCAATGTTGTATGGTAGAATCATTGGAAATCAAAGAAAACAGGATACATAGCCATCACTTCTAATTTCTATCAAAAACCAATGCCTCGACATTGAAATTAAATAAAATCAGAAAAATGAAAAATTGAGTTTAAAATAAACATGGAAATTGATACTTAGCTTAAATCCTTCCTGAAGGAACACATTTTGGTTTTAAAATTCACCACCACTACATTTAAAAAGAGAATATTATATACTAATTCGGTTGTTTCAAGTGTATCTAGTTTTTGGATAGAAAATAACTTTTTTCAATTTACAATACCTGATAACAGTCGTATTCTCTTCAAGCGAGTTTGTTTTATTTTACGTCTATATACCAGGGTAGTTGAAAATTTACGGGTGTGATACCAAATGTTGCACCAATCTTAGCAATGAGATTAATATTTAAATTTTATTTGAGACTTGATGTCCCATTAATGTCAAAACTGTTATCAGGTATTGTAAATTGAAAAAAGTTATTTTCTATCTAAAAATTAGATACACTTGAAACAAACGAATTAGTATATAGGATTCTCTTTTAAAATGTAGTGGTGGTGAATTTTAAAACCAAAATGTGTTCCTTCAGGAAGGATTTAAGCTAAGTATCAATTTCTATGTTTATTTTAAACTCAATTTTTCATTTTTCTGATTTTATTTAATTTCAATGTCGAGGCATTGGTTGTTGATTTTGATAGAAATTAGAAGTGATGGCTATGTATCCTGTTTTCTTTGATTTCCAATGATTCAACAACCTAATAAAGAAAAAGTCTTTCGAAAGCGCTCGGTTCCGTATAACAAGAACTTTTAACAGTATTTAGGCTGCAGTCCCCGTGATATTTTCAATTTTATTTGTTGATTCGTGGGATAAGCACGCAGAAAGGAAAAGGATGGTAACCGTAGACATGCATATTTCTGGCTCATTAGCCGTCCTCAGAAACTGAAATAATATTATATTAATATTATATATTAATTATAATAATAATAATTTTCATTACCTGACACAAATGTATCATAAGACAAAAAAAAATTTAAAAAGTCATCCAGAAATTCATATTTTAATGAGTGACAGAGTTAACGTTACTGTTGCTATTACAAAATGTTTAGAATTACTGGATGACTCTACCTATTATAAGAAACATAATAAAGACACTATCAGCACAATGCAAAAACCAAAAACTAATTTCAGATTTGGAAAAAAAGAAAATCCTTGAACCTTGGATAAAAATAATCGTTTGTACAACTCTATTGCACCGTGATTTTATTCTTTGCCGGAAATACATAAACCGGAACTCAGTATGAGACCGATTATTTCGTCAATACTAACAACCCGTATTTTGTTAAAGATTCTTTCCCATTCAGCAGTTTCACAAATGACTTAAAAATTCCTGATAATTATGTTATTGTTAGCTTGGACGTTATTTTCTTATTTACCAATCTTTCGTTAAATCTTGTTCTAAATGGTATTTCCAAAAAATGGGATAAAATTTGCAGGCATTGTAAATTTGACAAAAAGTCTTCTTTGGAATAAAATTGAATATCTCTTTTCATCAACTTACTTTATGTTTCATAATAACATTTACAAGCAGGCTTTGGGGGCTCCTAAGGGATGTAGTAGTTCTTCAGTCATTGCGAATTATGTGATGGAAGATTTGGTTGACCATAGTTTGCCACTGATGAGTTTTCAGGTGACATTTTTAAAAAAATTTGTCGATGACATCATAGTCTGTATTCCTCAAAATGGTATCCAAGAAATCCTTGATACGTTTAACAACTACAATCCTAACCTACAGTTTCCAATAGAAAAGGAGACAGATAACAAAGTTCCTTTTCTAGACATGACAGTCATTAGAACTTCTGATAACACATTAATCACGGAATGGTACAGAAAACCGATGTGTAGCAACAGGTTCATAAATTACCACTCCTATCATCCTCAAAAAATAAAATTCCCTTGATTATAGCTCCGAAGTCCCGTGTTTGTAAAGTAACCCACAGATCAAAAGTAAGGGTGGACTGGAACAGCTCAGGCAGATATTGGTTGAGAATTCTCATCCATTACCATTAATAAATAAACTCGTTTTCAGTAGTCCAAATTTTGGTCAGTCTTCCAGTATTGCTAATAACTGACAACATATTGCTCACACCTCCAATATTACTATACAACGAACTAAATACGAGTCATTACCTTATATAGAGGAACTAACACCCAGACTAATCAATATTTTGAAATGTGAAAACGTAAAAATAGCAAAAAGAAATATTTCCGTTGTAAAATCATTATATTCTAAACCTAAAACTACAGCATCAACAATGGATAAATCTGATGTGGTTCACAAGATCCCTAGTTCTTCGTGTGATAAAATCTATATTAGTAATACTTCATGTTGCTTAAAAGGCCGTATCACTTCACATGAATCTGATTGCAAAATTTTTAAAAAATCTTGTGCATTAGCAGAACATGTCATAGTAAATTATTATACACTAGTGTCCTCAGAGTGGAAAAGAACCTACAAAAAAGAACTTTTCTGGAAATGGTAGAAATTAATAGACATCATGATAATTGTATGAAAAAAAGAAGTGACATTGATGCTCTGGTTCTAGAGATAACTAGCTATCTCTATCGTCGTTTCAAGGACTCTTTTCAACAGCCCTTCTAAATCCACCATCAGGTAATGGGAAAAGACTAGTCATCTTGCACATTAGTAGCTCAGAAGGTTTTTTTGACGGTGGATTACTGACTTTTGTTCCAAAACGTACAGGTGTCTACCACGAGGATGTTTTTGAGGAATGGTTTGAGCAACTGTTATTATTATTCCGAAAGGATCCATTATTGTAATGGATAACGCAAGTTACCATTCAAGGTTAAAAAACCATTGCCAACAAGTAGTTGGCGTGAATCAGAAATTTATATGATTGGCTCAATTTAAAAAATATATCCTTTCCTAATGACCCAATAAAACCGAAACTTTGTTCAATTGCGAAGATGCAAAAATATAGATTTGTGGATGAAATGGCAACTTTACGTGGCATATCGATGCTTCGACTGCTCCCGTACCATTGTGAACTAAATCCCATTGAATTAATATAGGCGCAAATGAAAGGGGCAGTTGCGCGAATAAATACATCGTTTAAACTAAATGACGTAAAACTATTGTTGAACGTGCCTTATGTGACGTGAAAAGCGACAACTAGATGAAATGCATAGAGCATGTCATCAAAGAAGAATCGTCTATGTGGAAGATCGACAATATTATTTGTGCTGAACTAATTGAACCAGTTATGATTAACGTCAATAATTGTTCTTCCTACGAGTCTGACACAAAATAACCCTTTCAGCACCATATTAAGATAATATTACGTAAGAAACTATTTTTATTGTTATTTTTTTTTGTTACTAATTGTCAATACTACTTGCCTTATAACAGAATAATTTTTAAACTTTACTTAGTTTTAAGCATTATTTGTACTATCATGCTAAATCAATCCGTTTTTCATACAAATTGTTTTAAAAATACATGCTTCGTTTACATTCCTCAAATTATCTGAGTCTCAACAAAAGTTTAACTTTTTATATTCAATATTTAAATAAAAATTCGACGTATTCCGTTGCTTGCATTTCATCTCACGTCACTGATCACCATAATAACTTTATTTTTAATCTCTTGACAATAGAAAATACGTGAGAGAGACCCTAAACTGGTCCAGATAAGGGATGAAGCTACCTGACCGACAGAGAAATAGGAAAAAATTAATTTTCAAGATATTTTAATATTGTTTGGATAGTTTCATCCTGCATTGGTTTTGTAAGGGTCAGAAAAGTTTATTACTCCGTCGGCATTATGAATAAGCCTTAGGATAAGTAGATCACTGCAAAATAAGTTGGGTTTGCTCAGTAAAAAAAATTCGTAACCTCATTCGTTTTCAAGATACGGGGTATTGAAGAAACAAAGTTTATACACATTTCTTACGATTATGTCGAAATTACTTGCAACATTCTAATACATTTTTTTAATATGCTTTGAGAGCCCACAGATCGCATAAATTTGTTTTTTTATTGAGTAGTTTTGAATGTACTTTTTTGAGGTTAAACTTTCAAGTCATAATTTAATATCAACTCAGCCATCATTAAATTTTACACCAAAAAGTTACTCTTGATAAATCTTGATATTGTGTACTGTTTCCGGAATATTTTGATATGGTAAGAGGAAGTAACAAATAATGCTGGTATAAAGTTTTCGTTGAAAAGCATTACCTATTTATTAAAAACCGTTTCAACTATAAATCAATGTCAGTTTTGCATAACTAACTCAGGCAAAACCATTTTGAGGTTTACGAAGAACCCTAAACTTCTTTATCGGAATGTACTCGTATTTTGAACACTTATTCTAACTGATCGAATATCTAACGTTTTAGTCACATTTAATGAAATTTTCATCTTGTAATTATTATATTGATAGCTGTAGGCAAAAAAGAAAAATAAACTCAAACTGAGTAGTTGTCATAACGAAACTAAGATGTAATCCAACTGAGGTTATATTAACCACACAATACTAGGATTAAATTAAAAAAGGGAACCTAAGAAATATTGAAATATGATGTGCTTTAATGAAGGAACATCATATTTAAAACAACACATAGTAAACAACGATATAGAATATCATATATAAGTAGACACAAGATATGACATTGTAAATAGATTGTAGCCATGTAATAGAACTGCAAGTGTATTTAGATGAAAATAAATAATAGACAAAGTAGGTACTTGATCGAGACAGTTGAAATTATGCTTTCGTAGTAAGAAGAACAAAGATTAATAAGAAAAATAATGGGATATGACAGGATATTGTCAGAACAGACTAATGAGTTGAATTCACAAATAAATATAAGTCATGAACTGTTTCAAACATTTAGAAACTTAATAACAAACACATAACTTTAATTTGCCAATATAAATAATTAGTTATAAGTGGTGAAATTGATCAAAAGTAACCTAAGAGTTAATGAACAAACGGCAGACTTTCAAAAGAAATTTTTACACAGTTCCAGTTTAATAGATTTAAAGAAATTTTGAGTATGTTTGTAATTCATGTTGGTGAAGAACTATACATTGAATTTTTTTCATGATTAAGTACCGTTTGTTAAATTCAATAAGTTCATGTATAACTTTTAATCATCCTGGTATATGGCAATTGACAGAAAATTCAAATAATTTTATATGATCAAGTGAGCTGTTTTACAAAGTCTATATAAGCATGTGCTGAATTTGACAAATAGGGTTGTTGTATTTGATTCGTCAAGGAGAGATGTACAAAATTTTCTGTCATAATTGTTTTTGAAAAGAAGGCTGTGGAATGCAATGGAACAAAGAGAATAAAAGAATGTAGCCATATTGAAAATACTGGAAACAAAAGAAGAAACTTTGAATTTGCGGAATAAAACATGCAATAATCAAGAAATAAAACCTAGAAAAGATATTAAACATACAGAACTGAGCTCTA
Organism: Galeruca laticollis; assembly: GCA_963921935.1. Taxonomy (NCBI): domain Eukaryota; kingdom Metazoa; phylum Arthropoda; class Insecta; order Coleoptera; family Chrysomelidae; genus Galeruca; species Galeruca laticollis. The sequence continues at coordinate 2,026,505 of OY998180.1, read as the reverse complement.
GAAACATGGACTAAAAAGTGAGTTGATTATTTTCCTATTAAAACATTATCTTTCGAAAGTGAAATTCCCTGGAGCATTTCCCGTTCTTACAAACATTCATTTCGATGAAATATTGAAGGTACATTGCTATAAAGAAATAAAATTAAAGTAGTTATTAATAAGGAAAGTTCTCTGATGAATTCTGTAATTTAGAATTGTAAATAATAAGAAATAGTTTGATAAACTTACCGATGAATAATATGAGCTCATATAAACAATTTTTTGCATAATCTGAATTAATTTCAAACTTCCCATATTGTTTTTGATTACATTAATAAATAATATTCATTGTTTTAAAAGTATACATCAAGCTAACCTCACTAAATAATTTTTGTTCATCAAGCTAATTTCAGATTATAGCACAAACTATTCACGTTTAGATAAGGCATGCTCATTTAAAGTAAAAATAGAATATTACCATTTTCAAGTATTCCTCATATGAAATATATTTATTTGTACAATTTAACTTCTTGTGTGTCCATAATTCCCAAATTCAGGTATTAAAAAGGAAACAGATGTTTAATTTGCTGTAGATGTTAAAATCTACAGAAGATAGGCAACCTCATCTACCCCACTGAGATTTTTCAAATGAATAAGTAAAGGAATTTATACTGTGAGTTAAAGTTTATTTTTCTTCAATTTTTGTTGTGTACTCGTTAATTATTTAAACCCTACTTTAGTATACCTTAGTATAACATAAATTAAAATACATACATATATATATATATATATATATATATATATATATATATATATATATATATGTATATATATATATATATATATATATATATATAAACAAATGTATATATTATTACATGTACTATATTGTATTGTATTCTTTTATAGTTGCCCCACGTTTGGGTGACAAATTATTATATATCTAATGTTTTAATAATTATAATTGAATGGATGTATGATATATAACAATATAAAATATTAATTGTCGACGTTTTCACAATTTATGATTGTAGCTACACTATTGTGAACACACCTTTATCACTGAATATAACCTATTTGAATTTTGACAGCAGTTGTCAAATTAATATGCCCGGCTCAGATGAATATTAAATTTTGTACTTTGAAAGATAAATCAATACACAATCGACTTACTCACTCTTATCTCAGGGAGGGATGAAAGATTTTAAATAATAATTCAAATTTATAAATTTCAATGAATTCTCCAAATTACGTATTACGCTATTCCAAATCTAGAGTAACTGTTTGTTCAATATACTACAAGACAGTCAAATTATTTTATGACATATATGATTTTACTGTCACTGGAAATTAACCAAATGTCACTTATTATATCAAATTTTCTATAGCATGAAAATTGTCAAATACAATGAGAATAGATATGAAATGAGTACCAAAGTGAGTTGGAATCAAATTTATATAATATATGATCAGATAACAAATTACAAAAAAATTATAATTTTTCGAAATTATCATAAACGAAAACAAAGATAGAATTTTCTATCAACCTTAATATTAAAACAACCTATATTAGGAGTCTACTAGCTAAATATTTTTATCAGAAGTTCAAAATGTCTGATTTTATACTTGATGTATATCAATGTCAAATACGCAAATTTCCGTGCAAATTGTCTATTCCAAAATTTTCTTCACTTGACGTTGAATTTTATATGTGTAACGTTACTGTGATTTAGATCCAATTTATTATCATAAGATGCATCTATTTTTGAAATATATTTAAGAAAGGCCTATTAATTCTCGAGAAATAATTTAAATAAACTGGACAGGACACACCAACTAGGTACTGGTTAACTCGTTCGTATTCTAAAACGTATTTAGAATTCGGCAACACTTTCTAAATTTATAATTTAGAAACAGGAAACCACTTGCACTTTAACGATGTAATTCTTCTGCGAAATATACACGCACTGGCTTTACAATGCAAGGTTTTATGATCTGATAATATATTCATATAATTACTGTTATATTCTTAAATAAATTTGAGAAAACTCTTAGTTAGATGTTGTCTCGTGGGGGTTTCAAATTCAACTGCCTAAACTTTATACATAAATGAATCTCTTCTCCTTTGGTTACCAAAAATTCCTTTTTTTTTTTAAAAATACAAATTTATGTTTTCCTATAACAAAGAGAGATTTGCATCATTTTATTATAATTGCAATTTTGCTAGCAGAGACATCCGTATTTTGAAACTTCAAATATTTGTTTTCAAATCGTTATAAAATTTATCTATCATTAAGTATATTCTGCATTAATGTCATCCGAAATTGAAATGTCAAATTTTATTTGTATATTGAATCTTTCAAATTATTGATTATACAGTGTGTATCACAAGTATTACATACAAATATACATATTTTTCATTTTAATGTTTTCTTTAGAATTTAGATAGAGGAACTGTATTAATATATATATATATATATATATATATATATATATATATATATATGTATATATATATATATATATATATATTATACTTGTTTGAAATGAGCACCTTGAATCTATTTTTTGAATGCATTGACGCTGTGACGGAACTAATAAGGCTGCGGATATTCGGATTTACGTTTAGAATGAAATTTATACTGTCCGTAATATTATTTGGCTTATCGATATATTTCAGACCAACTTCAATCATAATGTTGGATGGAGAAATTGATTTGATACCATTTAATTACTTAATTTTGTATCCGAATTATAGTGTCTTTTAATTTTTGGGTTATGTGTAGTTCAGCCATTACAAACTTAATAGAATTATAAAAAATACTTGCTTTCAATTTTTAACAATTTTTATTTAAAATGATTATCAACGTAACGTGAAGTACTGAGAAATATACAAATACTTGGTAAATGTACAAGATGACCTTACTAGTGTTTTAATCTGACATTAAGTTGATAATTCTATAATATGTAATGTCAAAAGTTTAGGAACTGTCACATAGGAGAGAACTGTTTGGTTATATATCACAGTGACATAGATGTCAAAAAAGTCTATGGAAATGAATAATGCAACAAATCGAATGAGAAGCAGAAATCACAGAACTTTATATTTATTGTGTCAGGAAATATATGAATTTTGTTGTTGAGTAAATAAAGCTATTATTTAGGAATTAGAAAATAGGAATAGAGGATAGGATAGGAATAGTTTGGTAGAAAGAACATTTTAAAAGGACACAAACACAATTTAAAAAAAAATTAACACTTAAGAATTAGAATCAGCACACATATGATTAGGGCATAGCAACAAAAACAATGGGAGTTTTGTTGATGAAGAAAATGAAGTAGGTATGACATATTGGAGAAATGATAAGAAATTTTAGATAAAAAACTATCAAAATTATTATAAAAGAGTCCTGAATGAACAGTAGAAGCGGCAAATAAAAATATATAAGAAGGAATACTATAAAGAAGCTACATATAAAAATATATAAAATAACAATTATTGAGTCCCGGCAGTTCTGTATGGTGTGGTTTTGAGAGACAGCACTTCAAGAAGGAGTATTCGTGGGGTTGTGAGGACCAGGTTAGTTTTTTTTGGTCTTTGTTGGTGCCAACATTTATGTTAAAGATATAAAACAGATCTGATAAAAGTAATTACAAAAACATTAGTACTTACGCAATTCTATTTACCGTTTATAATTCATCACTTTGTTTCTTTGTTCCAATTTAGTACTTGCGCATTTCTATTTAACGTTTATAAATTTCGACTTCTCAGTTATTATATTAGCATAAGACGTTTCATCACTTTGTTTCTTTGTTCAAATTTATAATACATATTTTCTGACCAATACAAACTAATTCATATTAAATATTATTGAAATCATTGTTTTCTTAAATATCATTTCAACGGATACGAATTGACATCTGTTATTACTGTGAGATCTGGAATCGACTATTCTAAAGAGAAATTTTAACCATAGGCGCACCAAATAATAAAAAAAATATTAAAAATTGTTTGAATGAATTAAAGATAAAATATTGGAGATGAAGTGTAAAAATAACTGGAACCCAAAAAGTAGATAGAGTATCTCATTCTCTCCGCATAAATAAATACATAAAATTTTTCTTTTTCTTTTAATGAGCTAGCCACACTAAAATTTAATAAATCAAAATAGTATTACAATAATATTAAAAATTCCTCTTATACGCAGAAGTATTAACATATGACGAGCCAACGTGGGGTGGTATAAATATAGGGTTATTCACAATTATAGGGTGATTATTGTAAGGAGTCTTTTCTGAATATTTTAATCATCAAATCACGACATACATCATGAATTTGAGAAATACAAAATTGACGGAACATGACAATCACAATGCAGATGAATCGTTAGAAATGGTTGACACACAGCATGAAAGATCAGTGGATGTATACACAAGCAATACTAATGAGGATTAACAAATTGATTCAATTAGAGGGAATGGAAATCAAGAAGAGTTACATGAAAGACCAGTGGATTGGACAGTAATATTAAGACATATTGGACAACGAATGGAAGAGATGAAGCAAGATCTGAAACAGGATAATAATAACAAGTTTGAAGACAATCAAGCTAGGTTGGAAGATATGAAACAAGATTTGAAACGGGATAATCAAAATATGAAAGAGGAAATGACCAAGAAATTGGAAGAGCAAGGAAAGGAAATTCGTAAGATTAGGAATGATACCATTCAAATCAGAAAAGACATAACAGAACAAGAGAACAAATTGAGGCAAGAGATTGTTGAAAATGGGTTAAAAATTAGGAACGAATTGGAGATAATAACGATGGAAATCAGACAAGATTTAGAAGGACAAATCAACGATACTCAAGATAAAATAGGGGACATATATAAAGAAGCAGAAACAATAGTATTGAGAGTGAATATTGAGTCCCAGGAAACACATGATAAAATACAAGAAATAAAAAATGGAATAGAAATGGGAGAACTAACATTAATGAATGGAATGAAAGAAAACAATCAAGAACTAGAAAACAAGGTAGAACAGGTAGTTAGAGAAAACAAAGACACAATGGAGAGATTAAGGAAAAATATTGATGACAATGGTAAGAAAACGAATGTATTGGGAAGAGAATATATCGGAGAACAACTAAGAGAAGAAATGTTAGCAAGGACAGAAGACAGAATAAAACAAATTGAAGAAAAACTGAGAAGAGAAATAGGAAATCGTCAAGTTGAAAGAGTTTTCATGAGTGGATATGGAAGCCAAAATTTCATGAAATTTGATGGGGAAATCAAGAGAATACATCTGAAAATATTTATTAGAAGTTTACGGAATAAAGAGAATCAAACAATAAGAGAAGAGAATAAGACGAAGTTTAGGAAAAGAAAATAAAATTGAATTATATGACAGGATAATAGGAACGGAATCTAGAAAACGAAAAGGAATTGTACATGGTAAGGAAGGGATATAAAAAGATATGTAAATAAAAAGTTTATGATTAACAAATAATATTTAAAAACATATGTAAATAAAAATTATATAAACAGGGTTTGATAATATAAGAAATGATAGACATGTTGATATGAATTATGGAAATGAACATAGAAGTTACAGAAATGAAAACAAATATATGGAAATGGAGATGAAATTGATGACAATAAGTATTTGGAGAATAGAAGAGATTTTAGAAACATTTATAGAAAAAATGATATTGAAAATAGAAATGAAATTAGGCAACAAAATAGATGGACAGGACGAAATAATTACATTTATAGGAGCAAATGGAAAGAAGTTATATGAACTAAGCAAATCTATGATACAAAAGATTGAATTAAAATATGGGAAAGAAGTTGATATGTAAGCATAGTTGATAAAGAAGTTATAAACAGACATAGTTATTGATGAATTGATGAAATATAAGGAAATAATTGATTTTGAAGAGATAGATAGAATTAAATGGTAAAAGAATTGAATTTGAGGAGGTAAATAAGGAAGTATTGGCAATTGAAGAGGATAATAAGAAGTTATGGAATATCAAAAGGAGTGGAATTATGGAAGAATTGAAATTGATGAGTGGAAATAAGGAATATGAAGAGAAAGTGAAGAATTTGGTAATGAAATATTAAGGATTGATTGAAAAAGAAATTAGAATGGCAAATAATTATGTGCGTGAGATAGAAGAAATAAGAAAGATTATAATGAAGAATATTATGAATTTAAATGAATTATTGAAGACGTATGAGAGAAGAATGTCGAGGGAACCAAGGGTTGCTTAATAAAAATATGGATATAATAAAAGTGAAGAATATTGAGAAATTTTAAAGCAAAATCATATCCAGTTCCATGTAAATTGTTTAGGCAGATTAGAACAGAGTTGGAAATATTACAGACCATAGAAGAAATTATCAACATGTATATAGGAAATTTTAGAAAAACAAATAATAGTATGTTACGTGAAATTTTAAAAATAGGTATAGTATAGTTAATAAGTTTTACGGGAATATTTTCAAAAGTAAAATTAATGTCTGATCAATGTAATTTATCTGATGAACAAAAGCAAAGAGCAAATAAAAAGGATGATATATTTTATAAAATTGTAGGAACAGATGAATTATGCTTAACAACAGAATTACTTGCCAAAGAAATTATGACACATATTCATGAAGAATATGCGCATATAGGGTCAAAAAAGTATGGGATATATATCGAGAAAATTATATAACTAAGAAAGACAATTCCATAGCTAAAAGTATTACAAGAAATTGTAGATTATGTCAACTGGCAAAAGAAAATAATTGGCATAATGAAAATGTACCTAAGTCTATCATCGCAAAAGAACCTTTAGAATTAGCAGCTATTGATTTTTTATCTAATTTAGTAACATCAGAAAATGAGAATTCTCATAAAATGGTTATTGTGGATGTTTTTTCTAAATTTATAACTTTATATGCTTCGAAGAAAACAAATACAAAATTTACAAAGTTATATAGTGGATCATGGGAAACCAAAAGCGTGTATTTCAGACAACGCAACATATTTTAACAATAATAGGATAAACAAATTCATGATGAAAAATGATATTGAACCCATTTACACAAGTATACGACATCCTAATTCAAATTTGGCAGAACGATACATCAAAGATATAATAAAATTCTTAAGAATAATGGTTCATAACAATCATATGGCGTCGGAAGAAAACTTACAAAACATAAAAAATATTGTGAATAATAGTCCAAATAATACAACAGAAGAAACACATATTTATGTATTTAAACAAACGTTGCCGGAAAGACATTGGATTTTAAATGAAAAAAATTATGGAGCAACTATTGAAAAGGTAAATAAAAATTTACAAAGATCTGCAGAAAAATATTTTAAACGTAAAAGGGCTAAAATGAAAAAACAAATAACATTTGATAAAGGTGATTTAGTAATAGTAAAAGCCTTAAGGGTAGCTAATAGAAAAGAAAATAAGTGTGCAAAGTCACAGTCACCTTATGAAGGGCCATATGAAATTTATGATAAACAAGGAGTAAACAGTTATATATTAAAAGAAATACATAATGATAAAATAAGGGGAATCTTCAATATAAATCAAATTTACAAATATTATGTAGAGAACTAAAAATATAAAATTTTCTCCTTATTTCACAAGTTTTGAAATAAGTCAAAAATTTTAGGGGAAAATTATACTGGTTTAAAATGAGCACCTTGAATCTATTTTTTGAATGCATTGACGTTGTGACGGAACTAATAAGGCTGCTGATATTCGGATTTACGTTTAGAATAAAATGTATACTGTCCGTAATATTATTTGGCTTATCGATATATTTCAGACCAACTTCAATCATAATGTTGGATGGAGAAATTGATTTGATACCATTTAATTACTCAATTTTGTATCCGAACGATAGTGTCTTTTCATTTTTGGGTTATGTGTAGTTCAGCCATTACAAACTTAATAGAATTATAAGAAATACTTGCTTTCAATTTTCAACAATTTTTATTTAAAATGATCATCAACGTGAAGTACTGAGAAATATACAAATACTTGGTAAATGTACAAGATGACCTTACTAGTGTTTTAATGTGACATTAAGTTGATAATTCTATAATATGTAATGTCAAAAGTTTAGGAACTGTCATATAGGAGAGAATTGTTTGGTTATATATCACAGTGACATAGATGTCAAAAAAGTCTATGGAATTGAATAATGCAACAAATCGAAAGAGAAGCAGAAATCACAGAACTTTATATTTATTGTGTCAGGAAATATATGAATTTTGTTGTTGAGTAAATAAAACTATTAATTAGGAATTATAAAATAGGAATAGAGGATAGTTTATGTAAAAGAATAATTTTAATTTGGTAGAAAGAACATTTTAAAAGGACACAAACACAATTTAAAAAAAAATTAACACTTAAGAATCAGGATCAGCACACATATGATTAGGGCATAGCAACAAAAAACAATGGGAGTTTTGTTGATTAAGAAAATGAAGTAGGTATGACATATTGGAGAAATGATAAGAAGATCAAAATTGTATAAAAGAGTCCTGAATGAACAGTAGAAGCGGCAAATAAAAATATATAAGAAGGAATACTATAAAGAAGCTACATATAAAAATATATGAAATAACAATTATTGGAGTCCCGGCAGTTCTGTATGGTATGGTTTTGAAAGACAGCACTTCAAGAAGGAGTATTAGTGGGGTTGTGAGGACCAGGTTAGTTTTTTTTTGTCTTTGTTGGTACCAACATTTATGTTAAAGATATAAAACAGATCTGATAAAAGTAATTACAAAAACATTAGTACTTACGCATTTCTATTTAACGTTTATAATTCATCACTTTGTTTCTGTGTTCCAATTTAGTACTTGTGCATGTCTATTTAACGTTTATAAATTTCGACTTCTCAACTTTCATATTAGAATAAGACATTTCATCACTTTGTTTCTTTGTTCAAATTTATAATACATATTTTCTGACCAATACAAACTAATTCGTATTAAATATTATTGAAATCATTGTTTCCTTAAATATCATTTCAACGGATACGAATTGACATCTGTTATTACTGTGAGATCTGGAATCGACTATTCTAATGAGAAATTTCAACCATAGGCGCACCAAATAATATAAAAAAAATATTAAAAATTGTTTAAATGAATAAAAGATAAAATATTGGAGATAAAGTGTAAAAATAACTGGAACCCAAAAAGTAGATAGAGTATCTCATTCTCTCCGCATGAATAAATACATAAAATTTTTCTTTTTCTTTTAATGAGCTAGTCACATTAAAATTTAATAAATCAAAATAGTATTACAATAATATTAAAAATCCCTCTTATACACACAAGTATTACAATATATATATATATATATATATATATATATATATATATATATATATATATATATATATACATATATATACATATATATAAATGTATGATTCATTGCCTGCTGGTACTATCACAACCACATGTCTAACAGTGTTGGTGTTGTCTAAATATTATACAGTGCAGAACTAACTACTACCTTTTATTAATCTATTTCTGTCAAAATTTTGCAAATTGTATTGCATGTATGGTCGAATTAAGTGCATATTTCCTCAAAAATTGATTCATATATATTCGCATAATTTTTTTTTGGTGCACCCTTTATTCATGAGAAACTTTCAAAAGTTACTAATTCTTCATGTTTCTGAATGCTTCCGAATTCTAGAGAACGTCTATAATTACAATATCTCCAGTTAGTTTACTTCTATTTGCCAGTAAAGTATAATCTTATCCACAAGAAGAACCTCCTTCATGTATTCCTTTGGCACTGCATATGTTATGATGCTATGATGCAGAACATGGAACAATAAATTAATTTGGTCTTCTTCCTCCAAAATGATTTCTGAATTAATCAAAGACTTCTAACATTATTCTTACAATTCCCATGTCTGTATTTTTGGATTTAACCGGAATATAGGTTTCATATAATGTATATTTATTATACTAAATACTCAATTTCTAACAGTAAATTAAAAAATAGCATTGAGTTCTAACTGTTGAAATAAAAAAGGTTCTTCATACACTATCTAGAGAAATATAACTCTCTAGGGTAAACCACAATTCCCTCAGCTTATTTTGAAAACGAGTGATGGCAACAACAGGGATATCTGGTTTCACTTATCACAGAATGGATAAAATGTATAAGAAAATGGAAAGTGAACCACCATCACATAAAAAACGGCATAAAAGGAAAAGTATTTAATTGTGTAGAACTGGAAGCGATAGAAAGTCGTATTCGTGACTTTGGTAATATTGCAAAAAATGACTTACATAAAAGTTTTTGAATTGCTGAATAAATATTTTTCTCATGGAAGTACTCTTTTCAAGCGGATTGAAGCAATAAATACATGTACAGATTTTTGGCAGTGGTTTTGCCAAACTTTATTTTATTATTCTATCATTCATTCATTCATTCATCTACTTTTTTATTTATTTATTTATTTATTTGTTTATTTATTCATTTATCTATTCATCTATTTATTTATTTATTTATTTATTTATTTATTTACTTATTTATATATTTATTTATTTATTTATTCATTTATTTATTTATTTATTTATTTATTTATTTATTTATTTATCTATTTATTTATTCATTCATCAATTCATTTATCAATCTATTTATTTATTTGTTCAATCTATTAATCTATTAATTCATTTACGAGTATAAATTTCATGGAATCGATATAAAATACATAAAAGAATTACCCATTAAACCGCCCACCAGTGTAACTCATAACAGTAAATGTCTACTTATAAATATTCAACCAAAACTGGTTAATTCAAGTTGTAAATGTCTGTTTCTCTATTTGTAATTTGTGATGGATAATTTTTGAAATGAGTCATGAGAAAAATGGTTTTCCTCAAGTTTTTGTGTAAGATATAAATATCATGTTGTGGTAAGATAATTTAATTTTAAAGGATCCTTTCTTTGAAAATATTAACACTGCTTTTTATCTCTGTGCTATTTCGACAAATGCTAGATATTCCAGCCCAAACGTCAATAATTATGATTTTGAAACTGAATTTGGATTCCACGTGTGGCCTCCGAACGTGAAGGTATTATTTTACGTTCGAGTGCTCATTAACGTTATCAACACAAGTGATTAGTTTTTTTTGTGTCAAATATTTGCTGGCCCATATTGGTATGTGTTTACTTACACTAATTACACTGTTTGATACTTAAAATCAATTCTTCTATAGGCCAGTTGCTTGGTCTATATAGTTTATTAAATATTTTGGCATCCAAAATATTTTAACATGTCAACTCAACCCACTGCACGAAGCTTTGCTGCTGTTACTAAATCATATTCAAGAAAATCAACTTTGACACCTACAACATATCCTAGTAGAAATCAAGCTATCGTAATAAATGCGCTTCCGGATACAGTTCTCTTCGATTATATCAAGGCAATAGGTGAAATTGTGACACCGAAAGGAATCACTCATGCTTCCCGTATATCTAATCAACGTATTTGCATATTCCTCGCTTCTACTTCAGTCGTTGATAACCTCCTTAAAAACCACTCCTATGTTACCATTAAAGAAGAAATCGTCCCCATACGCAGACTTATCAGCCCCTCTAAAAGATTACTATTATCTAACGTATGTCCCTCAATTCCTAATCTTCTCATCGAACAAGCACTAAAAAACGATCTCGGACTTCAACTTGCATCACCCATCACCTATATTCGTACTGGCTCACCTGAAGAAGATTATTCCCATATTCTAAGCTTTCGTCGGTCCATCTATGTCATACCAGACAAAGAAAACTTTGAAATAGAAACTTCTGTTTTAATTCACTTCGAAAATACTACATTCCGGATCTTCGTTACCTCAGATAAATTGGAGTGTTTCCTGTGCAAACAATCTGGACATACTGCTGATACCTGCCAAAATCCTCTTGTCACTCCCTCCCCCTCCAAAACTACCACTATCCAGAATGATTCTACCGATAATATTTCTAATGTTCCCACCTCCACTGATCCCACTTTCACTACTACCCCTGCCCCTATATCCTCCTCCAAAAATCACTCTGCCAACACACTCCCTCCTTCAGACCAGCCTACTCCTGGTATTTCTGGTCTTAAACGACTTCATTCTACTGACTCTAGTTCCGAATCACCCCCTGTAATTATTACGTCTATTCCCCTCACACTCAGCGAAGACAAAACAGATTCACTATCTGACAACACCTTTCGTACCCCCAAGCCTGCGTCCAAAAAGAAAAAAGAGTCTAAGACTCTAACAACAACTATCAGCCCCTCTGCACGCTCAATCATTGAAGATTTAACAAAAAAAGACCCTACATCCTTCTCAATTACTTCTGAACAGTTGATAGCATTTCTAGAAAATTCATTCGGAAGCAACGATCCATTAGCTGAAGCTCACCAATTTACTTCAAACATTAAATCCCTCCTTGCAGATCTTCGTCAAATATATCATGCCATCTCCGATAGGTCACTCAAAAATCGCATTACCCGAATAACAAAGAAAATACAATGTACCATGAATCCCAACGATGCAATCGAATCTGCTAGCCTCAAATCTTTTAGCTCTAATGATAGTGACTCTAATTGCGACGATACCGACCTCTTTTGATATTACTAAAAATTCACGATAATTCAGTGGAATTGCGACGGATACTATCCTCGCCTTGAACGTCTTCAACAACTTATTTCTCTCTACCACCCTGATTTCCTATGTCTTCAGGAAACTAATTTTACGTCTTCCAGTATCCCTACACCAAAGGACTTCGAAGGATATCATTACATCCGAACTAACTGCTCCAGAGCCAGTGGTGGAGTATCCATATTTGTATCCAAAGATATTTACTCAACTCATCTGCCCCTTACTACTAATCTTGAAGCCATTGCCATAACAGCCTATTGTCCCCAAAAATTAACCATTTGCTCCATATACATTCCCCCCGACCACAAACTAAATGAAGAAGAGCTACTTGACTTGGTTTACGATCTCCCCCAGCCCTTTGTACTTGTGGGTGACTTCAACGCCCACAACAGTATGTGGGGTTCCTCACGCACATTTGGACGAGGTAAAGTTATTGAGACTATACTAAATTGTACTAACTCATGCCTCCTCAATACAGGATCGTGTACCCACTTAAATATCGCTTCTGGTACCTTTTCTGCCATTGATTTAAGCATCTGCGATCCCAAAACTGCCCCTAACTTAACCTGGCAAACTGCTGAAGATTTATTCGATAGCAATCATTACCCCATAATTATAACTGACAACCTAAATGAACAAGCTCCCGTGAAAAGTTATTGGCGCCTCGGGAAAGCGAGGTGGCCGGAGTTCTCCCGGGAGGCTGAATCTCTCCTGAGTCAATTACCTGCCACCAATGATATTGATGATTCTATTAAGCTCTTCTCGGATGCCATCATCACAGCAGCATTTACTCACATTGGCAAAACCACCCATACCCCCAGTCACAAAATTGTTCCTTGGTGGAACCCTCAATGCGAACAAGCAGTGCGACAATCCAAAACAGCCCTCTACTTTTACCGCAAACACAAAAGTCCCGAAAACCTAGTTAAATTTAAAAGACTTAAAGCAAAAGCCAAATATGTAATCAAACAGAGCAAGAAAAACTCCTGGCATAATTATGTAACAACCTTGGATAATAATTCAAACCCTTCCCAAACATGGAAAAAAATTCGACAGGTCCAAGGCCACAAAACTAACACCAAAATTCCCCATCTTTTTTATAATGGCAGTTCCTCCAGCAATAGCCAAACTATTTCTAACATCTTTGCTGATAAATTTTATGAGAAGTTTCAAAACAAACTCAAGCCCCTCTTAACAACAACTTCTCATGAATCTGCCTACACCAAACTCACTTTACCTCACCTACAAGATATTGACGATATTAATTTACCTTTTTCATTCACTGAATTAACAATTGCCTTATATTCATGTAAGAACTCTGCCGCTGGTCCCGACGATATCCCTTACATTTTTCTTAAAAATTTATCCACCTATAGTCTTACTAAATTATTAAACATTTATAACACCATTTGGTCTTCTCAATTATACCCTACGCAATGGAACACATCCATTATCATTCCCGTCCTAAAACCGTCACAACCATCTACATTACCACAGTCCTATAGACCGATTTCTCTTACATGTACTACATGCAAATTAATGGAAAAGATGATAAACAGACGACTCATGTGGTTTATCGAAAAACACCAAATCTTACCAAAAGAACAATCCGGTTTCCGGCGTCACCGTTCCACAAGAGATAACATCGCAATCTTACAAACCCACATTGCCGATGCTATAAATCGTAAACAAGAGGTGTTAGCCTCTGTTTTTGACATAGAAGCTGCATTTGACACCTTACCAAGGCAGACAATCATTGATAAACTTTCATTTTATGGCCTCAATGGTAACATTTTCTCATTTATCAAACACTTTCTTAGTAATAGATCTTTTAGGGTCTCTGTAAATGGCTGCCTTTCATTAACTCACGTCCAACAAGACGGTGTGCCCCAGGGATCTATTCTCAGCACTACATTATTCATTCTATCTATTAGTCATTTATGTAACAATCTACCCGCCCCTGTTAAATATGCTACGTACGCAGACGACCTTGTTATCTTCTGTCACGGCGCGTCGACTCCTACTACATGCAAACTCCTCCAATCTGCTGTGAACCTATTACATAGTAGAATATCTTCACTTGGCCTTTCCTTCTCCGCTACAAAATCAAAGCTCATAAGATTCGGCAGAAAAGCCCCATCCCCTCCCCCTGAAATTTTAGTGACCAACCGCCCTCTCCCAGTCGTCGAGCATTGCAAAATTCTGGGAGTGACGTTCGACTCCCGACTTACTTGGAAACACCACATCCAAGAAACCAGAGGATACTGCCTAAAACTCTTGAATATCCTCAAAACACTCTCCCACTATCAGTGGGGAGCTAGCGAATTTACCCTCCTGAAAGTATACCGAGCTCTCATTCGATCCAAACTAGATTATGGCAGTATAGCATATATGTCAGCGTCCAAAAACGTCCTGAAAACACTAAACTCTGTACACAATACTGCCATCCGACTTTGTTTAGGCGCATTTCGCTCTAGTCCAGCTGAGAGTCTGGGCCTTGAAGCCAATGAACCTCCACTCTCGCTCAGACGTCAATATCTCCTCCTTTCTTATGCAGCCACGACTTCATCTAACCCCTCTAATCCAGTTTCCTCTTTAATAACCAGAATACCTCACATTCTCAGCCCTCCTCCACCCAACCCGCGCATACATACCATTCCCCTCCTTCTTCAAAAATTAATACCTGACACTCAATTATCCCTAACCAGCCCTATCCTCATCCCACATAACTCACCCTGGACCAAAACACTACCAAGATGTAACACCTCACTCACCAAGTTCAGCAAGGAAGAAACCAGTTACGAACTCATAAAGAAATCCTTCTTAGAAATCCTAATCTCGAAGAAATTCGACCGGATCCTCTTCACCGACGCATCAAAAAACGAGACTGGTGTCGGATGTGCTGTTACCACTACGCAGACAGCCGTGGAGTCCTACCGGATCCCAGCTACTTGTAGCGTTCACACCGGTGAACTATTCGCCATCTTACAAGTCTTCAATCTCTGCGTAATTCCCCATCAAAAAGTTGCTATTTGTACAGACTCTCTCTCCTCTATCCAATCCATCAACAATTTATTCACAAATCACCCCCTCGTTCAACGCATCCACGACACATATCAAACCCTTATTTCTCGCGATGTTACTATCACTATTATATGGATCCCCTCACATATTGGTATAACTGGTAATGAAAACGCCGATCGCCTTGCTAAAGAAGCTGTCCAATCCACCATTACACCTATAACTCTGCAAATTTCTAGAGACCTAAAATTTGCTATGAAAAAACTCATACAGAAGAAATGGCTAAACGACTGGAACCATTCTACAACATTTCTAAGGAAAATTCATCCGAATATTGAACAGTTTGATATCCCCCATCTGCCGAGAAACGAGAAGGTTGTAGCAAGAAGACTGCGTATTGGTCACACCCGACTTACCCATGGCCACCTTATGACCTCTTCCCCTCAGCCAAACTGTCAACACTGCCAAGCTCTACTTGACATTCAACACATTCTCGTGGACTGCCCCTACTACACCGATAGACGTCAGCAGCTTGGAATGAAAACAAACATTAAGGATATCCTTACTAGTTCACACCAAATCATCATAGCTATTCAGTTTCTAAAAGAAGAGAACCTACTGTGTAAAATTTAAAGACTGTTCATTATTATTTGTAATTATTTCCAAATAATGTATTTATAATGTATTGTAAATTACTGTACCTTGTGCTAATGGCCATAGTTGTCTCAAGCACGTTAAATTGAATAAAGAAGAAGAAGAAGAAACTGAATTTCTCTTAACATTATGATTTTTGCGCCATCAAATGTAGAGTGGTCCAAAGCGTAAAAGTACAAATTTTTAGCTGGACGCCCATTTGTGTGAATGGTCGACAGTTTACTTATATGGTATTTCAGCGAAACTCCCAGTAGGTGCGCTTTTCGCGCTCTGCGTATATCGGGATAGCATATATTTTTGTCACCATTTCGATATTTCTGCGTTCACGAGATTTGGCAATGTTGTTTTCCGTACTTTTATTTATAACTGATATTGCAGTGTGACTATGGGGTTCGCTTACTCTCGATGTTTGACAGTTTTCATTTGTAATTATTCCTCAGGTCGCAAGTGTCGTGAGCGTCGTTTCATAGACAAAGAATAACACGGACAGGTACCAGCGATCACGGAACAGTAGATTTAATTCTTAATTCAGAAGAAGAAACATATACCGGTATATATTTTCCAAGTCGTGCACAGCTAATATATTGTTCATTTTACATTTTTGAGTTTACAGTTACTGTTGTGGAATAATTTTCTATTTTACTCTTCATTATAATAAATATAAAAATGGTTTTTATGTGTTCCATTCTTGCTTGCAGTAATACAAAATATTGCTTTGTTTACCAAGAGATTCAGAAGTAAGCTATTCTGAATTAATTAATTACGAATTTATACTTATTTTGATTCATAGATAGACGACAACGGTGCCTGGCTATAGGAAGAAACTATAAATTCTAAACAAAGGCACACGCATTCAGGATTTGTGATCTACATTTCTCTGAAGATATGAAACTTATTACCAATAGGAATCGAACCAATTTAGAATTTTCTGCTGTACCATCATTAAATAATCCAAGTAACTAAGTATATGTACTAATAACAATAATATTAAAGATGCATTTGTACAGAATTTCAACTATTTTAACCAATTTGGAATCTTATTTTTGCTACTTAAAATATTCATTATTTTTAGCATTATTTTATAAATGAAATTACACCAATTTCAAAATTGGTGCCTTTGACCCTACTACATCCTCATGTCACGAGTGTAACTAGTGAAACGTGTTTTGGAGGGAAGGCGAGAGTCGGCTATCTAAGGGAGTATATATTATCTGTGAGTGTGACAAGAAGACGTTCAGAGGTGGATATGCCATTCAGTGTCTCTTCTAGAATATATATCACGTATTCCTTATGCTGAACTTCGCCTTTTGTCGACGCATTCGGATGGGATTATTTATAATGGACTTTCTCAGTAATAGATTTGCTCCAACTACTTAGTTGATAAGGAAACAGAAGGAACCTCTTGGGTTCGTGTTGTTGAGATAAAACAACTTTTGTCTATTGGCGCGCAGATTCACGCTTAATCACGATGAATAGGATGAACGTTTGGAATGGTATTCTGGAGGGTCTTACGATTTATTCTCCCTGCAGGTTCTGATTTACGTTACATGGATGATTTCATTTAGATTGATCACATATTCATGATATATCATTCGGTTTAACTCTCTGACTGTCTATCTAATTGACAAAGACCAATCTCACAATCGAGTTTTCACGACATCTACCTACTTTACTGACAATAAATTTGACGTACAAGTTTTGTACGGACTGGCGCCATTCTATGAAAAATGGGATTGATTGGGAAGCATTTTACGCACTCACGGAACTACGAAATCGCCGCTACGCGGCTTCGTGCGTAACTTTTCCGTTCGTGCGTAAAATGCTTCTTACAACACACGTTAGGTTATATATCATTTTTTCATACTGTACTGTAAAGTCCACTTCACAATATTAATCTGAGTCCGGAAAATGGCACTTTAGGGTACTTTACAATACTCTTAAATTCTCCCCAACCCGTTTGAAATAATAAAAAATAAAAAATCAATTAACAGAAATAATTATAACTTATAACTTTTATTCTAATTTTTGAATGTTAACAGTAATAATGCAACTACTGTTACCAGAAACATTTATTGAAGGAATTACTGGATGTACTTCTTTATTTTCAATAATGCTGGAAGTAAAATTGTTTAATATGACATTTCATATTTTAATATAATTTTGCTTTTTATTTAAAACCGTAAACCGTATGGAAAAAAAAATATTACGATATACGTCCGTGAAGTTATTATTACGGTACTCGATTAGATATTCTTGACACGGCTCCTTCGTCGCCTCGTCCATAAACATCTATCTCGTACCGTACTAAATTACTTCCCGGACTTATAACGTAAATAACTATTACAGCACACACAAAATTGAAAAGTATTATGCTAATAATTCAGAAACGATCAAATGTTAAAAAATTTACAAAAATTTCTTTTTTCTTGTCTAGGATATCTTTCCCTTTGCTGATTATCTTGGTTATAATTTCCATTCTATCTATAATCATTGTTATACGACTTATTCCGGTTATTATTATTGTAGCCATTTCTATTATAATCATTATTATTTCTGTAAGATTCATTATTTCTTAGATTATTATCTATGTTTCTTTGTAAATTTGTTTGTATCATTTCTATTCTGGAATTGATTCCTTCCATTATAATTATTATTATAACCACCCGATCTGTTACTATTATCATAAGGCCTTGTAACATTTCTGTCAATTCGTTGAAGATATTTACTGAACTGATCCATTGTATTAATACCCTGAATAGCTATGGTTGCAGCCATACCATTTCTGAAATGTCTAGATATGTACAATACGAAATCTTCTTGGCGCATAGGAGGTTCTAAGTGTTGTGCTGCATTGAACATTGCTAATGCATAATTATTCATACTGGTTCCCCTACTGTGATCATATTTTCCAAAATACAATCGTTCTCGTGCCAATGTTTGTGCATGCTCGCCCCAGTAATAATTCATAAATTGACTTTCAAATTCCTCGAAGTTATTTATACCAAATTCTCTACTATTGATATAATAATGCATTTCCTCCTAAACTGTCTCTAAACACTTCTCTCTCTTCCATATCTTGATTATCCCGTTTCAAATCTTGTTTCATACCATCCAACTTAGCTTGATTGTTTTCAAACTTGTTATTATTATCCTGTTTCAGATCTTGTTTCATCTCTTCCATTCGTTGTCCCATATTCTCCATTCGTTGTCCCATCTTGTTGATATCATGTTGTCCCATACTTTGAATATGTCTTAATATTTCTCTCCAATCCACTGGTCTTTCATGTAACTCTTCTTGATTTCCATCCCCTCTATCTGAATTAATTTGTTCTTCCTCATTTGTGTTGCTTGTGTACACATCCAGTGATCTTTCATGTTGTGTTTCAACCTTTTTTAACGATTCATCTACATTGTGATTGCCATGTTCCGTCAATTTTCTATTTCTCAAATCCTTGATGTATGTCTTGATTTGATGATTCAATTATTCAGAAAAGACTACTACAATAATCACCCTATACTTGTGAATGACCCTATATTTATACCGCTACAAGTTGGTTCGCCAAATTGTTGTGATTATAAAGTATTTATCATATGAATATTATAATTAAAATTTTATTTGCCCCAGGTTGCAGCGACAATATGTTATGGTTTAATTTATTTTCTAGTTAATATAGGAATTTTTATTTTACCTTGTTTGTTAAATTTTGTTTTATTGATATAAACCGTATGGTTTTCTACAATATCCAATTTTAAATTTACCTTTTTACCATAATAGTGTTTTAAATGAAACTCACTGTTTCTAGCTAATTCCACAATATAATAAAAAATTGTTGAAAATCCAAAAAAATCGACAATTGTTTCGATAAATCAATCATCGTCAGAATGACAGAAGTTACATTTCATTTAATGCCTACCTGATATTTAGTAGTTATTTTTGGCTAGACCAAGAAGTGACCTAACTTGTGATTGACTTAATATATGTTATTAGAAAAAAGAAGAAGATGTGATGTTACAAATATTGAAGCTTAGATATTATTAGCTCTATGGTGATATACTGGATATCATTTTTCCAATTATGATCAGTATAACTGTACAATGATATCGAAAACCAAATGAAATGTAACTTCTGTCATTCTGATGATGATATTGATTTATCGAAACAATTGTCAATTTTTTAGAATTTTCAACATTTTTTTATTATATTGTGGAATTAGCTAGAAACAGTGAGTTTCATTCAAAACACTAATATGGGTAGACTCCACGAAGTAAGGGTCGAGACACTTAATTTTCTTACCATAACTTGAATAAGCTTCCGGACTAACAGTAACCAAAGTTATTTGGCCTTGAATATGTATGACCAATGAGATGATCTTCTTCCCAGAGGTGTGTTCAAATACTGGGTGAATTAGTGGTGTATTATTATTATATTATTATTGAATTTAAAAAAATTATTAAAATAAACTTGGGCGCCTTGTGAAGTTTTCTGTAGGGAAGCTACAGTTTCTTCTCTTTTGTAAAATATAATAATTCAAATACGGAACTAACTATTTAATAAACTTGGCAGTGACAGTTCACACATTTGCTCTTGAGTAAATCTTCAATTAGTATAAATTATAAACTCTCAATCAGAATTATTAGCTATTAACGACTTATCTTTGTAATTATTTCTAATGATTAAGGTTATTAGTTAAGATATTTGGTAATAACTGTCAAATCAGAATTTTAACCTAAAGAAAAACGATTTTCACGATGAGATCTCAAAAGTTGATAATATGCATATTAATCAAGAAAGTCTTTCCATAAAAGCGATTTATAGACTTGATTCTACTATTCTACTGGAAATTGGAACAGGATATCGTTCACTCGTATCTTATCTCAATGGGATACAGGAATTGTATTGCATACAGATGACATTTTCTTGGATCCAGATAGATAAATATGTTTCTTCACAAAAGGCTTCTTTTCAATGCGTTTTTTCTCCAGGAACTATTTTTTTTGACAACCACTTTTTCTTGTAATTCCAATCTATCAATTTTCTGTCACCCTCCCATTTATTTATTAGTGTCCTTAGTTACCAAAATATCTAAGTAAGTTTCATTTACAACAGTATCTAAATTTTCGTTAAACTTTCAGTTTGCATGCTGATATTATTTTATTACAATTACTGGTCTTATGTTCATAAATATCACTAAAATGCCTGTTTTTTCTTCTTTCTTTTAATATGGGCTGCATTTTATTTGCTCATCCTTGTACTTTGCTAGATTCATGTATACGATGACCTGTCATGAAATTTTCCCGATTTTGCTATTCAATTTATAAATTTTTCAGAAATTTCGTCTTGTTAATTGTCTAAATGGTCTTAATATTTCTTAGTAACTTACTAATTACAGTAAATCTATTTTTTAGCACTTCTTTGATAATATTATAAGTATTATCTGCTTTCAATTCTTCCTTATGATAGCTCCCAATTTTCCTAATTTCCATCATATTCAAACATTATTTTGCCTTACATTCCATTTAAGTCCTTTGCATGAACCAATGTCCTATTACACCTTACTTTAACTATAATTGTCTGGAAAATTGTAATACCACATTGTCCGTCTCATTTTTCAACATAACCCATTACCTACTAACTCATAACAATAAAGTTATTCATTTACTATTCTATATAACAAATTCATTTTATTAAAATTTCAGATTTACTCATCTCATTGAAACTATGTCAACTGCAGTTTTCAACAAATAAACTGAATAATTCAATAGAATACGAAAATTTTTTATAACTGAGTGAAAATATGTAACTTACTATCTTCTTGTAAATATAACTTCTACTTCTCTACTAACTAACTATACGTTCCTAATTCTACTTCTATATTTACAATCGATGTTGGCTCATTTCAAACCAGTATAATATATATATATATATATATATATATATATATATATATATATATATATATATATATATATATATATATATTATAACACAATAGAATTAGCAAAGTAAGTTTCTTATCAAAGAAAAAACATAAATTCCAGACTATTTTAAGTTATATCAAAATATGTCAAGTTATCGTGGAACAGTTTCATTCCTATCACAAATGTATATATTTGTTAAAGTTCAATTTAATATAAAAATAATTATCTAACAAGTAACAAGTAATTTCTCTTTTACATCTAATCTGAACTGATCTGTTAAAGGTTGTTAAAAGTGGCACGATCACACATACTCCCTGAGTGTAGGTAAATAGAAAGACACATAAATACCTGAGTCAAAAAGGTCCCATCAATTGAAATAAACGAATCATTTCTATAGGTAATTGGTGCTCCACTTTTAATAGAAATATAATTAACAAAAGGGAGAGTTAGACATTCAAAATTTCATACCACAATATAAGTAATAACACATTCTTGTCATGAATAAATCAAAACCTTACAAATGTTATAAAAACAATATCAAAAAATCAATCAAATAAAGAACTCTAACAATTTGAAATTGTCGTTAATTATAAATGAAAAGACCAATTGTCATAAAAAACTGTACATATAATTATTTTTAACAGTGCGCGCAAATGAAAATGAATAATGTCATAACAATACGGAAATCGAGACCCTGACCTGATATACCTATTATTTATTTATTTTATAAAAAAAACAAGTGACATAGCAACGGACGTGACAACCAGTGTGAGAAAAACAATTAGAGGAGATTGATTTGAATTTTGAAAAAAACCGGAGGAGATAGAAATTTTGAGAACTTTAAAATAGAAATTAACAATAAAAAAACTTTATAATACTGGAAAATTGTAACTAAAAGTTTTGAAAGAAACTTCTAGGTGATACCAGGAATGGAGATGCCGTCAAGAACAATTCGTGGAATGTAATTATGGAATCTTCAGAATACACAGAATACCGATAAGTACCTATTTTCGTTATAATTTCTAAAACAACCATCCCATAAACATTTGAAAAACTTGAATTCTCAAACTCGCGTGTGTCTGAACGTTTTCAAACGTAACAATAAAAACTTATTCAATTTAATCCTAGCATCATAAATAGTAATTAGCTCACCTGTGTAGTAGATATTCACTTCAGAGATATCTTTGAACTCTTGATGATTTGAAACCATATTATTAATAACTAAATAAATTTTTTATCACCTTTAAAATACTTAACGAATTACACCAATCTTTCTTCATATAATAAACATCTAATAAAACTATTTCACTATGCATTCTTTTATTCTTAAAAATATTTTCATAAATCAGATTAATGTGAGGTTAACTATCAAATCATCAAGTAATAATTTAGTCTAAGAATCGTATTCACATCATAATATAACTTTCTTTATTTGACTTATCACCTTGGAATAAGAAGGAATGTATGTATTATTTTGCATTAAATTTGGGAATCATTCTGCTCTGTTTTAATTAGACAACCAGTAATACATTTCCAATGGCGTAACCTAATAAACTTAAGATTAAAATATTTCCCATAATATTACAACAACGTAGACAAATAAAATACTCTCTTCACTACAATACATTATAATATATATATATATATATATATATATATATATATATATATATATATACCCACATGGAAGTGGAATATATAAATATGTAAAGGGAGGCTACACCATAACAAAATGGTTGAATAAGCTGCATATGATGATGATGATGATGATGATGATGATGATATATATATATATATATATATATATATATATATATATATATATATATATATATATATATATATTATAATTAACACCTTAAAGCGACAAATTCTATTATGATTGTGATTATTACTATATACACAATTTATTACGAAAATTAAATGAAGATTATGATAAGATTGATATAATGACCTCTGCAATGGTACATGAGCCAGCAGAAGGCAGACAAAATTTTTAATATCGAGCAGAGTAAGTCAGGTGAATGCAATAAAAAGCACCTATTGTCATCCAAAAGAATTTATAAAAATCGAACCTGAAGAAGAAAACATGACCAATAATGATAATGAACTAATATATCTCAAATTGGAAATGAATGGAATAGAAATAATAGGATTAATAGATATCGGAAGTCAAATTTCAATGTGTAAAGAAAAATTTTATAAAGAAAACAAAAATAAGTTCAAGGAAGAACAAATTAAAAAATTAATAAAAAACAAGTGGTTAGTTTCAATAATAAAAAGCTGGGAAATGTTGAAGTAATGATATCAACAGAAATTGATATAAAAGGAATTAAAAGGAAAATTAATTTTTTTGTTATGCCAGGATTAAAAGTAGATGCTATATTGGGAGTAGATTTTATAGGGAAACATGATTTTATCATCGATTTAAGAGATAAAAAAGTACTCATTGATGATAATGTTATAAATATAAATAATTATGAATATGATGAGGCTGAACGGCAGCAAAAGGGCACCGCAGTCAATTTAAATGGAATTAAAATATGGGGGGAGAGTGAATCTACTACTTCAAAAAGCAAGTATAAAATCTAAAGCATGAGTAATAAATTAGAAACAATAATAGAAGAACAGTCAATAGAAATATTAAATAACAATAAAAAGGAAAATACCAATATCAATTTAAAGGAAATTAAATTAAATAAAAAGGAGAATATAGGAAAGGAAAGGGAATTAAGAATCAACACTTATATCAATTTTATCAAAGAAACAAAGTACATTTGTAAATATAATTTGAATGTAAACAAATTAAACATTGAAATCTTGAAAAATCCTAGCCGATTTGATCTGCTCTACGAAAAACATCAGTTTTATAGACAATACACGTCAGGACCAGAGACAAGAGAGAAAATGGCTTTTAATATTTATAATCATGTGAAATATAAAAATAAATTTGTTAAAATAAAACTGAAAAGACTATTGCGAAACCAATTATGTAGAAAGCATATTCGTTTTAAAATACACAATAATATACTCGAACCAGGAAGTAGATTGTATAGAAAACATGTAAAATGGAAAAAGAGCATGATACAGGATACCTAAAATTAGATGACAATACTAATAGTATAATTACAAGAAATAATAACTATATCAGCATAGGAAGCATGAAGTCAGAAGAAAGTAATTTATTATGGTTACCATATATTGAAATAAATATTCAAGGTTTACCAATAGGAGCACTAATCGATACTGCAGCTCAAATATCAGTAATAAAAGAGAAGATAATGTTAGACAATTCTAGCAATTTTAATGAACATATAATACCAATTAAAAGGATTACTATTATAGCTGCAATCAATAAGAATTTAGCCGAAATTGGAAAAATGTATTGTGGTACCTTAGTAGTTAAAAATAAAGAGGTACAGGTTAATCTTTTGATAATGGCAGACATGGACCAAGATATGATTCTAGGGATAGATTTTTTGCGTCAAAATAAGAGTATAATAGATTTGCATCATAAAGTTATACAATTAAATAATGATAATTTGAAGATAAATGCTAGTTTGGATGCAGAGCAAAATAAATATGTAATTCCAATGCATGTAATGAAGGTGGAAGAAGGGAGAGAATGGATAACAAGAGTAAAATGTATGCCGGAATATAAAAAGAAGATTTCAGAAATAATGAATAATAATAGGCAACTTTTTGACGATTCACCGAGAAAAGCAAATCATTATGAACACAAAATAGAAATATATACAGAAAAACCATTTATTTATAGGGGTTATCCTATACCTCAAGCATATAAGGAACAGGTAAAAGAAGAATTAGGAAAAATGGAAAGAGATGGGATTATTCAAAAATGAAACACACATTACATTAGTCCGTTAATAATTGTCAAGAAGGCTGATAATTCCATTCGTCTATGCTTGGATGCAAGAAGAATAAATGAGATTTCTTAACCACAATATGAGGCACCACAGCATGTAAATATTCTCTTAACAAAAATAGGATAATCAACAATATTCACCAAATTAGATCTTAAGAATTCATTCTGGTTAATTCCATTACGTCCAGAATCTAGAAAATACACTGGTTTTCAAGTGGATGGGCAGGTATATGAATTTTTAACAGTACCATTTGAATTACAATCAAGCTCTTCAGCACTAGTACGAGCTTTGAGGGAGGTACTTGAGCCATATCAAGAATTTTGCATTTGATACATTGATGATATCCTTATCCTTAGTAATAGCTCACAGGAACATCTAAAACATATAGAAAAAATTGTAAATATTTTCAACAAATTTGGACTGAAGTTAAATATTGATAAGTGTGTATTTTATCAAAGCCAGGTACAGTATCTGGGTTTTAAAATAATGAATAATGGAATGACAATAGATGAGAAAAGATTAGAACAGATACAAGAATTTCCTAAGCCTAAAAATTTAAAAGCACTTAGAGGATTTCTTGGAATGATTAACTACTATTCTAAATTTGTACCTAATTTGGCAGAAAAAGAAAGGCCATTAATAGAGTTGCTAAGAAAGAATGAAAAGTGGATATGGGATGAACGTAGAACAAAGGCGTTTAACCAAATTAAAAATGAATTTTATAAAAACATTTCGGTATATGTTCCAAATTTTAAAGAACCATTTTTATTACGTCTAGATGCATCTGAATATTCAATAGGAGGAGAATTAGTGCAAATGCAAGGGAAAGAAGAAGTACCAATATGCTTTGTGTCAAGAATGTTAAGAGGACCTGAAGTAAGAGATAGTGTGGGAGAGAAAGAAATGTTGGCTATTGTATACTGTTGTCAAAAATTGGGATATTGGCTTAGAGGGAATAAATTTACAATCGAGACAGATCATGAAGCTTTATCATTTATGAGGATAACAAAATATGGAAACAGCAGAATTTATCGGTGGAATTTGCTACTTCAAGAATATGACTTTGAAATAAAATATCGGCCTGGGTGTATTAACTTCACAGCAGATTTTCTAAGTAGAAAAGATACTGAGAAAACTAAAAAAACGACAGAATTATTGATAGCACATAACAAGATAAACACGGTATTAATGGGTTTAAATCAATTGAAACATGAAACAGGGGTTTATTCAAAAAGAACGATTATTGAAAGTTAAGAAAATCTAGGAGAAGTAAAGAATAAGGTACAAGAAAAGATGTGTTATCGCGAAATCAAATTAGTAGAGGGATATTAACTTCACAGCAGATTTTCTAAGTAGAAAAGATACTGAGAAAACTAAAAAAACGACATAATAAGGTACAAGAAAAGATGTGTTATCGCGGAATCAAATTAGTAGAGGGATATTTAGTTAAAGTCATTAAAAATCAAGAATTGTATGTGTTAGATGAAGAAACGGCCGAGCGAGTTTTAACAGAAATTCACCAAGATTATGGACATGTTGGTGTGCGGAAAACGTGGATGATTTTCAGAGAAAATTATTTTTCTTTGCATGATTTATCGAGTACCAAAAGTATATGTCAGAATTGTCAAGTGTGTATGAGAACAAAATACAGAAACTATCATAATTTACATACGGTACACAGTATCAGTGTTAACGAACCTTTAGAATTAATCACGATAGATTATCTTAGGAATCTCATAATGAGTTATAATGGCAATAAGAACATTTTAGTAATATATTATTTATTTTCAAAATATGTCAAGCTGTATCCAACAGTAAAATGTAACCGAAAAGAAACAATACGATGTTTAGAAACGTATATAAATGAATATGGCAAGCCAAAGACAATACTAACGGATAATGCAACTTATTTCACGAATGAACAATTTAAAAGACACTTTGCACGACAAGGTATACAAATTATACATACATCTATAAGAAGACCAAATGCGAATCCAACGGAGAGACAGGTAGAAGAATGTATCAAGTTTTTGAGATCAGAATGTATAAACAACCATAAAGAATGGGATGAAAAATTAGGAAATATAGAAAAATATATTAATCACACACCGAGCCTAGTGACAAATGTAGCACCAGTCACTTTAATATAAAAAATACAACCAGAGAGACCCTGGAATATAGATAATATAAATATAGAAAATTTACAGGAGAAGGCAAAAAGAAACATCATGAAATATAATGAAAAATATGAGAAGAAGGAAAACAAGAAGATAAAAAAACAAATTAAATTTAATATTGGAGACAAGGTATTATTAAAGAGACAGGGTGAGCAACAAAAGGAATGAAACATAAGCTAAATTGCAAGAACCCTATATTGGACCATTCATTATAAAAAGGTTATTAGGAAATAACGTATATGAACTACTGGAACCAGAAACACAAAAAGAACGTAGGGAAATATCATATACAACTCCTGTATAAATACTATGAATAAAACGAAAATGAGACAAAAACATAAAAAAAGGATGATCAACACAATTAATTATAACACTGAACAAAGATGTTCATTTTTCTGGGGGGAGGAATGTCACATACAGGTTGTCCCACCATTGTAGTGACATGTGTTGATCACATATTTAATATTTAATTATTTGAAAGAAAGTGGTATTTTGAGAAACATAATTTTGAGTGTACCGAGAAATTTATTAGTGTAGGAATTACAAAAAGCTGTGAAACGGGTGTTAACGTCTGAAAAGGTATACGGAAGTAGGAAATAAGAAGTGTCTTAATTGAGAATTGTTATGATTAGAAAGGAAAATGATATGTTCGATGTGGTTGTATTGTTGATAGTTGATCTATTAATTTCCATCGAATAAAATCTGAGTTTGACAATACATGACATTGATGAAAATAAAAATAAAAATTTATTTGAACAAGCGTTTAAGGAAACTAAGGAAGGAAGTGAGGAGAGAGGTTGTTGAAACGGGAGACTATGCACTTGACATATTTTGGTGACGGAAGTTTTTTATCCCGAAAGGACGAAAAAAATAACTAAATAAATTATATTGGAGACGATTCAGGGATTGAAAATTAAAATAACATAGTCAATACAAGGAATAAAACAAATATAATTGAAAATTAAAACAGTATATGGAAAACAGATTAAATATTATGGAATGATGTAAGACTGGGAAAATAGCACGTGAGATTATTTTAACACAGATAGTAGACATAAATAGAACATATTTAGAAGATTGTGAGCAAAATAAATAATTGGAGACGGTAACTAATAATTTGAAGAAGAACATTATATTGAGAACAGAAATAAATATTTTGGAAAGAAGCAACATGGTAAAGAAATACATGAACCCAATATAAGACAGCGGAACCACATAAATAAACATATACCGACGAGTTTGCAAAAAAAGAACATTAAGTTGAAAGGTCGGTTTAAATTTTATACTAGTTAGTTGTTTTTTTTAAAGTTGTTTAATTATTAATTTAAGTTTTTTCGTTGATACTTTGAGAAAGTTGTATTTGATTTGATTGAAGTCGTATAAATTATTGAAATTTTGTTAATTATTGGATCATTGGATATAGAAATTTTGTTTAGTTTATTGTTATTTCAATAGATTTTCTTTATAAGGTAAGCTAGATATTGAAATTCATCCAGAACAAAGATCTTTGTTTGAGGAATTCAAAAGAAGCAGTCCTGTATGAAGAAAGGTGAGAGTTTTTAGTATACAATTTAGAGGTAGTGATGGTAAACTTTTGAATAGTAATAAATTTAGGTCAAATTAGAGAAAATTAACATACAGGGTGTTTCTTGAATTAAAATTTAGAATAAAAGCTTAATTGTAGAACTGTGTAAAAATGTTAATTTAAATTTATATAAAAAAAACTGGAAATAAAAAGAAAAGATATATTTGAACACTGCAACTCATTCGAGAACCGACTCCCTGAAAATAAGAGGTCTTATATATAGCCGGAGCATATACATTTACATTATTTTTTCTTATGATAATTTGAATTAAGTCAGAATAATTATATTAAATTTTACTTACCTATTTATGGTAAGTTGGCGTCCATAAATTATTAAATATATAGCAATACGCGTTATATATATCAAAAGTTAATTAAAATATATTGTGTATATAGAAATAATCACAATCATAATAGAATTTGTCGCTTTAAGGTGTTAAGTATAATAAAATCTGTCGCCTGAAACGTGGGGCATAATAAAAACTGGCATCAGAACAAAGTGGGGCGATTACCAGTGGCAGTAGTAACATAAAAAATTTCTAGAATAAAATAAATCAAACAAAATAAGAAATGGAAATTGAGAAATATTTAGACGATTTAAAAATACAAAACAGAACTGGTGAAGAGAAACCTGGACACAACTGGAATTAAAATAACATTGAAGAACAGATTGAGGCAAGCGTTAATTGATGAGGGAGAAGATTCAGAAGAGTATCGGTTTACATATCTAGAACAAGGAGATGGGAATCAGGAACAACAAGGTGAAATGGTAAACCTGATCAAACACATGCTAGAAAAAATGGACAAGAACAAAGAGGAAATGAAGAAAAATTTGGAAGAGAACAAAGAAGAGATGAAGAAAAATTTGGAAGAGAACAAGGAAGAAATGAAGAGAAAATTTAGAAGAGAACAAGGAAGAAATGAAGCAAAATTTATAAGAGAACAAAGAAGAAATGAAGAAAAAGATGGATGAAACCAAGGAAGAAATGAAAAAGAATATAGATGAAAAGATGGGAGAAGCAAATAAAAACATTGACAAAATGGAGAAAAGAATACAAAAATTACAAGGACATGTAATAGAAAAAGTGGGAGATATTGAACGTGAACAGGAACTTCAAAAAGAAAAATTTGAAGAGTATGTATGCCATAATGAGAAAGAAAAAGATAAATTACTAGAACTAATAAATCAGAATGATAAAAAAATAGAAGCTGAGGTGATAGTAATTGACAATAAAGTTGAAACAAAAATAAACATAGTGAAAAGGGAAATAGAAAATATAAATAAGAAGATAGAAGAATTGCCATCAGGAAACAAACAGGTAATCTATATGGAAGCAGGAAGAGGGATGGACTTAGAATATTATGGAGATATTAAAAAAAATCCTATCAAAATATTAAGGGACATGAAGAACACAATACAGCAAAAGAATCAGAAGGAAAACTGGAAAGTAGTAGTATCGAAAACGATTGAAGGAAAGGCAGAATTATGGTGGGAAATGATAAGAGAAGAATGCGAAGACTGGGTACAATTTGAGAATATGTTTACTGAATATTTCTGGAGTGATGCATTTCAAAGTAAAATAAGGGAAAACCTATTCACGGGAAAATACTTGGAAGGAGGCATGCCTAGAGATAATTATGCAATGAAAAAATTAGAGAATATTAAATATTCAACACCAGAAATACTGGTAGGGGATGCGATAAAATATTTGGCTAGACACTTCACGAATGATATATACGAATTTATTATGGTAAATAATTCAAAAGACAAGAAAAGGTTCCTAGATTATCTCCATAGAAAAGACGACATGAAATCGATGAGGACGAATTACAACAGAGAAGAGAATAATAGGAGGGATGGATGGAGAGCTTCCTGGAACAAGAAGGAAGAGATAGATAATAGGGAAGAAAGATACCCTAAGAACAAAAATAACAATCTCCAGAGAAATAGTAATTATGGAAATAATTATGGGAATGATTACCATAAATATGATAATGGGAGTTCAAGACATAATTTTCCAGGTAGAGATGACCATAATAGACATAGATATCTAAACCATAGAAACAATAATTTTGAGGACAACAGAGCAAGATATGAAAATAATCAACAGAGACGGGAAGATGGAAATAATAGTAACAGTTATGATAATAATAAGAAGAGATTTGATGATAAAAATAATTTTCATAAAAGAAGTTCATATCAAAATAGGTATGAAAATAACAATGATATGAGAAATTATAATAGAAATGAACATATGGACAAATATGAGGATGAAAGAAGAAATGATGATGGGTACAACCAAAGACGAACACACAATAAACAAGAGCATACTGAACAATAATTTCGTTTGTTACCTGTTATCCGGAAGAAGAGTTTCCTAGCAGATGAATTCGCATATCCACTGCGAATTCCATAACGCCGTAGTGGTTTACATTGTCAATTGCTGATGAACTAAAATAAAAACAATCAATATATTATCTCTTGGTAAGTTGATCCATAATTTACTTACCCTAAATTCAATCCATAATATTCATCCGAACAACAACAATGGACAGTCAAGATAAATATAAATTGCAAGGTTAAGTTTGACGTAACGAACTCTCACTAGATAAATGTTTCATTTCGGGAAAATTTCCATTTATTAAATTGTTTTGGATTATTTTTATGCGTTCATCATTTCTATTTTAAATATCTATGTGAATAAATGTTTTTGTTTTTCTATATTGATGTTTTAATGAACAGTTTGTTTTGTTTTTTCTAATTGAACAGTTATACAGTACAGTGAGTAAACTTATTTGTCTATGTTCGAGAGTTTTACTAATTTCCATAGCCCGTACGCCTTAAGAGGAATCACATGCTGAAATATAATACCTACAGGGGTAGAATGAAAAGGATCAAGAACGTCTCATAAAGATCTCAGTTATCAAGAAATATAAACAATTATTTTCTCAAATTTATATAGGCGCCCGAAAGAGGAAGAAGACGTAGTTAAATTACCGCTACAAAATATATATATAGATATATTAATATTGTAATATGTTTATAATATTATATACTTAATATTCTTTAATTATAATTGCCCTACGATGTGGAGACAACTTATAGTATGTTGTCTCAGCGACAATTACTGTACATGCAACTTAAGTACGTATTCTATTCCAACTTTGACAGTAGTTGTCAAAAAAATATGCCCGGCGCCAATAAATATCAATCTAAAGATGAATTTATATACAATCGACATATTACTCCTATCTCAGGGTGAGATCAAAGTTGTTCAAAATTAATTCTTCAAATTTATTTGTTTTTTTAACGTATTTCCAAATTAAATGTTTCACTATTATCAATCTTTCGAGTAACTGTTAATTCAATATAATAAAAGGCCCTTTAATTATTTTATGACATTTACTATTTTACTGTCACAAAAAAATCAACCAAATGTCACTGATTGAATTGAAAATTCTATAAATGTGAAATGATAAGATCAACGAGATTGAATACTGAATGAATACTACAGGTAGTTAGAATCAAAATTATATATTATACTATCAGATACGCAAATTCAACAAAATTATTATTCCCAAAAATTACCATAAAAGAACAACAGTCGTAATCTCTACAAAACTTAAAATTAGAATACAACTATGCTAGAATTTAACCTAATTAATTATTATAAAACGTTCAACTTGTGTAATCTACACTTGACGTGTATCAATGTCAAATAACGAAATTTCTGCTCAAATTGTCTATTCACTTGACGTTGAAACTGATATATGTATCGATAATTTTGGTATATTTCAAAATTTCTTATATAGATGCATCTAAATTCTCAACTGTATTTATAAAGACCTGATATATCTCGAGAAATAAATTTAAAAAAACTGGAGTGGACTCACCAAATGGATCAAGAAAACTCGTTCGTATTTCTGCTTTCTAAATATATACAATTTAGAAAACTGGAACCACATACACTTTTTACTATGCAATTCTTATCCGAATTATATACGCACTGGCTTTATCATATGGGTTATTTATCTGATTGTATGATATACAATTTATACAATCTACCAAAAAATTGAGACAACTCTAATTCTGATGTTGTCTCTTCAGAGGAGAAAATACTAAATTTTTATAAAATAAATGATTCTCCTTTCCGTTGGTTACCGATTTTTCTTGTTTTTCAAAAAAATTACTAATCTATTATTTTCAATAACCAAGTGAGATCTTGAAATTTTTTTATTACATTTGTAATGTTGCTAGCAGAGACCTCTATATTTTGCAATTTCAAATATTTTCTCCAAATCATATTATGTTCTATCTATCATTAGATATATTCTTCACAAATGTCATTGAAATTATGAAATGTCATGTTTGATATTTCTACTGAATCTTTCAAAATTTAATAATTTACAAATAGTACAGTGTGTATCGAAAGTATGGCAGCCAAAATTAAATAAATTTCCTTATGTTTTACTTATTCTTTAAATTTCAAATAGAGGATCTGTATTAAATCCCCCTAATGAAAGAATGATAAATCGATTATTGAATATTATTATAATTTCATCTTTAAAATTTCCAAACATTATCCTATTATTTCAGTATACTAGTACTGTTCCTAAAATGATTATTAACTAATAAAAAAAATCTTAATTTCAATCAAATTAAATTATTGTTACTAATTCCATAAAACTCATTAACTCTAATATATCTATCTTAAAATTTCACGTAACGTACTGTTATTTGTTATTCTAAAATTTCCTATATACATGTTGATAATTTTTTTTAAGATCTCAAAAGTTTCCAACTTTGTTCTACTCTGTCTAAACCATTTATATGTTACAGGATGATTTTGTTTCAACATTTCTCAGTATTCTTCACTTTGATTATCCATATTTTAATTAAGCAACCATTGGTTTCTTCGACATTCTTCTCTCATACATCTTTAATAGTTCATTTATAAATCTATAATATTCTTCACAACAATCTGTCCAATTACCATTACTTTTCACATCTTCTATTTATTCTATCTCACGCACATAATTATTAGCCATTGTAATTTCTTTTTCAATCAATCCTTCATATTTCATTATCAACTTCTTCACTTCTCTTCATATTTCTCATTTCCACTCATTAATTCCAATTCTTCCATAATTCCATTCCTCTTTATATTCCATAACTTCTTATTATCCTCTTCAATTGCCAATACTTCCATATTTACCTCCTCAAATTCAATTATTTTACCATTTAATTCTATCTATCTCTTCAAAATCAATTATTTCCTTATATTTCATCAATTCATCAATAACTACCTATGTCTGTTTCTAACTTCTTCATCAACTATGCTTACTTATCAACTTCTTTCCCATTTGATCCTATAAATGTAATTATTTCCTCCCGTCCATCTATTTGTTCCCTAATTTAATTTCTATTTTCATTATCATTTCTTCTATCAAAGTTTCTAAAATCTCTTCTATTCTCAAAATACTTATTGTCATCAATTTTACCTCCATTTCCATATATTCGTTTTTCATTTGTAACTTCTATTTTCATTTCCATAATTCATATCAACATGTCTATCATTTCTTCTATTATCAAACCTTGTTTATATAATTTCTATTTGTATATGTTTTTAAATATTACTGGTTAATCATAAAACTTTTATTTACATATCGTTTTTATATCCATCCCTTACCATGTACAATTCCCTTTCGTTTTCTGGATTTCGCTCTTATAATCCTGTCATATAATTCAATTTTATTTTATTTTCCTGAACTTCGTCTTATTCTCTTCTCTCATTGTTTGATTCTCTATGTCTTTCTGTAATTCGATTAAATTTTTCACTATGTCCTTTTTAATTTTGTTGTCCCCTATCTTATCAATTTCTCCCAATAAATTCATCAAAATTTGCGTTTCCAATTCCTTCATATTATTGTTGATTCTTTTTATTATTTTATTCCCCATAATACTCTCACTTCCTATCATTTCATTTTTGATTGTCATATTGAACTATTAAACATTCTGGGATCAATTACCCTTATATTTCTGTAACATTTCACTCTTATTTCGATATTTTCTGTATAAATTATTCGACCTTCAATTTGTCTTGTGGTTTCTTCTATCTCTCCCATAGTTTCTTGTAATCTTCTGTTCATTTCCTTTAATTCCCAATTAAGTTGTATCCCCCTATTATAACTATTATTTCTTTTATCATATGTCACGATTTGTTTCACTATATTGACTTCTAAGTATTCTATTTTCCAATAAATATTTTCTTCATAAATTTGCATCACTTCTTCACTTCCTAGATTCTGTAAATTAATGTCTACCATTTCATCTTTGGTTTGTCTTCGTACTTTTATAGACTGTATTTCATCAATTTTCTTCTCAACTTCTTTAATCTCCATTAAATTTTGGATTGTCACTTCGTCAATTTCCTTTTCCAGTTTATTACATATTTTCTGCTCTATAGTGTCATCATTTATGTTGTCATTCATATTTACATTCATGTTATCCTTTTTTTCTAACATCATATCCGTCTTATCATCAATGTTCCCCCCTACTACGTATACTTTTTTTACCATCATGTCCGATTTCATATCTTCACTAAATTTATTATTCCATTTCTTCATATCTTCCCTGATTTTCTTTATCTCCTTCAAATTTTCCATTTTCACCTCATCTATTTTCTTTTCCACTATGTCCATGTTTCCGGTGATATTGTTAATATCCCCCTTAATCTCCTACTTCATCGTATCAATCTTGTCATTTAAATATCCACTCATATTATTCATATCTCCCCGCATATTATTTTCCATATTAATCAAAAACTGCATCAATTGGTCATTATGACTCACACTAGGTTGTCTCCTATTCTCCTACTGTCATACCTCCTTCTGATTGTTCCCTTCCTTGTTCCAAGTACTGCACCTGAAAGCCTCCTCTTCCATGACTTCTTCCCTCTCTTCTTCAGATCCACTTTCAAGTCCTACCTGTTTACCATCTCTTAACGTCATTCTTCTTTCCATCGTAGAAATTTAAATTTTTTTTTAATAATAATGTGAATAAATTTCTATATTTTTATAGTTATATGCAAAATTTTAATCGCCCCACGTTTTGGGTGTCAAATTGTAATATGTTTATAATATTATATACTTAATATTCTTTAATTGTAATTGCCCTACGATGTGGAGACAACTTATAGTATGTTGTCGCAGCGATAATTATTGTACATGCAACTTAAGTACGTATTCTATTTCAATTTTTACAGTAGTTGTGTTAAATGTTTCACTATTATCAAACTCTCGAATAACAGTTAATTCAATATAATAAAAGGCCCTTTAATTATTTCATGACATTTACTATTTTACTGTCACAAAAAAATCAACCAAATGTCACTGAATAAATTGGAAATTCTATGAATGTAAAATGATCAACGAGATTGGATACTGAATGAATACTACAGGTAGTTAGAATCAAAATTATATATTATACTATCAGATACGCAAATTCAACCAAATTATTATTCCCAAAAATTACCATAAAAGAACAACAGTCGTAATCTCTACAAAACTTGAAATTAGGATATAACTATGCTAGAATTTAACCTAATTAATTATTATTATAAAACGTTCAACTTGTGTAATTTACACTTGACGTGTATCAATATCAAATAACGAAATTTCTGCTCAAATTGTCTATTCACTTGATGTTAAAACTGATATATGTATCGATACTTTTGGTATATTTCAAAATTTCTTATATAGATGCATCTAAATGTTCAACTGTATTTATAAAGGCCTGATATTTCTCGAGGAATAAATTTTAAAAAACTGGAGTGGACTCACCAAATGGATCAGGAAAACTCGTTCGTATTCTAAACGTATTCTGCTAACTTTCTAAATATATACAATTTAGAAAACTGGAACCACATACACTTTTTATTATGCAATTCTTATCCGAATTATACTCTAATTCTGATGTTGTCTCTTCAAAGGATAAAAAACTACTGACTAAATTTTTACAAAATAAATAATTCTCCTTTCCGTTGGTTACCGATTTTTCTTATTTTTCTTTTAAAAAAATTACTAATCTATGATTTCCAATAACCAAGTGAGATTTTGAAATTCTTTTATCACATCTATATTTTGCAATTTCAAATATTTTCTCCAAATCATATTATGTTTTATCTATCATTAGATATGTTCTACACAAATGTCATCGAAATTATGAAATGTCATGTTTGATATTTCTACTGAATCTTTCAAAATTCAATAATTTACATATAGTACAGTGTGTATCGAAAGTATGGCAGCCAAAATTAAATAAATTTCCTTATGTTTTACTTATTCTTTAAATTTCAAATAGAGGATCTGTATCAATATAATATATATATATATATATATATATATATATATATATATATATATATTTATATATATATATATATATATTTATATATATATATATATATATATATATATATATATATATATATATATATTAAAGAGACAATTAACCATACATCAATAGGAGTAGAAGTGAAGGAAGTACATAAAACCAAAAAAGGTGACATAGTGGTAAAAATTCGCAATGGAACAGCCAAAGCGGAGATATTGGAGAAGGAGATAAATGACAAAATGCCCAATGCAATGGTGTCGGTGTTAGTGTCTAAGAAGGTGATTCATATTAAAGGGATGGACGAGGTCACAACTGTACCGGACATAAGGGAAGCAATCTCGAAAGTAGTGAATATCGATCAAAACCGACTTGATATACGAGCCTTACGGCCCTCCTATAGAAATAAACAAAGCGTGACTATAATTACAAGCGAAGAAGATGCCAATAAACTTCTGGAACTGAAATCTCTAAGGATCGGTTGGGTGGACTGTCGGATCCTTGAGAGACAAAAAGATGACAGATGCTACAGATGTTGGGAGTACGGACACAGTAAAGAAGAGTGCAACGGACCCAACAGGGAGAATTTATGCATGAGATGCGGAGAAGACGGGCACAAAGCAGCTATCTGCGATAGAACACCCTTCTGCTTGAATTGCAAGGGAAAAGGCCATCAAACGGCAAGTCGTGGCTGTTCTGAGTTCAAAGAAGGCGTTTCTAAAAAGAAGCCTAACTTTCAAGAAAACTAAACATAAATATAAAATAAGCCAAAATGAAAACAAAAATAATGCAAATAAACACAAATAGGAGTCTTAGAGCACAAGACATGGCAATTGCTACCGCAAGAGAAGAAAATGTGTGCATACTCTTGATTAGTGAACCAAACAAAAATGCCATAAAGGACAGGAAGGACTGGATGTTTGATAAAGAAATGGATACAGCAATAAAAGTACTGGATAGAAATGTAGCAGTTAAACATCAGGGGCATGGCCATGGATTTACATACTTTGCAACAAATTCCTTCACAGTATACAGTTGTCACGCCTCCCCAAATAAAGAAATAGACGACCTTGAGAGAACCTTAACAGAAATAGGAATTCATCTCAGAAGGCATAAAGAAAAAAGTATTATAGTAGGAGATTTCAATGGAAAATCTGCACAATGGGGAATGAGGAATACAGATAAAAGGGGAGAAGCCCTAGTGGAATGGATGGCAGAAAACGACCTTGTCTGTCAAAACCATGGAGATAGACCTACATTCCAGAGAAACCAAAGTTCGTCAATCATCGACATAACGCTATCAACCAATGATATTGTAATAAAAAATTGGTATGTGAGTGACAGAGAGACCCTTAGCGATCATAACTACATTTTGTTTGAGGTACATGAGAACAGAAAATCGGACAAACTAAGTGAGAAAGTAGTCGACAGTGGGTGGAATATGAGGAAGCTAGATACTGCAAGCCTAAGTCAAATAGTTTCTAATATTCCAGTAAATGCACCTACACCAGATTCAAAAAGTTTTTATGAAATACTCGCGAACATATGCAATGCCTCA
This sequence comes from Galeruca laticollis, assembly GCA_963921935.1. NCBI lineage: Eukaryota > Metazoa > Arthropoda > Insecta > Coleoptera > Chrysomelidae > Galeruca > Galeruca laticollis. The sequence goes on along the minus strand of OY998180.1, from coordinate 1,986,633 downwards.
ATGCCAAAAAGAAAGAGCCACCCAAGAGGTAATCCGGTATATTGGTGGTCGCGGGAAATCGCAGACCTCAGAAAGGAATGCAAAAGAAAAAGAAGAATCTGCACAAGAAACAACAGAAGATATGAACCAGAAGTCAAACAACAGTTACAAGATAAGTACAAAGAATCCAAAAAACAGTTGAGAAATGCTATAAAAAAAGCCAAGCAGGTCTGCTGGAACAATATCTGTGCAGGTATAAACTCCGATATATGGGGCAATGGCTATAAAATAGCTATGAAGAGGATCATTGGCTACCCTCCGAAACCCCAACTAGCGGCAGATACTATACATAAAGTGGTAAGGCACCTCTTTCCGATACATGAGGAGGTACATTTCGAATGTAGAAAAACCCCTTACTCCCTAGATTTTACGGAGGAAGAACTGAAAATGGCAAATCAGAAGCTAAAAACTAACAAGGCACCAGGTCCAGGAAATATCCATGCAGAAATTCTGAAATACCTCATTGACAGCAAGACGGACTTTGTTCTAAGATTCTACAACTCACTTGGCGATACAAAATACTTTCCGAAAGAATGGAAGCAGGTCAGACTGGTACTGCTTGACAAAGGTAAAAAAGCACCAGAGGACCCTTCTTCATATCGTCCCGTATGTCTCTTAGATGTGGAAGGGAAAGTTTTTGAAGACATAATTTTGGCTAGACTTAAGAAGGAACTGGAACGTACAGGCGGCCTTGCTGAAAGACAGTACGGCTTCAGGGAAAAAAGGCAAACCGTAGATGCTATCATAGACGTCATAAAAATTGCAAAACAGGCTTGGGATTTCTCTCCACAAAATAGAAAAATATGCGCTGTGATAACTTTAGACGTAAGGAATGCCTTTAATAGTGCTGTCTGGCAGATAATCTTAAATAAGCTAAGAAATAGAGGAATTAATGAAGACCTACTTGCGTTGATAGCATCATACCTCTCCGAACGAGAAATCATAATCGGATATGAGGGCATTGAGGAAAATATAGAAATAAGTAGCGGTGTTCCGCAGGGTTCGGTTCTTGGCCCTACACTTTGGAATATACTATACGATCATCTGCTTACGATGGACTTGCCAAAAGACGTCACCCTTATAGGCTTCGTTGATGACATAGCAATGGTGATTGTGGATAAACAAGAGAAAGGCCTTATGGAAAAAGCAAATCTGGGAGTTCTGATGGTGTCAAATTGGATGGAGAACAACTCTCTCAGTCTAGCACCGGAGAAAACAGAAGCTGTGCTGCTTACTGGAAGAGCTCGAGTGAGTCCTGTATCTTTCAACATTCATGGAAATAAAATCACTCCAAAGGGGTCGGTGAAATATCTAGGTGTATGGTTGGATCCAAAGCTTCCATTCTCAGAACATATACATCGTACGAATGAGAAAGTGGAGAAAACAGTATCTGCCTTGTCCAGTCTTATGCCCAATGTGGGAGGCCCAAAAGCTTTAAAAAGGCGAATCTTAGCTTCTGTGGCTCAATCTCAGATCCTCTATGCCGCCCCAGCGTGGTGCGCTGTTACGTATAATAAAAGACTTAAAAGAAAACTAGTTAGCATACAGAGGCTGATGTCGATCAGAGTGGCTAGTGCGTATAGGACAATATCTGCTGAAGCATTGGGAGTGATAGCTGGTATCCCCCCCATTGACCTCTTGATTGAAGAAAGAAAGGCGATTTAACCTAACCGAAACGTTGCACGTACATCCTTAAAGACATGTTGGCAAGAGCGCTGGAAAACTAGTACGAAGGGACGATGGACTTACAAAATAATTCCAGATATCGAAGAGTGGATAAACGGATTATGTGGCGAAGTCGACTACTTTCTGACGCAAGCAATCTCAGGGCACGGTTGCTTCAAGTCATTCCTTCACAAGAGGAAGAAATCGGACACTGATCGCTGTCAGTACTGTAAGAACGTGGACGACGTAGAGCACACGTTGTTCCTTTGTCCCAAATGGGAAGAGATCAGAGCAGGGTACCAAGAAGAGAGAAATAACTTGTTTACCATTGAAAATTTTTCAAGAGACTTAGTTGACGGTGAAAATGCATGGAAAAGTTCATATAAAGTAGTAAGAACAATTATCGAGATCAAGGAAAAAGAGATGTACTCAGTGAGCTGAACAGCATACCTGCCACCACATCGAAGTAATGCGAGAGCGGTTCCAATGTGGTGTGTCAGAGATAACGAGGAGAGGTTTTTAGTCGGTAAGAATCCGACACTACCAGCAACAACATCACTGGTGTCTTATGTAAGATTTTCCTCTCCATTGAAAAAAAAATTAAAATATATATATATATATATATATATATATATATATATATATATATACATATATATACAGTGTTGGGAAATTTATGGGGGCACATATGTTTTATCATCAATGTGTTAGAAAGAAACAAAAAACATATAAATTCAGTGTATCATTCTTTTTCGCTATCAGGATATCATAAAGTGGAAAACGTGCAATTACTGTATATCTGTAAAGGCGTGGTAAAAGTATACTTCCACCACGTGTAAAGGTATGTCTGGTAGGCACCGCTTTCGAGAGACGTGTAATGTGGACAGTTTAGTTTATTCATTGAGAAATAATAAGATTGTACTAAACTGATAGCTTAATGCAATGAACAATAAAAAAATCAACATTACTTTCGTTTATCCCTTCATGATTAATTTACAAAGAAATAATTCAGCACTAATAATCTAATTCACTATATTAGTTCGGTTAGTATTGGAATAAATAACATATCATGCGAAATAAAATTTGTATTAATAATAATATGTGCTTCCAAATATCTCAATTCTCATTTTTTGCTAACAGGATCTTATAAATGGAAAACCCACAACGCCGGCCCCTTAAAAATTATTTGTAGCTACTAACAGTATTGCCAATTTTCATTGTATATTTATATTAACTGTAAAATACATTGTTCTAACACGAGAACAAGTTATAAGAAGATTTAAATTATGATAATTCAAGAGGTTGTAACAGATCAAGATATAATTAATTCCATCAATTCGTTGAATATTTTATTGTATTGCTGGAAATTGTTCTAGTTTTCAGTTTTAAAGCGGTTAAAACCTTCACTTTTTTTCAGATTTGGCAACGTGAAATTGGTCTCGAAACATCTGCTGTGTTTCGAATGTGTTACTAAAAAAAATTTGGTATCTTTATCGTTTGTATGCAAATGAGAACGAATTCTCAGTGTAAATACACACACAGTACAAATTAAAAAAAAAACGAAAATTGAAATAAAATCGTATTCTATTAAAAATGCCTAGAATTTTTATATAAAAGTAATATTATGATATGTAATAAATTAAAGAATAAAACTTCTTAATTCTTCAATGAGCTTAAATCAAATGTTCGAATAAACCCCCGTTTTTAGCTAAGCAGTAACCGAGACGGTCATAGAATTCTTGACGAACACGTATGAGCATTTCAGGTATTATTTGCATACAAATTTGTGAAATTTGTTGCCATACTTCATTTAGAGAAGTGGCTCTGTTTTCTTGGAACCCATAAATTATCGATTTCATATAACCCCAGAAAAAGGAAACGTTGGGAGCCAGATCTGGAGATCTCGCAGGCCATCTTATGTTACCATTCGTGGAGATTATTCGATTGGGAAATTGTGTATTTAAAAAAATTATTGCTAGACGATAATTATGTGATGCACAACCGTCATGTTGGTACCAGATATCATTGAACTTGCCACCTAATTGTATAAGAGCAGTAGTAATTTGATTTTCCAGCATGTCCAAATATTTTTGTCCGGTTAAATTGCGGTCAATAAAAAATGGTCCAATTAAATGTTCACCTAATATTCCAGCCCAAACATTTAACTTTTGGGGATATTGAGTTCTATTATTGTAATGTTTGTGTAAGTTTGTCCTTGACCAATATCGAATAACGGATGAGTTATGTGCACCGTGTATGGGAAAAGTCGATTCATCTGTGAACAAAATATTTTTCGAAAAGTTTGCGTCCAATTGTATTATTTCCATAAGTATTTCACAAAATTCCATTCTACGAAATTGATCGTCTGGAAAAATTTCATGGCTCTTTTTCAATTTGAAACTACTATAACCATTTTTTTAATACAGTCCGAATCCTTTGCTAAATTAGTGGACGATTGTAGGGGATTATTTTCCACACTGGCACAAATTAAAATATCCCCTTCTTCTTTTTCGTGTTGGGTTTGACGATTTTGTGTACGCGGTCCATGTTTAGTAGGATTGACACATCCATGCTCTTCAAAATTTTTTATAACCGTTCTCACTTGTTTTTTGCTAATTGGTTGGGCATTTTCGAATGCCACAATAAACAAATTTTCTGCTATTTCTCGATAGGAATGACCCTGGTAGTACCATTTTACAATTTGCACTTTATGGTGTACCTGCATACTGATTTTAATAAGATTTGCAAAAGATCGTTACTCATTCGCAAACAATCGTTTAGTGAAGTACCCAGATTGTACAGTTAAACATATTCAAGAGGCGCACGCGCGATTCGTATTCGTCTGGTATAATAATCTATGCTGGCTTTCAATTCTCTGTCTCATGATTGTCCTTCTCTAACACACTGGTAACGCCATGTGACCATTATAATGTCCCTTTGGCCGTGAGAGGTTATCATTTTACGTTGAAATTAAATGTGACCGACTTTTCTCACAAATAAGAAGGACATTTTTAAGGTCACTACAATATAACGCGTGGATCGAAAATGAAGAGATGCAAACGAAATCGTTTTATCAGAAGCGTAGGAAACAGGCGGTTTACATTGAGATATTTTAAAAACCAGAATACAGTTGAACAAATTTCAGCATACGACTTATTTCTCATTTTATGATATCCTGTTAAAGAAAATGGTGATACACTGAATACACTTGTTTTGTTACAACATATTGTCGCTTTTGGACTCTGTATTGTTGCCATAGATTATTCCTTATGATGTTAATGAAAATTATTATGCTTATATTCATTAATTGTACCCTCAATATCGACGAATATATTTTTTTTAGCTATCTTCCAGTGATTTTTTAGTGGTACTTATTTCATATACCTACTAGGTAGGTTTTAGTTTATGGTTCAAATCATATTACCGTGTACTACCCGAACTGATAATTTATTACTACTGAATTATTTCTTTGTAAATTAATCATGAAGGGATAAATGAAAGTAATGTTGATTTTTTTATTGTTCATTGCATTAAGCTATCAGTATAGTACAATCTTATTACTCCTCAATTAATAAACTAAACTGTTCACATTACACATCTGTATTTCTAACATTAACTTCTTTCATTGCGATAATGAGTTGTTTATACAACATTTTGCTTTGGTAAAGTAACTAGTAATAGCCTGAAGGCATTTCTAATTTGTTCATTTAAAACTGTAAGTAAAAGCCAGACATGAGAACTACTGTACGCTTCTCGAAGGCGGTGCCTACCAGACATCCCATTACACAGTTATTTCGTTTCTCACTTTATGATACCCTGTTAGTAGCGAAGAGGAGTAATACACTGAATTTATATGTATTTTGTCTCTTCCTAACACATTGACGGTAAAACGTATGTTCCCTCGTAATGTTCCCAACACTGTATATATATATATATATATATAAATTTCGATTTTCTACTACACCTGTTTTAGTCGAAATTTCAATAATTTCGACTTATTGGCTTGACCGTTCTTCGAAGGGCAAAACAACTACATTCCTGGCTAATTCCACGCAAAATATTGAATTACATCCCTTTCGAAAACCGTGACGTCGATCGGGCATTTTGCCGATACGGACATCTGTGGTGATTCGCAACTGATAGCGGAAGAGGATAGTACACTTACGCGTTTCGACCTTCTTGGGTCTCTTCAAGAGTGCCGTTATGCCTTCCAGTTCAGAATCTCTAATCCGAACTGAAGATTACACCCTGCGACAACCTCTCTTGGTTCGTGTAGTTACACAAGCGAGAAGTAGTCAGTTGGCGCCATCTTCACTTCCAGCTGCGAACCAACACCTCAGATAAATGCGACCGTATTAGTCGTATTAAATAAAAATGAATATAATTTCATAAAATACGAGGTGCTATATGAAATATAAATTTCGGTTTTCTACTACACCTGTTTTAGTCGAAATTTCAATAATTTCGACTTATTGGCCTGACCGTTCTTCGAAGGGCAAATCAACTACATTCCTGGCTAATACCACGCAAAATATTGAATTACATCCCCTTCGAAAACCGTGACGTCGATCGGCCATTTTGCCGATACGGACATCTGTGGTGATTCGCAACTGATAGCGGAAGAGCATAGTACACTTACGCGTTTCGACCTTCTTGGGTCTCTTCAAGAGTGCCGTAATGCCTTCCAGTTCAGAATCTCTAATCCGAACTGAAGATTACACCCTCCGACAACCTCTCTTGGTTCGTGTAGTTACACAAGCGAGAAGTAGTCAGTTGGCGCCATCTTCACTTTCATCTGCGAACCAACACCTCAGATAAATGCGACCGTATTAGTCGTATCAAATAAAAATGAATATAATTTCATAAAATACGAGGTGCTATATGAAATATAAATTTCGATTTTCTACTACACCTGTTTTAGTCGAAATTTCAATAATTTCGACTTATTGGCCTAACCGTTCTTCGAAGGGCAAAACAACTTTCGAAGGGGATGTAATTCAATATTTTGCGTGGTATTAGCCAGGAATCTTATTACTCCTCAATTAATAAACTAAACTGTTCACATTACACATCTGTATTTCTAACATTAACTTCTTTCATTGCGATAATGAGTTGTTTATACAACATTTTGCTTTGGTAAAGTGACTAGTAATAGCCTGAATGCATTTCTAATTTGTTCATTTAAAACTGTAAGTAAAAGCCAGACATGAGAACTACTGTACGCTTCTCGAAGGCGGTGCCTACCAGACATCCCATTACACAGTTATTTCGTTTCTCACTTTATGATACCCTGTTAGTAGCGAAGAGGAGTAATACACTGAATTTATATGTATTTTGTCTCTTCCTAACACATTGACGGTAAAACGTATGTTCCCTCGTAATGTTCCAAACACTGTATATATATATATATATATATATATATATATATATATATACATATATATATATAAATTTCGATTTTCTACTACACCTGTTTTAGTCGAAATTTCAATAATTTCGACTTATTGGCTTGACCGTTCTTCGAAGGGCAAAACAACTACATTCCTGGCTAATACCACGCAAAATATTGAATTACATCCCTTTCGAAAACCGTGACGTCGATCGGGCATTTTGCCGATACGGACATCTGTGGAGATTCGCAACTGATAGCGGAAGAGCATAGTACACTTACGCGTTTCGACCTTCTTGGGTCTCTTCAAGAGTGCCGTTATGCCTTCCAGTTCAGAATCTCTAATCCGAACTGAAGATTACACCCTCCGACAACCTCTCTTGGTTCGTGTAGTTACACAAGCGAGAAGTAGTCAGTTGGCGCCATCTTCACTTCCAGCTGCGAACCAACACCTCAGATAAATGCGACCGTATTAGTCGTATTAAATAAAAATGAATATAATTTCATAAAATACGAGGTGCTATATGAAATATAAATTTCGATTTTCTACTACACCTGTTTTAGACGAAATTTCAATAATTTCGACTTATTGGCCTGACCGTTCTTCGAAGGGCAAAACAACTACATTCCTGGCTAATACCACGCAAAATATTGAATTACATCCCTTTCGAAAACCGTGACGTCGATCGGGCATTTTGCCGATACGGACATCTGTGGTGATTCGCAACTGATAGCGGAAGAGCATAGTACACTTACGCGTTTCGACCTTCTTGGGTCTCTTCAAGAGTGCCGTTATGCCTTCCAGTTCAGAATCTCTAATCCGAACTGAAGATTACACCCTCCGACAACCTCTCTTGGTTCGTGTAGTTACACAAGCGAGAAGTAGTCAGTTGGCGCCATCTTCACTTCCAGCTGCGAACCAACACCTCAGATAAATGCGACCGTATTAGTCGTATTAAATAAAAATGAATATAATTTCATAAAATACGAGGTGCTATATGAAATATAAATTTCGATTTTCTACTACACCTGTTTTAGTCGAAATTTCAATAATTTCGACTTATTGGCCTGACCGTTCTTCGAAGGGCAAAACAACTACATTCCTGGCTAATACCACGCAAAATATTGAATTACATCCCCTTCGAAAGTTGTTTTGCCCTTCGAAGAACGGTTAGGCCAATAAGTCGAAATTATTGAAATTTCGACTAAAACAGGTGTAGTAGAAAATCGAAATTTATATTTCATATAGCACCTCGTATTTTATGAAATTATATTCATTTTTATTTAATACGACTAATACGGTCGCATTTATCTGAGGTGTTGGTTCGCAGATGAAAGTGAAGATGGCGCCAACTGACTACTTCTCGCTTGTGTAACTACACGAACCAAGAGAGGTTGTCGGAGGGTGTAATCTTCAGTTCGGATTAGAGATTCTGAACTGGAAGGCATTACGGCACTCTTGAAGAGACCCAAGAAGGTCGAAACGCGTAAGTGTACTATGCTCTTCCGCTATCAGTTGCGAATCACCACAGATGTCCGTATCGGCAAAATGGCCGATCGACGTCACGGTTTTCGAAGGGGATGTAATTCAATATTTTGCGTGGTATTGGCCAGGAATGTAGTTGTTTTGCCCTTCGAAGAACGGTCAGGCCAATAAGTCGAAATTATTGAAATTTCGACTAAAACAGGTGTAGTAGAAAATCGAAATTTATATTTCATATAGCACCTCGTATTTTATGAAATTATATTCATTTTTATTTATTACGACTAATACGGTCGCATTTATCTGAGGTGTTGGTTCGCAGCTGAAAGTGAAGATGGCGCCAACTGACTACTTCTCGCTTGTGTAACTACACGAACCAAGAGAGGTTGTCGGAGGGTGTAATCTTCAGTTCGGATTAGAGATTCTGAACTGGAAGGCATTACGGCACTCTTGAAGAGACCCAAGAAGGTCGAAACGCGTAAGTGTACTATGCTCTTCCGCTATCAGTTGCGAATCACCACAGATGTCCGTATCGGCAAAATGGCCGATCGACGTCACGGTTTTCGAAGGGGATGTAATCCAATATTTTGCGTGGTATTAGCCAGGAATGTAGTTGTTTTGCCCTTCGAAGAACGGTCAGGCCAATAAGTCGAAATTATTGAAATTTCGACTAAAACAGGTGTAGTAGAATATCGAAATTTATATTTCATATAGCACCTCGTATTTTATGAAATTATATTCATTTATATATATATATATATATATATATATATATATATATAAATATATATAAGAACAAAGACAACAATGGGCCCACATGGAAGTGGAATATATAAATATGTAAAGGGAGGCTACATCATAACAAAATGGTTGAATAAGCTGCATATGATGATGATGATGATGAAGAACAAAGAATGCCGCGTGAATTCAACAAAAGAGCAAACAACAAGTGTTTCCATGTGTAGGTATGGCACGAAAAAAGAAATAGGCTACAGATAAAGAGTGCTAACCGTAAATATGCATGTTCCTGGCTCATTAGCTGTCATCAGTACGGTATAACCATGTAAGGGTGTGAAACTTGGGAGCAAAGATGTCGACTGAAACATGGCAAAACACAAAAATGTTATTTCGTCATTTTATCTTTCGAAACTTTTATTTTCTTTGATTTTAGGTTAAACTGATTCAATTGGATTTTGAACCTATTTGTTCTCTCGCAATCCCACAATCATTTGATAATTCATTTCTTCATTATAATTTTCATCTGATATTAGTGAATTCATCAGTCCATGTACAAAAATTATGTTTATTTTTTGTATTATGCAAATGGATGAATTATGTTTGTAATAATATCCACACCTACATAGAGACATAGAGATCGTTGAATCTAAAAAATAATGATGTGGTCTTATTGTATCCCAATGGTAAGTTTTATATTTCAGTGTAAGCCATGAAACCTTATCAAATGTCTTCACCAATAAATAAAGCTCTGTTTGAAGAACATTTATGAAATATATTCTCAAGGACTCTTGATAATTGATTTTTCTATACCAATATATTCGTCATTATGAAATTGGAAATAATTTCCACCAAAAAAAAATCGACAAAGAGTATGAAATATCCTGTTCAACTGTATAAATAACATAATTTTTCAAAAGGAAAATTCTTACCAATGCTAGAATACCAAATAGAAGAATTCTGTACTATAGATATTCCCAAAATGTATAACAATTTGTGGCATAATTTAGATTTTGCTTTAAATTCGTTTACGGCATACAAATTTGACTGTTTCTAAACATTATTTATATAATTTTCGGGAATGTTACACTAATTATTCAATCACCTAGTTAATAGATAAATTGATATATTCAATCAAACCAAGTATAGTGATAGTAACTTACATTTTTTAAATTCCTTTGTAATCGTACACCCATTATAGGTATATTCAACAAAGCAACATGCAACTGTTAACCATATTCCTTGATGTCAAACTTTGAGAGAAGTAGCTCATGTTATTTGTATAGATCACATGATATACTATATATGCGAAAAGAACTGCCTCAATTTTGATTTCAGTATACAACTAAGAGCCTACACTGAGATAACTCATTGAGGGTATTCAAACACAATAAAATTTTTGTTTAAGTGAGTGAAGTAACATGAGTTTTGAAATGCTTATTGCTTTTATATAATTTTGGAATTCGTGATTGATCAAAGTTATTTTTATTCTCCATAATTATAAATTCGAGTACGATACACATAGTACTTTTTTGAATGTAAGTATGAATATGAGTTCCGGTGAAGGCAGAATGTTGTTGAATTGTTAGTATTATTCCAATATAATTTAAAATTTTTATTAATTTTCCAATCTATTCTCTGTAAAATATTGGGATCCTTGTTGTTATAATGTATAGACGCAATTGTCCATAATTTTAAATATATGTGTCTATGTACGGTTTTTATTAATAGTTTCTGTTTGTAATTATGCGAGAGACCCATGTTTCCCGATAAATGATGTAATTAAATTGAAAGGACAGTTGAGAATTCGTAATATACAATTTCACCACTGTGGAAATGTCCCAAAAGAAATAATAATTTCCCTTTATTAAATTTCCATCTGGCAACCTAAACCAGAACGAGACAAAATCATAAGTTATTTGATAGCTTGCTCGATTCCACAAGCAATTTATCATCTAACTGATATATTAACTATTTTGTGGTAGTCGGAGATCCGAAGTAAGCTCCTAAAGTCGTTCTCACAAATTTTGCAAAGAACTCCTGCTCTGACCTTCGACCAGGAACAGCTGGAGATTCACATTGTTTCATTAACTATTATGCTTAGACACGGGAAAGAAATTGTATCCATTTATCAGTTAATAAATAGTGATTTATTGATTAATACATTATCAAGTATCTTCTTGTTACATTATAAACGAGATATGCTATCAAAGATGTAGATATATAATACTAGGTCTTTGAAGAAAAGATGATCTCATATTGATTCATAAGGCTTTACACTATATTATATTGTAGTGATCATTAACCCCGAAGGTTAGAAACAATTCATACGAACTGATATGAACTCAGATCATATCGAGGTTGATACAACTCAATCAATTGTTTAACTGACTATAATATTGTAATGAACAAAACACATGTTAGTACGATATATTTTCAACTAAGTGTAAACTTATTTAAAAACATTGCTCAAATTATTTACGATAAGAATAAGAATCGTAAACATCACCCAGTGATACTTGTCGAGATGTTTAATTCCACCCTATACTCCAGATTGGTCCACAATTACTTTAATTCATGTAATTATGTCGAAATTCATGGTCGTTATCCATCATATAAACTATCAACAATTCATACAACGCAAGGTTATCCTGCCATGTCCTGCTCAAACAGTATTGACACAACACGTGGCGATCCTGCAAACAAAATGTACTCAATGATCCTGCAAACAAAAGGTATCTATTAATCCCGTGGATAAACGAATTTGTTAATACATGTCATATATCAACGTCGTTGGTTGGTTATTGAAAATGTGTGTTGAAGCAACGAAACAAGAATTTACTGAAAATGGAGCAGTTAACAACAACTTTATAGTACAAGAAGCATTCAACATACAACATACAGTTTTACTGTATATAATACCAGTAGTAGCGGTACTTACATTAATTTGGTCCATTTGGAAAACGGCAGCTCAAGAGGACATCACGAGAAGCATCGGAACACAACAAACAACAGGAACCTTCAGAGTATAGAAATTGTAAGTTATACAGGGTGTCACGCATAAGAACCGACACAGAGCATAAGTGTATAGGGGAGCCCAAAATATGACGATTGGGGGCAATTTACCTCTATACCAAGATGCGTCCCTGAGGAGGTATAGGGCCTCAAAGTGGGGCCCAAAATTTCGAAAAAAATTAACTTCTTTGCAACCCCTTACCTTAAAAATACCAAATTTGGTACACTGTATAAGACTCTTAAGAGCATTAAGTAATGGTAAGTAGAAGGCGATCGAACCAGTCTGAGGAGTTAATTAGGGGTAACCTAACCTTAAAATTTCACATAATTTTTTTATCTGTTATTCGATTTGAAAACTTTTATTATGATACCATGGATAACTTAATTCTTAAACTTTTTTTACTCTTGTAATTTTGCACAATACTTTGTCATTTTCGAGGAAAAATCCACAACAAAAACACAAAATATTTTACAAAACAATTTGCAAGAGTAACATCTGCAGAACGATGCGATTCAACAACGGCAGTTCTTTGTATGTCAGCTGCTGGCAATTTCATTCTACCAATGCTAATTTATTGTAGAGTTCGTATGAAGCCCGCACTTATGGATGGCGCTCCCCCTGGATCAATTTATGCATGTTACCCATCTGGTTCGATGAGAATGGAGGTCTTTAGCTCTTTGTTTGACCCTTTCCTGGGCCATACAAAACCAACCAAAGAAGATCCGACACTTATTTTAGACAGCCCCTTATCGTACACAAAAAACTTGAATGTCTTTTTAAAAACAAGGGAAAATAATGTATCATACTATGCCTGCCACCACACTATACCCACAAGTTACAACCTTTAGAAGTGGGTGTGATGTATCCATTGAGTGTTTATCACAACCAATCCTTAGAAAAATGGATGAACAATCATCCAGGAAGGGTGGTGACTGTGTTCCAAATTAGCTAAATTTTCTCAGAATCCTACCTTAAAGCTGCTGTTCCCTCAAATGCCATTCATGGATTCTAAAAATATGGCATAGTTCCTTTAGACCCGGATGTTTTTAATGAAACAGCTTTTGTAGCTGCAGTAACGACTGATCAACCAGAAATGGACAGTCAACTAGTAGATGGACAACTCAAAGAAACTTCACAAACCTCAACAGCTGATCGTGCGGATCGTGTGCCTCTAGTATCCCAAGAAACTTCACAGATAATAGTTCCAAATGATGAGAACTCACAGATCAGGGTTTCGCCAATTCCTTCCACATCAAAGCAATCAGTTTTGGACGGCTCATCTGGTAGTGTCGGTCCGTGTAGCATCATGCCAGTTCCACACATGACTGAGAGGAGATGCACCAAGGAAAAATCATCTGGAGGCACAGTAACACTCACAAGCACTCCTTATAAAAATCAGTTGGGGGGAGATAAAAAAAAGAAAGCTGATGATGAAACGAAAAAAGCAAATCGAGTAGCGAAAATAAAAACGGGATTTGGGAATAAACTTGATAAAGAAAAATATAGAAAGTTAAACGTGGAGAGTAAAGTAAACCGAAAGAGGAAGGAAACCATACCACAAGATGCATCTGGCACTTCATCTGATGTCAGTGATACTAAATGTTTGTATTGCCAGAATAAGTTTTCTAACAATCAGAATGGAGAAGATTGGGTCCGATGCGCATCATGTGTACCGAATGGAGTCATGAAGAGTGTGCTGGAATTGAAAGTGATGACGCTGATAATCATACCTGTGAGTTTTGCCGTGATATTCGCAAAAATGTAAGACTTAACTAAAAGATATGTTACCAATATCTATAGTGTTCATTAAAAGAAGAATGTATTTTGTTTTTATAATTTGTTAGAATAATAGTTAATTTAAATCTCGATTAAATAAATCTGTTTTGTAAGTGGTGGGTAAAATGGTCATATTGTACACACTAATGTACAAAATGATCCTTTTGTAACATTATGTATTATTTTTCTTCACCTACTGCCATTTTGCAATAAAAAATTCACTACATTAGGAAGTGAATGTGAATGAGGGATACTAGTTAATCACCAACGGAATTTTATTTTGAACGAATATTTATGAGTTGTTTGCTGAATTTTCGTTAGGGGGATCGTTTTGTACACATTTCCCCTACGTGACAGGAAATTCAGATTATGCTGATAGTATTTCAAGAATATCGATAGAACAGTTCAAAGACTTATACATAGAGAATCACTAGAACTCAGACTCGTAAGGAGAGCACTCAGAAAATAAAATAGTGTTAACATGAACATAAGGCACAGGAACTGCCAATAGAAAAACTTGCGTCATAAAATTTTTAAATAACTTAGTGGTTCATAAATTAATAATCTCACATTTTGAAGAAAACCGTATCTTGCTAAGGTTGAGCGTACGGATCAAAAACAGGTTGAAATTTAGCGAAGCTTTAAATACCGAATTGTACAACTTCGACTTAGGACGCACGTTAGTGAAGCTTGATAAGCTATTGGTGGAAAAGAAGGTAAACAGAATTAAGATATTGAAAACAATCATATTTTCAAGAGATATGCAGTACAAAAATGTATAAATGAAGGTAACAAAGTTCTAAAAAATATACAAATATGCATTTGGGAGGTACCAAGAATGGTTGCAACGGTTTATTTTTAATTGAGACCTTTCTTTGGTAACAAATATTAAATTATCCTCGATTGTTATAAATATTGTAATTTAATTATTATCAATTTATTTATTTTTCCTATACTTACTACGCAAGAACTGATATTTCCTTAAAATAATTCTCTTGGGATATTCCGTATGACCTATCTAACCTTTATTCTTATATGCTGATATTGAATTTGACACATCCAATGCCACCTTGGGCCAAGGTACCTAATTAGTAGAATCGATCTACTAAAACTGGAAACTCGCTTGTAGCTACCTCGAAGCATAATACTAGGCAGTACCCACCAATTCTTTCGCGTGAGGGCAGAAGACACCCATCCGTGACGCATTCTCAATGACAGATGATAGTCAAAATTATTATGAAAATCAAGAACAATACTCCGATAATTCACTTGATTATCAAGAATATTACCAAGAAATTAACTCCAGTGCTCCTGACTATTATACTGTTAATAGTGAAATAGTTGAAAACTATTATACTGCTGATAGTGATCCTAACTCTGATAATGGTGTACCATATTGCAATACGAATGAAGACGAAACTTTCGATTATAGCTATATCGAACAAGACAATTTTAATTATAATAATGAAAATTTTCACAATTTTGATTCTGATAACCTCCTAAATCCAAATCATGATTATTATCAGGATTTTCGACAAGGCCCTTTACAAACGAAACCCCCAGATCCGCTAAACGATCAAACTTCAAATTTGTCGATCCCAGACCTCAGTTCACAAATTCAAACCATGAGTTTGAACAGTCCAGAATCGGACTGCCTCGAACAGATGTTCATGTAAAAAATACCTTACCAGTAAATTCCAAAAACTTATACTTTATTAAAGACAGAACAAACACTTATAAAATTCTAATTGATACAGGTGCTGGATTATCAATTTTTAAACCCAAAACATGCGAAAATTATAGAAATCGATCCCCTGAAAATGTAATTATTCAAGGTATAACGAACCAAAAAATAAGAGTTAACGAATCAACCCTTATTCCGTTTAAACCTAACGATCCACACAGAGTATTTATTTGTAATTTAGATATTGATTTTGATGGATTATTAGACATGGATTTTTTAGAACATTATAATTATATAGTTGATGTAAAAAATAAACAACTTATTACTGATTTCAAAATTCTACCATTATTTAAAGTAAAAGATCGGCGGGCGTAATTTCGGCCGGTAATCCCTTGGCCTACCTGCATAAATCAAAGGGTACCATTTATGACAGGGGTAATTTCGGCCGAGGGGTTGATGTTTACGATGAGATTAAAATATTGGTAATTACGCTTAATAGTTTCTGTAAAATATTAGTTGTGTATTTATTTGGAAATACCTAATCCTGTGTACCTGTCGGAAATACCTTTAATTTACTTATCTCTTTATTCTAATAACTATGTTGTACCTACTTAAGATTATTCCTTTAAATGTATAAAATTCACAAATAACAGGTATAAAATTATTATAGCTAGTCAGTATTATAATTTATCTTTAAGCTTCTAGTCGATAGAAAGCATAAAATATATTATTTGTATACGATGGCATCAGTTTCAGTAATTAAGAGTTCACGCGGTTGTGACTTACTAGTTGTAGAAAAGTTACAGTTTTGTAAACAGGACGTATTAAAAAGTGGTGAAGTACGTTGGAGGTGTATAAAGAAAAATTTAAGATGTTTAGCCAAACTGTACACTGTTGGTGCGGAATACACAGTTACTAGAAGTGCATGAATCCACAACCACGAGTCCGATGAAACTACGTTGGAGAGAAAAATAGTGACGACTTCATGCAAGCGCAAAGCTGAGGAAGACATATCGGAGAAACCTTCAAAAATTATTAAAAGCGTTCTTTCAAATCATTTGCCAGAGAATTTGTCATCGATAGATGTCAGTCTAATAAGAAGAAATTTGTACAACAGCCGCCGTAAGCTCTTACCAGCCCTGCCTAAGGATATTCACGATGTACATTCTGTACTCGATAGTTATGGACCGAAAACCACAACAGGTGAAAATTTTTTGTTTATTAACAGCACAGCTGATAATATCATTGTTTTTTCTTGCCATACAAATATAATAAGTTTATGTAAAATGAAAGATTTTTACATGGATGGCACATTTTCTTATTGTACAAAATATTTTTATCAGTTATTTACCATCCATGGACTGGAAAATGGGCATTATGTTCCTCTTTTGTATTGTCTGTTGCCCAATAAGACCAGTGACACATATATGAGACTTTTTCTGTTGGTAAAATCTAAAATTTTTGAACTTTATAATATTGTTTTTGAACCGAAGGAAATCGCAATTCATAACGCATTAAAAGTTGTCTTTCCCAAAACCAAACTAAATGGTTGTAGATTCCACTTGCACCAGGCGTGGTATAGGAAAATACAATCATTAGGGTTAACCCAAATGTATAAAGATAAAAACTGCGAGGAAAGCAAATGGCTTACTCATACTTTTGGGCTAACTTATTTAGACCCCTCTGAAGTTGAAGATTGTTTCATATTTGATCTCATGTCATACAAACCGGACCATAAACTTATAGATAAATACGCAGACTATTTATTAGAAAACTACATAGCGCCAGAATCTCATTTTCCACCAAATATATGGGCATATGAAAACCCATCAATTAAAAGAACCACAAATGCCTGCGAATCATTCCATTCGCACTTTAATTCTAGTTTTTATTCAAGTCACCCTTCTATATTTATTTTTATAGAAAAATTAGAAGATTGTCAGATCGATGCATATTTAAAAATAAAAAATTTAAATATTCCAGCAAAAATTAAAGACAAACAAGTAAAAAACAAACTAAAATTTATCGAAAACATGGTAAATATGCTTCGATCTGACAATATTTCTAGAATTAATTTCGTTAAATCTGTATCACATCAAAACGTTTTTTAAAAATTTATAGTTTACCTAAGTTATAGAAATAAGTTGATGTAATAATTTTATTGAAATAAAGAAATATTTTAATATAAAGCATTCTGTTATTTTATTTGATTTGCGGCCGAAAATACCTATGAGATAAGGAAGCAACTTAAAACGTCCGGCCGAATTTACCTACCGGCTTTTAGTACCTGCCCTTTTTCCGGCCGAAATTACATCCGCCCGTAAAAGATCATGAAACTACCAATATTTCAATCGAAAACCAATTTCCACAAATTTACAAAAATTGAATTTCCATTGAACCTAGGACTGAACAAATCTTTGAACTAAAATGAGATTTAGTTATTACTGATGCTATACTGGTAGGTCAAGAAGTGGAGAAAGTTAAACTACCAAACGCATTAGTTAAAATAAATGAAAAAGGAGAATTTTTTGTTTCAGTATTAAATGTTAATTGTATACCTAAAACCGTAACATTTTCAAAACTTTACCTAGAACCATATGAAATAAATACTGTAAATAATATTCAACTAACTACCCAAGAAATATGGACCGATAGAACATCGGAATGAAAAAATCATCTTAATGAAGAAGAACGAGACTTAATTTCCCAACTTTGTAATGATTTTTTCAACATTTTTTATTTAGAAGGAGACATACTCACTTTCACCAACGAAATAAAACATTCTATAGATACGCAAAATTCTAATCCCACTTATGTTAAATCATATCGCTATTCCCAAATTCATAAACAAGAGGTGAAATATCAGATCAATAGAATGCTTTCACAAAACATTATTCAACCCAGCAATTCTCCATGACCGTGTCCCATGTGCATTGTTCCCAAGAAGCTCGACACATCAGGTAAACAAAAATGGCGTGTTGTCGTAGACTACAGAAAACTGAATGAGGTTACTGTAGACGACAAATACCCGTTACCAAACATTGGAGATTTATTGGACCAGCTTGGTAAGTGTCAATATTTCACGACACTAGATCTTGCATCAGGCTTTCATCAAATTGAAATAATGCCTGAAGATATACCAAATACCGCCTTCACAGTTGAAAACGGACATTTCGAATTCCTCAGAATGCCGTACGGTCTAAAGAATGCACCTTCAACATTCCAGAGGGTCATGGACAATGTCCTTGCTGGAATTCAAAACGAGCGATGTCTTGTCTATATGGACGACATCATCGTCTATTCACCGACAATAATTCAAGAACATATTACCCGCTTAACAGAAGTATTCAAGAGACTTCAAAAAGCTAACTTAAAACTTGGACATTTAATAACGGAAGATGGCGTTAAGCCGTTTCCGGAAAAAATTGAATGCGTCCAAAAATTCCCTCGACCTACAAACCAAAAGGAAATAAAATTTTTGGGACTCGCTGGTTACTACAGAAGATTTATACCGAACTTCACTAAAATTTCGAAACCAATGACAAAACTTTTACAAAAAGATGTCCCATTTAATTTTGACTCCGAATGTCAAAAGTCATTCCAAGAATTAAAGAATGTTTTCACCTCTACTCCGATATTGATATACCCAAACTTTGAAGAACGATTTCTTTAAACTACCGATGCTAGCGCATTTGCAATCGGTGCGGTTTTGTCAAAAGGCCCAATAGGTAAGGATTTACCGATAGCCTATGGGTCTAGGACATTGTGCAAAGCAGAAACCAAATACTCTACGATAGAGAGGGAACTTTTGGCAATTGTGTGGGCAGTTAAACACTTTAGACCCTATTTATATGGCCGAAAATTTACCCTTATAACTGACCACCGTCCAATCTCGATTAGAATATTTAGAGCCAATAGAAAGTGAACAGCGTGAGGTCATAGAGGAAACATATTATGATAGTATTGCTCGCGCAAAGGACTTACTCTGGCAGGGTTTGAACAAGATGGCAACACCACCAACGCCTTTGGTCGCAGCCAGGGATGAGTCAGGGCTGGCTCCAGGTCGTATTTCGTTACAATTACCAGATGTGTCATTACCGGTTTTTTACGGAACTATTGAAACGTGGAAAAGTTTTTTGGATGTATTTAATTGATGCGTAGATAATAGGAAAGATTTAACGGATGCTCAAAAATTTATCTATTTGCGCGGTTGTTGCAAAGGTGCGGCTTTTAAGGTAATTGAGAGATATGATGTGGCAGATGAAAGTTATAAAGAAGCTATAAGAGTTTTAAAAGACAGATTTGAAAATAGAAGGCAATTAGTCGTACATCACGTGAAAGGTCTATTATTTAACTTACCGGAAGTAACAAAACAATCGCACACAAACTTAAGAAATTTATTAGACACGGTTACTGAATATACAAACTTGAGCATGGGATATTTTATTAGTTCAGGTAATTTTGAAAAAGTTAGATAGGTATACTCGGCAAGAGTGGGATAATCTCCAAGACGAGGATGGGTTACCTACATTAGAAAGATTAAAGGGTTTTTTGGTGAAAAAATGTAGCAGATTAGAAGAATCGTTTAACGAAAGGGTATAAATTCAGAAAGAGAATAGTAGTTTTAAGAGTAATGTAAAACATAACACGAAAATAAAAGATATGGATGGTAATAATGAATCACATTTCCTATATCAATGTTCGGAGTTTTTAAAACTGTCTATTGAACAAAAATTGGAAAAGGTTAGAGAGCTAAAAGTATGTTCGAATTGTCTGCGTTTCGGACATTATAAATTTCAGTGCAAATCGAGTGGCTGCAAAAAATGCGGAAACGAGCATAATACTTCTTTACACTTTAGCGACGAGAATAAACACGTACATTCTAGAGTAGAAGAGAATAATTCTCACCATGATACAACGGTATCTAATGATTCTTACATACCAAGCGAATCAAAAGAAAGTTCGTCGTGAATATCGGATAATCAAATAATAAATTTAGCAAAAATATGTCAAGTTTCGAATAATAATAGTTCGCAAGTGTTGTTATCTACAGCTACGGTTTTAATTCAAGACAATACAGGAAATCTTGTATAATGCACGGCATTGTTAGATTCCGGAAGTCAGTTGAATTTAATAACAGAAACATTTTCTAATAAACTTAAACTTTATAGAGAAAACACGTTAATTCCGATCGTAGGTATAGGGCAAACTAAAACAAAAATAAATTACAAGGTAGAAACGAACAATAAATCATGATTAAGTAAGTTTAATGCACATTTGGAATTTTTAGTCATTCCAAAAATAACGGAAAAATTACCCGTAACAGATTTCAATAGCGATTTGATCAAAATTTTTTCATCGATAAATTAACTCCAATGTTAAAATGTCATATACCTGGAAATGTTATTGTCACTTTGCCATCGATAAAAAAGGTGCATCCTTTTTTATCGCGATAAAAACTTCTCTTCCTCAATATCTAGTAAGCGGACGTCACTTTTACACAATGACAATGAGTCGCAATTATTGTTGTTGTTCATCCATATATTCTGTCGTTAATTTATCTTGCCAAAAAACACTCGAGCTTTTCTTTTATTAGATAAATTCCTCTTTGACTCAAAGTTTTGCCAATCACTAAATTTGCTCGAAAAACTGACATTAGATAAAATCGCTCCACCTTCGGTGTCGCGATTTTATCATGTCAGTTTTTCTCGTAAAATTAGTGATTGGCAAAACTGTTTCGTTGCAAAGAGAAATTTATCCGATAAAAAAAAAGCTCTTGTGTTTTTACTGTTGATCAAATTAGCTGATGTTGAATTTAATAAACCCAAAGAAGTCGATATTCTTTTAGGGGCTGAAATATTTTATGATATTTTACAAAACGGTAAATTGAAATTAAGCGAACACGGTCCAGTATTGATAGAAACGCATTTCGGATGGATTCTAACCGGAAGAATCATTAAGAGCGAATTGGTTTCAAATAAATTATGTAACTTTAATCATAACATATCTAATGAAGTTAGACATGGAGTTGACTACGTTTTGGCAACTAGACGAGATTCCTCAGGTAAAATCATTGTCCCTAGAAGATTCCTTTTGCGAGGAATATTTCAAAGATACAACAACTCAAACGCGTGAAAGTAGTTTCATAATAAGATTACCCTTTGCTCATTTACTAGATAAAAACGTAGAAATTGAACTAGGAGATTCCAAGGCAGCAGCCTTAAGAAGGTTTTAAAGCATCGAAACGCGTTTGAAACGAGATAAAGAATTGTTTAAAAATTATTTCGAATTCATGAATGAATATGAAAAACTAAGTCATATGAATTTTAGTGATTATTTTGAAAATATTGATGGTCCTAAAAATATAAGTTTATGCCACATCACCCGGTTATTCGAGAGTCAAGCCTCATTACAAAATGTCGCGTGGTGTTTAACTTATCTCAAAAATCTAATAACGGTTTATCGCTAAATGATATAATATTAACAGGTCCGTATATACAAGACGAGTTGTTTTCTATTGTATTACGTTTAAGGTTAGGACCAATAGTTTTATGCGCGGATATTAAAATGATGTTCCGACAGATATTAGTCGCTCCAGAAGATAGAAAATATCAAAACAAATTTTATGGCGATCTAATAGTGACGAACCGATTAAAGTTTTTGAATTAGCTACTGTAACGTACGGCACTAGTTGTGCACCTTTTCTCGCAACCCGATGTTTAGTAGAGTTAGCTCATAGATTAGATTAGAAATAAATATCCTAGAACGTGTAATGTAATTTTAAAATCCTTTTATATGGACGATCTTTTCGTCAGTATACAAACTCATCAAGAAGCTATGGAAATAGTCCATGAGCTTACCGAAATTTCAGGTAGCGTAGGATTTTTGCTAAGAAAATGGATCTCGAATAAAGATTCTCTCTTTAACGAAATTGCAAACATGGATTCTGATATCGAAAATTTAGTAATTAGACCCGAAACAAAAGAATTAAAAACTTCAGGAATTGCTTGGATTCCTGAACAAGATGCATTGTTATATTCCATTAACAGAAAGTTTGATCATGCATATGTCACTAAACGAGCGATACTTTCAGCAATCGTAAAGATTTACGACCCGTTAGGTTTAATTGGCCCCGTTGTCATAAAAGCGAAAATTATTGTACAAAGTCGTTGGTAACATTCGGACGAAATATTACCACCGGAGCTTCATGACCAATGGTTTCAATTTTATTACCAACTAAAAACTTTACAAAATTTTGAGGTACCTAGACAAGTAATTTGTAGTCATCCGGTAACAATAGAAATGCATGGCTTTTCCGACACTTCGGAGAAGGCATATTGAGCCTGTATTTATATGTGTTCCGAAGATTCAAACGGGCAACGTTATTCACGACTTTTATGCGCAAAATGAAAGGTGGCACCGATAAAAAGAGTAACAATGCCAAGGCTTGAATTACTCGCAGCTCATCTATTATCAAAATTGATGAACACGGTTAAGCGGTCTTTAGATGTTTCGATTCGTAAAACAGTATACTATAGTGACTCTACGATTGTCTTAGCTTGGCTAAAAATAAACCCAAATAAATTAAAAACATTTGTCGCGAATCGAGTTGCTGAAATTTCTAATTTAACGAATGTTGACGATTGCCAACATGTGAGAAGCGAAAACAATCCCGCTGATTTGAATTCTCGCGGAACTGATCCTCGCACACTTACAGATTGTAATCTGTGGTGGATTGGCCCTACTTTTCTAAGTAAAATTCAAGAGAATCTTAAAGATTTAAATTTACCGAATAAAGTTGACTTACCTGAACTTAAATCTAATATAACTTCTTTGGTTTCAAGGAAAAACGAAAATGAATTTTCAAATGAGCTTTTTAAACGTTACTCCAGCTTTACCAAACTAATACGCGTGGTAGGGTATATTTATAGGTTCTTTAACGTTTTAAAATGGGGCAAAAGATTTAGTGACCTCAGTTTAACGACAGATGAGATGAAAATGGCAACATCAAATTTGATCAGATTAGCGCAAAGAAACCATTATTCTCAGGAGAGTGATTGCTTAAATTCAAATAAAAATATTTGTTCACAAAGTCCAATTTTAAATTTAGCGTAATTTTTAGATTCTGACGGGATACTTCGTGTAGCTGGGCGCTTAAAAAATTCATTTCTAGATTATAACGCTACACATCCAATTATCCTTCCTCGTGACGACCCTTTAACTTACATTATTATAAAGGAACAGCATCTACGTAATCTTCACGCCGGGGCTCAAAATTCATTATCGATAATTCGTTTGCAGTATTGGCCAGTTCACGGCAAAAATTTAGTGAAAAAGGTAATAAAGAAATGTATCGTAAGTTTTAAGGTTAAACCCAAACCGACAGGGTATTTAATGGGGCAACTTCCTACATCTCGCGTTATACCAACTCGCCCTTTCAATCAGTGTGGTGTTGATTACGCGGGACCAATATTGGTCAGGGAGGGTACTTTGCGCAACAGTAAATTTGTAAAATCGTACATTTGCGTTTTTGTATGTTTCACGGCACGTGCTGTTCATATCGAATTGGTTCTCGACCTAACAACAGACGGGTTTCTCAATGCTCTAAAGCGCTTCATATCACGTCGTGGAAAACCTTACATAATTCATTCCAATAACGGAGGTAACTTCCAAGGAGCCAATAATTATTTAATAATTATTTTGTAGAGCTATTTGATTTACTTAACAACAAAACTCATAATGAGAAAATACATGATTTTCTAGTAAACAATCAAATTAAGTGGAGTTTTATACCTGCAAGATCACCGCACATGGGGGGGCTTTGGGAAGCCGCTGTGAAATCTTTAAAATTTCAGGGGAAAGTTTAGTTCGTTTCGATGAATTGCACACTATTTTGACACAGATCGAAGCATGTCTCAATTCACGACCCCTTGTTCCTATTTCCCAAGATCCCAATGATTACCTTCCTTTGACCCCAGCGCATTTGCTAGTAGGAGAATCACTCTTAGCGATGCCACAAATTCCCGAAGACAATGCTAACTCGAATAGACTTACCAGATTTCACCGCATTCAACAGCTGTACCAGCAGTTTTGGAAGGCTTGGTCACGCGATTACCTTTCCTCTCTGCAGAAGCGATCCAAATGAGAGAAAGATATAGCGAATCAATGCAAGGTTGATTCTCTCGTTATACTGGTAGAAGAGCATACACCTCCTTTGAGATGGCCGATGGCCAGAATTACGGAATTTCACCAGGGTAAAGACGGTGTCTCACGAGTGGTTAGTGGAAAGATAGTGAAAAGAGCTAAATATAAAATATGTCCTTTACCAGACATTGAATCTGAACTTTAGTTTACAGCTTATTTTAATTTTTTATGTATTTGTTCTTTAAGCTGTTTTTTATTGTTAATGTAATTATTTGGAAGCATACACTTTCAAGGTGGCCGGCATGTCGCTGCGGTTTAAAACTGTCGCTGTGCAATAAAACATGAATATTGTTGTATTATAATTATCACAACGGCAACATTGTAAGAGAGTTCACAGTCCGCTCACTGACGCATGCTTGTCAAGAAAAATTGAAAGACGTCAAAAAGAAGACGATTCACGTTGATTGTTATCGATTGTCATGTTCACGTTGTTTTTGTAAGAATAAAGTTATATTCCAATTTATCACTTATTTCCATAAAATTAAAAATCCAGAATCAGCTATCGACAGAGCCATCCCAACAAACTGAAAATAAACCCGAAATTGACTGGGAAGCCGCTGCAGAAGAACTTTTGTCTTTTGAGGAACTTTATAAAACAAAATCACTGATTGACTATTCTAAAACAGAATATTCCAATAATCATCTACTAGACAAACAAAATAAAAACATCTTATCCTTTTTTCAACAAAACAATTTACAAGATTTTCATGAAAAAATAATTAAGGATATATTTGAGGAAAACCCCGACTTTTCTTATGCAAAAATTAATGTAAAACTGTCAAAAATAGAAAATACCTTATAATTGCTATACCATGGGATCCAGACAGTATTAGTGAATACTTATTTGCAGCAATTTACAGAAATCGAGATTTATTTAAACCTTCAGAAAAATATTTTATCGAAAATAATCCTGACCTACCAATACTATCATTTCTACTTTCGGAAGTTGACGTAAAATTCACTATTTGTCAAAATATTACTAAAGAGCCAGAACAAAATCAAAAACCTATTATCTTAGATCAATTCCATAATGGCAGAAGCCACCTTCACCGCGAAATTAATGAAACTATTAGGCGAATATGACAAAAATATAATTGGGCCGGCCTCAATCGAGATGTCGAAAATTATATTAAGTCATGCCGGGCATGCCAAGAGACAAAAATATGTCGCAAAAATTTGGACAGTCCCCTCGTTATAACTGAAACGCCTAAAACACCTTTTGAACGTATTAATATTGATATTTTAGAGGTACCTCAAAGAAATTACGCTCTTACGATAAGAGACGAACTAACAAAATTTTCTCAAGCATATCCGCTTGAAGATAAAAGTGCCAAATCCGTTGTTACTTCATTATTAGCTTATTTTCAGCATTTTGGTGTACCACTTCGCATTCGTTGCGATGCCGGTCGCGAATTCAATAATGCGTTAGTGAAAGACCTTTGTAATATGTTCGATATTAAGTTAACATATTCAAGTGTCGGTCATCCGCAAAGTAACGGATCTCTAGAAAGATTACATGCTACTTTGTTAGAAATGATTCGAATAAATTTAGCAGACCACCCCAATGAACACCCCTTCAGTATTTTACCATTTGCTATTATCGCTTATAATAACTCTATAAACAAAACACACGGATTCACACCATACGAACTTGTATTTGTACACACGTCCAGTAGACCTCCCGAAAAATTATACAATGAACAAGAATTAATCACTAAATATAGTAGAGATCTGAATAACCGCATATATTATTATTATAAAATAGCGAGATAAAAAACCATAGAGCAAGGAGAAAGAGCTAAAGACCGATTTGACAAACATGTCTCCGAAAACAAACCAAATTATGAAGTAGGTGACAAAGTTTACGTAAAAGAAACTCAAATAAAAAACACATTAGAAAAAAAGTTTAATGGCCCTTTTGAAATACTAGAGATACACAGAAATTCCACAACAGTATTAAATTTAGAAACAAATAACAAATCAAAAATAAATTTCGATCTTATGAAACCTTATGTTGAAAATTAACTTATTTTCAGGTTTCTGATCGGAACAGCAACATGACTATATAAAATCGAACCCATAAACAATACAGTTGGAATCTACTACCACGACGAAACCAAAATAATGGTTTCGAACGACGAATGGACTTTATTAGTGCATAGAAACATATCAGCTTCTAAACAAACTTTTGAAAGAAATAATAGAATTGTTGACACAATTCAAAATACCTTTACTTCAAACTACTCCAGTATGAAGTCCTTCCGATCCAAAGTAAAATCACATTTGGCATTATTGCAACAAATTACAAAATCTATTGGCGATAAATTTAGTGAAATATCTTTCGATGTTAAAAGACAAAAACGAGGGTTAATTAATGGTATTGGTACTATATTTAAATCAATAACCAGAAATCTCGATGCGTCTGACGGTGAATATTATATGGACTGCATTAATAAATTAAAAACTGATCAAAACCAGATAGAAAACTTATTAAAAAATCAAATGTCAACCACAAACTCAGTCATAACAAATCTCAACAGTACCATAGGACAATTAAAATTAAATGAGAAAATATTTAATTCAGATATAGAAAAAATTGAAACCACAATTCGACAATCAACAAACGAAATTGCGCTTATCGAAGCCAAATTAAATCTATTTGAAATTTGCGAACAACTAATGGAGAATTATTCGTATCTTGAAAATACTATTAATGATATTCTAAACTCTATCACTTTTGCACAGCTTCAAATAATTCATACTTCTATTATAGAACCAGAAAATTTGATCACTGCTCTTAAGAAAATATCAGAAAATACAGTAAGGGAAGGTTTACCGCTACCAATAAAATATTCTGAAATTTCACAGTATTTGGAAATAATCGATCTCGAAGCATATCAAACAAATTCAGACCTTGTTTTCGTTCTTAAAATACCTTTGATTGAACCACAAGTATTCACTTTATTCCTCCTACACCCAATACCAATTTATGATAATAGAACTCGATTTCACCACATTTTATCATTTTCACAAAAGTATTTAGCGCGAGATGATGATTCTTTATCCTACATTCCAATCCACGATTTACAAAAATGTAAACAGTTATCTACGCATCAAAAGTTGTGTCGCGATGTTTACGCGTACCCTATAGACGATAACGCGATATGTGAAGCCCGTTTGTTAAGACAATATAAGACATTTCCTGCGAATTGTAAAAGTGCGGTAGTCAACCGACAAGGTTATAATGTGCAAAAACTCGAAGAAAACGTGTGGCTAGTGTCGATTGCCGAACCGGTACACGTGACCATAAGTCTTCCAGACACAAGAACGAAAACATTAACCGTAAATGAAAATTCTATTTTACAGCTATACTCAGGATGTTCCGCTTTTGTTGGCATTACTAAAATACAAGCTAGTACCAGAAAAACTATAAACATTCCTCATGTACTTCATCCCGTAATGGTTGATTACAACTGTTGTCTGGACATTCCAAACAAAGTGGAAGTACCCAAAATAGAACCACTAGATCTTGATAACATTCACTTGAATGATCTGCAAGTGACAAAACACAAACTGTACAAATACTCAAAAGTTTAGATGAACTCATAAACAAACCGTTTGTTGAGAAAAATATTTCTTGGTTCACATATACTACGATCTCACTCATCGTTGCCTTGATCGTCCTCTACACCTGTTACAAGTGTAGAAATATCAAATTCAACAAATCGTCAGGAAAGCCTGTTCTGGACCAACCAAATGATGTTTTTAATAAAATTCATAACATTCTGCCCAAAAGGAGACTCAAACTTGAAACCGAAGCCTCTGAGGAAGTGGAAACCGAGAACTGACAATTTTATGGTTTAATATATACCTTTATATTTATATTTTTTGTGTATTTTCCTTTTAATCTTGAAATCTCTGTATATATTGTATTGTCTATTTCATATTTCATGTATTTTGGTTTTTATTCTCAAAATTGTTGTTTATTAAACAACAATTTCAATTAAGGGGGTGTTGTTATATAGGAAAAAATGCTTATGTTTAAGTAATGTTACGCAATGTCAAACATCAGGTCACGATTTCCGTATTTTCATGAGAACGATGCTACGTTGCGTTTTTTATAAAAAAACACATCAAGTAACACAAATATCATGTTACAGAAGAATAATGATTTCTGCACTTTCATGGGAGCGACGCTACATCGAGTTCTCCATGAAAATAAACGCTGACGTTGATTTAACCAAATCTATAAATTCTTTGACTGTAAAATAGTTAGTTACAATTATAATTTCAAACTATTAATTCTTTTTTATATAACATAAAACTGTGTAACTCAATAAAAATTGTTTTTAAAAAGTTTAATGTGAATTTGTGAATATAACATGTATGAAGGGTGTTAACTTATATTTTAGACGACAGTATCGTTACACCCTTCCCCCCCCCCCCAAGGTCGTAAAAAAATTTATAACGTGCCAGTGGGACACGAGAAATCAATTGGATATGCGGATATCCTCGAATGTATGAGAGGCCATTGGGACCGGTCGATTTAGTAGTGGATACTAATGTTTTTACCGTCTGCCAGCCTGTATCGGTATCTCCGTCTCCCGGTCTCCGGTCGATTTCTTACTTGATCCTATACGAGGGCGGTTAGCGGTATCTTTACTAGTACTGACTGGCCTTTCATCTCTACCAAGCGATACCAGTCTTCTTATATCGACTTCCGGGAGGTTGGAGGTCGGTCTAACTATCCTTCTTCTAATTGCCACACGTTGTCGTCGTGAAGAGCGAGAACGTCTTCCATCTTCGTGAATTGGTTTAGATTGGTTTTGTTCTGTGTTTGTCTGGCTATTTAATCATAATTTGTTAGTGGGGGCTGATTGCCTTTTTTGTTTACTGGTAGTGGGGTTAACCGGTTTTGGGTTCCGGCCATGCTGGTTTTAGATCTTTTACGTGAATTTTATGACTTCTGTTGCTGTTGTCGGTTTTAATTTCGTAGACGTTACTGGCCATTTTCTTTCCTATTGTAAACGGTCCCGAATATTTTGGTACTAATTTTGCGCTAAAATTTTTCTCTGCGTTTGATAAGCGGTGTTCTTTATTCATCACCTTCTCTCCGATTTTTGGTGACCAATTCCTTCTTCTAATGTTGTAATAGTGGCTTTGTGATGTGAATGCTTTTGCTAGATTAATTTTGACTAGATTGTAAGTTTCCTTAAGTTCCGTCCACTTGTTGAGTGTTTTAGAATCTGTGTTGGCGTTCTGTCGTTTACAATCTTACTCGTGTCCAAAGTTTAGAAATGCTGGTGAGAATCCGTTTGATTCGTATCTGGCGGTATTTATGGCAAACGTTAGTTGTGGTATATGTGTGTCCCTTTTTGTATGATTGTTGTCACAAAATTGTGCCATCATGGTTTTTATTAGTCTGTTTGCTCTTTCTACGGGGTTGTTTTGCGGTGAATACGGTGGTATTTCTTGTTTTTCTATATTGAAATCGGTTAGTAATTCTTTGCAATTTTTATTTTCTTATGATTTGGCGTTGTCCGTTATGTTATCACTATCTTTGAAAAAATATCATGTAATTATTACCTTTACTTGAGGTTGGCAGTGGTCCTATGACGTCGGAGCTTACTGAGTGCCACGGTTCTTGAGGATAATTTTGATCGATTGCATTTGACCCGGTGTTTTCAGTTGTGACGGTTTATATTTTTAGCAGTTTTGGCACTCTCTTATGAACTTAGCTGTCTTTCGGAATATTCCTCGTCAATAGTATTTTCTGGCTAGTCGGGCTATTGTTTCTGCTATTCCCAGGTGACCTGATGTATGGCTGCTGTGATTTTCCATTATTATTTCGTATTGTTTGTCTCTGCTGATGCACAACTTCCACATGCTTGACAGCTCTATTTTCTTGAAGTCGTATTTATCCAAGAAACGCCTGTATAGTTTGTTTTCTATAATTGTGAAATCTGAATATTTTTGAGGTTGTGCTCCTACTTCTAATTTTCTTCTCTCGATCCAATCTGACTTATCATTGCTCGACAATACGGTAACGAAATCTACAGGATTCCGCGATAAGGAATCAGCTACAACATTCTCTGATCCTTTCATATATATAACATCGAAGATCATAGAAACTCATGCTATCCTAGCTGAAGGTTTACCCATTGACTGTAGGTATTTGAGGCTTTGGTGATGTGTAATTATTGAGAAAGAGTATCCTTCCAAGTAAGGCCGCATTTTTTCTATTTCGTATATTACTGCTAGTAATTCTTTTTCGGCTACGGTGTAGTTTATTTCCGCTGCGGTCAGAGTTCTGCTGGCGTATGCAATGATTCTATCGTGGTTTTTCTCGTCTTTCTGTAGTAGGGCTACCCCCTAGTCCGACATTTGACGCATCTCTTTGCAAGAATTTTTTTTTGAAAAGTCGGGTTATACTAATATTGGTGTTTGTGTTAGCAGTGTTTTAATCTTTCCGAATGCTTTTATTTGTTCGTCGTTCCAGACCCATTTCTGTTTTTTCCTTAGTAGTTTTGTCGGTGGTGCGGTGTAATTTTTTAAAAATCTTCTGTACTATGATATGATACCTACGAATTCCCTCAATTGTTTCACCGTCTTTGGTGCGGGGTAATCTACAATTGCCTTGATTTTATTTTCATCCGTCTTAATACCCCCTTTGTTCACGACGTGTCCTAAGAATTAAATTTCGTGTTTTCCGTCGTTCCACGTTTCGATGTTTATTTTTAGGTTTGCTTTCTGCAGCTTTTTGAAAACTTCTTGTGAATTTTCTGAATGTTCGGTGAATGTTTCGCTTAGAACTATCATGTCATCTAGGTATACGAATGCGTGTGGTTCCATTTCTGGTCTTATTACTGTGTCTAATAGACTTTAAAACGTTGCTGCTACTGAGTGTATGCCAAACAGAAGTATCTTGAAGTGAAAAAGTCCTTTGCCTGGTGCTGTGAAAGTTGTTATCGGTCTGCTTTGTTGTGCCAGAGGTACTTGCCAATATCCGTTTTTAAGGTCCTGCGTTGATATGTACTTGGCTGCTGTCAATTTTTCTAAAATATTATTTATGAACGGTAGTGGATATGCTTCTGTTTCGATATTTTATTTATCTTTCTTAAGTCTACGCAAAATCTGTTGCTGGGGCGATAAAATCTGCTTCCAAAATCGGACAAATTACTACGACAACAGCCGCGAATAGTGCGGAGGTCACCAAAGTAGTCACCAATATTTTCGATGTTTTGAATAGTAGTATTCTAAACGACCCAAATCACTACAGAAGGCCATTATCTATTTTTAACTATTCAACTGACGATGACGATAACGCGCTTATAATTTATATTGCAAAGCATTAGATTACTTAAAATAATAGAGGTACTCAAAAGAAATAGAATCAGAAAAGACATTTACTGCATAAATGGATTTTAGTGGACAATAAACTGAATTTTGCAACTATGGAGATATCTGAAAGATTCTGGTGTTAAGTATTTATTAACAAGATTTTTCAACCAAGATGCACTTGAAAAATTTTTCTCGGTATTAAGACATAGAGGAGAATACAATACAACTCCCACTGTCAGACAATTTCGTATTGTAATGCAACATAAAGCTGCAAACGAATGTGAAAATTGGATACTCTGAAGTTCAGGACGATGAATACTTCGATCAATACAAGGCTGAAAACGAAAATATACCTAACAATGCAGCTTTTCATGAGGCAAACATGAATGAAGAATCAACAGAACAGTCAAATTCAGAAGAGATTGAAAAAACTGTAAGCAATGCAAATTCATATTTGGAGACATGTTTGGCCGTTTATATATCTTGTGTTCAATCAAATTAGAAATAAAGATCAAATGTGTGGAATAATCTGCTGCTCTAACGAAAGGCGATGACGATAATTTGATAAATGAAGAAGAACTGTTTATGCTGTACAAGGACTATAGCAGGCTAGCCAGTCAAATAAAGTATATGAGGAGACCCTACGAAAAATTTAGCGAAATTATCATCTGCTTATTAATTGAATTCAATAACGCATTTAATAAAGATAAATGCGGTGATGGTCTTGCTAGAGATATTGATCACCTTATACAAAATTGTTGGTGCGAAAATCATTCATATTGGAATGAATAACATTTCAAATAAACATGTTGGAACACATGGAATACATGTTGAGTTTATTCATAATAATGAAAATATTTAGAAATGTGAAGCAGGAATCTTCAGTTAATCCAAAAATGGACGCCGAATCTGATATGAGACTTCAAATGTCTTCTATCAAACCTGACATCAACCGGTTGATGAAAAATAAAAAAACAGTTTCATACCTTCCATTAGTTAGATTTTTTTCATTTTTAACATCTTCTATTATTATACTTGTTATATAGTAATTTACTAAGTAAAGTAACTAATAAGTAGTAACTGTTACATTGTACTCTTATTGTGCTTATTAATAAAATATACACTTTTAAAAACAATTGTCTTATTGTAGGGTTCCGTCAAGAATTTTGCTTTTCAAAAGGCTTCCGTCACCAAAAAAGTTTGAGAACCGCTGATAGGGGAGCGCCGGGATGGTTTGGACAGGGGGAGGCTTTGGACACATTCAGAATTGCTGCCTAAGTAGAAAACACATCAAAAGAGATACTCAACCATAATCGCATTTGAATGTATTTAGTACGTGTCTACACGCGAAGCAGGCAGGTCGTTTCGTTTCGACGCATTACGAATGTCGTATTATTCCATGTGTTTATTCTATAATTTATCAAATGTTAATTGTGCTTTTAACTAAATGTTTTTCTGATTTTTGAGTTACTGTTTTATTGCCAGTATTGGGTAATTTGAAATTTAAATTTATTGTTATTTTTAGCATATTTGAACATACTTTAAAATTTTTTTATATGATATTAGTAAAACCATGCTGCGGGAGGACTTGGATGTCTGTCCATACCGTCCCGCAAGTGTCCAAACCCTACCTAAATCATGAAATCATTACAGGTAACATGCCTTCTAAATACAAATGGTTAACAGATCGTGCCTTTTCGGCAGAAAATATGCGAATTGCAACGGTTGATGTTTTATCCGGAAAATACTCTATTAGAAAAAATGCACAAGAGAATGGCATCAAAAAATCAACTCTAGCATTATAAGTCAAAAAAGCAAAAGAATTGGAATTGATAATTTGTCATTCTCCCCAAATTTCGTCACTTGTCAAGTTTTATCTAATGAATTGGAAGTCTCTCTTGCCTGTTACCTCAAAACATGCTCAAATATGTACCATGGTTTAACTCCGAAAGCAACACGAGATTGGCATATGAGTTTGACGAAAAAAAACCACCTTCCAGACTCTTGGAACGCAAATAAATCAGCTGGAAAGGATTGGTTCACTGGATTTTTTAGTCGGCAACCTGAATTATCCTTAAGGACCTCGGAGAACAGAAGTTTAGCGAGAGTTTTAACGAATTTACGGTTGGAACATTTCAGGCTAAGTTGGAGGAGGTCCTGAAAAGGCACCAATTTACTAAATCATACATAATTAATTTGGACGAGACTGGTGTTACAACAGTCCAAAAAACTCAAAAAGTGGTTGCTACCAAAGGCCAGCATCAAGTGGGCAAGGTCGTTTCGCGTGAAAGTGGAGAGTTGGTTACACAAGTAGGCATTATTGGAGCAAATGGGACAGCACTTCCTCCAGTGTGGGTGTTTCCAAGGAAAAAAATTGACAAACATCGAATGCTATGTGGTGCTCCGTGGTGTTCCAGACGTGTATGGTGCAACTGGCTTAGCTCATTCGTCTGGATGGATGACCAGCGATAATTTTCCATGAGTTTTATAATATTTTGTAGCTCATGTTCGATATTCTGGAGAACGACAAGTCATTCTTATAATGGACAATCACGAATCCCATTTATCTGTTCCTGCAATTGATTACTGCAAAGAAAATGGAATTACAACTCTAACTCTTCCGCCCCACACATCCAACAAATTGCAGCCTTTGGATAGGACTATTTTCGGTCCATTCCAAAGATGTTTCAATCAAGGATCAGATGACTGGATGCTCTCTCATCCAGGACAGACGTTGTCAATTTATAACCTGGCAACAATATGCATGAAGGCTTGGGATCGATCTGCAACTCCCTCAAATATAAAATCTGGATTCCGTTGCACTGGAATTTGGCCGTTGGATAAAAATATTTTTGGTGAAGCAGACTTCCTTTGCTCATATGTCACAGACAAAATAACTTCTCCAACAAACAATGAGTTTTTTAACAAAAATGTAGATGCATCACTACCATCCACCTCTTCTGCACAGCCATTGCTGGAGCCCCAAATTCCAGTTGAAATCAAGCACAAGCAAAATTTTGTATCGCTATCAAAAATAAGACCGTACTCGAAAGCCCTAGAAAGGAAACCAACCAGAAAAGGACCAGCAAAAAGAAAATCCATAATAGCTACCGATACTCCGCAACGCGATGAAATTGCGGAAAAGAAATTGAAAAAAAAGCAGACCAACAATCAATCAAAATAAAATAGAGAA
The DNA here is from genome assembly GCA_963921935.1 of Galeruca laticollis. Classification (NCBI taxonomy): domain Eukaryota; kingdom Metazoa; phylum Arthropoda; class Insecta; order Coleoptera; family Chrysomelidae; genus Galeruca; species Galeruca laticollis. The sequence continues at coordinate 1,951,108 of OY998180.1, read as the reverse complement.
GGTAAAGAAAAAAGTTATGAGCGATTCTTCTTCCAATGAGGAAGAAATGATTTACAAATAATACTCATCCTCAGACTTGGAACAGGATAATGATGAAATTGAGAATCTTACAAAACTCGATGTCCATAGTTTCGTTGTTTGTGAAGTGTTTGGGAAGAAATCAGTTAGATTTTATGTCGCTCAAATAGTAGAAGTTGTTGTGGATGGCTACAACGTGAAATTTTTGAGAAAACAAGTTGCTTCCAACCGGTTTAGATTTAGCGAAGAGCCCTCAGCATTTGTGTCATATGAAGAAGTGGTTTTGAAACTACCAAATCCTTTGACAGATAGAAGTTCCCGATACTTAGATATGATATATTTTGATATCGATCTTACAGAGTTCAGCTTATCTTAATGCTAAGGTTATAATTTTATAAACATTTTTTAAATATATCTGTGACAGATGAACATTTTGCATAATGTTATTGCGTATTAATTAATCGTCCAGACCATCCCGTTATTGGAGGAGGGTTTGGATATATTAGATATGAACATATGTATATATGTAACTCATAATGATGAAATAATTTTTTTTAAAAATATGCATTAAGGAATATACGACACCTACATCAAACGGTCTGATTTCAAAATTTGGGTCATTTCTCATTCGTGTCCACGTCATATTTATTTATTTGAATATTGTCCAAACCCTCCCGGCGCTCCTCTATTTGTATTTATGTAATAGCTATCATATTTTCAAAATAAATTTGATTCAATTTGCAAGCAAAATAAATTACTACAAAATACGATCAAATTTAGTGGGTAACAGTTTCATCTAATGAAATGTGTCTTCCTATTTCGACAGTTCTCCGTTTAGTTTCATATGATGGACCCTATAATAAAATAAAAGTTTAGTATTGTCTTCTCAAAAAATAAACATGCCAGAGTATGTTGACTGACAGTACGTGTCAGGCGCGTATAAAAAGGGCGGGCGTGAAGGAGGTAATTAACACCACCGTGGAATCTACTCAAAAAGAAACAATGAGATATTTCAAGCTACCTAAAGTAAGTAATACAAAGATGGGAAGAGTACGTTCAAGAATTTTCAACTCTACAATAGTCGCGTTATTTTCTTCACATAGTTTTGTCACCCTGCTCCTTATGATACTTAACTTTTATGATATTTTTTATGTTTTATAATATTCTCCATAGACACAAAACATGTTTTGGCGGCAAAATAAACTTCCTTTGCATTGGAGAAATCGATTTAAACCAATTGTCGTTGGTGAAATGTCTACCAGAATCTTTCATATATTGACAAAGACTGAGAACAGCATCATATCTCCTCAAGTTACATTTTCCCATAAAAATTTAAGGTAAATCCATACGATTTTAATAGAATTTTCAAACATATATGTGACGAACCAATACAACCGAATCGGTAACAACAATAAATAGTTGAATCAGCTAAGAGTGTTTGATGATTAAAACATATAGAACTTATGAACGAAGATGGAATAGGAAAGGAGGCTATCAAGATCGACGACCAGGAAATAAGAGGAATGTGGACAGATAACATTGCTGGATATAAATATGAAAATGGCAAAGTAGCAGAATTGAGTATAATTATTTAAAAGAAGAACAGTTTAATTATTCATACATACTACGAAACTGGTTTGTACTAGTGCTGCATTCATTTATTTTTCATAAAAGCATGTCCCTATATAATGTTAGGAGTTAGACATTGCCATCGTGCCAAAATGAAAATATTGACTTATAAATTGCATTGGAGCGAATGAAAAGTAATTAATTCGGATTAGGAATGATTAAGAATGTTTTGATAGCAACGACAGAAAAGATTATGTTGCGTGTTGATTGAAAACAAAAAAGATATCTCAAAGACCGAAGAGCTGGTGGAAAAAGGAAAGGGATAGGAAAATACGACGGAAGCTGAAAATAGAGTAATGACACCAGATAACGAGCAAGACTGATGAATACAGGATTATTCTGAAAACAATTTAATGGTTTTTTGCTACCTATCTTGTGATAACACTGCGTCCTCACCCGACAGGAGAAAATATTTCAATTAGTTTAAAAGCGGAACAAGTAGCTTTAGAAACATTGTTCGTTACTAAAAGGCGTTGTGTTTGTAATTCCGGCAAATAAAATACAATGTAAAATAATTCACGTTGAAGTGAATCGTCGGGTTATTATGTTTTTATATAGTGATATACATATCATAACAACTCGAAACTGGTGTTGAAGAAGTACTGGATTCAGTATTGCTTGAATACCCGTGATGACTAGTTGTTTCCATTAAGTGTGACAATCAGTCAACCATTTAAATAATTTATCTTCAAATGAAGCTGCATATTAGTGCAAATATCGTCTCAAGTGATTTTCTAAGTTATAAACACAGAAGTATGTATCTTCTCTGAATCCGCCTTAAAATTGGAATCAAATAATCACTGTTTCTTATGTCACATCAGGAATATTATGTTTATTGATAATTGGAGGACAGATTTGCATTTAAGTTTGATTTGAAATATTAAATCTTGATTTCTAAAGATAATTCTACGCGCTGAATTTTCTATTAAATTAAGAGTTTTCACTTCAGTTTCTTGCCTACATATAATCAACTTTTCATCGATTGATAATATTGCCAAAAATTGATTTATCTAGAGAATAATTTCAATGTGATTCTTTATTATATCAATTTGTGTATATTGACAATATGTAGAATTTCCTACTAGCAATATGTTTTCTTCGCACTCATAATTATTATTGTCTTGCAAATGGCTGGGACATTGAAAAATTTTGCCGCAAGTGCAAATGTCATTTAGAGGGTTAGCGACATTATTCAACTTCAGTAAAAATTTTAATTTAGTTATTAATGTTCCGTATTCTGGTATAATGTTTGTAGGTATAGGTAACATATAAAAAATATTAAATTAATATCATAATTAATAGATATTCAGAAAAAATATTATATTTGATTATTTTCTACTTCACAAACTACCTCTATGATGGCTCCAAATTCTAAAATATTTTTATATAAATCGAAAGTTATTTATGTTTGTTAGAGATTATGCACTTTTAGCAACTCGGAAAATAAATCGTAAGATTTTATAATAGTCGGATGTGGAGTTCTAAGCTTACAAATGTTTAACGAAGTTTTTAGCGTTTCTAAAATGTGATTAAAAGTTCACTGAACAGCTCTTCCAAATAAATAATATTTTCTGCATTTGCTTGATAATCTAAAATATCTCTTTTCTCAAATACTTTTCTTTTCAATATTTTTTCATCATACTAATTGTCCTGAATTGTTTTATTAAAATTATCAATTATTTGGTGGCTAACAAAATATTGCATTTTTACTCGATTTTGTAAGTTTTCTTGGTCTTGTTTCGAGTGTTCGATAATTCTTTCTCTTCAGAGTCCAAGTATTCCGTAATAGTTTTTACTATTGATCCAAGACCGTTAATTAACCCTCCCTTTGGTATATCTAAGGTTGAATGAATATTAATGTTATCCAATTTTTCTTCTATATTATGCTTAGTGAACTCTATTATATTTACAATATTTTCTATTTATGTTAGAAAAAATGCATTATTAGATATATTATATTATAATGGACCTATACTCGTACCTAACTTATTATATTCTACTAGTAGTGGACTTGAATTATAAAAATGAACAAAATTGTGACTGTATTTCTGCAGCTTGGCATATCCAAGGTTTATGGGAAGTATTCTGACGTTATGGGTATAGTCGACGTAAGACATATAGTGTGAACTTTAAGATTTCGGCTTATCGTTTGAATAAAATACCGTCATAGTCCAGTCAATAATATAATTTAAAATGCTCATTTGACGATATATCCATTTCGTTTTATAATTTCCACTAATAATCGTTAAAATGTATTTAATAACTTTATAATTATTAAATACATTTACCGACTGTCTAACGATTATTTTTAACCCGCAATGGAGCGCCATCCTACTTTTTAAGATACTTAGCGTCAATGTATAGAACAAAATGCATTCCTTAAAACAATATTAACCTTTTAATATTTAAAAACATCTTAAACATAACACCAGACAGTTAACACTACCTTATATCTAGTTTTGTTAAGAAGAATTAGGAATATAATTTTCCAATAAATTATTATTGTTCCCATCTTTCACTGAACTATAAGTGTATTTTGAGATAGCAATTTTGTCGAATACAACAGGTCTTCACCAGAGATAAGCAACACTCACTATTTAGTAGTCGGTAGGCTGACATCAAGAAAGAGTGTAGTAATTTTCTCAGGAATTTCGGTAAGATATATATTTATTATATTGCAATTATATTTTTGGTTAAAAGTTAAATATTCACAATGTGGCGTCTTTGGGAAATATCGAGTTAGGTCCAAAATATTGTGTGTAACAACAACGATAATTTAAATAATTGTGATCAAAGTGAAAACAGGATTCGACGTCATGTTAATTTTGGAAACACTGAAGATATGTTTCAATGTGTATAAAAATCTACGGGAAAAGTTTGGTTTCGATGAAGAAACCGAAATAATGCAAGCAGTATCTGATTTGACTCTATAGTGAGACTTCCTCCTTATTTTTGTATTTTCAATCCCATCGAGTTACATTGGGCTCAATTAAAACAGAGATCAAACAAAAAATGTATGCGTCAGTCCAAAACTAACAGCGTCCAAAGTGAAACTTTTCATGTAATTCAAAAACTGTCAATGAGTGTACCAAAAAATACATTGCAGCAAAGAAAAATTGACTGGAAATTATAATAAAAATGATTTATAATAAAAATCAAGAAAAATCTACAGACTATCCCGAATTAATTACTACGGAAGTTTCACTTGTACGTACTATTATTTACATATACATAAAACTATATACATATACGTACAAGTGAAACTTCCGTAGTAATTAATTCGGGATAGTCAGTAGATTTTTCTTGATTTTTATTATAAATCATTTTTATTATAATTTCCAGTCAATTTTTCTTTGCTGCAATGTATTTTTTTGTACACTCATTGACAGTTTTTGAATTACATGAAAAGTTTCACTTTTGACGCTGTTAGTTTTGGACTGACGCATACATTTTTTGTATCTTCATTGACAATAACTGAGAATAAAAACCATATTAAAAAATTTTTAATATGAAATAATTTAATAGACATATACATATATATATATATATATATATATATATATATATATATATATATATATATTACATATACATAAACATTCTACATTAAGAAAAGAACTATATAAGTAATTAATATGACTTATGTTAATGAATCGCAGATTCAAATATCTTTATCTGCACTGTCATTTTTATTTGGCAAAATAGAAATAATTGGCTGATGATAGCTGAAGTAGGATGCAAATACTTCAGATCTCAATGAATTCAAGTGTCTTGAAAAAACAGCATCCAAGCAAGTTCCATATCTTGTTGTTGAAATATGAATGTCATTGTTTATTTTTAATTGTAATTTATCATATAAAAATGAAATGAGTGGTTCTGAACTTTTGTCACTAAAATTTACATTAAAATCTCCAGCTAAGATCATTGGAATCTTATCTTTTTCTGATTTAGCTTCGGATGCATGTGGAATAGTATATATTAATAATTTGTTGAAGATAAACTCGATAATTTCATTAATTTTTTGTTTCCGATAAATATATATTGATATAATAATTATAGATAATTGTTTTGCAGTTGTACATATTACTGCACACAAATCACCGACACTTAATTCTTGTGATCTTTCTAGATTTTCAACATCATACGGTGATGAATGATTGTTATCAGTTAATTCTAATGTATTATTACTATCTGAATTTTTCTGAAATATTGCAACCCCTCCAGCTCTTCTTTGTCGTCTTTTATATTTAATAACACATCTAAAATTTGGAATTTCTATATTTTCATCATCGTTCATCCATGTTTCAGATAACAATAATATATCACAATTTTGTAGGACTTGATCCTTCAGATCTAACTTATGAGCTCGTAAGCTTTGGCAATTGAATGTATAAATAAACAGTCCTTCTGCTTCTTTAATCATATCAACTATATGTTGATCTATTGTTATTAAACTTTTAGTTTCTAATCCTTCTAACTCTTTTCTTACTGCTAAAGTAGAAGGGGTATTTCGACGTCCATGATAGAATTTAAAATCGTTATTTGGTGTGACAATAAATAATTTTTCTAAAGTTGTGGCTCTTGATAATGCAACATACACTAATTGCTGATCTTGACTCTTTTCATATTCATAAACGATTTCATCGAAAGTACCTCCTTGAGATTTATGAATTGTCATTGCATTTGCTGGGACAAGTGGGAAATGGCATCTTTTTAGTAATATTGTTTTATTGTTATTTAACGGTATTGATGCTGTTCGTTGAATAATAGGAACAGCTAATTTATCTAAATTGTTTTTTATAATATAAGAAGAACATTTTTTTCGTAATTTTTCGCCTGTCTTTTTATCAGGAAATAATAACCATACTCGATTTACAGTTTGATCACTTGTGTATTCAATATGACTTAATTTACCAACTGCGCCATTAGCCAATCCATCAGATACATCAATATTAGTTGTAATTATGTAACTTTTGTTTTCGACGAAAATAATTTCTTCAGGTAAACCTCCAGTATCAATTGTTGATTTTTTATGAACTTTATCACGCAAAAAATTTTGTTGCTCATCGGAGTGACAGTTAATATAAATGTCTATTGCCTTGGAATAAATTTCACTATTATTAATCGTATCAAATAATGAAATTTTTGAGTTGAAAAAATAAAATAAGACAAACATCTGAACAAGCAATTTCCATCGCCAACGACTGAAATTGAAGTTTTTTGTCCATTCATTTTCATTTATCAAAAAATAATTTTAAATTACAATTACAAAAAAAAATATTTCCATAAATAAAGCAACACTAGTTATAACGACTTTCTCTGATGAACTGAGACTTACTTGCTCTTCTACGTACAGGTTAGCAAATATAGCTGAAAGTTTGAAAGTGGACACGCCCACGATGCGCGTTGGTCTCAATGCGGAAAGTAGGAGATAACACAGTTTATGCTTAAACTTTAATGAGTACAGAACTTATCTGTACGGACAAGTATACCTGTTTATTTCCTTTTTCAATATATTTCAATACTCTTGTTACGTTTTATTACATATTTTTTTCAAAATAATACAAATAAATACTCAATGCAAAGAAATTTCCTAGTTTTTATCGCCTTAATTTTAAAGGTAAACAATTTCTATATTAATTTCGCACTGGATTATACCAATATCGGCAGAAATTATTAAGCGCTTTTGGTATCCTTTTCCCCCCGAATGCGTTCTCACTTTATCGTTCGCGCAGCGAAGTGGGGATTGATGAACGGAATAACATGATCGCCATCCATAAGCAATGCCCTGCGACTATTCTCGGCGTCTCCTCTTTGTGCGGATCTTCGTTAATTTTTTCCGCCTCTCTCACAAGGAGTTTAACAGTTTTGTTAGCTCGACGAGTTAACTCTCATGACAAAACGCTTGTGTCCCATAAAAAGTTTCACTTCAAAAAGTAATCCAAATTGAACATGAGTATAAGAATATTGGGCAAATCCATATTAATGGAGGATATAAATTTATTATTGATTTACAAGACAACAGCGAAGCAGATGATATGGGAGAAGCATTAATAGAATTTTTGGAAGAAGAAAATTAATTGAGTTCAATACATTTTTCATGTTACTTATATTGTAGGGACAAACAGGAGACATAATATTTATTTTTAAAAAATTGTTTTATTCATTGTTATAAAATTTCTTTTTTTTGTAATTTTTTCGTGGAATTTTATTTTGTTCATAAAAAATCGAATGTGATACAAAAAGGGCTCAGTTCACGTCTGGTATCCCGATTAAACCGAACGCCCTTTCAACAATTACATAACATAAAATACAATATAGGTATTGGTAGAAGTGAACAAAATATTAATACCTTTCAGAGTCTACCTCCGCAACATAACTTAAAGGGGATATACCACATTGCTACACTATACGTTTTGCGCCAACTATTTTATTTTGACTGTTGCGTTTCCGACGGTGACGACCCTGAAATTAATTTATATGGAGTTTTTTTAGGAATTTTGGATTTCAAAGATGAATATTTTATGACGTACTTTGTGCCTGTTAGCGATTTTAGCTGTTTTTAGTCGGATATTTTTGCTATTAATTTCTTCACTTTTATATTTATTGTTGGTTTCGCCTTGTGCCTATTTATTAAGTACATATACTTTAGGCAAAACTTACGTAGTACAACAAGTAGATCTCCAAGGCAATGATAAAATCGTAGGAGCGCTTCTGTGAGTAGATAACAGAACCGCCAGAGTGCGCCAGGTTGCACACAGTCAATACAAGAGCGCTCCAGGTCCTCTTAAAACATTGGACGGGGCATATACGAGCACAAATAAGGAAAGCTAAGGACTGCTAATTAGTACTCGCTTTCCAGGATCATCCATGATTGGTCAATTTAGGCATATAGAACAAATTCAGAGTCCCAGAAGACCGCTAAAGGTTGACTGGAACATGGCAAATGAATTGGTAACGTATGACAGAATCAAATGGGCCTTAGGCGAGTTCCAATCCTTCAAATCGCCATGCTTTGACGGAATTTACGCAGCACTGCTCCAGAAAGTTCAGGACATTTTATTGCCACAGTTATGCAAAATTTTCAGAGCGTGTATCGCTTGGGGTCATATCCTAGTAGTGTGGCAAAAGGCGAAGGTAGTCTATCTGCCGAAGGTCGGTAGGAATTCGGACCAAACACCGAAGTCATTTAGACCTATATGCCTGCCCTTATTTCTGCGTAAAGTACTGGAAAAAATTGCGGATAGACATATCAAGGACCACACATTGTCACTCTATCCGCTGAGTTCGAACTGAATGATCTTAATAGACTCCTGACAAAGTAAATTGATAATAAAGAGGTGGCACTAGGCACGTTTCTGGACACATCATAGGTAATTATAGTACAATTTTTATTTTTGTACTAGGAATTGAAATACTCAAAAAATAAAATCATTAACTAAACCATTATCAGATTAAATCGAAAATTATTTTTCCTACGAGCACCTATGAAAACGATTATTATATTTTCAGTATCTACTATTCTTACAAAAAAATTTTACTGCAATAAATAGTAGTTGCAACAATATACCGTTGATCCCTTTGACCATAAAATAGATAATGAAAATCAAATTTAAAATCTTTTCGAGCAGAGCCCAATCAGGTACAAATTCTATTTATATAGACCTGATGACCTATGCCTAAACTGAGTTAATAATTTTAGTTTTTAGTGGTTGCGTTCTTGGAATTTTGCTGATGGTGGGGGGGGGAAGCATCTTCAAGTGTCATTTATAGGAGAAAGAGACATAGCACTTAATACTAGAAAAAACGGAGTGATTCTGGTACAATTAGGAGCATTGACGAAAATGACATGGATTTATTAAGAAGAAAGATTTACCAAATGTATGAGGAAGATACTCTACCCACTTTGATTTCCCTGAAAAAGCGGCTGATTAAAGACGAAACAAATATCTCTTGCAGCCTTTTAATCCTTAAGATGGGTTTCAAATACCGAACAAATAATAAAAGACAAACATTACTGGAACTTCAACGTTTACGGGAATAGCGACTTAAATATTTAACAGCTGTTAAACAATTTAGGGAAGAAAACCATTCAGTTATTTATATTGAAGAAACATGCTTCAATACCCCTGATACCTCAAGAAAAGGTTGAGATGATTCTTCCAAAAAAATGTTAAACCAAGGCAGCTCCAAATAAGGGCAGAAGAATCACAATAATGAATGCTGGTTCAGAAAACAGCTTCGTTCTAAACTGTCTGTTGCTTTCAGCTAAAAACATAGCAGATTCCTCTTTGAATTACCATCAAGATACCGACGTACAACTTTTTGAAGATTGGTTAGAAGATAAACTTCTTAAAAATATAACCGAAAATATTGTTATTGTAATGGACGATGCTGGCTATCATAGTCGGCAAACAAAAAACATTCCCAATTCTTATAATACAAAAGCAGACATTCCAAATTTTGTGATTGAAAATGATTGATATTTGAAGAAACTCACAATAACGAGAGCTGCTAGAAGTTCTAAGAACTTTTAAAATAAATATGTATGACAAACTTGCAACCGAAAATGGACATACAGTGTTGGGTCTTCCTCTATACTATTGTGTATTCAATTCAATTGAGCTCCAATGAAAGTCCAATATTAGGAAAAATGGTACTTATCCCCCTTCAAAAGCATCTGTAGTAGAATTAATTAAAAACGAAGTAAGAAAAATTTCTTCAGACAGATGAAAAAACTGTGTTCATCATCTACTTGAGATGGAAAATTCTTACAATTTTATGACTACAAATGTTATACCATTAATTCTAAATTTAGGTGTAGATGAAAATAGTAATACAGAGTTTAATTTTGAATAAATCATCAGTCGTTATTAGAATTTCATTAATTTGAATTGTAGTTATTGTAATCCTAATAGTTATACTTTTAAATTATATTATTTTCAATTAATCATTGTTATCATTATTAAACGCTTTCCTACAACTGAAAATGTCTATTTATTTCAAATTATGAAAATAAATCATGTGGTATTTATAGGTACATTTTCAAACCGACTCTAGCCCATTTATTGAGCTTTGAAGAGGTTGATGCCTATACAACAGAGTTTAAACAGGTAGTTTATTTATTGCAGTAAGTGTCAAAGGCATATTATATCACCTACTTATACTGAAGACCATTTTAGATGTATTAAAATAGTTTTCGTTTCCATCTGCAGATGTAATAAAAATAAAAATGCTACACCTGTAGTGTGAGGTTAGAAAGAAATGTTTTATATCGATTCGTTCGCGTATTTTATGCTTTCTCACTACTAATGGTTAAATTGATGATTTTTTGCGGATATTTTCTATTACAAAATTAAAATGCTACTACAATTACCTACATCGTTTGTAGTAAGTGGAGGTTTAAATGAAACTGTTTTATATCGGTTTATTCGATTATTTTGTGTTTTTAGGGATAACTATCACAAAATTTAAAATTGTACTACAATATACTACAAACGATTGTAGAGGTATTAAAGTAGTTTTCGTTATTAGCTGATGATGTGTTAATGTTTTAATTGACGATTTTATTTTTCGGGTACATATTAAAATTTCTACTACAAAATTTGAGATGCTACTACAATTATTACCTACATCGTCTCTAGTAAGTGGAGGTTGGAATGAAATTTTTATACTACGGTTTATTCGATAATTTTATGTTTTCTGGGACTACTATTCTTATTACAAAATTTGAAATTGTACTATAATATACTACAAACGATTTTAGATGTATTAAAGCAGTTTTCGTTTTTTCTGATGATGTGTTACTGTTTCAATTGACGATTTTATTTTTCGTTTATGAGAATTTCTATTACAAAAATAAAAATGTTACTACCATTACCTACATAGTTTGTAGTGAGTATGAGCTTGAAATGTGATTTTTTTTATCAAGTCGGGTTCTGGGTTTCTACAGCCCCCATCATTTCCCTATCGCAACCCCCAGACAACTATATTCCTAATTTTATTCCTCATTAGGTTATTATTTACTTATCGTTCCATAACCCTCTTTCTCTTACCTAATCCTTGAATTATTTTCAAGACCATAGGTTAATTGCGTTACATAAAAGTAACTATTACATTGCAATTATTGAGTGAGAATGAATAATTTGTGTGGCAAAAGTGTTCAAATACGAAATAGATTTGTAAAAAAATATTTAATTGAAAACACTGAGACCAAAATTCGATGGATATTATATTATACACCGTTATGAACTTGAAGATTAGAGTGCATGCTTATAAACTTTTGTTTGTTAAAAAGTACTTCAAACTTTTAATTCTTAGTTTTTATTTCTAGAAAATCAATTTTTAACTTCTTATATGTACGAAAAGTTAGGCAAGAATTTTGTGGGCGAGTAGTTGAGATTCAAAAGTAATGTTGGAAGTTTTAATAATTTTTTTCATACGAGCTCTTGTTTCGGAGTTACAGATCTCTAAAATTCCGAAATAAAAACTCTTACTTAAGAATAATGGATAAGTATACATCGCATAACTATATTTCAGTGGTTAATTGTGAACTTTCGTGCGCTGTATTTGACTATATTAATAATCCTAGAGAAAATCAGGGGCGGCTTGTGTCATATGGTTAATAATGCATAATTTTCACAGTGATAAATTGTATAATGTTTAAATGTCAGAAACAACTATTCCAATCTGTTTATTATTGAAAAAATACTTTTGTTTGGAGGCATATGCAGAGGAGTGCAAAAAAAAATAATTTACACTGTCTGCTTTGCAGAATATAGCGAGAGCTGTAAGTATTAGTACTCATTCAAAATAGCTAAGGATGTTATCAAAACATCATGAAACTATTATTTTCGATAAGATTTCACTTATCAATAATATTAAATATGCGATTGTTCCTGTCATATAAAGTTATTTGACGAAAATATACTTATGTCACTTGTTTTGACATACTATGTGTGGGTGTGTGTCTGCTTAGAAACACTAGATCTGTTGGATTTTATGAAAAGTTGACCACCATAATTCTGGAATATTAACCAGTGTGCGGAAAAATATTCTTCGTAGGTTCCGGAAGTGTGTAGAATGGCATAGTAAAAATACTTTTATTGCGTTCTAAAATATTCGCTATTGATTTCTATACACTTTTGCATGCGATTGAACCACCCTTCAAAGCATTTTGTTCAGACCAGGACGATTGCCCTGAAATATGCTTTTTGAATGACTCATCCGCTTCTTTGGGGATGGAAATCGGTATCCACGCAGTTTATCTTAAATTATTGGGGAAAAAGGCATTAGCTGAAGTCAGAGCTGTAAAGCAGATCAATCATAAATTCGATCTATTGTGTGTCCAAATACTCAGGCGATGTGTGTGGGCTAGGATGAAAATTCACCATTGCAGATAGAAGACACACTAGTTACAATTTATTTTATTAAATGGAACCATATTTTATCTCTAAATAGCTATGATCAACATAATTGAAAAATGGAAGACTACTCGATCGGTTTTCGCGTCTCATTTAAAAAAAATCAAATAACTTCAAATATATAGTACAATAGTCTATTCCCTAATTATCTTATAGAATACAATCTACTTACAAAAGTAACGAATTACGAAATGAGTGTTCAAGATGCCCTGCATTCACTCAGATAAATTTGAAATGTGGTTTTGTGATGATTGTTGAATATTAAATAACCATTCTCTATTATTTTCGATCACATTCTCCATTTTTTTCAGTCAGCGTCGTAATTATAAAGAAGATTTGTCTCTTTGTAAATTATTTCCTCTATTTGCGACTATATTGAAAAATCCGTATTCAAATCAAGATTTCTCGGTGACCAAGCAAACTCATTTTTATGATCGATCTAATGACGAGGAAATTCACCTTAAGGCAAGACGTATATCCTTTAGAAGATCGTTTGAATATTATTGGAAGAAATTAGAATAGAAGAGGTCAGTGTAAATTGTTTGTTTTTTTTTGGAAGGACCAATTATGGAATCAGATGTTACACCACACCAACTAAAACTTAAGCTGAAAATATTTTCTCATGTAGCTTCTGGATTTCTTGGATCCATGAATATTGCCTCTTCAGTCGAAGGAATAGTATTAAGTAGGCTTACAATATTGTTCATATGGCAAAAATGAGACAAATTGTAAATAACCTGATATAGGCGATTATCTTATCACTGTTTCGGCTGATATTCAAACCTGAATTCTCTTAAACACGAATTAAAATTTCATCCCCTTTATCGACATGACAGTTAATTTATTTATAGTGTAATCTACTCACAAAACTCTACAATTTGTATCTGAATAGTTTCGAATTGAAATGTTAACCATTATTTATAAATCATTTACCTTACAACTGTAATGTCCTCTAAGTTGGAGGGGAAAAATTTGTTTAGTTTTACCTGCTCATACCCATTATTGTCATACTTTTGATTTGTGTCTGTAAAGCTACAATGTCATATATTTTTCCTATAGTTATAAAAATTGATTTCAGCTTTCTTTTACGTTGAATTATTTTGTTTGTTATCAACGTTCTCGTCGTTATATCGCATAGTATGTTATATGGTCAATATTTACAAAAAATATTATCCCTGAGAAACGTTTAGCATCACGTTTTTCCCAAACACTCCTATTTCAAAGAGATATTTTCCGCTTCAAATTATACAATTTATTATGCGTTTGACATTGCAGATAAAGAGACAATCAAGAGAGCTGCTCTGTGGTCCCAAAAGGTTGTGTCTTTAATTTTGATACTCTCAGCAATTACCGCAGACAAAGCCAAATCAGCAAATAACTGGTTACAATGATCTCATGAACTGTAGAATTTATCTTCAAAGGATTCTCTCCGAATGATCTAGATGATCTTTTATGAGATCAACGTCCGTAAAATGTAAGATACTTGCCTAATTCCCGTAAATGAATTCTCCGTAAGTAATACTGACTCATTGTAAATATTCGCGGGTTCATGATAGTCAATGCGCTATACAAAGTGATTTATATTATTAGAACAAAAATGCTCAAAACTCAGCGTTAATAACACACAAAAACACAAAATTAAATGCAGTCAGAAGCCAAGGCATATTTTCCCTAATCCTTAACAGTTACCTCTAATGAGACATATATTCAAGTTTCATCCTTCACTACTCATAGTGATCAGAATTAATTACTGACTCATTGTGAATATTCGCGGGTTCATGATAGTCAATGCGCTATACAAAGTAATTCATATATTAAAACAAAACTGTTCAAAACTCAGCGTTAACAACACACAAAAACACAAAATTAAAAGCAGTTAGAAGCCAAGGCACATTTTCCCTAATCCTTAACAGTTACCTCGAATGAGACATATATTCAAGTTTCATCCTTCACTACTCATAGTGATCAGAATTAATTTCAACTTTCAATCAGTAGAAAATTACCAGTATTTGTGATCATGATGCTGTCGACCATGAGGAAACTTTCAAAAGAAAGGAAGAATAATTTGTGAAAAACTTTCCTTCCACTTTAAACAATAATTTCGTGTATCACTAACTGCCTGGCAAAAATCCACGATTATATAAATATCAGAAACGATATTTCTGCTAATGTGAAGAACGATATTTCTGCTATGAGAAACGAGATCTCTACTAATATGAACGACAAGATTTCAACCATGAAGAATGATATTTCTGCTAACAAGGACAAGATTTCTGTCGATATCTTATTATTGAAAAATGACATTGATGCTGACGTCGAGAATAAAATTTCGTCTCTAAAATCGGATAGAAAGAACAAGATGACAATGCTGGACGGAAAAATTGAAAATAAGATAACAACGATAGACGAGAAAATCAAGGAGTTAGAGAGACTTATGCCAGATTCAAGGACACAAGACACGCCAGCAGAAGAAAAGAAGATGGAGCAAACAAAACCTTGCAAGCCAGAAACACACCCTAATTTAGAAGACATTGGAAGTTTTGCCCGAGTCAAGGCCCCAATGTTCGACGAAAAAACGTCATGCATCAATTACGTAGAACAGTTTGAAGCAGCTGCTAGAGTGAATAATTGGTCCAATGAGGAGAAGGCAGTGAACTTATCTATCGCGCTTAGGGGGGATGCTTTAGATGTACTTCAGACGATACCTCTGGAAGAAAGGGATCACTTCGAGCAGCTGAAGAAGAGGTTGATCATGCGATATAGTCACGAACATTTAGAGCATTTGTACCAATCTCAGCTGAAGAACCGAAGACAGAAACGTGACGAACCCCTTCAAGAATATGAAGTGGATGTTGCCCGACTAGTTCGATTCGCTTATACATCAGCACCAGGAAACATGATGGAATGTCTGGGTATCCAGGCCTTTATTGATGGCTTACGTGACCCCGAGATGCAGAGGACGCTTCGTTTAGCCCATCTCAAAACATTGGTCGATGCATTATTTGCTGCTCTTGAATATGAAGCAGCCACGAAAACTTCGGGACACAACAAATGTAGGACCATGCATGAAGAAGGTGACGATGGCTGACTTGATCAGATCGTCCACTTGTTGAAAGGTATGGTAGACAAGAAACCGCAAAAGATCAGGTGCTGCAATTGTGGCGAGCTAGAACATGCACGTAGTTTGTGTAAGCGTCCTACGATTCCTGCAAACCAAGAACCTCTTAAATGCAAAGCAGCCACGACAGATTCTCGTTACAACAACGGTAGGACCATGCAGGATGGAAGTGACGATGACAGACTTGACCAGATCGTCAACTTGCTGAAAGGTATGGAAGATAAGAAGCCGAAGAAGATTAAATCACGGAAGTATGATGAGCTAGAGCGCGTACGCAGCCCGTCTAAGCGCCCCAGGATTCCTACAACCCAAGAACTCCAGTCACAAGGGAAACTAGACAGGGGCGAACATCCAGCTGAGATGAATCACCGGAACGCCGATTCTCTGCCTTGTCAGCCATGCTCTGTAGACTATTTTCACTGCAACAAGTTGGAATCTAAAGAGCTTGCAGTTTCAAAAATTACGGTAGTCGACGAAGAATGGTCATCCACCAGGATCAGAGAAGGTCGGGAGAATAATCGCTATCTGAAGATGATCCGGCAATGGAAGGAAGAAAATCTGCGATCAACCTGACAAGAAGTGTTAAAATTTTTACCGACACTCAAGGTATATTGGGCTCAGTGGAAGTCCCTTGTTCTGGAAGAAGGGCTGTTGAAAAGAGTACTTGAAAACGATTATGATTCAGAGATAAGAAGAGATATAGTTATCCCGAGAACGAGAGTAGCCGAGGTACTGAGAAAGTTACACGACAATCCATAGGGAGGTCATATGAGAGTGAAGAAATCCCTTCAGCGAGTCCGTGAAAGGTGAACAGCTCCGACGATGTGAAGGACTGATGTAAGAAATGTACAACTTGTGCTACGAGTAATGAACAAAATCGCAAGAGAAAGGCACTAATGAAACAATATAGTGTTGGAAACCCCTCTGAAAAGATTACTTTAGACATCGCTGGACCATTTTCGACGACAGAAAATGGTGGTGAATACATCCTGGTTGTAATGGATTATTTCACAAAGTGGGTGGAAATTTATCCGATCTCGAGTCAAGAGGCCACAACTGTCGCGGATGTGCCGGTGAAAGAATTTATCAGCCGATATGGAGTGCCCTCGGAAGTCCACAGCTATCAAAGAAGAAATTTCGAGAGCCAGGTATTCCAGGAAATTTGTGACAAGCTGGGAATGAAGATGAAACACCTGCGAAAATCCTGTTTGTACGTGAAATGAGGCTTCCTTGTGACCTGGAGTTTGGCTGAGGGCCTGGCGAAGATCTAACCGGAAAAGATTACGTGATCCAATTTAGAAGAAGGATGGACGATTTGCACGAATTCGTTCGAACGAATCTTCAAGTTGCCAGTGACAGAATGAAAAAACGGTACGTTACTCAGGCAACAGAAGGCAGTTTCAACGAAGGGGACTAAGTATGGTTACACAACGCGACAAGTAGAAAAGGATTATCTCCAAAATTTCAGAAATCGTGGGAAGGTCCATATTTAATCAATAAGAGGATCAACGACGCCATCTATCGTATAAGCGAGATCCCCAATGGAAAACCAAGGGTAGTTCACCAAAACCGACTAGCACCATTCGATGGAGACCATGATGAAGAGGCGGGAGTGCGCCATATACAACAAGAATCTGACCCAGCCTTTGAAGAATTCATGGGCACATACGGAGTTACCGGGAAAGCTAGATACGGAGTCACTACAGAACAAAGACAAGATTTTTTCACGCTCCCGGAAGAGTACTCACTGGGACATAACATCTCCGCCAGTAACACACACGCATGAGGGTTGGCAACCGTCTTTCGAAAGGAGCTTGGACAATTAGAAAAATTTGAAGATCAGATACGAGCCCCTGGCAAGACACTGAGACTCAAACACAGTTCGCGGTACGTCTTCTACCTGGTAACTAGAAACGAATTTCCAGATGGATTCACCTACCGGAATGTGTGGGAAGCGCTACGAAGCCTTCGAGATTATGTGCTGGAATCCCACGTGGAGAAACTAGCATTGTCCAGGATAGAGAACAACCAGTTGGATTGGCGAGTCATCAGGAACATGATAGAGGTGATCTCCCAAGATACCGGTGTCCACATATTAATTTTCAGCTATACCCCTCGTTATCGGTACCCGTTGAAGACGGTGCCCTGTTGTTTCCATACCACCGGAAAGTGCAGACATGGGGTCAGTTGCCGATTTAAACGTCCAGTACCGGCTACACAGAAGTTCCAGGGGATAATATTACGAAATAGCACACTCTTGTAGTCCCTGAATCCGACTCTGTCTAAGCCATGTATGAAAGTTAAAATTTTGGCGAGGGCGCAGGGATTTCTTCTAACCATTTACCATTATTTTTTTGTGACTATTCCTATCTAGACATTTCCAGTGAGATCCATTGTTTTGTGACCAGACTTATCTATAATTATCCAGAAAGAAGGCACTTAATATATAAAGACTTCTGACCAGCGGGAGGAGTTAGTTTATAATTTGATCTCGTGATATCAACAGTAGGGAAGTGTTTATATAAATTAGTTTAAGTGAATATACTGTGTATTGAATATAATTTAGTGAATAGGTTAGTGAATTAATAAATTAAGTGAGTAGACTTACTTACTTTAATTTTGCTTGTCTTGTAACAATGTTGTCAATTACAAGAAGTTCCTTACATCCCCGTGCTTTTTGTTTACATCCGTTCTGTTCCCATGCAAGAATATTGTTTACATTTATGTGATGTGTGATCTTTGAGCATATGATCGAAGTGAAGATTTTAAAAATGGACGGTATTCAAGTTATGGGCCGATAATTTTTAGGGTCTTTTATGTCGTCACATTTAGGGAGCATGTGGGTAATCCCGAGAGTGAAGTATTCTGGTATGATCGAAGGATCCAGGATGGCTGCTGCAAATTTATCTGCTATTTTTTGGTGAATTCTGGTGAGTTTTTTCCACCAGAAGTTGTGAATATGGTCGACGCCCGGTGCTGTCCAGTTTTTCAGCTTGCTGGTTGCAGCGGTAATATCTACGTTCCGTATTTCAGGCTGCGCCATCTGTCCAGTTGTTTCGTGAGATTTAACTTCATGCGCGATCCAAAATGCTCTGTCATTATGCGTGACACTTTGTTCCCATATGTTCTTCCAGAACCTTTGCATGTCTTCTTTTTTAGGTTTTATGTGTGAGGTTTCCACTGTGTTCCGTTGTAGTTGTCTATAGAATGCTTTTTGGTCCCTTGCGAACAGTTTATTCTCTTGATACCGACGGCTTCTTAGTCGGTACCTTCTTATCCTATTTCCTAATGCTTTTATCTTTTGTTTCAGGCCATCCAGATGCTTTAGAAGATCCTGCTGATATGATGGACTCCCTGGGTTGATTTTTGCACGTTTGGCATAGCTCTTCGCCTTCTTTTTCAACTTTTGGCTGCTCTCAGAGTTAAGATACGTGTGTAGAATATCTACTTTATTCTGCATTCTATGCGTCGCTCCCAAGGCGGGGTGTTTTTCATGGGCGTTTCATTATCCAACTTTCTGTTTTTGTGTTTGGAACCATATGTAGAGCAGACAACATGAGCAGCACAGTACACTGCATGGCAGATATCAAGTAATGACTCTGAAGGGATGGTGTCATTAAGAGTTTTATTAGTTTTCTCCACCATGGTTAGGATTTCTTGATTTAGGGTTAATTTTGGTAGTGCTGGTCTATCTTGCATGGGGATGCCTCGGAGTTTAAGGTCAGCTTCCTTTAGCAGATCTTAGATTTCTCTGAGGTCTTCTACTAGCTCTGGTCCTTGTTCCGGTAAGTACTCTTCGGTGACTTGTGGAGCCACGCTCATTCGGTGGACGGAACGTCTGATGGATTGTCTTCGCCAATCAGATTTGAGTACATCTAGTTCCGCTTCGCTCAGAGCTCTACGCCGTATAATCGATCGTATTTGATCAGCTAGTCGTTGTGCTGGGAGTGTCAGCTGTTGGTGTTCTGCATTCCATAAATCTTCCAGTCTATCTCGATATCCGATCATGTCCGTTTCCCCCTTTGTCACTTGGTAGTATGCGCGCATTAGTTCAATGTTATTATTATTATTATTATTATTATTATTATTATTATTATTATTATTATTATTATTATTAATATTATTATTATTATTATAATTATTATTATTATTATTATCCATTATCAAAAAATTGCTATAGAATCGCTTCACCACCAAATATCTTTGTTAAATGAAGAAACATCAAGATTACGGAATTCCATTGTTTCTCCAACACTGCAAAATAGTCAGAAGCCAAACCAAAAAACGAGTATTTCAGTGCGACCGAAGACCAATGTCGAACAACAAGCTCCGCAAAATGATGCATCTACGTCAGATCATACCATTGTAACAAAAAGTAATGTCAAAAATGCCTTACATAATGTGGAATCCCAGCTTCTATGTGGAAAATATATTGGCCTCAATCAACCTTCTTATGCAAATGCAAATGCGAATATTGGTAGCCACGTTGGAAAAAGAAGACGTAGACAGTTTCTAATTGGAAACAACCACGATATATCTGGTCCACTGAAAGCAGCGAATCAAACCATGGACAAATACTATCATTACCACGTAACGAACTGGCATCCAGATGTGTGTGGCGATGTGATATTGGACTATTTAAAAAGCTTTGCTGCCAGTGTAAAGGTGGAGAAGCTAAATTCGAGAAATCCAGACTTATATGCGTCTTTTAAAATAAGTGTATTATCTAAAGAATCTGAAAACATTTTAAAGAGCGAAATTTGGCCGAGTAGAGTTACTTTAAATCGGTTTTTTCATACGAAAAGAGTTGATGCACTTTCGGGGTGATATCTCGAATGTAATTGATAACAGTGATGATATATTCAACAAACATTTTTTCAGAGATTTCAACTTATCAATTTTTCACCTAAACGTTCAGAGCTCACATAACAAAATAACAGAACTGCAAGTATTTTTAAATAGCAAACCATTTGATATTTTTTGTGTTTCTGAGCATTGGTTAGACATCAATAGCTTAGACAAAATTAAATTGAACAAATATTCGTTAATAGCGTCCTTTTGTCGCCAAACAAAAGAAATGCACGGTGGGTTGGCAATATATACAACATCTAAAATTTCTGTCAGAAGAATTGATATTGGAAGGTTCTGTGGGTCGTTTGATGCGGAATTCTGTGCTATTGAAGTTAGATACTGCAGTCTAGCTGTCATTGCGGTTTATCGGTCTCCCACCAAAGGAAATATGTCAGTTTTCATTGAAACACTAACGGATTTGGTTGAATTCTTGAATAACAAATATAAAAAAATCATTATCGTGGGTGATATGAATCTGGATCTCGATGGTAATACGGATCACGCAAAAAATCTGTGCAATCTCTTCAATATGTATGGCTTCAGCCACTTAATCCACCAACCTACTCGAATAACTATCTCGTCAAGATCATGCCTTGATAACATAGTAACTAATGTTGGCGAGGAGAATCTTGCCTCTGGTGTACTAGAGCCACTTGTATCGGATCATAGTGGCATCTATCTCTTTCTGAACTCTAAAATTTCTAAAAAACCAGAACACTTTAATAAAAGGATTATAAACGAGAACACAATAAAAAAATTTGTTGATAACTTGGAAGGGATAAATTGGGATATTTTTAATATCGACTCTCTGAACTCAAGTCAGTCTATTGATAAAATTTTTGAAGTTTTATCAAATGCTGCTGAAAGAGCATTCCCCTTAAAATCCATACACTGTACACGGCCTGGATTGAAGTGGTTTACCCCAGAGTTAAAACTAATGCGGCAGCAAGTATATGAATTTCGAAATAAATTTAAATCTTCAAATTCACCATTACATTGGAGCGAATATTGTATATTAAGAAAAAATTATAAACAAGCATTAAAGGAAGCTAAGAAGAGTGCTTGTACGAATAGAATCTTAAAATCCGATAATAAGAGTGAAACGATTTGGGGTACTATAAATCAACTAAGGCATGAAAGTAAATCCCGTTCAAATAGCGTTAATATTAATGCCGACGATTTAAATAATTTTTTCACTACCGTTTCTGAAAAACTTATTGAATCACTTAATGATCCATATACGCACTATATTTCCTTCCTGAATAAAATGCAAAAACCTCCATCTTCATTTTTCATGCTACCATTGTTAGAATCTGATGTACTTGAGGCCATTCATTCCCTCAAAAACAAATTAAGTACCGATTACTATGGCTTAAATGCACAAATGATTAAGGCCTCCAGCACTTCTTTACTTGCACCCCTAACAGTTGCTCTAAACAAGTGCACTATCGAAGGCATTTGGCCCAACTCTTTAAAAATATCAAAAATTGTGCCCGTTCATAAGGGGGGAGATGTGGATGAACTGGATAATTACAGACCAATAGCGATCGTTCCCATATTATCTAAAATATTTGAGATCCTGATAAGGGATAGGTTTATATCTTATTTGGAAAAACAAAGTATTCTCTCAGCTTCACAGTTCGCATTCCAAAAGAACAAGTCCACTGTCTCTGCATTGGTTACAATTGTAGATGACATAGTGGACAGCCTCGATAGGGGACATGAAGTTCGTGCTACTTTATGTGATTTGTCTAAGGCGTTTGATTGCGTTAATACTCAAATTCTTCTGGATAAAATGAAATTTTACGGGTTCAGAGATAAGCAATATGACCTTATGTTTTCTTATCTCAATAATAGACGGCAATACGTTTACTTGAACAACGTACATTCACACGAACTTAAAATGAATAACGGAGTACCCCAGGGTTCCGTTCTGGGCCCTTTATTATTTTTAATTTACGTCAATGATTTACCCCAATCTTTGGAACAGCAGAGCAGAGTGGTTCTATATGCTGATGATGCTACCTTAATTTCAAACGAGGGGGTTGCTGCGAGGAATGGAAGTCTTGATATGGCAAAAAATTGGTTTCAAGCAAATAAACTCAAACTAAATTAATCAAAAACTCAACATATTCTTTTCAGTGTTGACAAATTTGCAGAAAAGTCGGAGCCTGTTAAATTGTTGAGAATTGTATTCGATACTTCGTTAACTTGGTCGAGCCAGATTGATCGATTATGCTCAAAAATATCTTCTCAAATATTCGTATTGAGACAGTTACGTAAAAATATTAGTGACAATAATGTAATGAAAGTCGCCTACTGTGCCTTGATTCACAGTCATCTGTCTTATCGCATATCGCTATAGGGTAACTCAAGCAGGCTCCATAAGGTTTTTTCGCCCCAAAAGGCAGCAATCCGAATTGTGGACGGATCAGCATACCGAGCGCATTGTATAGAAATTTTCAAGAAATATAAGATTCTGAGTCTACCCTGCCAATATATCTTTGACCAACTTCTAAGAATACATCGGGACCTAAATTCTATTTCGAGTCATAGCGATTTACACGGTTACAGTATTAGAAATGCAAATGATCTAGTAAATATCTTTTCACGTCTGTCAACGGCTAAACGGAACCGACTTGATTTCAATCTGTTTAATAAATTAGATAAACTATACCCGGAGGAAAAAATAGAGGAAATGAGCGATGCGAAATTTTCTAAATTTGTCAGAATTTATCTGATAGAACACTGTTTTTACAGCATTGATGAGTACATGAGCTATTCCTTTGAGAGTGCATTATACTTGAATACCTGATAAAATATGGTTAACCTACGATAATTGTTTATTTTTTCTATACAGTTCTATACTTTTATATGTTTTTATATAGTTTTTCATCATTTTATAATATGTCTTGGTGTACTTTTAGATTTTTATTCTATTGTAGATATTTTGTAACTATTTCTACTTTTTATTGTGTGATTGTTCTCTTTTTTTTGTTTTTTCTCATAATGTAATTAATTATCTATTAATCGTTTGTAATTATATTAATATTTTATATGAGATGACTATAAACGTGCCCTGTATGTAAAATGGTCAATAAACGAATATATATATATATATATATATATATATAACGGCTAAACCCAGGTGGCAGATCAGACTGGAGAGGGCTGTGCAGCGACTCAGGAAGGATATAGGTAGATCACTACAATATATCAACGGAAACAGATCAAAAAAAATTGTAAAATATATGGAACAGAAAACAAATGACAACAACCAACGAACAGTCACTGAAATGCATGACACCGCAAAACAAAAACTTAAAGTATACGCCGCCAGATTGAGAAGATATAAAGAGTCTAACAACAGAAAAACAGATAACATGTTATTCACACAAAACGAGAAACTATTTTATAATGAACTGACCAACAAGGAACAAATACAGATAATAGCACCTAACCGAAAAGAAATAGCGGAATTCTGGAGAGGAATATGGTCTGATAGGAAGCAACATAACGAAAAAGCAACATGGATCATAGAAGAAGAAGAAAAGCACAAAAATGTCATAGAACAACAGGACCACATAATAACAGTAGAAGAATTGACTGCCACAATTAAAAACACACACAACTGGAAATGTCGTGAAACTGACCAAATACAAAATTTCTGGTATAAACAACTAACATCCACACATAAATATATTACAAACCAAATAAATAATATAATAAGAAATCCTCAGCTAACACCAGATTTTCTCACACAGGGCAGAACATACATAAAACCAAAGAGTAATGAAACACAAAACCCTGCCAACTACCGACCGATAACATGCCTCCAAACATTATATAAAATAATTACATCATTGATATGCAAGAAAATAGAAAAACATTTAGAAACAAACAACATCATAACAGAAGAACAGAAAGGTTGCAGAAAAAGAAGCCAGGGATGCAAGGAACAACTTATCATTGA
Organism: Galeruca laticollis; assembly: GCA_963921935.1. NCBI lineage: Eukaryota > Metazoa > Arthropoda > Insecta > Coleoptera > Chrysomelidae > Galeruca > Galeruca laticollis. The sequence continues at coordinate 1,926,096 of OY998180.1, read as the reverse complement.
CAGTGTCATTATGAAACAAGCAGAAAAACAACAGAGAAACATACACACATGCTACATTGACTATAAGAAAGCTTTTGCCTCTGTACCTCACTCCAGGCTGCTAAAAATACTGGACATATATAAGATACATCCGAAGATTAAATCATTTCTTAGGCACGTAATGACAACATGGAAAACAAGAATACATTTAACAACAAGCGATGAAGAAATAATAACAGAGAACATTGAAATCAACAGAGGTATCTTCCAAGGAGACTCCCTCAGCGCCCTATGGTTCTGTATGTGCCTAAATCCCTTATCAAATGCATTAAATGACACAAATCATGGATTCCAAATCAAACATCAGAAAACAGTTAAACACACCATCAACCACCTACTGTACATAGATGATATCAAATTATATGCTCCATCTCAAACACAACTGAAAAACTTGTTCAAAGTAACAGAACATATCACAAACGACATAAAAATGGAATTCGGAATCAACAAATGCAAAATACTACACATAGAAAAACATCAACAGACTTACGAGAACAGAACAAACAAAACATAGAAACCACCACCCACACGCATGCAAAGAAAGAATAACAATAGGAAGAAAAGAGGGAGGAAGAGGAATGATGGATGTTGTCACACTACACACAAACCAGATACAAAAACTCAGAAATTTCTTCTATAGTAAACAATCATTATTACATAGAGCAATTGTACAAGCAGACAGAGAATACACACCTCTCAACCTCTCGCACACGCAGCAAATATACAATACACAAACACAAGAGCAGAAGATAGAAGAATGGACACAGAAAAAATTACATGGTAAACATACTTACAACATGAAAAATGAATACATCAGTAAGACAGACTCGTACAAATGGCTCCAAAAAGGTGAACTGTATCCTGAAACAGAAGGCTTCACATTAGCGATCCAGGATCAGGTTATTGCTACAAGAAATTACAAAAAATACATAATGAAAGACCCTAACACCACAGACGACAAATGCAGAAAATGCCACCAATTTCCCGAAACAATCGACCACATTACGGCAGGATGTAAGTTGATGGCTGGATCTGAATATACTAACAGACATAATACAGCGGCAAAGATCATACACCGGCAGCTTGCACTACAACATAAACTCATCACAGAAACACAACCATATTACACAAATACACCACAAACGATATTGGAAAACGAAGAATACAAGTTATATTGGGATATTACCATTCATACAGACAAAACAGTAATGCACAATAGACCGGATATAACATTACAAATCAAAAAAGAGAAGATCACCTACATTATTGATATTGCTGTTCCATCTGACAATAATATAAATAACAAATACAGAGAAAATAATGATAAATACTAGCAGTTAGCAATATAAATAGAACGTATATGGAAACAGAAATAAGTAATTGTAATACCTTTTATAATATCTGTTACAGGAGTTACCCCAAAAACATTCATCACACACCTCACGCAGGTAAATCTTCCACATAACACCCACATCCAGATACAAAAAGCAGTCATCCTACACACATGCAATATCACCAGATCATTTCTAAACCAAAGATAGAGTAAAAGTAGACTTGAGTGCAAACTCCGTCTGCTATTTATAAGAAACCACAATTGTGAGAAATAGAGAATAATAATAATAATAATAATAATAATAATAATAATAATATCGATCCCAAATAATTCTAACACAGAAAGCAAATACAATGAAAAACTAAGCAAATACGCCGAGCTGAGGACCGAAATAAAAGAATTGTGGAATCTTAAAGAAGTCAAGATCATTCCAGTTGTTTTATCCTGTATGGGGCTAATTCCCAAGAAACTAAGTACTTCCCTCAAAGACATTGATATTCCTGAGTCAACCTACTGATTAATGCAAAAATCTGTAATCCTGCGTGCGACAAACATTGTTAGGTCATTTCTAGAATAGTGACACCCAACGAAAGTCTTGCTGTTGAGGCCGACTGTCGTTGAAACACGCCGGGTGTAAATCCGGTGACACAAAAAGGAAAATAATGATAATAATAATAATAATAATAATAATAATATTAATAATGATAATAAATAATATTAATAACAACATATTAATTCTTATTAATGATAATTTTCTTGTTGTGATCTTTCATAGCATTTTCGTAATTTGGTATTACGTTGAAAGTTTGAATTCGATTGTTTCGGTGGCTCCCGTCATTGCAAAGATCGATTCTTTTCATTCATTAAGTAATGATGAATTTTGTACTTAACTTAACATTTTCAGTTTCCGTCAGAACTCTCACAGGTCCACGTGGGTGTGTGGATTCACGTTATTTTAATGTTTTAACTTTGATTTTTAATATTGTTTTAAAATGTAACCAGTAGTGGGCAAATGTATTGCCGACTGGACTTATTTCTTTAACTATTTGCTGTTTTACACATTTCCTGTTTTCAATATCTAGGATGCAATCTCAATTAATGTAAGTTGTAGAAATGTTTGTAGAAAAACTTTACATAATTTATGTTTTTCTTTCCTTTATTGTAGGTCCCTGATGATGTAGATAAATATTTACGGAAGCTTGGAGAATTAAATAGAGTATAGAGTAAGAGGTTTGTATAACAACAAAACGTATACGGTGGAAGATAAAGTCAAAATCACCACCAGCCGAGAAGACAAAGAACAAAAGCAATTAAGTAATAATAATAATATTGTAATATAGTAATTATTGAAGTAAAAATAACAATTATGTAATATATATATGTATAATAATAAAGTGATAATGGGTGCATCTACCAACACCAATGCACCCAATATAAGAGGTGGAGATATGTTAGCTATCCGCAAAAAGGGTAGTGTCAATTGAGGGAACGTGATTGTCACTAGTGGAAGGAAGGTTATAGTTGTAATCTAAGGATAACAAAAAGGAATAAATCTCACTCAAGTGGTCAGTAAATAGGCTAGGCGGGTTCGGGCTCATTCCTTATGTAAATTAACATGGGAAATCGCCAAGGTCCAATGTGGTAATTTTTGACTCAATTCGATCTGCGCACGCGTCAAGGCGGTCGTTAGCAATCTCCGCGTGCGCATTCACCTTGTTGGCGGGAAGTGTATTCCATCTTGTTGGCGGGGTGTCCCATCTTGTTGGCGGGGCGCGCGTCCCATCTTGTAGACGGGGAGTGTGTCGCATTCACCTTATGCTAACGTTCGATAATTATGTAGTCATAAAGATGTCAGCGGGTTCTAGATCATTCCTTATGTAAAATAAAATTGGGAAATCATCAAGATCCATCGTGGTCATTTTTGACGCAATTTGTGTGCATGTGTTAAGGCGACCATCATGCTAATGATATCAGCCAGAGTCATTTGTTAAGCGTCGAGTAAGTCATGAGATGGGCTATTCTAAAATCGCGATGACGTGTGGTACACAACAGCTCGCGCCTGGGGTGAAGATTGCTGCAGAAGGAAATAGGCAAACGAGTAAGTATCTTTTGAGTATTTACCTACAAAATTATTTATTGTTTTAGTTGTGATATATAATTTTGATAGCATACAATGAGGTTCCTTCGGGTATAAAAAGGGTACCGACTTTTCCTACACAGAGATATGACAGGTACCACACAGTGGGAGAAGTACAAAAAACTTAGGGTGTCGGTTAGACTCGATTACAACCCGAGCAGTCACCTTTTGAGTTATGTACGAACAGTATCCTTCTGTTATGGGGTAGAGTCGCCTAAAGGCTATTGAAGAGTACCGATGACCTCATATGTAAATTTTATATAAATTTTTGAGATGTATTGTAGTTTAAATTGTAATTGAATTTTTATTCGGAAAAAAGTAGTGGGTCTCGTATATCGATTTCTCTTAACCATATAAGTATTTTTTTGAGGTCTCTTCGGATATAAAACGGGGGATCGACTTTTTTCCGCACAGAAATACGGTAGTTACCACACTGTGGGAGAAGTAATTAACTAGGATATCTGTAAGACATGCCTACAAAACATGCGGTTATCTATTAGTTCAAGTGCGTATAGTATTTTCTGTATGTTTTTAACACATATCAGGGAAAATTGTTGCCTAAAGGCTATTAAAGAATCTCCTTCGACCTCACATATGAAAAATAGATAATAAATAATAGTATATGTTTAACTATGGGTAAATAGATAATATAGAAAAATAATAAACAATTCGTGATCGATAAATTCAGGATTTCAATTTATAAGTAATTTATTATTCTTTTAAAATTCGTCGAATGGTGATTTTTTTCTCTTAATCAATGGTCCTGAAGGTTGCCGGAATAGAATTTGTGGTCTAGCTAGATCGTAGTCTGCAGATATAGATCATTAACTTCTTATTTAAATCACTGTTTGTTAATTGGAATCATTACTAGAATATATCATATCCTCCTCAAGTAAAAATATCATAATAGGCGAATAGTTTTCAATTTATAAGTAATCTATTATTTTTTTGAAACTCCACGAATGGTGACATCATTTTTTCTTGTAATCAATGGTCTGAAGGTCATCGAAGAATCTCCCCTTGTCGGAATAGAATTTGTGGTCTAGCTAAATCGTAGCCTGCAGATACAGATCATAAACTTCCTGTTTCAATCACTGTTTGTTAATTGGAATCATTTCTAGAATATATCATATCTTCCTCAAATATTACGGTTGAAAAAGTGTCAGAATTGCTCAATTAGCTTAAAATGCATCATTTTTACGTGCTTTCTTATGGGAAAACAGACACAAATTTCCTTAATCGCGGTTTTTTTTTGTTTAAAAAGGTTCTTTATTCATACTATAGTTCCCTGTTACATTGGTTAGAAAAATACAAAGATAAATGTAGGCCGATGTTCTGGCAATTTTTCTTTCCAATGTGTGAAGATTCCATCGTATTCTAAGGCTCCCTGCCGTGGCATTATCCCCAGTTTTTCATGTCTACAATAACTTTGTCCCGGTTTAAGTTTGTGGCTCCTAGCATATTTCGGCTGTGTATTCCCTGAAAAGTCGCGAGTCTTTTTGAGAAAAAAATTTACCGTTCAGTCTTCCGTCCGACTAGAAGTTTACTTGTTACCCCTCATATCCCGATAATGCTCATTCGATTACAGTTCTTTGTTCAAAGTGCTTACGAAAAAACTTTCATCCTTATTATGAGTCTCTTTGTGAATCTCGTAAAACATGTTGCTACTTTGTTGGGGCTTATAACATCTAATTATAATGAACACCAAGTGACTAGAGGGCTTATGGAGTGTAGAAAAGCTATAAGAAAACTAAATAATGCGTTACGAAGTGCCAAGAATATTGGAGAAAAGCAGCATATTCTAACTGGTATAATTCAAATAAAGTCATTTTGTAACCAATTTAAATATATTCAAAAACATGGTGGAGACCTATCATCTCATATGGAAACCGCAAAACATCGTGTAAAATGGGATGATCTGGATGTAGCATTTAACAGTCGCATCAGAACTGGTAACATCTCAAACCTGAAGCATGAGGATCCTATTGCATTTCTCAAAGATTGTAAGGCTATCTTTAAACGACGTATACATAATATATTAGAAAAGGAAGTAGCTGTTAAGGTGAATGTGGCTTTCGGAGGTGAATTTGAAATTGTTAAAGGAGATCAGATTCTTAATGAGTTCAAGTATTTTACAACAACTAATTCTCCAATATATAAAGATACAAACATTGATGATTGGTTTGATACTAAAATCATTGCGCCTATCCTTAAAGACCTGGAGGAGTTTCAAGAACGTGATAGTGGTTGGGCATTGAAGAAGGTGTTGAATTTAGGCGTTAACATCAATAAGTATACTCCTCAACAAGGATCTTCATATATAAATTTACCGGCAGAAATCAAAAAGAAGGAGGCTTGTATTAACGTTAATAATAATGATAATGCTTGTTTTGCATGGGCAGTTACGTCAGCACTTTTTCCTGCCATAAAAAATGCGAATAGAATTTCATCATATCCCCACTATTCAACTGTTTTAAAACTGAAAGGCATTCTGTTTCCCATGACTATGAAGCAGATTCCCAATTTTGAGAAGCAAAATAATATATCCGTAAATGTTTACATTCTACAAAAATATAAAAAGACCTTCATTACTCTACCAACTTACCTCACAAAAAATAAGATGGATAAACATGTAAATTTGTTGATGGTACCAGATATATATGATGAAGCACCAACGAAATATCACTTTGTTTGGATAAAGAATCTATCAAGACTTCTGTCCACTAAACTCAGTAAACATGATTGTAAGAAATACTTCTGTGATAGATGTCTACATTATTATAGATCACAGGAGACACTTAATAACCATCTTGAAGACTGTATAAAATTAAACGAAACTGCAATTAAAATGCCTGAACCAGGAAAAAAGGTTCTTAAATTCAAAAACTTTAAGAATAAGGTAAAGGCACCTTTTATAGTATATGCAGATCTCGAGAGCGTTTTGAAGCATACTGGGGATTCTAAAAAGCCACAACAACATATCCCTGCAGCCGTTGGATATTACTTCAAGTGTTCATACGATGACGCGCTATCCTTTTACAAAAGTTATATGGGTGAAGATTGTATGCGATGGTTTGCCGATGAAATGAATCTGCTTGCTCAAGATATCAGTACGGGGTTCCTTTGTCCTTATGGAATTCACATGACTCCTAATCATGAACGTCAGTTTCAAGCTGCTATCGAATGTCATATTTGTGAAAAGTCATGTCCCTCTACAGATAAGAAAGTCCGAGATCATGATCATTTTATTTCGGAAAACAATTATAGAGGTGCAGCGCATGAGGGATGTAATATTAACTATCAGGATTCACCTACTGTTAATGTAGTGTTCCACAACTTATCTGGTTATGATGCAAATTTCATCATCGAAGACATTGCTACTCGCATGACTGGCTCTATTGATTTGCTCCCTATTACAAATGGAAAATATATTTCTTTCACAAAACATGTTGACGATGCACGAATCCAATTCAAATTTATCGACAGTTTCCGCTTCATGGCATCATCTCTCGATAAACTCGCTTCATATTTAACCGAATTTCCTAATTTGAGATCTCAGTTTTCTGGTGTTCCCGAGGAACAATTCACTATGTTAACTAAAAAGGGGGTAATGCCTTATGACTATTTCAATTCTTTCGAACGCTTTGAAGAAACAAGTTTACCTCCTGTTGAATCTTTCTACAATAATCTCGAAGATAAACCCTGTCCACATAGACTTTATAGTCGGGCGCAGTCTGTCTGGAATACGTTTCAATGCCAAACCTTAGGAGAATATGTAGAGTTGTATATGAAGACTGATATCCTTCTTCTTGCTGACGTTTTTGAGCAGTTTCGTTCCAGTTGTATTGCTACGTATAATATCGATCCTGCACATTACTATACATTACCAGGATTTACGTTTGATGCTATGCTGAAACAAACTGGACAAGAATTGGAGCTTCTCACTGATGTAGACATGTTTTTGTTTGTTGAGCGTGGTATACGCGGTGGGCTTAGTCAAGTATGTGGAAAACGTCGTGTTCGAGCCAACAACAAGTATATGCCCACTTACAATCCGTCTAAACCAACGAAATATTTAATGTACTTCGATATAAACTATCAGTATGGATGGGCGATGAGCCAAGCGTTACCATATGGGGGATTCGAGTGGTGCGATACAAATATTGATGTTAGCGCAATTGCTGATGATGCTTCTGAGGGATACATGCTCGAGGTTGATTTGGAGTATCCTCATCATTTACATGATTTGCATAAGGACATACCTTTCTGCCCCGAACACCTCAATCCTAAGACCATGATGCCTGCTACCAGATCAAATGAGGAGACTAAGTTGATGGGTACCATGACTAATAAAACAAAATATGTTATACATTACCGAGCATTGAAGCAGGCGTTACAGAATGGGCTTTTATTAACAAAAATACATCGAGTATTGAAATTCAAGCAGAGTTCTTGGTTAAAGCCCTACATTGACTCCGAGTTACGTAAGGTTGCGAAGAGTGAGTTTGAGAAGAACCTATTTAAACTGATGAACAATGCCATGTTTGGTGAGTATTGCTAGTTTTATACAGATATTTCTATACTAATCACTGTGTCCAATTGTTGCAGGTAAAACCATGGAGAACGTGCGCAAGCGCGTTGATGTTAAGCTAATTTCTCAGTGGAGTGGTCGATATGGTGCTGAATCATATATAGCTAAGCCAGAGTTTAAAAATAGTATGATTTTTAATGAAAACCTTATCGCCATCGAATTGAAGGAGTTACAAATATGGTTAAATAAGCCTATATATGTAGGGATGGCAATTTTAGATCTGGCTAAGACTGCCATTTATGATTTTCACTACCTGTTACACGGATACTGACTCTGTGATAGTTGGAATAAGAGAGCAGGACCCGTATGAGATGATGAAGCTAGATTGTCATAAGTATTTCGATACTAGTGACTATCCCGATGATAACGTCTGTTCCTCGAGTTAATAAGAAGGTTCTGGGGATGATGAAGGATGAGAACAATGGTATTATAATGACTGATTATATTGGGTTACGGTCTAAATTGTATACAACGCGGTTACTAACCTCTGAAGATGGTCTATCGGAGAAACGAGAACGTCTTGCGGATGATAGTTATGACAAAGAAGAAATAGACTGTCTTATTCGAAACGTTGGAGTAACTAAAAAAGCTAAAGGGGTAAAGTCGTCAGTTGTGAAGACCGTGATCACATTTGAAGATTATGAAGAATGCCTTGATACCTTCACACAGAAAACAGTTTCCCAAAATTTAATTCGTGCCGAGAAACATCTGGTCCATTCAATTATCCAAAATAAAGTAGCACTCAGTCCGGAGGATGATAAACGCTATATTGTTCATGGTTCCGATGAAACCTCACCCTGGGGGCACTACTCGATAGATTGTGCTATGGATGTTGATGTTTGAATACCCATTTTCATATTTTACATGTTTTTATCTATAATTCATACATTTAGACTAGAGATATAATTTATTGGGTGAGCTGCTAGACTAGTTAATTATTAATATTATTAGATATCGAAATATCCAGCTGTCGAATTTTTAACCATTTTATATGCAATAAAAATATTTATTCAGATGTTCTTATTTTACCTTCACCACCTCCCTACCCACAAGCTTTCATTCTCATGACTTACTCGACGCTTAACAAATGACTCTGGCTGATATCATTAGCATGATGGTCGCCTTAACACATGCACACAAATTGCGTCAAAAATGACCACGATGGATCTTGATGATTTCCCAATTTTATTTTACATGAAGAATGATCTAGAACCCGCTGACATCTTTATGACTACATAATTATCGAACGTTAGCATAAGGTGGATGCGACACACGCCCCGTCTACAAGATGGGACGCGCGCCCCGCCAACAAGATGGGACACCCCGCCAACCAGATGGGATACACTTCCCGCCAACAAGGTGAATGCGCACGCGAAGATTGCTAACGACCGCCTTGACGCGTGCGCAGATCAAATTGAGTCAAAAATTACCACGTTGGACCTTGGCGATTTCCCATGTTAATTTACATAAGGAATGAGCCCGAACCCGCCTAGCCTATTTACTGTGGTCTGTGTCAGTTTTTTTGTTAATGACATTGTTAAATTGTGAAATAAAAGCCATCTCCAAAAATGATCTCTTAATCTTGTTAGACTCTGTCGCCAACACCCTTACAGCTTCAAAATTCATACGATGGTCAAGAGAATGAACATGATTTGCTTAAGCGCAACGCTCCGGATGTAATCTACAATCACTCTTATGTGAAACAATACGGTTAGAAAGTGATCTTAAAGTGTGACCAATATATTGCTTATCACAGTCCCACATGGAACGCTGTACACAACATTAGTAAGAGAGGTCAACGGACATTTATCTTTAACTCTAGTAAAAATTGATCTAATTGTTAGAGCAGTTTTGTTAGCAATTTTGAAATTGCCATATGCCCGGAACAATCTGGCTAGTCTCGGTGTAATGTCTTTAATGTATGGAAAGGAAGCGAAAATTGGTGGAGCAGGGGTCGTAACAGCGCCAACATCCATTTGGGCCAAGTTATGATGGCTATCATCAGCCAGCAGTTCCATGGTATTAGATGTGCTGAACAATAATTTATTAAGTAAAGTTCTTGGATAAGAGTTATCCAAGAAAATGTGGAATAAAATGTTAAGATTTTTATTGTGGAAGACACCATTTGAAATTCTAAGGACTCTCTGTTTCATTTGTTTTACCAAGTTCACCTTCATAGAATGTTTGTGGTAACAATGGTAATTTAAATATCTACCAGAAATGCAAGGTTTCCTGTACCAATCGATGTTAATAGTATTATTTTTACGAATGAACTTAGTGTCTAAGAAAGGTTCGGAATTTTCGTTGTCTTCTTTTTCTAATTTGAACTGTATATAAGGATCGTAACTGTTAAAAGTTTCAAGAATCTCATCTAGGCCCTCTCTAGGAAGTGCCACGATAATATCGTCCACATACTTCTTAATGGACAAAGGAGTGAAAGAAAGTACTGGTAAGACAGTATCCAGCAAATCGTCCATGACATATGCTGCTAAGATAGGTGAAATAGAGGCACCCATAGGAGTACCAAAAGTTTGTTTATAAAGTTTATTGTTAATTGTTAAAAGCAAAATAAGTACTATCAAAAAGAAAAACAATTAAGTTCAAAAAGGCATCCTTGTGGATGGAGCAATGGACACTGATACGTTCCCAACTCTTATCGATAGCTCTCAAACAAGCATCAAGATACACGTTACTAAACAACGAGACCACATCCAAACTGGCCAGAACATAACCATCTGGAATCATAAAATTGTCAAATTTGTCCGAGACTCCAAATGAATTTTTAATATAATAAACCATTGTAACATGTGAGCTTTTTCTTACATGATAAGTCTATTTGATGTTTATTATAAAGAGATTTCACTAAGTTGTTACCATCTCTTTGTATAGAAGAGGTAGGATCAGAGGTTAACTACATATGAATGATTGTTTAAAATGATGTCATTGGACAACTCAATATATTGTTGCTTGTCCATTACGACAGTGACATTCCCCTTATCTGATTGTGTTAAGATCAGATGTGGGTTTGATTTCAAAAAAGCTTTAGATTCAAGTAACAAATTGTGAAATAAAGAATTAGAATGAGGTTTATGAATGTAGTTTATAATTATATTAGTAGCTCGAGCCACAGTGATGTTCTTTACTTTAGAATCTGCAATGGTAGAGGCGAGGTAGTCAACATCTGATATAATTGACTTCAAAGAAATGTTTTTTAAGATGACAGGTTCCACACTAGACTTAGGACCCAGAGCTAAATATTGTGAAATATCCTCTGGAATTATAGTGTTCGAAATATTTCGTATCCATGTAGATTTAGATTTTAACAATAACTTAAATTGGTTGTCAATCAGCTGATTAACCTTAGAAATATTTTTAATTATAACTTTATGAAATAATTTATTATATGTGACCTGCTGTTTACTTGAAAAATTATTAAAAAGGAACTCACTTGTTTCTGAGATAATTGACCTTCTCAACGTCGTCAAATTTGATTCTAATTTACTAATTAAAGGATGATTATTAGCAATCTCAATATTAAGAAGTTTTATCACTAACAACGGATATTCAAAATAGTTTAATTCTATACAACATAATGGATTCTAACCTCAATTTGGAGGTAAGTTCGCACCTGTTGCGATTTCTTCTATATTGTATCTTACTTATTAACTATAGTATCTTAATGCTGTTTTTACATTTCAGTATTCCTGATGATGAGGACAATCATCCTCGAAAGCTCCAAAATTTTCTGTTAAGAGTACACTTTTTTCCATTTCTCTTGTTGCATACCCCAATATTCACCAGTTTTATTCCTAACAGTCAGCAAAGACTATCTTCCATTTACTTACAGACATGGGGTTTTATCATGACATCGAACACCATAATTCCAGAGGATATTTCACAATTTTTAGCTCTGGGACCTAAGTTTAGTGTGGAACCTGTCATCTTAAAAGACATTTCTATGAAGTCAATTTTATCATACGTTGACTGACTACCTCGCCTCTACCATTGCAGATTCTAAAGTTAGAAACATCACTGTGGCTCGAGCTACTAATATAATTACAAACTTCATTCATAAACCTCATTCTAATTCTTTATTTCACAATTTGTTACTTAAATCTAAAGCTTTTCTGTAATCAAACCCAAATCTGATCTTAACACAATCAGATAAGGGGAATGTCACTGTCGTCATGGACAAGCAACAATATATTGAGTTGTCCAATGACATCATTTTAAACAATCATTCATATGTAGAGTTAACCTCTGATTCTACCTCTTCTATACAGAGAAAAGATAACAACTTAGTGAAATATCTTTATAATAAACATCAAATAGACTTATCATGTAAGAAAAAGCTTACATGCTACAATGGTGTTCCCCCTAAGTTCTATGCACTACCTAAAGTTCATAAACCAGTCCTTTCTGTGAGGCCGATAGTGGCTTCGATAGGAGCACCCACTGAACGCATTGTACAGTTTTGTACAGACATTTTGACTAACGCTTACGATTATGAAAACGTTTATTATATTAAAGATTCATTTGAAGTCTCGGACAAGTTTGACAATTTTATGATTCCAGATGGTTATGTTCTTGCCAGTTTGGATGTGGTCTCGTTGTTTAGTAACATGTATCTTGATGCTTGTTTGAGAGTTATCGATAAGAGTTTGGAACGTATTAGTGTCCATTGCTCCATCCACAAGGATGCCTTTATGAACTTAATTGATTTTCTTTTTGATAGTACTTATTTTGCTTTTAACAATAAACTTTATAAACAAACTTTTGGTACTCCTATGGGTGCCTCTGTTTCACCTATCTTAGCAGCATATGTCATGGACGATTTGCTGGATACTGTCATACCAGTACTTTCTTTCACTACTTTGTTCATTAAGAAGTATGTGGACGATATTATCGTGGCACTTCCTAGAGAGGGCCTAGATGAGATTCTTGAGATTTTTAACAGTTACGATCCTTATATACAGTTCACATTAGATAAAGAAAACAACGAAAATTCCGTACCTTTCTTAGACACCTTGCAGTTCTGGTAGATATTTAAATTACCATTCTTACTACAAACATTCTATGAAGGTGAACTCGGTAAAACAAATGAAACAGAAAGTCCTTAGAATTTCCAATGGTGTCTTCCACAATAAAAATCTTAACATTGTATTCAACCTTTGCTTGAATAACTCTTATCCAAGAACTTTACTTAATGAATTATTGTTCAGTACATCTAATACCATGGAACTGCTGGCTGATGATAGCCATCCTAACTTGGCCCAAATGGATGTTGGCGCTGTTACGACTCCTGCTCCTCCAATTTTAGCTTCCTTTCCATACATTAAAGACATAACACCGAGATTTGCCAGATTGTTCCGAGCATATGTCAATTTCAAAATTGCTAACAAAACTGCTCCAACAAGTAGATCAATTTTTACTAGAGTTAAAGATAAATGTCCGTTGACCTCCCTCACTAATGTTGTGTACAGCGTTCCATGTGGGGACTGTGATAAGCAATATATTGGTCAGACTTTAAATCACTTTCTAACCGTATTGTTTCACATAAGAGTGATTGTAGCTTACATCCGGAGCGTTGCGGTTAAGCAAATCATGTTCATTCTCTTGACCATCGTATGAATTTTGAAACTGTGAGGGTGTTGGCGACAGAGTCTAACAAGATTAAGAGATCATTTTTGGAAATGGCTTTTATTTCACAATTTAACAATGTCATTAACAAAAAAACTGACACAGACCACTTGAGTGAGATTTATTCCTTTTTGTTATCCTTAGATTACAACTATAATCTTCCTTCCACTAGTGACAATAACGTTCCCTCAATTGACACTACCCCTTTTGCGGATAGCTAACATATCTCCACCTCTTATATTGGGTGCATTGGTCTTGGTAGATGCACCCATTATCACTTTATTATTATACATATATATATATATATATATATATATATATATATATATATATATATATATATATATATACATATATATTACATAATTGTTATTTTTATACATTCTGTTGTTATACAAACCTCTTACCATTGGAGATATATAATTTCCTCTTTTTCTTTCTTATGAATGCAATTTTTCAACCCCTCTGCATTCTTCATTTCCATCTTAAATATGAACTTTCACAACGGAGGCCACTCTCTGATGGGTATTTGTTGTCACGTTCATCTACTTAACTATTGGTTGACATTATTGCCTGTCAATTTAATCCCTCCAAATAAGAAGAATAACGATATCATTTCCTGGCCGGCTTTGACAATAAAAAAGCACTCGTGTTCGTTTGTCTGCAAAATGGTGTTGGATGTGGGCTTTTTTAGTCATCTTAATGTGATTTTAAACCTTTGTTAGTTAACTGTTTCATACTTTGAATATCCATAGTCTAATTCTATACAACATAATGGATTCTAACCTCAATTCGGAGGTAAGTTCGCACCTTGTTACGGTCATTTCATGTCCGTAGCGACGTCTAGGATAAATCGTCTCTTGAATAGTATTTGAGAATAGAAATGTAGTTACTCATGTTATTTGAAGTTATTACTCAAAGAATTAATTCCCACCTCGAGCTTAATTTGCAATATACGCGACAGGTACCTATTGTAATTATTGATTTTTCGAGAAGGAAGAAAGCGATTAAGTGACTGTAGTAAGATAGAGACAGGTGTATAAGTACTGGGGACACTTCCTAGCGCGGTTTCTTGAAAATAAAAATGATTTTTTGGAGCTCTCTCCAACTTCCAAGATGAAACGAAAAGGGTGTGTCTATTGAAAATTGGAAATATTGCCTAGGATAACTAAAAATCAAAGGTATGTTAACGATTGCTTAATAATTGTCAATCAGCTTAAAATTAATTCTTTTTGTGGAATCAAGTTGTAAAGTGACTTTCGATAAAGCAAATATTCAAGTTTATTTTGATGCTTTTTATTGAATCATGGTTTTTATGAGACACATACTTTTTGCTCGAAAGTCTGGAAAATGGAGAGCCCTATTTCTATAGGACAGACAGGTATTTTAATAAAAACATAAGTTCTGTTACTGTTTCTTTTCTCTGATAGCGTGATATTTTTTGATTGAAATTAAATATAACCGTAATTAATTTTTTTTGGGAATTTACACGAGGAGTAAATCGTTGAATTAAAATATTCTTCCAGTTACCTGGATATATTGGGACCTTCTATCCCTCAGATAGAAAAGGCCACTATTTTATTTTATATTTAGGGAGAATAAATTACGTCGGGGAATTAATATTTCATAGTTTGTTTTGCTAGTTTTTTTGAAATGTTAATAACTCAGTTCTTTTCCTTAATTTTTTTTTTATTGTTTACTTTCTGTATAATAAAATGTAAGGAGACTTAGTTGGAGCATAGTTCTGATGATAAGAATTGAACTAAATTCACTTTGTATAGTAATTTAATCAGCTATTCATTTGTTTTGTTTATTTAAACTTTGCTTTTAAATTGATAATTAGGCACAGTCTTTAAAATCCTAATTCTTTCAGATCACTTTATTATATGAATTGTAATCAACTTCATTGATTAAAATCGTAGTTTCACTTTTTATTTAGACTCTTGTTCACTGTATTACGATCTAAGTTTGTGACGAATTGAAACATTTTTACCAGAACCGTGTTACCATTTCTATGCTTTTGGGTCAAATCAAATTCTCCCCGTTTATGATGTTTTAGGCACATTTACCCTCTGGCACTTAGTACATGTCCTAACCTGACGGAGCTCCGTGAGCTGAGATAAGCTCATCCTGTAATAGTAGTACCCATAGCACCCCAAGACCACGGAAGTGTGACTGAGAACACAGTAGCGAATCTGAACCCAAGGAGGAGCGGCTCATGACTCCAAGATAAGTAAAAATGTTTTAAGTAGTCACCAAATTAGAGTCTCTCTTCAAATAAAGAAAGATTAATAGTCAGTTTATTTGATAAAGCGAATAGACAAGATTTGTCAACTTTAACTTTTATAATAAACTTTAACTTTGTAAGAATGAACGAAGTTTGTCAACTTCAACTTTTATTATAATTGATTTTGTAATTTTCTTTTCTTATCCTGTCAGTATTGTCAAGCAAATCTAAAATCAAAACTTTGTAAACTTTGTAAACCATATCACTGAAAGGAGAAATAGGAAATAAAAGCTGTGATATTTTTGCTAAGTCTTGCGTTATTCTTTTTACAACCTCTATTCGACAGGCATCGAGTTTGGATAGGTGGCACACATTGTTTTGAAATTTTAATTTTGGTTTCAGCTCGAATTAATACGGCTAATTTGTCATTTGGATAATAAACCGGGAGGGCAACGACGCAACAGTTGCACTCTTCCTATCTGAACTCTTTGTCAGACCTGCCCAAGGGTACGACACTCACCCCCTGAGCAATAGCTGGTCATTTTCCTAACAGGAGTGTAACAACCTGTTGCGATTTCTTCTATATTGTATCTTACTTATTAACTACAGTATCTTAATGCTGTTTTCCCATTTCAGTATTCCTTATGATGAGGACAATCATCCTCGAAAGCTCGAAAATTTTCCGTTAAGAGTACACTTTTTTCCGTTTCTCTTGCTGCATACCCCAATATTCACCAGTTTTATTCCTAACAGTCAGCAAAGACTATCTGCCTTTTACTTACAGACATGGGGTTTTATCATGACATCTTCACACACTACGGAAAAGCAGCGGTTAATAGATACAAATCATGGTCGAAAAATAAAATTAAATTGGCCCGTGAGTACAACAGAAGGTGTTTTTTACTTAAATGTGAAAAGTCGGGTATTTTACCAAATCATATTACTGCGGCAACGAAGCCTATTGATGATCTTTTGATGAGACAGGATGTACATCGTAACACAGTGGATTACAGGCTAGGGATAAAACTTCTTAATATTAAGATTGCTAATAATCATTCTTTAATTAGTAAATTAGAATCAAATTTGACGGCGTCGAGAAGGTCAATTATCTCAGAAACAAGTGAGTTCCTTTTTAATAATTTTTCAAGTAAACAGCAGGTCACATATAATAAATTATTTCATAAAGTTAAAATTAAAAATATTTCTAAGGCTAATCAGCTGATTGACAACCAATTTAAGTTATTGTTAAAATCTAAATCTACATGGATACGAAATATTTCGAACACCATAATTCCAGAGGATATTTCACAATTTTTAGCTCTGGGACCTAAGTTTAGTGTGGAACCTGTCATCTTAAAAGACATTTCTATGAAGTCAATTTTATCAGATGTTGACTACCTCGCCTCTACCATTGCAGATTCTAAAGTTAGAAACATCACTGTGGCTCGAGCTACTAATATAATTACAAACTACATTCATAAACCTCATTCTAATTCCTTATTTCACAATTTGTTACTTAAATCTAAAGCTTTTTTGAAATCAAACCCATTTCTGATCTTAACACAATCAGATAAGGGGAATGTCACTGTCGTCATGGACAAGCAACAATATATTGAGTTGTCCAATGACATCATTTTAAACAATCATTCATATGTAGAGTTAACCTCTGATCCTACCTCTTCTATACAGAGAAAAGATAACAACTTAGTGAAATCTCTTTATAATAAACATCAAATAGACTTATCATGTAAGAAAAAGCTTACATGTTACAATGGTGTTCCCCCTAAGTTCTATGCACTACCTAAAGTACATAAACCAGTCCTTTCTGTGAGGCCGATAGTGGCTTCGATAGGAGCCCCCACTGAACGCATTGTACACTTTTGTACAGACATTTTGACTAACGCTTACGATTATGAAAACGTTTATTATATTAAAGATTCATTTGAAGTCTCGGACAAGTTTGACAATTTTATGATTCCAGATGGTTATGTTCTGGCCAGTTTGGATGTGGTCTCGTTGTTAAGTAACGTGTATCTTGATGCTTGTTTGATAGCTATCGATAAGAGTTGGGAACGTATTAGTGTCCATTGCTCCATCCACAAGGATGCCTCTTTGAACTTAATTGTTTTTCTTTTTGATAGTACTTATTTTGCTTCTAACAATAAACTTTATAAACAAACTTTTGGTACTCCTATGGGTGCCTCTATTCCACCTATCTTAGCAGCATATGTCATGGACGATTTGCTGGATACTGTCATACCAGTACTTTCTTTCACTTCTTTGTTCATTAAGAAGTATGTGGACGATATTATCGTGGCACTTCCTAGAGAGGACCTAGATGAGATTCTTGAGACTTTTAACAGTAACTATCCTTATATACAGTTCACATTAGAAGAAGAAGACAACGAAAATTCCGTACCTCACTTAGACACTAAGTTCATTCGTTAAAATAATACTATTAACATCGATTTGTACAGGAAACCTTGCAGTTCTGGTAGATATTTAAATCACCATTCTTACCACAAACATTCTATGAAGATGAACTTGGTAAAACAAATGAAACAGAGAGTCCTTAGAATTTCAAATGGTGTCTTCCACAATAAAAATCTTAACATTTTATTCAACCTTTTCTTGGATAACTCTTATCCAAGAACTTTACTTAATAAATTATTGTTCAGCACATCTAATACCATGAAACTGCTGGCTGATGATAGCCATCCTAACTTGGCCCAAATGGATGTTGGCGCTGTTACGACGCCTGCTCCTCCAATTTTCGCTTCCTTTCCATACATTGAAGACATTACTCCAAGACTTGCCAGATTGTTCCGGGCATATGGCAATTTCAAAATTGCTAACAAAACTGCTCTAACAATTAGATCAATTTTCACTAGAGTTAAAGATAAATGTCCGTTGACCTCTCTTACTAATGTTGTGTACAGCGTTCCATGTGGGGACTGTGATAAGCAATATATTGGTCAGACTATAAGATCACTTTCTAACCATATTGTTTCACATAAGAGTGATTGTAGATTACATCCGGAGCGTTGCGCTTTAGCAAATCATGTTCATTCTCTTGACCATCGTACGAATTTTGAAGCTGTAAGGGAGTTGGCGACAGAGTCTAACAAGATTAAGTGAACATTTTTGGAAATTGCTTTTATTTCACAATCTAACAATGTCGTTAACAAAAAAACTGACACAGACCACTTGAGTGAGATTTATTCCTTTTTGTTATCCTTAGATTACAACTATAACCTGCCTTCCACTAGTGACAATCACGTTCCCTCAATTGACACTACCCCTTTTGCGGATAGCTAACATATCTCCACCTCTTATATTGGGTGCATTGGTGTTAGTAGATGCACCCATTATCACTTTATTATTATACATACATACATATATATATATATATATATATATATATATTACATAATTGTTATTTTTACTTTAATAATTACTATATTATATTATTATTACTTAATTGCTTTTGTTCTTTGTCTTCTCGGCTCGTGGTGATTTTGACTTTATCTTCCACCGTATACGTTTTGTTGTTATACAAACCTCTTACCATTGGAGATATATTATTTCCTCTTTTTCTTTCTTATGAATGCAATTTTTCAACCCCTCTGCATTCTGCTTTTCCATCTTAAATATGAACTTTCAGAACGGAGGCTACTCTTTGATGGGTACTTGTTGTCACGTTCATCTACTTAACTATTGGTTGGCATTATTGCCTTTCAATTTAATCCCTCCAAATTAGAAGAATAACGATATCATTTCCTGGCCGGCTTTGACAATAAAAAAGCACTCGTGTTCGTTTGTCTGCAAAATGGTGTTAGATGTTGGCTTTTTTAGTCATCTTAATGTGATTGTGTTATTTTAAACCTTTGTTAGTTAACTGTTTCATATTTTAAATATCCGTACCTGTTGCGATTTCTTCTATATTGTATCTTACTTATCAACTACAGTATCTCAATGCTGTTTTACCATTTCAGTATTCCTGATGATGAGGACAATCATCCTCGAAAGCTCGAAAACTTTCAGTTAAGAGTACACTTTTTTCCGTTTCTCTTGCTGCATACCCCAATATTTTTATTCCTAACAGTCAGCAAAGACTATCCTTCCTTTTATATATATATATATATATATATATATATATATATATATATATTATTCTAATTATTATATCTCTCTATTATTTTAATATATGTATTTATATAACTTGTATATAACTTACCTTTAACAACTTTAATTATATTTTATATGTTTATTATCACCCGTTAGCTAAGCTCAGTTTCTACTATCGGTGCTTGAGAATTTGTTCTCCCTTTGAGTTCTGGCTGTATGTTAATTTGGTTTATAATTTAATTAGAAAGAAATGGAAACACATACATTTATAATAATTAAATTTGGCGAAATTTAATTTAGAACATTAGAAATGTGATACGGCTATGATCTGAAAAACCATAGTCAGAATCTAACTATGCGGTATAATGCGCATGACCAACGAATCTACGCGTACCATACACTTATCGACAGAGGGCGATTATTTAATTAATGTTTTATTATGGAAATATCAATGCACAAGTTATTCAATAATTATATGTGTATTAGTGATTATATAAAAGGATTTATGTGATCGTATTACAATAACATATATACATATATAAGCTGAAATTCGATATAAATCAATATGCAAGATAATTTATCAGCTGATTTCTGGAAAACCAAACATTTATGTGCACATGTTCAGAGGAAATGTATTCAAGTAAGTAGATAAATAATTTCTTTACATTCACGTAATCAATTCAGTGTTCATATACTTAATAACTAATTATACCTATGGAATTATATTTACAAATTTCCCTTTTTTAGTTCAAAGATAGAAAAAGAATAGAATCATCATTCTTTGTCATTATCGTTTGTATTATTGGCTAATAATATTAAAAATGCACTGACCTGACACTATTTTCGGGAATTTCTCTGGATGGAAACTGCTAACAGCGGTATGGTCACGATTCTCTCCCAATTATTTGATGATTTCTGGATTTCATGCGAAGATACTTTATATAAATATTGGTGAGTAGTGTATGTATGCTAATTTATATTATTTTAGCACTGTGACTTAGATTTTATCTGATTTTACTCAAAAATTTTAAAAAGTTTCACATCACCTATCGATGCTATTCGACGCCACGCTTCCATTTTTTTATCAACAAACTCTCTATTTCAAAGCCGACCTTTTTTGTTTCAAATTTTATTTAATTTCCGCTATTATTAAGACGTCTTCCGTGGATAAAATGTTTTTACTGTTATTTTGAGTTTTCACATTTCTTACAGCACTTTAAATTTTCTAGTATACATATAGTCAATAACATTAACTTTCTAGTAGTCTTTTCCTCATACATATATACCGGCATTTTAATGAAAATAAGTCCTTAACACAGAATTACATTTATAGTTCCTATAGTTAAATTAAAACAAGAATTGACATTTTTCTATGTATAATAGTGACTAAATAATCTCAGACTTATGGAATAATTCTTTTTATATAAAATCTGTTTTATTTCTTTTATTTACTCTATGCATTTTATATTGATTTTCTAATGACATTTTTAGAATCATCATTATTTACTAGACTCCTCCTTCCTGTTTCTTGTTTATGTATACAGTGTGATTCAAAATTTAACACATAAAATCTTTATTGTCATATTGGATTTAAATACAATGTGTCAACTTTTTCTAAATATATTATTGATCAATAAATTTGTATTATGTTATATCAGCTATGACTTACAATGATTGGAACTTTATTTATTTCAGATAACTACCTGAACGACAAGCTGATTAATTGGAAATGATCCTAAGCATTTGAATAAATCCAAAGTTTTTTTTAAAGGATTCTTCCATCCATGCTATAGTGTTTTACCTCTTTCTAACACTACTAAGGTAATTTCTTTATATATATTACTGTTTTTGTTCTCGTTATTTCCACCAAATAATCGCATAGTATTTGCATTGACATAAAATTTCATTTCTGACTATGGTTAGTGCACTAGCTACGCATTCGTTAATGGAAAATCTCAAGTTGAGTCAACGAAAAAGAAAACTGGAGGTTGGTTTTCGCAAGAGTCACTTAAAGAAAATATTTATGCAAAACAAAATTCATCCATTTAAACCGAAATTTATTCACACCTTACAAGATTATGATTATGACACAAGGTTAGACTTTTGTGCGATGATTGGTGAAGAACTTATGGACGACCGATTCTTTCACAATAATATCTCATTTTCTGATGAAGCAACGTTTTCAACAAACGGAGTCGTTTCTTCCCAAAATTGTTGATATCGGGCTAGTGAAAACCCGAGCTACAGGATTAAATTTATTAGTCAATTTGTTAAAAAAGTTAATGTTTGGTGTGCGGTTTTACCGGATCGAATAATTGGACCGTATTTTCTGGAAGATACATTAAATCAGGAGGTATATTTGTAATTGCTGCACAACTTCTTAATACCCGAATTAGAAGATATTCCCTTGGAGCAAAGGCTTAAAATGTACTTTCAAAATGATGGATGTTCGTCACATTCGACTTTGTTAATTAGAGGATGGCTGGATGAATATTTTCCTGAGCGATGGATGGGACGTTATGGACCAATATTTTTTCCGCTCCGATCCCCCGATTTAACTATTTTAGATTTTTTTATGGGGTTACTTGAAGCAAAAAGTTTACGCAGATAATTTAAACCATAATATTGAAGAGCAGTAAGTAAAACTCAAAATCAGTACTACAGCATATTATATGCTGTAGTACTGATTTTGAGTTTTACTTACTGCTATTTACCTACAGACTACATTCCAGATGGATAGTCTTTTTCATTTATAATATTGAAGACTTGAAACGAGCTATCATTGATCCCGTTAACAAAATTACCCCATAAGTGCTGCGAAATGCTTACAAAGAATTTAGAAAGAGAATTGAGAGATGTTCTGAAGCTGGGGGAGGATATATTGAATAGATGTTTTTTGTTTACTTAGTGTTTCTTACATTATTATTCTGTATTGTTATTTTTGAGATTGAAGATAATTCTTGAATAGGTAACATTGTTGTCGAATATTTCTTGAAGAATGACAATTTGAAAATTATTTATAGAAGTTGACAGTTATTTGAACATCGTAAACGTCACTCACTAGATTATTACATTATTTTCGAACTTAGTGCAAAAATTCATACGGTTTTCATAAAACTGGCTATAAAATGAGACGGGTTTTGGAAAAATTCAATTTTATTTAAATTTTTGGAGTTTCTGAACAAGCAAAACTCTTTATCACGAATGACGTTTTTCGCTAAAACTAATTTTTAAACATTTTTCACCTATAGGATACCCCATCTGTGGACACGCTGTATATGAATAGTTCTTGAATATAAAAGGAACTTCATCTAAGTTAGCTTTTGGCCAATGAATGATCCATTACATAACAAGCTATAATGGCAGACATTGCAGCTCCCAATGCAGTAGCAAAAGTTTGTTTGTATATTTGATTATTTAATGTAAAATAGGTATTTTCATAGAGTAATGTAATCATTTCTTGGAAACATTTTTAAGATATTTGACAATGCTGACGAATTTGATTCCATTTTTAATCAATTGCTCTTAGAGCAAATTCTAAATACAAATTACTGAATAAAGAAACAACATCTAAACTGCAAATTACATTATTATCAAGTAGCTGAAATTTGTTAAATTGATTGAAAACGTCAAATGAGTCTTTAATGTAATATTCTGTATTCAAGTCATAAGCTTTTGTTAAAATTTCAGTTAAATAGGAACCTAATAAATTATTTGGCATACCTATAAAAGCTACTATGGGTCTAATTGATAAGATTGGTTTATGAATTTTGGGAAGGCCCAAAAGCATAAAAAATGCTAATAATATTAAAATTCCTTATGACATTTTATGTTTTTCATCTTTATGTCCTAAATTTGGTAGGATTGAACCAGTTCTAGGTCAAGATATTCAAATAAAACATCTACTAGCAGATGATGAAAATATTACATCACAAACATCAGACAACCATTTGAAAAAACATTGATAGCAATATCAACAAATATAACAACAAATCAAATCAACAAAAACTCAAATAATTTATTCTTTCGTAATTTATACAATAAAACAAAAGAACTTCTGAAAATGTACTCAAATATAATTGTAACTAACAGTGATAAAGGTAACTCCACTGTTATTATGTTTAAAAAACTACATTGAACTATCTTCAGAAATTCTAAATAGTAATTCTTCTTACATCAGATTGAAAGAAGATCCTACAATAACAGTTCAAAATAAATGTTAAACTATAATAAAAATACTTTTTAATACAAAACAAATAGATAAAATTACAAAAGAAAACTATCTAGTTATATTGGTATACCTGCTAAATTCTATGGCCTTCCCAAAATTCATCAACCAATCTCATCAGTTAGACCAACAGTAGCTTCTATAGGTAAGCCAACTAAATTATTAGGTTCATGTATCTCTGAAATTTTAACAAATGCTTATGACTTAAATACAGAATGTTACATTAAAAACTCATTGGAGATTTTCAATCAATTTATCAAATTTCAGCTACCTGATAATCATGTAATTTGCACTTTGGATGTTTCTTTATTCAGTAACATATAGTTAGAATTGCTTTGAGAGCAATTAATAAAACATTGAATGAAATCAGTCAACATTGTCAATTATTTAAAAAATATTACATTACTGTTTGAAAATACCTATTTTACATTCAATAATAAAATATACAATCAAACTTTTGGTACTCCAATGGGAGCTGCAATTTCTCCCATTATAGCTTGTTATGTAATGGATAAGTTATTGGATACAATTAAATAATTATTACAATTTAAAATAATTATCTTGAAAAAAATATGTTGATGACAATATTTTAGCATTACCAAAAGCTAACTTAGATGAAGTTCTTTTTATATTCAATAACTATGATCCATATATACAGTTTACCATGAAAAAAGAAGACAATAAACAAAGTGTGCCCTTTTTAGACACAAAATTAATAAGAAATAATGATAACACATTATCTATTGACTGGTACAGAGAACCAATAGGGTGTGACAAAAAAACTCGACCCAGGACGGTTGGAGATCGAGCATGTGGAGACTGTCGAACCATCCCCCTAAGGTGGCGATCGACAGTCTCTGGGCAGAACTAGCTACTCTTAACCAAAATACAGGTAATGTCAACCCTCCTCCAAGTGAGGACGTGGAGAAGGCCTAAACGAAATTAAAACCTATCTCAGCATCATCAAGCAGAGATGGACAATGAAAAGGTGGGATTTTTTCAGTATAACCTTCAACACAAAAAGGTGGCCTCGCAACACTATGCCGCCACCTTGATGTGATGCGGGACACCATAGCACTTATCCAAGAACCCTGGATAAGACAAACCAAAATCATGGGTCTAAATAATCCATAAGGCTTAATTTTTAGCATTCAGCAACCTAGGACACCCATATATGACCCTAGAAATTTTAAGATCTACCTGACGCTTTTTTCGCCCTCCAACCTAACGATAGTGGAGGTTGAATATGCAAAGAAAGGTGAAAAGAAAGTGTTAATACTGGCAACCGCATACCTCCCCTCAGGCGCAGCTAAACCACCAATAAAGGAGTTGGAGGACCTTGAGGAACACTGTCTCACCCTGAATCTTGAATTGGTAATAGGCTGCGATTCAAACTCTCACCACGTAAGTTGGTGCAGGAAAGATATTACCACTACAGGTAAGTATTTTTATGATTACATAACTAACAAGAATCTCTGTATTCGAAATAGAGGTACTGAACCAACTTTTATTAACTCTCGAAGTCAAACGTACGCGGATATATATATATATATATATATATATATATATATATATATATATATATATATATTACTTTATCTACTATACACACATAATCTCCGGCTGGCATGTATACGACGACATTTCAATGTCGGACCACCGCAACTGGCGCTCATAACCTCCACTCTAAGTCGCGACCCCAGGAGAACGGACAGGACAAAATAGGGGAAACCTCAGGCGGATCGATCTTGAGGGAGCCTGCACTCCATGGTGGTGCCATGAGATTGATCAAATCAAGAGGAGAGCGAGAAATATTTCAATAAGGCAAAAAGAACCAGACTCGAAGAGGATTGGAACGCATACAAGTCTCACCTCAAGGAGTAATTAAACAAAAACAAAGAGAAGCATGGAGAATCTACTGCGAGAAAATCAAAGATTTCCCCCAAGCAGCTAGACTCCAAAAAGGCCTCTCAAAAGATCCCCACCGTCAAATCGGTATACTAACCAAAGAGGATAGCACAAAAACTGCCAACCTGGAGGAGAGCCTTCAACTATTAATGTCAACTCACTTTCCTGACTCCAGAACCACAAACACGGTAACCTGGGAGGAAAAGGAGAATCACTACCCGACGGACGACGCGGACAGAGTGAGGTGGGTCATCTCTGGCTTCTCCTTTAAATCTCCTGGAAGGGACGGCATTTATCCAGCTCTACTTCAGTGGGGCCTGGATGACTTAATGCCGCACTTGGTGGGGATCCTCAGATCCTCACTGGCACTGAGGTATATTCCAAAAAAGTTGAAGTTGTGTTCATACCATAACCAGGAAGAATGGACCTATTAGCCTCACATCGCTTCCATTGGAGACGTTGGAGATGCTGTGCG
The DNA here is from genome assembly GCA_963921935.1 of Galeruca laticollis. Taxonomy (NCBI): domain Eukaryota; kingdom Metazoa; phylum Arthropoda; class Insecta; order Coleoptera; family Chrysomelidae; genus Galeruca; species Galeruca laticollis. The sequence continues at coordinate 1,899,390 of OY998180.1, read as the reverse complement.
AACGATACATAAGAGATGTAGTGATAACACAAAATCCACTGCATCCAAATCAACATGCATACACTCCAGGGAAATCTACCGATTCGGCTCTTCATCTCGTGGCGGGCCGCATTGAAAGATCGTTGGAAAAAATAGTCCACTCTGGGTGTATTCATAGACATAGAAGGTGCGTTAGATGGAACCACTTTTCCCAAAATAACAAACGCACTTTTCAACAAGAATATCCCCCAAATTATAAATGGCTGGAATTATCATTAATTACTATTATTGTTCTGAATTTTATTCTGCACTACACACGAATCGAAAGTCAACACGGGAGCTTGAGGTGAACTGATTATCGTCCTCCCTAAACCGATCGTTGACAATTCTACCCATTGCACTGGTGATAAGAATTTTGGGTAATACATAATCTTCTCTTCTGAATGAATGTACCTCACCAATGATTCCTTGGTATTTCCATTTTCCAAGTCCATTATTTTCTTTGTCTTTGGATTTTTATTATATATTTTCAAGTAGTTAGGATCTGCAAAGTTTTCTCTAGAGGAAGAACCTAATACTGCTTAGAATTGACTAGAATGCAACTACATAGATGGAAACCATTAGTCCCCTATTCTTGAAGCAAATTTCGTCGACAAAATATTTGCCGTAGGAGCAAATTCTCACTGTCTGTGCAATTAAATGTTCTTAATTTCCACACATTTCTACATCAAAATTTATCTGGTAATACTTAGTAGTTCAAATACAGGGTGTCCCGGGACTAATGGGAAAAAGTCAGGAGCGTATAATCTGAGCCAAAATAATGTTCTTCATATAAACTTTTTCTATGCAGGCCCTCGTTTTCGAATTATGGACCTCCAAAGTTTTAATTTTGAATTTGGTTTTTATTTTTATTTGTTTTACTAGTTATCTGATCTTTATAAAATTTACGGCTAAGCTATAATGTACGTGTATATTTATTTTGGAAAGGTAAACAGTTTTACAGTAGTGCCTTGAAGCCAGGGACGGACTACTAGCAATGGTTAGTGATACAAAAATTTTGCAGGGATGGGACACCCTGTATGGAATTATCGAAATTGACTTCCCCACACATTAAGCTAACGAAAAAGCACTCTTGTTGGAATTCGATAAAATAAGCCGATGGGCTAATATTTACAGTTTTAATAATGTACTACGTACCAATTTACCTAACTTACTTATTAATACGATGTCCAAGATTTACCTACAGTACTGCAAAAAAATAATTTGATGATAGCAGATGATAGAAACATTAAGAACTTATTTAATAGGAATTAAATAGGTACGCAAACAATGTAATTAGTTGCTTTTCATCAAAATTACGAACACAACATTATTAAACCATTAAGAAAACCTCAAAAAACACAAGTTATAAAACATTGGACTGAAACTAATTCCTAAACAACAAGAAAAGCTAACGTTATTCTAATAAATGTTCAATATGAGCTCCTCCCAGTTCCACGCACATTCTAAGTCTACGAAGGTTGTTTCTTTGCAATTGAAAGAGCAGGCCCATATTATGTCTAATAACATTGCAGTGTAACACAATTCTGTCTATTAAATATTGCCTTGTTTGCACGGGTGTTGCGTATACCTTACTTTTGAGATAACCCCAGAGAAAGAAATCCATAAGATTAACGTCTCCTGATAGCGGTGTCCATTGAAAAGGGCCTCCACGACCAATCCGTCTATTAGGAAACCTTGTGTGTAAATGCTGTCGTACATCTAAACTGAAATGAGGAGGGGCCCCATCATGCATGAACCATCAATTCCTACGAGTTTGTAGTGGCACATCATCCAACAGGTTCCATAACTCATTTTGCAAAAACTCCAAATATCTCTGACCAGTCAAAGTACAGTCAATAAAATATGGCCCTTTCAAATGATTGCCAACTATTCCTGCCCAAACATTAACCATGAATCTATGCTGGTTCCTAGTTTGGATAATGCCATGTGGATTCACATCATCCCATAAATGCATATTATGAGAATTAATGACTCCATCTCTGGTGAAAGCGGATTCGTCCGTAAAGAGAACGTTACTAATAAATGTATTGTCTGCTTGTTGTCGCAGAAACCACTGGCTATACTCAAGCCGTGCAGGATAATCAGCCACTGTCATACTGTGTACTCTTTTCATATCAAAGGAAATAACAGCTGTTCTTTTAGGACGCGATGAACAACTGATATCGAGGCGTTATGTTCTCTTGATAATTTTCATAAACTAGTTGATGGTTCATTATCAACTGCATTTAACAAGTCTTGTTCAACTGCCACAGTACGTACGGTTCGTACTGGACCTTCTCCTCTTTTTTGGCAAAAAACTTCCTAAAATTCAAAATTTTGTTTTGTATACATGGAAAATTACATTAACTTATTCATACCTGTTTCTCGTAACCTGAGATCAATACGCTCAAGCATTCGTCTGTCTGGCAATGCTCTGTTTGCAAAATGTTCTGCATAAAGCCTTCTGGCCTCTAAACAGTGTCGGAAGCCAGTCCATACATTGAATGCATATCTGCGTACTCAATAAAAGTGAATTCTGCCATTGTAACAGTTAAATTAAGGAATTATTAACAAGTACTGACTACGAACTATTCTACACAACGTTTGACAACTAATCCTCTGGTTACTTGATAAACGGTACAAACACTTTTAAAAAGTTTTTACCAACTTTCGAATTGATAAGTCGTTAATGTTTTTTATCTTCTGCTATCATTAAATTATTTTTTTTGTAGTACTGTAGGTAAATCTTGCACATTGTATTAATAAGTTAGTTTTACCTCGTTGTGTACTTATAAAAATGGTGAATGCGTAGATTGGTACATAGTTGATCGAATTCAAACAAGAGTACCTTTTCGTTAGCTTAATGTGTGGAGAAGTCAATTTCGATAATTTCATACAGGGTGTGCCATCTTTGCAAATTTTTTGGATCACTAACCATTGCGAGTAGTCCGTCCCTGGTTTCAAGGAACTACTGTGAATCTGTTTACCTTTCCAAAATAAACATACACGTACATTATAGCTTAGCTGTAAATGTTATGAACATCAAATAACTAGTAAAAAAATAAAAATAAAAAACAAATTCAAATTTAAAACTTTGGAGGCCTATAACTCGAAAACTAGGGCCTGCATAGAAAAAGTTTATATGAAGTACTAACATTATTTTGGCTCAGATTATACGCTCCTTTTTTTCTATTAGTCCCGGGACACCCTGTATATCTGTAGGTCGAGAAAGGTTCAATTGCATAAGTATGAAGTTTGCCAATGATAAATAAATTGTAATTATATAGCTCATTTCAATGGATGAGAATATCTTCTAATTTTTATTTTGTGAACCTTTCTGTGATTAACAGAAGGTGAATTGTTAAAATAATACTCATTATAACGTCTACAATAAATTTGGAAAAGTCGATTTTCATGACTCTGAATATGAAGCTAAATGCTAACAAATTCTCAAATTCTGCTAAGAGGATAAAAAGCTACTGTTGAAACAAAATGCTCTAAGAACTATGTATGTTTGGTATCGGGTAACAACATACAGTAATAAACTAAATCGACTGAAATTTGGCTCAAATATTGATTACAAATTTCATTCGCGTTAGGAAGCCGTGAATGTGGAATGATGTCAACCAAGGACGATTCCATACTTAGCCAATTATGCCATAAAATGGCTTTTCAACCAAACTACGTCGTCAGCTCAATCTACATGAAACTAAAATTGAGATCGAAAAACTGGATAACGTACACAGCTGTCTTAAATTTTTAAAGTCATAATGTAATAAGCCGAACAATTATAAACCACTTTTGATAATGTGCATGTTTGTATAGAAGAGAATAATGAAGAAAATGTAATTAAAATCATACGTAGTTCAGAACAACAATTTCAGGTTTGGGATAGCAATTACGCTTAACATTTGGACCGTATTGTGAGTAAATTTAGTCAACCATCAAATTTGGACTGTTATAAAAATGTACATAAAAGGTTAACATCGTGACTTGAAAGCTTTGTAGAAAAATGTTTATACAGAAAATTGCTCCATAAAAATATTAATAAAATGATAATGCCCTTTATCACGGCTTAGAGCAGAAATAATGAGATTGACATCGTCTGTATTCCAAAATTATCTAATTATAAGTTACAGTGTGAGAAAATATACTTAATTTTATATTATAATGATTTTGTTTCCGTTCAGGTATCTATGAGGTTCGAAATTTTCCAGGTAGTATCAAAAGTAGGAGGTTAAGTACATCACATTCTAAACTACTTGTTTCTCAATTTTATACAACACCTCATACTATAGTGATACAAATCAACTAAACTTCTCCAAATACTTGAGAAAAACTTAATAGGTTCAAAAAATCATGAAATAGAAACATTTGCGTTTCAAAAAGTTATAGGGATTGATATAATGACATAATATGGTTACAGTAATCAGTTGTCACAGATTTCGGTGATTCACCATGAAACTGTTACAACCAAGTGAGAAGTAATAGAGAATGGCAACCTTTGACAAACTAACAATAACCATACAAATATAACATGATCGACAATCATAAATTTTACATGTTACAAGAGTGGAGTTATATACGAAAAAATAGAAACAAGTTAAAGCTGCCACTCAATTAATTTGGAGTTCGAATAGAGTAAAAAAAAATAGAAATATTTGGCTTGGAGATGTTGATAATCAGATAAGTAACGAAGATTATTCATAGAAGTTATTGATGTCTACAATCGGTGTTCAAGAATGAAAATTCTTCAATTTTGTATATGTTACTGTATTTTTAGAAAAATGTGAATTATTGTTGGTCTGTCGGAGATCTGTTTGAGACTATAAATTCTTTTTGTATCCGCTTAATATTGTTGTAAATTTAAAGATACAATTTCTTTAATGCCTGTGACATTGTTAAACGTTTAAAAAAATAGCGTGTTTCATAATACCATTTTTATTTGGTTTTGTTAAAGTTCTAACACCATAGAATAAGAACTGTTTTGAACAGAAGTATCTCATTGTAAAGTTTGTAAGATTCATTATGTTTTTATATTTTGAACATTCACGGTTAATAAGGACGGAATATTTGAAGAAAAGATATAAATCGGAATGCCTGTAATAAAACCATTTTGCACCTTAAATATTTGCAATGAGACCGTCATACCGTTGAAATATTCCTCAATGATGATTGAAAAACTAATGACTGTGTTCCATTGTTGATTCTTGTCAATGGTACCGACAGGGTTTAACTATAAGCACCAATCGGCAAGGCGTATTTCTCTGGTCCCACCAATATTCACGAAACCACACCCTCTCGAAGTTTTTGTATTTACCACACCTTCCAGTGTGAAGAAAGTCGGTTACAAGTTACAAAGTCAACAAGTTAGTTAGTTGATCATTGACCAAGCTGATCAACAAAGTCGGGACATATCGTTCCTCCGAGAGTTACACCTCACCTAAGTGAATCATATCGTTTCTTAGTTAATATTCGTGTCAAGTGCGTACTCAAAGTCGAAACTCGTCGTTTCTAAGTGTAATTCAAGTGGAATCTCATCTTTCCATTTCAATATGAGTTACTGATTGAAACATACCGTTTCTTATTTGGTATTCGATTAAAACATGTGTAATCAAAGTATAACCCCATCGTTTCTCAGTTACTAAGTCGAACATATCGTTTCCTAGTTAGTATTCAAGTCAAGCACGTGAACTCAAAGGTCGAAACTCATCGTTTCTATGTCAACTTAAGTTACTAAGTCAAACATACCATTTTTAAATCAGAATGCATGTAATACCAAAGTAGCGATATACAGTCGCTACTAATGATTACCTTATCAAGCTGAAACATAACCATTTTCATTCATTAATTTCCTAATTACCTTCCGATCTTAATACCGTCCAAGTTCACACCATAATCCAATTGTACGATTCATTTGTATATAATAAACTATTCATTTCGACATTAACGTTGTCAAATTAAGATAACTAATATAGTTGAATACGTCTACTACACTCGACAAAGTTCAACTAATTAATAATCTAAAACATTGGTTCTTCGAGCCAGATATAACAAGTATGGATATATAACATTTTAAGTGCCAATACCAAGAGAGCAATTCAAATCGCAGTATATCAGTTCATATAGCAGTTCCCAGGATTCATGTCAGCAACGACTAGTCCAATCAAGGTAAGTTGGGCAATTATCTATTTAAATGTGCCAATTATCCGTCCTCATTGCACGTTAGTATCATGTAAACATTGTTGAAATTTCTTACCTTATTAACGCATTATCTAAATTTAATTAAAAATGGCTGAACTTAACAAATTAAAACGCCAACGCGATTATATACAACCGACCATTGCAACATTAAGAAGACACATCGATCAAGCTAATGATGAACTCGCGAACGTCAATGAATGTTTGATTTAATTGTCATTGAATAGCGCAACCAAAGCATTTGATTCAATTCAAGATAGGATAGAGGAGTTAGACCCAGAGGAAATTGATCAGCGTAGCTACTACGGCGAGAGCTTTAATTGGAAAAAGTCGAGTGCTTTATAGTTTCTCGATAAATTTACAGCACTACCATGCAATACATTTCATGTGGTACAGCCAGCAGATACCGTGCAAACGGCCACCAACAAATCACGTTGAAACGCTGATGAAAAGACATCAACCGTTGTAAACGTACCACAATCTCTCACATTATGCCAGATGAATCGATCCAACGTGAGCAGGTAAAGTTACCTACTAACATCAAATTTGCAGAACCAGAGTTTCATTGATCTGCACCGGTCGACATGTTTGTAGGAACAGGCACTACTCTGCCTGTATAACAAATCAAATTAGCAGAACTAGAGTTTCATCGACCTGCACCGGTCAACATATTAGTAGGAACAGACACTACTCTGCCTGTAGAGCAAATCAAATTAGTAGAACTAGAGTGTCATTGACTTGTACCGGTCGACATATTAGTAGGAACAGACACTACTTTGCCTATAGAAGAAATCAAGTTAGCAGCTCCTGATCATCAAGAATTAGGCAAACGTCCCATGTCCCATGTTGTGGACAATCCATTGATATTAGTTGGTTACTATTTATCTCATCACGCAATCAGTAAGGAAACGAGTCTAACTACTAAAGTAGGTGTGGCATATGATGTTTCTTTAAAGACTTCCACAGGCGTACCGCTGAATGACGTCCTGTATACCGGTCCTAATAGTCATCCTGATTTATTCACAACTTTTTGTCGGGATCGTGAACACTCTATCTTGATTACAGGTGATTTGAAGCAATCGTATGGACAATTTTTAACAAGAAAGGAATACCGTAAATTTCAATAAAGAATCAAAGGAAAAACTTACTAATTTTCTAATTAAATATCGTCACATTTTTTAACATATTTTGAACTTCGATCGATAAAAGAGACGGAATCGTTGAAGTTATGTATTTAAATAAATATATTGTGTTTTCCGATTTTTAAAAAAGTTTGAAAATTGTTTAAATCAAATAAACCGAAACGTTACCACTATAATCAAGTGATTTTATTTCTGACCGAAACCCATGAAAATATGAGACATTGAGAATTTACGGTAATATATATATATATATATATATATATATATATATATATATATATATATATATATATATATATATATACATATATTTCAACGCTAGACCATTTATAATTTGTTTCAAGGTTAAAGTCAAATGTCAAATAAAAATACAGACTTCATACAATAACCAACTGTATGACACTAGAAATTACTAAAAAAAGTGTTCAAAGAGACTTCATTGTGACACTGTAAACAATGTTATAATGAAGTCTCTTTTATACGCAAATTATAAAAAGTAAAATTGTAGACGTGAATTATGAAAATATATTTATAGAACTAATATTATTTGGACCAATATTTTGAGTCAAAGAATGGAATGGACATGGTAAATTTTCAATATTGGTAATGGCTAGCGAACACCATCCTTCATGAAATTGGGAGGGATGTATGATATAGGTGCTACGAGTAATCTGAAAGTGGAACTGCCGCTATATGAGATGCTTTGGGTATTGACACGAAGTATAGAATACGTGGTGTCAAGATTTAGATAATTTCAAATAACGGAATTTGTCATTTGTTGTCAACAGCTGGAATCTCATCGGAAGGCAGGGAGATCTTGGAAGATGTATATTCTTTAGAAAACCAATTTACACATTTCATTTGGAGAATACTTGGTGAGAAACTTAGAATCTTTATCAGTTTGGGTTGAACCAACTAACAAACTCTGTTAGCTTTTCCTTCGGCTTCAAATCAGCATCAAAATTATTAATTGAATCACCAATGCCTTGCGATTGAGTAGTGTGAGTTTATTCAGCCATTACAGTATTTTCTGTTATATATTTATGTCTAATTTCTAATTCTTAATAATAGCATCTCTATCTTCACTGATATTCTACAAAAACTCTTCACAGCATCAACATTCTCACCATTAGTCGCAGTCCCACCCACAGGTAGAATGTGGTAACTACCATTAGAAGCTTCATGGGTGCGAGAAATATTTGCATTAGCAAAATTCCTCAGAATATCACTGGTTTCTATGTATATTTCTTTTTCAATACTTATTAGAGATAAATTATTGAATTCACTTTGCGACGAACTTAAGTAGGTGATTTTTAATTTAGGAAAAGATCTTTCACTATGTGCCACCATGACTGATAATGTGAATTTAATTCTGAGAGCAGTATATAAATTTGGGAACACTGATCTCAAATTGTCCTGAAATAAATGGTTCAATATTTTCAATGTTGTAGTTCAGTTATCAACGAAATTTCATTCATTAGATACCCTCCATCTATGTCAGAATTTGCAGAGCCAATGATCAGTTTGTATTGCAAAATGATGTAATGTTTTCTTTTGTCTTCTGGATCCAATTCCTTCCCATTGCTGAGGTTTTGGAGGACAGGAAAAATTGTCTTGTTTTCACTTAAAAGTTCAAAACTTTCCTTTAATTTTGTGATAGCGGTTCCAAGTATACAATAATGAGAATTGTCTCGAAAATATGTTTCGACAACTTCATATTAGAGTTGACACTGAAATGATATAAATTTCTTGAGCGATTGATTTTTTTTATTCCCAATGAACTTTTAGCGACGTCAATCACTACAAAATAAAGGCTGTGTGTCGCACTAGGAACTTAGAAGTCTCGCGGGTTTAGTTCTAGGATTCTTTTTCGTAAATTAATGTTATGACCTTTTATATTCGAGTAATTATCGTATCAATGACGATGCATTTCCAATAAATCTATATCGGCAGTTGATAAAAAAATTAATAAAGCTGCATCAAGCCCTCACCAGAAGTATTCCTAATGGGAAATAAATCCAAATCTTTTTTGAGGTTAAATATTCTAACCCAAATTTTATGTAAACTCAAACATCATTTGGAATATTTGGATTTGAAACTGATTAAGTAATAACTAATACCGGTATAAAGTATTTTTGAAAAACATTTACCTATAACCAAAAACTACAACATTATTCTAATGCTAAAGTTATGAATATAATAAAGAATTATAAGAAGAAAATTATATTAAATTTGAATAAAACATGGGATATTGAATCAGTTAGAGTAAGTGTTCAAAATGCATTCCGTTAAATAAGTTTAGGATTCATCGCAAACTTCAAAATGGTTGAGTCTGAGTTAACTATGCAAAACTAACATTCATTGATAATTGAAACGGTTTTTAATACATAGGTGATGCTTTTTAGGCTTATTTCAAAATGAAATAGGGCTATTGTGGAGGGTAGCATGAAGCGACTTCGGAAAAATTTCAATGAAGTTTTTCGTTTTGGTATATATATTATACAACATAGACTTCACGTATAAGAACACCACAGCTAAATAAAAAGTTTAGACTATACATAGTAACATTAAAAGGAAACTTTAAAATAGAAGTTCAAGATATTTTTTTTTATTCAAACTAATCCGCTTCCACCCAAGGTGATTAGCGGTGTATAACAATATACAATATTAAATTTTGTTTAGTAAATTAATGTCCTTTAAGAATCCCATCAATTTGTCAACTGGGCAATTTACACCTAAGAGTATATTTAAATCTGTAGGTAGTCTATATTTTAGCCGGTTCGTGTCAAACTTAGTGCAATTGATCAGAACATGTTTCACTGTTAAATGTTCTTGACATAGATCACATATAGGAGCATTGTCTTTATTGAAAAGATAAGTATGCGTAAATTTGCAATGCCCTATTCTAAGTCTAGTGGCAATCACTTGTGCTCTGCGTGTTGTGGTTGGATGCTTCCACCGCGTCACTGTTGACTTAAATTCGCGAAGTTTGTCTTGCGATCGCTGCCAGTCTTGTTGCCAGTGGTTGTAAACTTTTTCCCGAATAAGTGTTCTCAAGTCACTCACCACGCACTTTGTTATGAGTTCGGCATTAACGTTTACGATTGCGTTACGAGCGCATAGGTCCGCTTCTTCGTTGCCTCTGATGCCAATGTGAGCAGGAATCCACATGAAATCGACAGATTTATTGTTGTTCTGGATATTATGAAGCTGTGATTTAATTGATTGTAGTATTGGGTGCTTGGGATAAGGACGTTTCAAGGAATGAATGCTACTTAAGGAATCAGTTAAAATTAGGGTTTTGGGATTTGGAAAGGAGGTAATTACTTTAAGGGCATGAAAGATAGCATAGAGTTCTGCCGTAAATATGCTAGTGTGAGGGGAGAATTTTATGCTGTAAGATTCAGTTGTAGTCACTATTGCAGCACCCACTCCAGCCTTCGATTTCGAAGCATCCGTGTAGACTTAGTTAAAGCCATTGTAGTCATGCAGTATCTTGTTGAGTTCTGCGAAGATTTCATGGCGATTTGTATCCCTATCAAGCCCAGTGTACGGCAGCGAGGGGTAGAAATTGTCAACGGAGCTGGATGTTCGACAGTGGATGGAAACATTGTTGGGAGCTCTAAATTAAACTTCTGAAAAAGTTCTCTAACTCTGGCGTAAAATGGCTTAGATAGATGCGGTTTTTTATCAAAAAGATCCCTATATCTGTTGTTGAATGTGTTACTGTAAACTGGTTTTTCAGCATTAGGGGATATAGCAGCCGCGTAATTCAAACTCAATGTAGAGCGTCTGTAACTTAATGATGGTTCACCAAGAAGACTTTGGATGCTGGTATTAGGGGATGTTGTAAACGAGCCTGAAGCTATTCTTAATGTTGTATTATGGATAACATCAAGTTTGCGAAGTACAGTTTTTCTGGCAGATGCATAAGCTATGGAGCCGTAATCTATTTTTGACCTGATGAGCGTTTTATATATAAGCAGTAGCGTTGCTTGGTCTGATCCCCAATTTATATTTCCTAGGCTTTTCATTATATTAAGCTGCTGCATACATGTTTGGACCAACTTCTCTGTGTGATCTTTCCAGGTAAGCTTATGGTCAAAGATCATTCCTAGGAATTTTGCTGATGATTTGAAGTTAATATTTTGGTTATAAAGCTTCAATTTTGGAGTAGTATATGAACGTTTCCTGCTAAATACCACACCTGTTGTTTTAGTAACAGAAAACCTGGAGCCGGATTGACGTGACCATAGTTCCAAATTTGTGATGAATTGTTGCATAAATAAAGATATTGTATTTATATTTTTTCCTTTTATGTAAACCACTAGGTCATCTGCAAAAACTCTTGCTTTCAGTGGTTTTTTTAAATTGTTAAGAATGTTGTTAATGGCAATCAAAAATAAAGTAGGGTTGATAAGCCTTGTGGAGTTCCATTTGCTTGACGGTAAGTATCAGATAGTTCTTCATCAACCCGAACTTTGAATGTTCTGTTGGCAAGAAAGTTGTTGATAAAAGCTAGGAAATTTCCTGTGATATTCCATCTTTGTAGTTGCATCAGGATGTTTGGAGTCCAGCAGGTATCAAATGCTTTTGATATATCAAAGAAAATGGCTACGCGTACCTGTTTGGTGGCAAAAGCCTCATTGATCTCACTTTCCAAATCCACAATATTGTCCAGAGTTGAGCGGTTTGGTATAAATCCAGTTTGTTCTTTGATTAGGAGGTTAGAAGTTTTGAGATGCCACATGAGTCTTTGGTTGACAATTTTCTCTAACAATTTTCCCATTGAGCAAGTTAGAGATATTGGTCTGTACGAGTTGGCTTCTTGTTCGGGTTTTTTAGATTTCAAAAATGGTAGAATAATAGCTTCAGACCATAAAGAAGGAAATACTTTGTCTTCCCATATCTTGTTGAAAAGTTTCAGTAGATGCCGTCTTGCTGAAGGTGGTAGATATTTGAGAAATATGACTGGAATATTATCTGGACCTGGACTAGAATTTTTCATTTTGTCTAAGGAGCTGTCAAGTTCTTCTATGGTGATAGGATGATTTAAAGGGTTATCGAGTGTATCTTCAAAACTGATGGGAGTTTGTTCGATTTGAGCCTTGTAATTGAGAAAGTCACGTGTGAAATTTGAAGTGGACGATTGTTCTTGATAGGATTGGCCCAAAATATTGGCTATATCTATTGTGGATGAGTAGTAGTGATCATTGTGTTTAATGCTACGAATAGTGCTTTTTGAACTATCTCCATTCATTTTTCTTATTTTGGTCCAGACTTGGCTTATTGGAGTGGAAGAGTTTATTCCAGAAACATATTCCTGCCAAAATTTTTTCTTGGATTGTTTGATTACAAGTTGTGCCTTTGCCTTGTATTTCTTTAGTTCTACGCGATTTTGGAGAGTTTTGTGTTTCCTGTACTTGTTCAATGCTGCTTTTGCTTCCCTGATAGCTTTTTCGCACTCTTGATTCCACCAGGGGACTGGAGTATGGCCTTTTATGTCTTTTGTTTGGCCAATGTGCTGGTTGGCACTATCCAAGATGATTTCATTGAAGTTCAATACACATTTCCGGATATCGTTGGTAATATCGCAGCTATCCATATTTAGTTCAATCTGATTTCTGAAGGATGTCCAATCTGCTGATTTAATTCTCCATTTAGGCGAATATTTTGGTGAATATTTTCCTGGAGAGGAACGATTCTCGATAATTATTGGAAAGTGATCACTTCCATAGGAGTACGAGAGAGCCTCCCATGATAGATTGACAGATAATGCTGGGTCACAGAGGCTTAAATCGATAGCAGAGATTTCTCAGGTAGATATGTTAAACCTAGTATGGCTTCCATCGTTCAGAAAATTCAGTGGAATGTCGGCAATGAGTTTCTCTAGTATGTGTCCTCTTGGGTTTGTCGATTTACTGCCCCATATTATGTTATGTGCGTTAAAATCTTCAATGATAATTCTTGGACTTGGTATCTGATTTAATAAGTTTTCTAAGTCTTTGTATTCTATTGTGGAATCGGGAGCAATATATATATATATATATATATATATATATATATATACATATATATATATAAAAAGATGAAATAATAACGCGTGGAATATAAAACAAAGACAGAATTAGCGGGCATAGCACGCAAAAGAGGTTACAGAGAATGACTGGTAACCGTAGACATGCATGTTTCTGGCTCATTAGCCTTCATCGGTACGACATAACCAAGAATTCTGTCTTTGTTTCATATTCCACGCGTTATTATTTCATCTTTTCATTAATTCCAGGGTCGGAAGGTTCAGACAGGAGAGCTATAGACGCCTCCGTGTCTCTGTTGGTTGTTGTCCTGAAAACTCGGGATCTTCCATTTGAAGGCACAAATGTGCGTTTGGTTATCTTGTTGAAATCCGTTGTTTGTGTTTTCTCATGTTTCAATTAACATCCTTGCTCCCAAGTTGTACACCTTTTCTTGGTTATGCCGTACCGATGAAGGCTAATGAGCCAGAAACATGCATGTCTACGGTTACCACTCATTCTCTGTAACCTCTTTTGCGTGCTATGCCCGCTAATTCTGTCTTTGTTATATATATATATATATATATATATATATATATATATATATATATATATATATATATTACAAATGTAAAATGTTTTATGGCTGGTGAGTTTTACAACAAGAGCTTCGATATCTGAGTGTACATGGAAGTCATCTGCTTGAAAAGATTTACTTATTAAAGTTACCACTCCTCCACTGGCACGTTTGGTGTTGTTACGAGTTTTGGAGAAAAATTGAAATTGACTGTTTGAATAGCTGCTATCTGGTTTGAGATTGGATTCTTGAAGGCATATTATGTCAGGAGAGTATTCTTTAATGATAACTTGTAGCATACCAAGTCGATGGTAGAAACCATCTATGTTCCATTGCAGAATGGAGTTGAATTTTGGAGTAATTTGAGAGGGTTATGGGCGACAAATTAATTATTAGTAATGAAATTGACTGTCTCGACCCTTACTTCGTGGAATATGCTCATATTAGTGTTTTTAAATGAAACTCAAGGTCTCTAGTTAATTCCACAATATAATACAAGTTATTGAAAATTCTAAAAAATTGACAATTGTTTCGATAAATCAATATCATCGTCAGAATGACAGAAGTTACATTTCATTTCATGCCTACCCGATGTTTAGTAGTTATATTTGGCTAGACCAAGAAGTAACCTAACTTGTGATTGGCTTAATATATGTTTATAGAAAAAAGAAGAAGATGTGATATTACAAATATTGAAGCTTAGATATTATTAGCCCTATGGTGATATCCTGGATATCATTTTTCCAATTAAGATCAGTATAACTGTGCAATGATATAGAAAACCAGGAAAACTATATCTGCTGATCTCTACAATTATCACTTAAGAAGACAGTTTATTAGTGGAGAATTCCCTAGATTTAACTGTTCATTGACAACTTCATATTGTGGGTTTCTTAAATGTCTTCTAATTTCCAGTTCTTCAAGGAAATCCAGTTCTTGTTTCTTTTCACAAATATTTAGTACTTCTAGTTTTGTGTTAGGTGTCAATGAATGATTGGTGTCAAGTAGATGTTTTGCCTAGTGGGATTTATCTGGTTGTTTTAGTCTGTATGCTCGAAAGTGCTCACTGTATCGTATTTCAAAATTCCTAAGGGTCTGACCCAAATAGACAGCATTACATTCTGGACATTTGAGTTTATATATACCTGACTTCTTTAATAGTGGTATTTTTGTTTTTACATTTAACAATTTTGTACTAACGTTACTTTCTGTTTTAAAAGAAATTGTTGTATTCGTTGCTGAAGATATTATCTTTGAAATATTATTAGAAATATTTCCTGCATATGTGATGGTTTTATAACTATTTCATCAGCTTGTTTAGGATATATTAGTTGTAATGCCACTTTTCCCTCTTTTTTACTAATTAGCTTATTTATCATATCTAATGGATAACCGTTAGATGTTGCTATTTGTCTAATTGTATTAATCTCTCTATCAAAATTACATTTGTTCATAGAAACTGAAAAAGCTCTATGTATCATTGAATTATATGCTGCTAGTCTGTGTGACACAGGGTGGTTAGAATTGAATGGAATTGTTACATCAGTTTGTGTTGGTTTTCGGTAAATTGAATAATCAAGTACATTATTAACTCTTTGAGTTTTTAAATCAAGAAAATTGATTGAGCTATTTTCTTCAATTTCTAATGTAAATTTAATTTTCGGGTGTAAATTATTGATGTGGTTGAAAAATACATCTAATTGTCGTTCACTACCCATAAAACAAACTAATATGTCATCTACATATCTATACGAAAATAAAATATTTTTCGAAATATTACTTTCAAAGATCTTTCTTTCTAAATTGTCCATAAAAATGTTTGCTCAAATAGGTGATATAGGGCTTCCCATTGGTAAAACTTCATTTTGAATATATATCTTATTGTCCAAAGTGAAATAATTCTGATTAATGCATACATCAAATAAATTAAGTATATCTGATATTATTCCTGGATTAATATTTTTATCTTCTAGTAATTTTCTTACAAGTATTAGACATTCTTTAGGAGGAATTTTAGTAAACATGTTAGTTACATCGAACGATATGAGTTTATAGTTATCTTGTAAGTGGATTGCTTTCAGCTTTTTGATTAGTTCTATTGAATTTCTAATTGAGTACTGAGATTCATATCCGTAAGTATTGAGTATATTGTTGAGCTTCTTTGCCAATATATTATTAGGAGCATTAACATAAGAGACTACAGGTCTAATTGGTTTCGTTATTTTATGTAATTTAACTGTTCCATATAATTGTGGACAATGAGGATTCTTATGTATGATAGACCTCTTTTCGTAATCATTTAAAAGATAATAATTCAAATTATCATACTTTATGATATAAAACTAATAATAATAATAATCCATTACGGTACCACCAGTCAAACAAAAGAAAATAGAATAATAAAATTTAACTGAGTAAAAACATAATTGGCGTCTGAGATTTTATTGAACCTAGCCTTGGAGAGGGAGAAGTCTTATGTTGCCCTCCGAGAAATAAAATAGCCTGGGTAAGTTATAGGTAAAACTCAAAGTAACAATAAAATTTAATTTTGTTGTTTAAACCTATAATAACTAAACAATATCTTTTAATCAATAATTATATTTCTATATTTTTTTATCACACTAATAAAATATAAATATATATCTAAATATATATATATATATATATATATATATATATATATATATATATATATATATATACGTACGTGTTATAACAGAATTTGGAAGCACGATATAGGGCGTATTTTTTGACGGACCGAAACCAAACTCGCTACAAAAATCGGTTGGGCCAAAATCTTGGACGAGTTCGTTATTGCGCCAAATCAGCCCCGTAAAAACAAAATGGCGCCCTGTTAAAGTTGAAAAAAAATCGTATTTCACCGTTTTTTCATTTGACGCAATAAAGTTACAAAGCTTTTTCATAGACCTTAATACGTTCTACAACTTTTGTATTTAACATTTTCCTCTAAATCGTACATTAAAACATTTATTCAAGAAAATTCACAAATTTACCAGATTTTTTTTTATTTTTTTGTTTTTGATTTGATGCCAAAATCTTACTTTGGTTTTTTGTACATCTCAAAACATTCTATTACTTTTGTTTCTCTTTTTTTATTTTGGGTTTTATGCACAAATGTTACTGAAATAAGCCTACCCAATTGGTCCTGTGCCATTGGGATTTTTTGAAACATACTTTATACCAGCATTATTGGTTACTTCATCTTATCAAATCAAAATATTCCGAAATCGGTACACAGTATCGAGTTTTATCAAGAGTAGTTTTTGGGTGTAAAATTGTATGATGTTTGTGTTGACGTAAAGTTGGACTAGAAAATTTAACTTCAAACCGAATGTGTTCAAAACTACTCGGTACAAATCGTATAACTAGCGCCCTTTGTGAGAGGCAGATATAATAAACAAATTTATGCGATCTGTCAGCTTTTCAAACATATTATAAAAATAATGCTATTACAATGTTGGCAGTGGCTTCGACATAATCGGGAAAAATGTGTATAAATTTTGTTTTTCCAATATCATGTATTTTGAAAACTGATTTTTTTTATTCTAGCAAGAGGGCCACACTGTTTTGAAATACCCTGTACATGGTGTTTAATTAATAATTGGAAATATTTTAAACGTTGAATCTTGTGCTTTAAATATTAAGATTCAACCTTAATCTCTTAGATAAAATATGGTTCCTTACTGAGGTTACAGGATATTTTATTTAAAAATATAAAAATTATTTGTGCCCAGTACATTAAAAGAACTATTTGATGTATCCTTATACTAGACGAGAAGTGTAAGTACTATACATCCTACTAAATTATGTTGAATAAACGTTTCTGGCCCTGGCCAGAGGCGTACAACAGGAACGAGGGACAGTGGCGTAGCCAAAACTGTTTATTTCACATAATTTACTAAAGTGTACAGTACTTACACTTTCCGCGAAGTACGACAAAGATACACCAAATAGTTTTAAAGTACTGGGCACAAATAAAACACCCTGCAACTCAGTAAGGAGCGACATTTTATAAGTGACTTAAGTTCAATCTTAATATGTTGAGCTTAAGATTTAGCAGTTAAAATATTTCCAATTATTATTGAAACATCCTTAATACAACAAGTTTCTATTCTTCTCCTCAATTAGTTACCTTGCTCAATCCTCAAAAATATCATACACACACTGTTTGAAGTTATTTCGAACATTTTTTAATATTTTGACACTTATTCCTTCCAATTTTATTTTTATTAATCAAGCAGTTAAGAAAAAAGTTTTGCTTATCTGAGTTTGTTGAAATATATGTCATTGTCCATTGTGTATTTTGTATGTCAATTGAGAATATTATTATTGCAATTAATGTAATTATTTGTTATTTGTGGATTAAAAACCCACTGGTCTTTCGAAGAAGAGTTTATAATACAGTTGTTTTTAGAAATTACATTTGATTTTATTTCACGACCTATGTAAATTAATTCTGAGATATAGATAAGTAAATGTATCTCGCTAACTGTAGAAAATCATATCAATTGATCCTAATTCGAGCCGGATCTGAGAATAAACCAGAAAAGGAAAGTAATAAAATTCGGATTTAAATCTTGGAAGAATTTCACTTGCGTTGACAAGTACATTTCTAAAAAAAGGCTAGAGATTGAAAAATTAGTTTCTCCAGTTCCATTCCGTTTCAACCGTTTTGTTGTTGTTCCAAAGTAATTACCTGTCAAAATTGAAGTTTCTGTCTGATAAAGAAAAAATCGTGTTTGTTTTATATTTCGAAAAGAGTACAATTTCGAAGAATAGATCAGCAATTTCGTTGTAAAAGATGAGTTCCAGTCTAGTTTCACAAGAATAGTGTGTTAAAACAGGGAAATAAGGTCAATAAATTCATAAAACATCCTATCCATTCTCAGGAAAATAGGGTCAGATAACAATTGAATTTTGGTAAATAAATGCTAGCTTCATATAAATAATTGAAAGGCAGTTTCTAGTTTAAATGATCTTTTTGTTTCCAAATTAAAATGAATATATGTAGATGGAATCTTGAGGTTTTAAATAGTATGCAAAGACAGATTAAATATTTGTCTTAGTGTATGCTACTAAATAGTTCATAATTTGGATTCCTACTGATTTAGATTGAATATTTCTAACATATACAACTATGGATGCTTTAATTAAAAAGAGAACCATTGAAAAGGGTAAAACTACTAGAACCGTGAATTGGTTTAATAAAAATTCTATGACAGAAAATGAATTACCATTTTTTATAACAAGATCAATTAGAATGCTTGGATGATGATCAAAGTTCAGATAGAGAGGTAGTCGAAAATAAATCTTGTTTAATTTTATCCTTATTGCAAAAAATATTGATTCACTTTCTTCTAAAAATGATTCGAGTAGTATAAAATCAGAATTTTGAAAATCACATTTAAACAAACCTCAATCAAACATTCCAGAACTTTAAGGAAATATTACTAATTGGAATGGATTCATACAATTATTTGAAACTTTGATACTAAACGATTCATCGTTGACAGATATAGAAAAGTTAATATACTCAAAGTCATATGTGAAGGGTGAACTGTACTTAATTTCGAATCTTCAA
Source organism: Galeruca laticollis (assembly GCA_963921935.1). Classification (NCBI taxonomy): domain Eukaryota; kingdom Metazoa; phylum Arthropoda; class Insecta; order Coleoptera; family Chrysomelidae; genus Galeruca; species Galeruca laticollis. Next base: position 1,879,833 of record OY998180.1, on the reverse strand, counting down.
TTATCTAGTGATAATTTCAAGGTAGCTCTAGATTCATTAAAGAGTAGATGAATATCATTTATGCTTATATTAAAAATTTGTTACATACTCCTTCCTTGAGCAAAATATATGCAACCCTCAGATAATTTCTCACCCCCATTAAACCAAATATAGATGGTCTCAGATTACAAGTAAATGTTGCTGATTGGGATTTGTTACTAGTATTCATTTTCTCTCAAAAATTAGATAATTATACAAAAAAGGCTTTTGATTTTAAATTCCTCCAAATGCAAGACCAACGTTACCTCAATTTCTTCAATTTGTGGAATACATGTGTTCAATTCTGGAAAGACAAGTAATTCGTTATTTAAATTCTACTCAAAAAAGAGGTCAAGGACAGAAAACCTATCATTTTGTTCATATTTCACAAAAAACTAGACCAGATATTCAAGTTGCTAATGAGAACAGAGTGAATTCAAAAATTGTAAGCGGTAAAAGTCTATTTTGCAATCTAAATATTCATAGTATTTATAGTTGTTTGAAATTTAGTGCCATTTCCCATAATGACAAACTGCAATTCCTAAAAAATAACAAGTTATGTGTAAATTGTCTATAATCATTATGGAAGTGGTTGTTCCTTTACTGGGTGTTCAAAATGTAAAAACATTATAAATTGTTATGTGAATCAACGTGTACTAATAATAGAAATTTAATTAACAGGTTTTCACCCAACTCTGAAAGGTTTCATAGAAATTTGCAGAATGCTAATAATAATGGTCAAAATTTAATTCCCACAATTCAAACAATTTTAATCGATATGGTTCCACCTTTGATAATAATAATCAGTCAAATAGTTTGGTAAATTCTCCTAGAAATTCACAGAGTAGTTTAAATTATCTTAGAAATTCACAGAATACCTCAAATGTTCATACACCACTATAAAATAGTAATGATAATTCACACATCCCTAATTTTAGTAGAAACCTTGAAGGAAATCCTTAAAATCAACAATTAGAAATGCATTCTTCAAGTAAAGATAATGGTATTACTTTGTCCACTTTATCCTCTAGTGAAGAAGCACTCCTAGCAACTGCACTTGTTACAGTATATAATTCAAAAATCGAGCCTATTCAAGTAAAAGCTATTTTAGATCCTTGTAGTACAGTTTAATAAATTACAGAAACCTTAACAGATATTCTCCAACTTACTCCACAATCAAAAGTTATACAAATTCTAATAAAATGGTAAATATTAATGTTCATTCCAATATTGTAAAAAATGTTAGTATTAACATCAATTGTTTGGTTATTAAAAAAATTGCCACAATTTTCATTGCGTAGAGAAAAAATTCTAATTCCTTCAAATGTGAAATTAGCAGATCCCAATTTCCACATTCCTTCATAAATTGAGATACTTTTAGGAGCTGATATTTATTATAATCTGATAAATGGTGGTATAATAAAAATTCAGAAAATTTTCTTGACACTAGTTGATGCCAAGTTAGGGTATATAGTAGGTGCTAGAGAAGCTACTTCATATGTTTCACAAGGTGATAGTTCAAATAATAGTTGTTGTTTAATTCTTCAGAGTTCCAATACTGATAAGTTGTTGCAAAAATTATGAGAAAAAGAAGAAAATTTTCCAATAAATAAAATTCTTAGTCCTGATGAAGAGTTAGCTGAGAATGTTTTCACAAATAGTATTCAAATTCTAAAAAATGGTTCCTTTCAGGTCGATTTATCCTTAAAAAGTTCAAATAAACATTTAAACTTGGATAATTCCTATTCCATGGCAAAAAATAAATTTCATAACTTAGAAAGGCGTTTTGAGAAAAATTCTAGTATTTTCAAAGATTATAAATCCTTTAGCGATGAATGTTTTATTAAATAATGCTAGATATGTTCCTTTGAAATTGATGAATGAGTTCTAAGAAAATAAATATTCCTTTCCTCGCCATTGTGTGATTCGAGAAGATACTAGTTAGACTAGGTTGAGAGTACCTAGTGTTTGTTGCTATCATGAAAAGTTCGTCCAATGTTTCGTTACATAATATCATGTTAAAGGGTATCACAGTTTAATCAGAACTATTTGATATTCTTTGTCGTTTTCGTATGTTTAATTTTGTGCTTACTTGTGATATACAAAAAATGTATCGAATTATTAGATTGAATTCAAATCAGACATTCTTACAAAATATATTATGGAGAGAAACTCCTACAGCTCCTCTAAGATGCTTAGAACTACTAACTGTTACATATGGCACAAATAGTGCTTCATATTCAGCTACTCGTTCACTGAATGAGTTAGCTTATAGAAAAATTTCCCTTAGATTCTATTGCAATTCTTTCTCAGTTTTATGTAGATGATATTTTATCAGTTAGTGATTCTATAGATAATTTGTCAAAAACTTATAATCAGCTAGTAAAGTTGCTACAGTCAGCAAATTTTTCATTGCATAAGTGGGCTTGTAATGATCCACAACTTCTAAAAAATGTTATAAAAAATAGTTCTCAAGAAAGTGCTGATATAAAAATGGAAAATTCTTCGAACAAAGTGTTAGGCGTTCCGTGGGATCCAAATTTGGATGATGAATTAAACTCTGAACTTCTATGTCAGTTGACAAATTTAATTACACATATTCATGTACTTTCTCAGTTATTAATTCCTAGACACATTTTCTACAAAAATAGAATTTTGAAAATTGAATTTCATCGGTTTTCCGATAGTAGCTTAAAGGCATATGATGCTGCTGTTCATATTCGTGCATGATATGACAATGGTTTGATTTATTGTAATTTTATAGCTTCAAAACGTAGAGTAACTCCTTAAAAAACCATTACACTAGCACGTCTTGAGTTATGTGCTGCAGTCTTATCAGCAAATAGCATTACAAACATTATTCCAATTTTTGAAAATAAAATTCCTCCTTTTACTACGAATTTGTGGACAGATTCTCAAATAGTCTTGTGTTGGCTAAAATCACATTCTACAAGGTGGACAATTTTTGTATTAAATAGAGTTTCTGAAATTCAGAATTTAACTTCAAACTGTCAGTGGCGACACATAGATTCAAAAATTAATCCTGCAAATTTGATTACTAGATGTATTCCTCCAAAGGACATAATCAATAGGTCGTTGTGGTGGCAAGGACCACAATTTCTAGAAAATCTACATGTAGATTTAAATGAATTTTCATCAAATGAAATGAAAGATAACATTCCTGAAGAAAGAAATATTAACGTCTCGTTACTTATTACTAAACAGGATACTTTGTTAGTTTTTTGGAATGCACTATTTTCAAAATATTCCTCAATTGTTAAATTGAAAAGAGAATTAATCCTCAGAAGAATTTAGGTACTCTAACTGTAGATGAATTAGAATATGCACAAGTTTTTATAATAAATTTTTTTGCAAATGTAGTACTTTTTTGAAGAAATTTCGGAATTGAAGGCTAATCAAATGATTTCCAATAAACATATTCTGCATTTAGCTCCCTTTATTGACATGTCTGGTATCTTTAGAGTAGGAGGTCGCTTAGCAAATTCTGATCTGCCTTATGATCAGAAATTTCCAATTTTACTAAACTCAAATAATTTGGTTACAACACTTGTGTTAAGATACAAGCATTTGAGATTAGGGCATGCTGGTGCGAAAACCACATTGTCAAGTTTTCGTTTAAAATATTGGTCTTGAAATGGTCTTGTAGAAATCAAAAGAATTATCAGAAAATGTATAGTTTGTGCTAGATTCAATGCAAAATCCTGTGAACAAATGCTGTCAAATTTACCTTCAGATAAATTAAAACCGTGCAGATCTTTTTCTAAAGTTGGAGTGGATTTTGGTGGTTAATTTCTGATTAATTTATTACATCTCCGTAAGACTTCTTTAATAAAATGTTATGTTTCTGTGTTTGTCTGTATGATTTCCAAGGCTGCTAATTTAGAACTGGTTTCTAGTTTATCGACTGATGCTTTTATACTTTTATACATTGGAAAGATTTATCTCAAGAAGGTAATCCTTCGATCATATTCTGTGATAATGGCACTAATTTTCTTGGGGCAAGAAGAATTATATAATTTTTTCAAGGTTCAAGGTAATAACAATTCCATTGTATATTTTTTGGCTAGTAAAGAGATTCTATATGAACTTATTCCACCCATGAGTCCTCATTGGGGCGGTATTTGGGAGGCTGCATTAAAGAGCACAAAGCATCATTTATACAAAATAGCTGGAAATTGCTATTTCACATTTGAAGAGTTTAGTACTATTTTAGCACAAATAGAAGCAATCTTGAATTCGAGACCTCTCCAACCTATTTCAAATAATGCAAATGACTTATCTTGTTTAACTCCTGGACACTTCTTGATTGGTGATAGTCTAACATCCTTACCTAAATCTGATTTATCAAAGAATTCTGAAAATCAATTATCTCGTTTTGAAAGATTTACTCGTGTTCAACAGAATTTTTGAAAACGTTGGACAAAGGAATATTTAAACCAATTGCAAAACAGACCAAAATGGCTCATTCCTAATCCAAATTTGAAGGAAAATGATATTGTATAGCTCAAGGAAGAAAATTCGCGTCCGTTAGAATGGCCCCTTGCTAGAGTTGTTCAAATTATTCCTAGTAGTGATGATAAAATACGTTCAGTTAAAATAAGGACGAAGACTGGAAAATATATTAGAAATATTAGAAAACTATATCCTTTACCAAAAAAAGATTAATTAGGAAGCTAATTTCTGCGTTGTTAAATAGTACGTTCCTGTTAGTAGAATTTTTAATTATTACTCCTTCATTGAAGCAGAGAAGCTTCAATGGGGGGAGTATGTTTGAAATTATTTCAAACATGTTTTAATATTTTGACTTTTATTCCTTTCAATTTTATTTTTATTAATCAAGCAGTGAAGAAAATTTTTTGTTTATCTGAGTTTGTTGAAATATATATCATTGTTCTTAGTGTATTTTGTATGTCAATTAAAAAATTATTATTCCAGTCAATGTAATAATTTGTTATTTGTGGATGAAAAACCCACTGGTCCTTCTAAGAAGAGTTTATAATACAGTTGTCTTTAGAAATTACATTGGATTTTATTTTACGACCTATGGAAATGATTTCTGGGGTACAGATAAGTAAATATACCTCTCTGACTGTTGAAAATCAAATCACATACACACACTATTTCTACTAGAAAATTGATAGAAAAACAAGCAAAAATAAACGATTTTAACGATAAAAACCAACTTTTCTACACTTAAGAATACACTCCAGAGGTTGTATCGCGCTAACAAACCGAAATTTCTCCAAATATGACGAAAAACGTAGAATATCTGGATTTATGGTACCCATTGTACTGGCTCCGGTGAGCTAAAAATCAATAGGTTTCATCTGTGAAACACCCTTAACAATATTCAATCATAAGATTGGTATCTTCTATACACACCGGAGGCTGTATTGTGCCAACAAACCGAAATTTTTCTAAAAATCAACAAAAATTTAGTATATCTGGATTTATTGGTTCAATTATACTAGCTCTGGCGAGCTGAAAATCAATAGGATTAATCTGTTAGACACCCTTAATAATATTCGGTCATAAATTTGGTCACTTGTATACAATCCGGAGGCTGTACTGTGCTAACACACGTAAATTTTTCCAAAAATCACTAAAAATGAAGTGTATTTGGATTTATAGGTCCAGTTGTACCGGCTCTGGTGAGCTGAAAATTAATAAGATTAATCTGTTAGACGCCCTTACTAATATTCAATTATGAAATGGGTCACTTGTATTCACTCCGGAGGCTATATTGTGCTAACAAGCAGAAATTTTTACAAAATTCACCAAAAATGTGGTACTTCAGACACACAAGATTTTATTTCTAAAAGGCCGTTTTTCGTGTTTTTCTCACTGAAAAACGTAGAAATAACTTAAAAAAATTGAAAATTCCAACTTTTTTGGGGTAAACCAATACTTTTCTCGCATCATAGTTAGGCTTGACGGACAACTAATAATAGTTGGGATCATCTCTTCCCGCTAAGGTAGAGACTTGCATAACAAATTCAAATCAGGCAATATACTCGTATATAGGGAGTATAATGAACGAATAAAGGACAGTATCATTTATTGCCGACACGTTCAATCACTGCTTAATTAATACATTTTGGAAGGATAAGATTCTGCGTTGAGTTCGGCTCAAGAATACAACAACATAAAAAGCAATACAGTGCTTAATTACGAAATTGAAACCGATTTGACATTTTCATAAATTCCATGCAAACTAAAGCAAGTGGTCAAAATGACCGCTATTATTTTCAATACAATGTTCAATTTTCTATACAGATTAAAATTTGATTACTATTTCGATGGTTGAGAAGTTCAATTTCAACTTCAATTTTCTTTCTAATTATTGCAATATTATTGGTATCGAAATAAAAATTTTCTTTTAATTAGCCCCATAAAATGCCACTAAAGGCGTTGAATCACGACTATATGGCGGCAATTGAACTGTGCCACCATTACCTATCCAAATTGTGAACTCATTATTTAAGTGTTCTCGCCCTTCTCTTACATTATGCGGAGGTGCTCCGTCTTCTTGCCATATTATGACAGTAAGCGCATCTTCAGGAAATTACTGAAGTAAATCGTCAACTTGTGACAGAATGTCATAAAAATATAATTGACTCGTTAAAGTGAAATGATAAAATGTTGGCCAAACTATTTTACCCTGCCCGATTTTTAAATTTGTTTAATTTTATATTTGCTAAAACTTTTTCATACGCACGAAAATCAATTTTTCTTGTTAAACAGAGCTGATTTATAAAAACTGGATTCATCCATCCAAATTATTTGGTTAAAGTAATTCTCGTTCACTTATTCCTGCACTGGTAAAATTTTGAAAGGACGATAGTTATTATTTTTTAGTGTTTTTGAACTTTATAGTTACTGGTCTGTAATTCGTCAGACACTTTTTTATGCTACTGTCTACATTCTCTAAAATGAAAGTAATCGATGCTTTGATGTGTCTCATTGTAAGTGGACGTCTATAACGGCGACCACACATATTATCGTACCATAGCATCCGAGTGTCAAGCAAATGTTATTATGTAATTAAATGCGGGTGGCCACAACGGCCCACCGCACTTCGCCTCGCACCATAGCGTGGTACCAGAGTATCGCATCGTGAAATCGAGTTTAGTATTATTTGACCCTCGCACAAAGCATCATGGATAAAGAAAAACTAATTACCGGTGTCTTTATAAGAGAGGCAATTTGGGACACAACCAGCAAACATTATCATAATAAAATTAATTGTCTCGACCCTTACTTCGTGGAATCTACTCATATTAGTGTTTTAAATGAAACTCACGGTTTCTAGTTAATACCACAATATAATAACAATTGTTGAAAATTCTAAAAAAATGACAATTGTTTCGATAAATCAATATCATCGTCAGAATGACAGAAGTAACTGTTATTGGCTGAACATGGCAGTTCTTCCAAGATATATTTATTAACTTTATCGCTCATTTTGCTTACAATATAGGTGAATGTATCTGTATTTATTCGCATGTACACAAAAAAACGCCGTCTGTCTTTTCTTAGATCGTTAAAAATATTATGGTATTCACCAAACTGACTTCGTTTTTAATTTAAAGGATGTACTGTTTTATTTTTTTTTTATTTTTAATAAAGTATCACAATAAACTGCAAGGAAATGCTAGGTGACGTGCGAAAATATGCTATGTGCGAGGTCGATGCGATAAATATATATATATATATATATATATATATATATATATACATATATATATATATATATATATATATATATATATACATATATATATTGTAATTCAATAATCTCCATTATTCATATGATATGGAAGTGAGAGTAATTATAAAATATATCTATATACAAGTTAAGTTTGTCTGAATAATTAATTATTAATTTCACTATCCGATTCGTAACTATTGTGAATATTTGAAAATTAACCTGAACTTACACAGCATTTAATTAAGGTGAGTAATTGTACAAGTTGTTACAGGGGACATAATAAAAATGGAGGATTTTCCATAATTGATAGACATGACCGCACTTCTACATTAATATCTCTTCATGTAAAAATTAACCTAGTCTTTTGCAAAACAGTTGCATTCCAATAATTCATATTGAAATATAGTTTTCTGGATTAATTTTTGAAAATATTTTTTATTTTTATTCTATCGGTCGTAATATAATTAAATTTAAACGTTTCAGAAAATTTGGTGTATAGATTTTCCATGCCAATAACAATTACAAAATGAGTAAAACTTACCGTTTACCTAATGTATTACAAAAACCAAATTGTTCGCACTACGAATGTTCTCACATTTTCTCTTCAATCAAACCACAACAGTTTCTATCCAACTAAATAACATGATTTAGGTAAATATTTCGTATTTAATTTCCCAACTTGTGAAACCGCGCGCGAAAGAATCATCAACGTCCAGAATCGACGCTTCTCGCCAGCATCCTGAAAATCAAGATACACACTGAACTGAAAACAACTATCGTCGCGACAATAAGCGACGCTTGCGCCTGGTTATGGCCCAGCCCCAGCATCCAACCGTTAAAAGGTAGTTTCCATTTTCTTTCCAGAAACTTTCAATGGATCTCAATAAATTAATTGTAGCAGAATGGAGTTTCAAGGGGTTGATGCTTCAGTCTAAAAACTCGTCTTCAAAATAGTTATTTTAGAACCTCTTGAGTGTGTGCGTTTTTATTATTTGGAATATTTGACGGTTATACATTCAAGGATAATGGTTTTCAGAAAAAATTGTTTATGTTCTTTATATACTTCAAGTCACAACTAATATTTTAAAAAACTTTTATTTTAATTTAATCTTCAAAATTTGGATTTTTTCACAATGAAATACAAAGTCATTCTCGTCGAATTGATTATAGTTAACAATGAAGAAAGTTCGTATTGCTGATACAGCAGACTAACGACCTCGTTGAAATAAAACAACAATGTACAATAATATTGCTTATACAGGTAAATTTACATTCCATAACTCCTCCCTACTCAAATGGAACTCAAGGGAGTAAGGACGGTGGAGCAGCTTGAATGATGTCAGGGCTATTGGGTGGTCTTCTTTTTTTTACAGTATGAAATGTATTCTCTTAAACGTGTATATACTACAAAATGATAATATTAATATCATGATAATACTTAGTCCATGCTTGGAAACGTTTTAATGAAATCGAATTTCTTCTAACGGAAATTCATATTTTTTTTTAAGTTGATTATTGTCTAATTGATTTTTTTCTATTTTCAATGTTTATATGTTCATTCTTGGAAAATAGGCTTTAGTAATTACTTCTAGCATCCGAGCGTGCCCTGTAATGGTACTATTTTGGTTGAAGTATGATAGGTATGGATGAAGTTTTAATTTGGCAGCTGTGTGGAACGATAAAAATATAAGTGCCATGTAGAATTGAAATGTCACTTTCTTTGCAATTTAGTTGAGTCTTTATTGGTGCAGGAAAAATACCGATGTAATGGCTATTGCTGATTTCTTATACAATTTGGAAGATGCTCTGGATAGGTACTTGTTCGAAGTTATATGTGTCGCTAAATGAGAGTAGAGATGTAACACAATCTGTATTCTCTTTTGGTTGGATTCGATTTTGTTCGCACAAGAATATTGATTGAAGATTTCTACATTCTTCTTCTTGGTATTTGTTAAATTGTTGCTCAATAAAAGGGAAGGTAATTGAGGAATAATAATAGGTTGGCTTATATTTGGTAATGATCAAAGGAGTATGGATGAACTAGAGGAAAATCTATATAGAACACTAACTTATGTGGATGAGCTACTTTTGTTTTCACTATCTTATAGAAATTTAAGAAGTCGTCTGCAGAAAATAATATTTAATTTCTATTGTGAATTTCATTTTATGTAAACTTCTTATGATTCCTCTCAAATTATTCGGAGAGATTAAACTAGGGTGTACTGTATTTAAAATGGTAGAACAATACATTTTCGACATTTTTTCAAAAGCTTAAAACTAAACTAAATTTGATCTAAAATATCTCTTATTTCTAATTATTGATTAGGGTTACTTCTAGATTCGTTTAACATTGTTTGTATTTCTTTTATTTTATAAGCAATTGGCATTTGGTGTCTATTTGATGTTCCGCAAGTCGAAACCCGCAAATTTGATAGTTCGGCCTTGTGACTCATTTATGATCATGGCAAAGCATACTTTCAAAAGGAATTGCATTCGCTTAAATGCAAACGGGAATCAACGGTATACGTGGCACAAATACTATTTGTCCCTGGGCAGACCCCGTCAAAATAGTGGCTTCTATTAAATTCCGATGCAAAGCCTCAACTTGCAGTCTTGTACCATTACATAGTGTCTTTGATGTCAAGTTACGAAGTAACATTACAGGTGTACCGACACGCAGCGAAAGCTTGGGATATGAGAAGCCCGCTGGATTGATGGTGTTTATCACAGTATCTATTGAAGAGTACACCATTTCATGACCTTCTAATGACTTTAGCAAAAGATCATTGATTAATGCTGCTTGGTCATTTGTTGGAGTTAAAATAGCTCTTTCACAAAACCATTGTAAAGACTTGTCCCTTATCAGTGTTATATCGGGATAAATTTTTTCTATGAACTCATTCACTGTAGGAACTACTGTGCATAACTCATCAGGTATAACTAACATGCCATCTAGTTCTGGGTACTCGCCATTTGCAAATTTAAGTACAAGTTCTGAAAATTGTCTCGCAGACTCTTCCCCATGTAGATGATCCCTCATGTTTTTAGTTAATTTTAAGGTTTTAATTGAAGGCCATGAAAATAATCTTCTAATGCACGCCTCAATTTCATCGGCACGTGTGTGTACCTTTCGGGACTACCGGTAAAGTTTGACGAAAGTCTCCAGCCAATAATAGTGTCATACCATCCATTGAAGTTTTGAGGTTCATTATGTCTTGTAGAGTCCTATTTAAAGCTTCAATACCTTTCTTGTGTGCCATATTGCTTTCATGTTAAACTAATATTTTGGCTTGACGTAATATTTCAGCAAGATTGCTTTGCTTTGAAATGTTGCAAATTGGTGTCTCCACATCTATCAAGTTAAGGGGCAATGTCAAGGCAGAGTGCGCTGTCCTACTTCCTTCCAATAACCTAGTGACAATCCCAGAAGACGCGACGGCTAAGGCTTTATTGTGAGTGCTTCTTACCTTTGCTAAGATCAAATTAATGAGATGTGTTTTACCGGTTCCACCTAGGGCATCCAAGAAGAAAACATTTCATTTCTTTTCACCAACACTTGATATCACTTCATACTATATTTATTTTTGTTCCGCTGTCAGTGTAGTTTCATTCGAATTCTCGAATTTGTTTAAGGTAAGTATATCGTAGTTAATTTCATTTATATATACTCCTAACTCAGTTTCTACAATTCTACGCCTACATGGTTTTAGTAAACCATAGTCTTCCAGGGCATAACCACCTAGTGCCAAACAATATTTTTCTATTTCCAAAAGACAGTTATTAAATACATCATCCATGAAGTTCTCTGCGCCATATTCTACTTGTTGTTTAAAGTCTTCTGAAAGATATTCTTTAAATTCATTCCACATGCTAAAGGGATCTGATACTTGACCAAATACTGAAATAATTGTGAGAAGTTCTCTCATTTTAAAAGGAGATTCACACAGCGCAGCCTCTTCTAATATTGCATACCACTTTTGGTCATCGTCAAAAATCCCCAAAGTTTTGCAGGTTAATTTAAATGTAGGTTGTACAACTCCATTTACAGTTTTCAATGCTGCATAGGATATAGGGCCTCGAATTTCATGAAGTAACAAACGAAGATGGTAGCACTCTGTATTATTTGGGTTGACCATGTTTACTATGCCGAGAGCACGCTCTTTTTTAACGCCTGGCGATCTATCCTCATCAATTTAAATTTATCAACCAATCATAGCTTTTTCGGAATTTCGGATGGTCGGAAATCGGATGCACGAGAACTAACCTTTAGAAGCATGAAATTTGGCACAAAATTCCTCAAATGACGATGACGTGAGCACTACGAAAGGATTTATGGAAATTTCACCCCCAAGGGAGTAAAACAGTCGTTGAAATTTTACCTCATAGAAAGTAAATATCAGGTTTATTTTTTTAACACACTTTACTTAACTAACACCTGTTTGTATCTGTTTGGATGGACGGAGTATGATGTATAGTAGTACAAAATATGATAAAAAATGAGAACTGGCCTTAGTTTTGCCCAAAATACATGCTTTTTTCTGAATCGGACTTGAAACTTCAAACATTGACCATATATCTGTTATTATCGGTGAATTTCGCGGAAATCTACATATATAGTGCTAGATTAGGCTCAATATATCTAAATGTCGGTTATTGTTCCCAGTTCTCGGTAAACATAGCTAACTATCAGCAGAAATGACTAAATCGCTAAACAGCAAGTTATAATGCGCTTAGAAGTACAAAATATGGTAAAACATGAGATCTGGCGTTAGTTTTGCCCAAAATACATGCATTTTTCTGAATCGGACTTGAAACTTCAAACATTGACCATATATCTGTTATTATCGGTGAATATCGCGGAATTCTACATATATAGTGCTAGATTAGGCTCAATATATCTAAATGTCGGTTATTGTTCCCAGTTCTCGATAAAGAGAGCTAATTATCAGCAGAATGGACTAAATCGCTAAACAGCAAGTTATAATGCGCATAGAAGTACAAAATATGGTAAAACATGAGATCTGGCCTTAGTTTTGCCCAATATACATGTTTTTTTCTGAATCGGACTTGAAACTTCAAACATTGACCATATATCTGTTATTATCGGTGAATATCGCGGAATTCTACATATATAGTGCTAGATTAGGCTCAATATATCTAAATGTCGGTTATTGATCCCAATTCTCGGTAAACATAGCTAACTATCAGCAGAAATGACTAAATCGCTAAACAGCAAGTTATAATGCGCATAGAAGTACAAAATATGGTAAAACATGAGAACTGGCCTTAGTTTTGCCCAAAATACATGCATTTTTCTGAATCGGACTTGAAACTTCAAACATTGACCATATATCTGTTATTATCGGTGAATATCGCGGAATTCTACATATATAGTGCTAGATTAGGCTCAATATATCTAAATGTCGGTTATTGTTCCCAGTTCTCGGTAAACATAGCTAACTATCAGCAGAAATGACTAAATCGCTAAACAGCAAGTTATAATGCGCATAGAAGTACAAAATATGGTAAAACATGAGAACTGGCCTTAGTTTTGCCCAAAATACATGCATTTTTCTGAATCGGACTTGAAACTTCAAACATTGACCATATATCTGTTATTATCGGTGAATATCGCGGAATTCTACATATATAGTGCTAGATTAGGCTCAATATATCTAAATGTCGGTTATTGTTCCCAGTTCTCGATAAAGAGAGCTAATTATCAGCAGAATGGACTAAATCGCTAAACAGCAAGTTATAATGCGCTTAGAAGTACAAAATATGGTAAAACATGAGATCTGGCGTTAGTTTTGCCCAAAATACATGCATTTTTCTGAATCGGACTTGAAACTTCAAACATTGACCATATATCTGTTATTATCGGTGAATATCGCGGAATTCTACATATATAGTGCTAGATTAGGCTCAATATATCTAAATGTCGGTTATTGTTCCCAGTTCTCGATAAAGAGAGCTAATTATCAGCAGAATGGACTAAATCGCTAAACAGCAAGTTATAATGCGCATAGAAGTACAAAATATGGTAAAACATGAGATCTGGCCTTAGTTTTGCCCAATATACATGTTTTTTTCTGAATCGGACTTGAAACTTCAAACATTGACCATATATCTGTTATTATCGGTGAATATCGCGGAATTCTACATATATAGTGCTAGATTAGGCTCAATATATCTAAATGTCGGTTATTGTTCCCAGTTCTCGATAAAGAGAGCTAATTATCAGCAGAATGGACTAAATCGCTAAACAGCAAGTTATAATGCGCATAGAAGTACAAAATATGGTAAAACATGAGATCTGGCCTTAGTTTTGCCCAAAATACATGTTTTTTTCTGAATCGGACTTGAAACTTCAAACATTGACCATATATCTGTTATTATCGGTGAATATCGCGGAATTCTACATATATAGTGCTAGATTAGGCTCAATATATCTAAATGTCGGTTATTGATCCCAATTCTCGGTAAACATAGCTAACTATCAGCAGAAATGACTAAATCGCTAAACAGCAAGTACAATGCATAGTAGTACAAAATATGGTAAAAAATGAGAACTGGCCTTAGTTTTGCCCAAAATACATGCATTTTTCTGAATCGGACTTGAAACTTCAAACATTGACCATATATCTGTTATTATCGGTGAATATCGCGGAATTCTACATATATAGTGCTAGATTAGGCTCAATATATCTAAATGTCGGTTATTGTTCCCAGTTCTCGATAAAGAGAGCTAATTATCAGCAGAATGGACTAAATCGCTAAACAGCAAGTTATAATGCGCATAGAAGTACAAAATATGGTAAAACATGAGATCTGGCCTTAGTTTTGCCCAATATACATGTTTTTTTCTGAATCGGACTTGAAACTTCAAACATTGACCATATATCTGTTATTATAGGTGAATATCGCGGAATTCTACATATATAGTGCTAGATTAGGCTCAATATATCTAAATGTCGGTTATTGTTCCCAGTTCTCGATAAAGAGAGCTAATTATCAGCAGAATGGACTAAATCGCTAAACAGCAAGTTATAATGCGCATAGAAGTACAAAATATGGTAAAACATGAGATCTGGCCTTAGTTTTGCCCAATATACATGTTTTTTTCTGAATCGGACTTGAAACTTCAAACATTGACCATATATCTGTTATTATCGGTGAATATCGCGGAATTCTACATATATAGTGCTAGATTAGACTCAATATATCTAAATGTCGGTTATTGATCCCAATTCTCGGTAAACATAGCTAACTATCAGCAGAAATGACTAAATCGCTAAACAGCAAGTATAATGCATAGTAGTACAAAATATGGTAAAAAATGAGAACTGGCCTTAGTTTTGACCAATATACATGCTTTTTTCTGAATCGGACTTGAAACTTCAAACATTGACCATATATCTGTTATTATCGGTGAATTTCGCGGAAATCTACATATATAGTGCTAGATTAGGCTCAATATATCTAAATGTCGGTTATTGTTCCCAGTTCTCGGTAAACATAGCTAACTATCAGCAGAAATGACTAAATCGCTAAACAGCAAGTTATAATGCGCTTAGAAGTACAAAATATGGTAAAACATGAGATCTGGCGTTAGTTTTGCCCAAAATACATGCATTTTTCTGAATCGGACTTGAAACTTCAAACATTGACCATATATCTGTTATTATCGGTGAATATCGCGGAATTCTACATATATAGTGCTAGATTAGGCTCAATATATCTAAATGTCGGTTATTGTTCCCAGTTCTCGATAAAGAGAGCTAATTATCAGCAGAATGGACTAAATCGCTAAACAGCAAGTTATAATGCGCATAGAAGTACAAAATATGGTAAAACATGAGATCTGGCCTTAGTTTTGCCCAATATACATGTTTTTTTCTGAATCGGACTTGAAACTTCAAACATTGACCATATATCTGTTATTATCGGTGAATATCGCGGAATTCTACATATATAGTGCTAGATTAGGCTCAATATATCTAAATGTCGGTTATTGATCCCAATTCTCGGTAAACATAGCTAACTATCAGCAGAAATGACTAAATCGCTAAACAGCAAGTTATAATGCGCATAGAAGTACAAAATATGGTAAAACATGAGAACTGGCCTTAGTTTTGCCCAAAATACATGCATTTTTCTGAATCGGACTTGAAACTTCAAACATTGACCATATATCTGTTATTATCGGTGAATATCGCGGAATTCTACATATATAGTGCTAGATTAGGCTCAATATATCTAAATGTCGGTTATTGTTCCCAGTTCTCGGTAAACATAGCTAACTATCAGCAGAAATGACTAAATCGCTAAACAGCAAGTTATAATGCGCATAGAAGTACAAAATATGGTAAAACATGAGAACTGGCCTTAGTTTTGCCCAAAATACATGCATTTTTCTGAATCGGACTTGAAACTTCAAACATTGACCATATATCTGTTATTATCGGTGAATATCGCGGAATTCTACATATATAGTGCTAGATTAGGCTCAATATATCTAAATGTCGGTTATTGTTCCCAGTTCTCGATAAAGAGAGCTAATTATCAGCAGAATGGACTAAATCGCTAAACAGCAAGTTATAATGCGCTTAGAAGTACAAAATATGGTAAAACATGAGATCTGGCGTTAGTTTTGCCCAAAATACATGCATTTTTCTGAATCGGACTTGAAACTTCAAACATTGACCATATATCTGTTATTATCGGTGAATATCGCGGAATTCTACATATATAGTGCTAGATTAGGCTCAATATATCTAAATGTCGGTTATTGTTCCCAGTTCTCGATAAAGAGAGCTAATTATCAGCAGAATGGACTAAATCGCTAAACAGCAAGTTATAATGCGCATAGAAGTACAAAATATGGTAAAACATGAGATCTGGCCTTAGTTTTGCCCAATATACATGTTTTTTTCTGAATCGGACTTGAAACTTCAAACATTGACCATATATCTGTTATTATCGGTGAATATCGCGGAATTCTACATATATAGTGCTAGATTAGGCTCAATATATCTAAATGTCGGTTATTGTTCCCAGTTCTCGATAAAGAGAGCTAATTATCAGCAGAATGGACTAAATCGCTAAACAGCAAGTTATAATGCGCATAGAAGTACAAAATATGGTAAAACATGAGATCTGGCCTTAGTTTTGCCCAATATACATGTTTTTTTCTGAATCGGACTTGAAACTTCAAACATTGACCATATATCTGTTATTATCGGTGAATATCGCGGAATTCTACATATATAGTGCTAGATTAGGCTCAATATATCTAAATGTCGGTTATTGATCCCAATTCTCGGTAAACATAGCTAACTATCAGCAGAAATGACTAAATCGCTAAACAGCAAGTACAATGCATAGTAGTACAAAATATGGTAAAAAATGAGAACTGGCCTTAGTTTTGCCCAAAATACATGCATTTTTCTGAATCGGACTTGAAACTTCAAACATTGACCATATATCTGTTATTATCGGTGAATATCGCGGAATTCTACATATATAGTGCTAGATTAGGCTCAATATATCTAAATGTCGGTTATTGTTCCCAGTTCTCGATAAAGAGAGCTAATTATCAGCAGAATGGACTAAATCGCTAAACAGCAAGTTATAATGCGCATAGAAGTACAAAATATGGTAAAACATGAGATCTGGCCTTAGTTTTGCCCAATATACATGTTTTTTTCTGAATCGGACTTGAAACTTCAAACATTGACCATATATCTGTTATTATAGGTGAATATCGCGGAATTCTACATATATAGTGCTAGATTAGGCTCAATATATCTAAATGTCGGTTATTGTTCCCAGTTCTCGATAAAGAGAGCTAATTATCAGCAGAATGGACTAAATCGCTAAACAGCAAGTTATAATGCGCATAGAAGTACAAAATATGGTAAAACATGAGATCTGGCCTTAGTTTTGCCCAATATACATGTTTTTTTCTGAATCGGACTTGAAACTTCAAACATTGACCATATATCTGTTATTATCGGTGAATATCGCGGAATTCTACATATATAGTGCTAGATTAGACTCAATATATCTAAATGTCGGTTATTGATCCCAATTCTCGGTAAACATAGCTAACTATCAGCAGAAATGACTAAATCGCTAAACAGCAAGTATAATGCATAGTAGTACAAAATATGGTAAAAAATGAGAACTGGCCTTAGTTTTGACCAATATACATGCTTTTTTCTGAATCGGACTTGAAACTTCAAACATTGACCATATATCTGTTATTATCGGTGAATATCGCGGAATTCTACATATATAGTGCTAGATTAGGCTCAATATATCCAAATGTCGGTTATTGATCCCAATTCTCGGTAAACATAGCTAACTATCAGCAGAAATGACTAAATCGCTAAACAGCAAGTATAATGCATAGTAGTACAAAATATGGTAAAAAATGAGAACTGGCCTTAGTTTTGCCCAATATACATGCTTTTTTCTGAATCGGACTTGAAACTTCAAACATTGACCATATATCTGTTATTATCGGTGAATATCGCGGAATTCTACATATATAGTGCTAGATTAGGCTCAATATATCTAAATGTCGGTTATTGTTCCCAGTTCTCGATAAAGAGAGCTAATTATCAGCAGAATGGACTAAATCGCTAAACAGCAAGTTATAATGCGCATAGAAGTACAAAATATGGTAAAACATGAGATCTGGCCTTAGTTTTGCCCAATATACATGTTTTTTTCTGAATCGGACTTGAAACTTCAAACATTGACCATATATCTGTTATTATCGGTGAATATCGCGGAATTCTACATATATAGTGCTAGATTAGGCTCAATATATCTAAATGTCGGTTATTGTTCCCAGTTCTCGATAAAGAGAGCTAATTATCAGCAGAATGGACTAAATCGCTAAACAGCAAGTTATAATGCGCATAGAAGTACAAAATATGGTAAAACATGAGATCTGGCCTTAGTTTTGCCCAATATACATGTTTTTTTCTGAATCGGACTTGAAACTTCAAACATTGACCATATATCTGTTATTATCGGTGAATATCGCGGAATTCTACATATATAGTGCTAGATTAGGCTCAATATATCTAAATGTCGGTTATTGATCCCAATTCTCGGTAAACATAGCTAATTATCAGCAGAAATGACTAAATCGCTAAACAGCAAGTATAATGCATAGTAGTACAAAATATGGTAAAAAATGAGAACTGGCCTTAGTTTTGCCCAATATACATGCTTTTTTCTGAATCGGACTTGAAACTTCAAACATTGACCATATATCTGTTATTATCGGTGAATATCGCGGAATTCTACATATATAGTGCTAGATTAGGCTCAATATATCTAAATGTCGGTTATTGTTCCCAGTTCTCGATAAAGAGAGCTAATTATCAGCAGAATGGACTAAATCGCTAAACAGCAAGTTATAATGCGCATAGAAGTACAAAATATGGTAAAACATGAGATCTGGCCTTAGTTTTGCCCAATATACATGTTTTTTTCTGAATCGGACTTGAAACTTCAAACATTGACCATATATCTGTTATTATCGGTGAATATCGCGGAATTCTACATATATAGTGCTAGATTAGGCTCAATATATCTAAATGTCGGTTATTGATCCCAATTCTCGGTAAACATAGCTAACTATCAGCAGAAATGACTAAATCGCTAAACAGCAAGTATAATGCATAGTAGTACAAAATATGGTAAAAAATGAGAACTGGCCTTAGTTTTGCCCAAAATACATGCTTTTTTCTGAATCGGACTTGAAACTTCAAACATTGACCATATATCTGTTATTATCGGTGAATATCGCGGAATTCTACATATATAGTGCTAGATTAGGCTCAATATATCTAAATGTCGGTTATTGTTCCCAGTTCTCGATAAAGAGAGCTAATTATCAGCAGAATGGACTAAATCGCTAAACAGCAAGTTATAATGCGCATAGAAGTACAAAATATGGTAAAACATGAGATCTGGCCTTAGTTTTGCCCAATATACATGTTTTTTTCTGAATCGGACTTGAAACTTCAAACATTGACCATATATCTGTTATTATCGGTGAATATCGCGGAATTCTACATATATAGTGCTAGATTAGGCTCAATATATCTAAATGTCGGTTATTGTTCCCAGTTCTCGATAAAGAGAGCTAATTATCAGCAGAATGGACTAAATCGCTAAACAGCAAGTTATAATGCGCATAGAAGTACAAAATATGGTAAAACATGAGATCTGGCCTTAGTTTTGCCCAATATACATGTTTTTTTCTGAATCGGACTTGAAACTTCAAACATTGACCATATATCTGTTATTATCGGTGAATATCGCGGAATTCTACATATATAGTGCTAGATTAGGCTCAATATATCTAAATGTCGGTTATTGTTCCCAGTTCTCGATAAAGAGAGCTAATTATCAGCAGAATGGACTAAATCGCTAAACAGCAAGTTATAATGCGCATAGAAGTACAAAATATGGTAAAACATGAGATCTGGCCTTAGTTTTGCCCAATATACATGTTTTTTTCTGAATCGGACTTGAAACTTCAAACATTGACCATATATTTGTTATTATCGGTGAATATCGCGGAATTCTACATATATAGTGCTAGATTAGGCTCAATATATCTAAATGTCGGTTATTGATCCCAATTCTCGGTAAACATAGCTAACTATCAGCAGAAATGACTAAATCGCTAAACAGCAAGTATAATGCATAGTAGTACAAAATATGGTAAAAAATGAGAACTGGCCTTAGTTTTGCCCAATATACATGCTTTTTTCTGAATCGGACTTGAAACTTCAAACATTGACCATATATCTGTTATTATCGGTGAATATCGCGGAATTCTACATATATAGTGCTAGATTAGGCTCAATATATCTAAATGTCGGTTATTGTTCCCAGTTCTCGATAAAGAGAGCTAATTATCAGCAGAATGGACTAAATCGCTAAACAGCAAGTTATAATGCGCATAGAAGTACAAAATATGGTAAAACATGAGATCTGGCCTTAGTTTTGCCCAATATACATGTTTTTTTCTGAATCGGACTTGAAACTTCAAACATTGACCATATATCTGTTATTATCGGTGAATATCGCGGAATTCTACATATATAGTGCTAGATTAGGCTCAATATATCTAAATGTCGGTTATTGATCCCAATTCTCGGTAAACATAGCTAACTATCAGCAGAAATGACTAAATCGCTAAACAGCAAGTATAATGCATAGTAGTACAAAATATGGTAAAAAATGAGAACTGGCCTTAGTTTTGCCCAAAATACATGCTTTTTTCTGAATCGGACTTGAAACTTCAAACATTGACCATATATCTGTTATTATCGGTGAATATCGCGGAATTCTACATATATAGTGCTAGATTAGGCTCAATATATCTAAATGTCGGTTATTGTTCCCAGTTCTCGGTAAACATAGCTAACTATCAGCAGAAATGACTAAATCGCTAAACAGCAAGTATAATGCATAGTAGTACAAAATATGGTAAAAAATGAGAACTGGCCTTAGTTTTGCCCAATATACATGTTTTTTTCTGAATCGGACTTGAAACTTCAAACATTGACCATATATCTGTTATTATCGGTGAAAATCGCGGAATTCTACGAATATAGTGCTAGATTAGGCTCAATATATCTAAATGTCGGTTATACATAATGCTAAAAATTCATAAAACTGATAAGGTTACGACTATTTTGTCAACCTTTATTAGTTTCTGAAGCCATTTTCAGTCCATCCTTGCGCTAAAAACATTTTGCATTAATTCAATCGTTTTGAAATTTTGCAAAAAATAAACATATCATCAACCTTTATTAGTTTTTGTACCTTCTACCTGTAATTTTTTCCTGAAAAGAGAATTACTTGACGCTATTTTTAGTCCATCAACTCGGTAGGGTAAGATCAAAATTAATTTGAAAAGTGACCAAAGTTTCATTCGTAACATATTTTCCCCTTTAGGAGTTGAATTTCCAAAAATCCTCTCGTAGTGCTCACTTACCTCACTTGAGGAACGTTTTTGCCAAATGTTATGCATCTATGCCTAGCAGTTCTGGAGAGGTGGAATTTCAACCCCTTTCTTACCCCCTTAGGTGTCTAATTTCCAAAAATCCTTTCTTAGTGCCCACTTCCGTGAGTTGAGGAATATTTATGCCAAATTTCTTGCTTCTAGGACTGGTAGGCCTAAAAATATTAATTTTAAACCCCTTTCACCCCCTTAGGGATGAAATTTCCAAAAATCCTGTCTTAATGCTCACTTACGTCAGTTGAGGAATATTTCTGCTAAATTTCATTCTTCTAGGCCTATCAGTTCTGGAGAGGTGAAATTTCAACCCCATTCACCGCCTCAGGAGTGGAATTTCCAAAAATCCTATCTCGGTGCTCACTTCAGTCACTTGAGGAACCCCTCTACGAAATTTCATCCTTCTAGACTTAGCAGTTCTGGAAAAAAGGAATTTCAACCCCTTTCTTACCCCCTTAGGGGAGGAATTTCCAAAAATCCTTTCTTAGTGCTCACTTCCGGCAGTTGAGGAATATTTCTGCCAAATTTCTTGCTTCCATAGGACCGCTAGGCTTAAAAATATGAATTTCAACCCCCTTTCACCCGCTTAGGGGTGGAGTTTCAAAAATCCTTTATTAGTGCTCACTTACGTCACTTGAGGAATCCCTCTGCCAAATTTCATTCTTCTAGGCCTAGCGGTTTTGGCTGTGCGTTGATCGATCAGTAAGTCAGTTTCTTCTTTTATATAATATAGATAACTGAATAACTAAGTTTTTCGGACGGAGTGAGCTTTGGTTTGGTTATTGATAGGGTTCTCATGTCTTCTAAGAGAGTTGAGTGACATCTTATTGCAATCGCATTGCTATTTGGGTTGAAAGGAAGAGTGTAGTGCCAATTTATATTGTATAACTTAGCAAATTCTTTGATTAGGTTCTGACTAAATTTAATTTCATTATCTGAGATTATATTTCAAAGTTGGGGATAGATTTTAATAAAGGTTGGTACACATGAAGAGCTGAAAGTGATGTGATGATGCAAGATTGTGCAAATTTGGAAAAAATGTCTCAAATAATCTAGGCCATAATAATATCGAATTTAAAAACATCTATATGCACAGCTTCGAATGGTTTAGTAGGTGGATGTATTTCATATTTCGCCTGCTGACATACGTTACAATTATTCAAAACATTCTTAACATATTCATTTAATTTCGGTCAGTTAGAGTTAGTTATATTTATACCTCTGCGATTTCTGATGCCTTCGTGACACGTTTTTATCAGATTTTGTTTGTGACGCGCTTTCCCCGCCGCTTGCCTCTTCTTCACCTCTCACACAGGTTATCAGCGACTGACGCGTCACTTTGGACACCCTCGATGCAAAGTTCTTTTGCAAAACAAATACTCGGGCGCCAGATTATTTTACGTGGTTTACTCCACGGCCCCTTGACCCTCGGCGTCAAGAGTTCCAGGTAGCCTCAGATGGAGGTTACGGAAAATTCCAGAGGTCTCGTTGAATTTAACACACCTACAGAACCTATAAACCTTTGACGGTGATGCTACGGGTTATTACGAAAACACTGATCGTATTTATTGGTATATTACAAGACTTACTTAATATGTACACATACAGATTAATATTCAACAATTTCTTATCAAGCGGTACCGAATCAATTCAATATATCAACAGTAAGCAAAAGTGTTCAGGTCTTATGTTATTATGCACCATGCGAAATTTGCCGGTATTAAGGAATGTGAGCAATGACACAATAAAACGGGTGTAAGCAAGCAGCGGTATAAGCAGTTTTGTAAATTATGCGGTAAGCAGCAATAAAACAATAATTACCTATCACGGTAGTCCACGGAGTAAAACTATCTTCGCGGTAGGGATAATCAATCGGGATAGATACAAAAATGTGACCAGACCAGTTTATAACAAAAGAAACTGAAGAATTCAAATTAGATTAACAAGCAATCAGTGGCATCGGCCTCGTACTCGATTGAGAATCTAATTTTATACAGGGGAATTGACACTTTAAATTTTATATTTTCGCGGTAGGGATAGTCAATCGGGATAGATGGGAAAATGTGACAAGACCAGTTTATAACAAAAGAAACTAACGAACTTAAATTAGATTACCAAGCAATCAGTGGCATCGGCCTCGTACTCGATTAAGAATCTAATTTTTTTATAGGGGAATTGACACTTAAATTTTCAAATCAAATTAAATTAGATTACCAAGCAATCAGTGGCATGGGCCTCGTACTTGATTGAGAATCTAATTTTTATACAGGGGAATTGACACTTTAAATTTTATATTTTCGCGGTAGGGATAGTCAATCGGGATAGATGGGAAAATGTGACAAGACCAGTTTATAACAAAAGAAACTAACGAATTTGAATTAGATTACCAAGAAATCAGTGGCATCGGCCTCGTACTCGATTGAGAACCTAATTTTTTTA
Organism: Galeruca laticollis; assembly: GCA_963921935.1. Lineage (NCBI taxonomy): Eukaryota > Metazoa > Arthropoda > Insecta > Coleoptera > Chrysomelidae > Galeruca > Galeruca laticollis. The sequence continues at coordinate 1,855,588 of OY998180.1, read as the reverse complement.
TAGGGGAATTGACACTTCAAATTTTCAAATCAAATTAAATTAGATTACCAAGCAATCAGTGGCATCGGCCTCGTACTTGATTGAGAATCTAATTTTTATACGGGGGAATCGACACTTTAAATTTTCGAAATTACCGGCTAAAACTATTCTAAAATACTGATCGGTGAGTAGGACAGCAGTTTCCCAAATAATAGCAAAATAAAACTGTGTCTTAGAATGCAACGTGAATCTAATATGTACTTGGGTAATTTGAAACGGGACACTAGGTATAACAATCTGTATCGCAAAAATTAAAATCAAAATGCTACTTCAATGTATTGAAGGCTCAGACCTGAATTCCAAAAAAACTATATACCAAACGTGGTGATAAAAACTGTAAATAACTTTGGTTTTTTATCGTTTCGAAAAAAATATACCGGCTTATCAGTCTTATCAAAATACGGAATAATATTCTTAAATACGGAACTATTAGAACTATTCGTAAAATTTAAAATCAAAATGATATTTCAATCAGACCCTTATTCCAGAGAAACAATATACAGAACGCGATAATAAAAACTGTAAAAAAGGTTGTTTTTATCGCTTCAGAAAAAAAAACTACCGTCTATCAGCTTTACCAAAATACTGAATTATATTCTTAATAACCAAACTGCTAAATTATTTGTTGAAATTAAATATAAAATTTTGAAACTCGGGTGAAATGCTTTATTGGGTTTATAAAATAATTTCCACTTACTTGGAAAGTACTGGACGGTCGGACACTCGATTTACGGCCAAATTATAATTCACTATAATGACTTTTGCCAACAACTGAACAGAAATTTTGATTGTAATAACTGAATATAATAGCTTAATTTCGCTAACCGAAAGTAACAACTAAATCTCAAAACCCGAATGATAACTTCAATAATCAAATAATAAATCTTAATCGCCAATCACTTAATTCCTTTTTAACGCTCGGTTTTTGAATTTATAATTTACTTCCTACCCAAATTTTGGCAATATCGGTGGTGAGGGAAAATCGATTTAATTACAGCAAGAAGTATTTCTATTTGTACGGAACGACTCCGATTTAAATTAAAATAGTTTATATACCGGGCGTCCTTGATAATTTAAATTTCGAAAAGTGGAATTCATTACATTTTATATATTTCCTTAAATGATAAATCACGGCTTTTGGGTTACTAATGAAATAAATACTTTAATTAATATTAAGGGCTTGAAACGGTACCAGAAAACAGAGTTGGAAAGTAAGTAACGTGTTATATTCACTTATTAAACTTGAAATACCATCGGAACAAAATCATATAATGCTTCAAAAAAATAACTCGTTACACACCCTCTTTACTTCGGTAAAAAAAAATAATGAACGAAAACGCAGATTTCGTTCATTACATTTTTTTTAGATACAAATCTTACTATTAAATAAAATACAAAATACTTAGCAATTACTTTCTATGGGAACGTCAGTTGTACGCTTTAAACTCTGGAAATCCTGCGTCGGGTGGTAGTAGATTGAGTTGCGGGTAGAGGTCCTCTTCCTTGGGGTGCCTGTCGGCGATATAATCGGCAGGGCAGTTCAACTACTCTTCGGATGGGCCTGGCGTGTTCCGTGCCTAGGTCGCACTGAATTCCGGCATCTAGCGTCGCCCGGAATTGTCGGAAATTTCGGGACATCTAGCCAATCTGTCCGCATCGGTATCAGAACGGAATTGTTACTCATTGGCGGGTTTTAAATCCTTTATATGTACGTTCTTATAGCGTTTACCATTGTTATCTTGCAAATCGTACACCACCGGAGAGATTCTATACGGACCGGAAAATTTCGGGGCTAGCTTAGCAGCTACATGATCAGGAGCAGATGACAAGGTATGTTCTTTCTTCATCACTTTGTCTCCTATGGTACATTTCCAGTCTCGACGACGTAGGTTGTAGTTACGACTTTGACTGGTAAACGCTCTAGACAGGTTCAAACGGACTAGGTCGAAGCACTCTTGCAGTTTCTCTACTCGCAAGAGATGCGGTTTCGGATCTTCTTCGGCAGGATCGTCTTCTCCAGTATCATCTTCTCGGTTTTCCTCGGCAGCTTCTTCAACTCACCTTCGAAAGTATTTCGGTATTTCGGGATCTCTTCCTAAATTTAGGAAGGCCGGAGAAAATCCAGTCGAGTCATGTCTTGAGTTATTCATCGTGAATTTTAAGTCCGACAACCTTGTATCCCAGTCTCGGTGGTCTTCTTCGCAATATTGCGCTATCATTGTCTTTAGTGTGCGGTTGGCTCGTTCGACGGGATTTGCTTGCGGTGTATACGGCGGAGTGAAACGGTGTCGGATCCCTAATCCACTCAGCATTCCTTTGAAGAGCTTACTGTCATACTGAGTTCCATTGTCGGTCAGCACGGTACGGGGGCATCCGAATATCGTCAATATTTCTTCATAAAAGGCGGTACTTATGCTACTGGCAGTAGCATTCCTAATCTGTTTACACTGTACCCATTTAGTGAATCGGTCTTGGAATATTATGATGTAGCAATTCCTTTTTTTACTTCTTGGCAATGGTCCAATAATATCGGAGCTATCGGTTTGCCAAGGCTGCCTATTCGAAGATGGTTGCATTTTACCTGGGGGTTTTTGTTGCGACGGTTTGTACTTTTGACATTGCAGACATCTCCTCACATATCTGGTGATGTCCCTAAACATTCCTGGCCAATAGTACAATCTTGCAATACGGGTAATAGTTTTAGCGATTCCCAAATGACCAGCGCTCGGAGCGTCATGGTTTTCTTGAAGTATACGGTTCCGGTCAGGCTTAGCTATACATAACTTCCAGGGATCACTCACCTCAGGTTCTCGGAAATCGTTTATGTCCCAGAAGTGACGGTACAGGTGGTCTTCCCGAATGCAATAGTCCGGAAATTTATCTGGGTCCTTCAGAACCTCTTCCTTCTCATTCCGGTACCATGAACATTCTGCGATTACATCGGTCAAACATAGAGTAGACGGCGGGTTGCTCTCGACGGTCATTGGTAGCGGATTTCTAGACAACGCATCGGCTACACGGTTTAGCGCACCTTTACGGTATTGTATCTCGAAATCATACTGCTGTAAGAAAATACTCCACCTGGCTAAACGTCCGGACGGACTAGATATGAAATGCAACCATCTAAGAGATTGATTATCGGTAACAACCGTGAAATGGTAGCCCTCTAGATAAGGACGCATCTTTTCAATCCCCCATACAATAGCAAGACATTATTTTTCAGTCACGGAGTAATTCTTTTCGGCAGGACTCAGGGTGCGACTTGGATACGCTACCACATGCTCATGCCCATCCTTCTGTTGGGTAAGGGCTATTCCCAACCCATATTCTGAGGCATCAGTCTGAAGAGTGAACGGTACGGTAAAATCAGGACAGCTCAAAACAGGTGCTTCTGATAGACAGGTTTTAATCGTATTAAAAGCAGCTTCTTGCTCATCAGCCCACTTCCATCGCTGAGACTTGCGTAGTAATTTCGTTAGCGGAGCCACCTTCTGAGAAAACGATGGCACAAACCTTCTATACCAGGATGCAACTCCCAAAAACCTTCTTAGCTCTCGGACATTTCTCGGGGCTGCGAATTTGATTATACTCTCGACCTTTTCGGGATCGGTACGGATTCCATCTCCAGTTATTACATGGCCTAAGTATCTCATAGACGGTAGACAAAAGTGACATTTCTCCGGGTTGAGTTTCAGTCGTGCTCGTCGTAATCGGCGGAACACTTCGGACAGATTTTCTGAATGTTGATCGAACGTTTCCCCCAGAACGATTATGTCATCCAGATAAGCAAAGGCATAGGGGTCTAGGTCTGGACCGATCATCTGATCAACTAGTCTCTGGAATGTGGCCGGTGCGGAGTGTAAGCCAAATGGAAGAACCGTGAATTGGAATAATCCACGTCCCGGTGCGGTAAATGCGGTAATGGGTTTGCTTTCTGGTGTTAACGGGACCTGCCAGTATCCACTTTTCAAATCTAAACTGGAAATAAACTTGGCTTTTCGCAGTTTATCCAATATAGCGTTTATAAATGGAAGAGGGTAGGCGTCCTTCATGGTTACTTCATTTACTTTACGGAAGTCAATGCAGAAGCGGTTCTTCCCATCCTTTTTCTTCACAATCACAATCGGAGAACTCCACGGACTTGTTGAGGGTTCTATCACTCCTTCCTTCAACATGGCATCTATTTCTGTATTGCAAATTTCTTGCATTTTCGGATTCTGAGGACTGTATCTCTGTTTGATCGGACGCGGTTGCAGGAAGCGGATTTCGTGCTCAACTAGCGTAGTTGGTTCTTGAATTTTTTCAAATTTCGGTATCTCTCGGCTTAGGAAGCTGTTCAGTCTGTCTGTCTGTTCTTTCGATAAATTTCTTTCCATTTGCGGAGTTATGGTTTCCAACGGACATCCTATATAACCGTAATTGTCGAAATCTCCTAAATCTTCCGCGAACAACGTAGATGCTTCAACAACGGATTGCTCCTTGTCAACCCCTAACACCAGGGAAAACTCAGAGACTTCGGAAACATATTTTCCTGAATCAACCCCTAACAACACCGGGGAAAATTCAGAGGTTTCAAGAACGGGTTGCTCCTTGTTAACCCCTAACACCAGGGAAGACTCAGAGACTTTGGAAACAGATTTTTCTATATCATCTCCTAACAACACCGGGGAAAATCCAGAAGTTTCAACAACAGGTTGTTCCTTGTCAACCCCTAACACCAGGGAAGACTCAGAGACTTCGGAAACAGATTTTTCTATATCATCCCCTAACAACACCGGGGAAAATCCAGAAGTTTCAACAACAGGTTGTTCCTTGTCAACCCCTAACACCAGGGAAGACTCAGAGACTTCGGAAACAGATTTTTCTGAATCAACGCCTAAAAACACCGGGGAAAATCCAGAAGTTTCAACAACAGGTTGCTCCTTGTCAACCCCTAACACCAGGGAAGACTCAGAGGCTTCGGAAACAGATTTTTCTGAATCAACCCCTAAAAACACCGGGGAAAATTGAGAAGTTTCAACAACAGGTTGCTCCTCGTCAACCCCTAACACCAGGGAAGACTCAGAGACACGAAAAGCAAAACCCAGGGTTTAAGGTTGAACGTTTGATGATCTTTGTCTCCAAATCATTCGATATGGGACTGCATGTGAGTCTCCGGATTGATGAGGAGTCAATGAAAGAACTAGTTTGGGCTCAATGGACACCGTACTTCTTACTCCAGCGAGCCAGCTTTAGGACCCTAGAAAACACGAACGAAGAGGAAACAGGGACTGATCAAATACCTGAATCAACAGCCTCCTAGGACATTCAAGGAGCTATTAGGGGTTCATTATATATTTTTCCAACTGAATAGGGAATGAAAAAAATAATAATGAAGTCGTTACTTACTATTAAAATAAAATAAAATTCTTTATTTTTTGAATGACAAACAAAGTTTGTATAAAATTCGTCAACAGTTTTCTTAAAAACTAATCTAACTACCTAACTAACTAACTAACTAGTACAGCCTAAAAGTAAAGTGAAAATGACGCATAGTGAAAGATATTGGATAATATACACAAAGTTGTTACACATTTAAAAACTCATCGACTGAATAAAAACACATATCTACTAAAAACGATTTGAGTGAAATTTTGAATGATTTTATTGTTTTACTTGATTTAATATATAATGGTAATTTATTAAAAAGTCGTAATCCCATTATAGGAGGGGATTTGAAAGTAATATTACTTTTAGGAAAAGTCAAAGACAGATTATTATAGCGTCTTGTATTGATATTATGCTTCTGGTAGTTAGTTTTGTAATCACATATGTTGTTATATATGAAAACACAAACATCTAAAATATACAGGGCAACGTTAATATTTTCAATTTTTTAAAGTGTTCTCTACAACCAGTTAGACGAGAGACACCAGCAATACAACGAATTATTCTTTTCTGTGACACAAATACGTTTTTAGAATTGGTAGACATTCCCCAGAAAGATATGCCATACCTCAGACGGGATTCCACTTGTGCGTGATACAGCATAATCATTTGTTTTTATGTAAGAACAGATCTCAGATTTTTAAATAAGTAATTACTGGAATTTAACTTCGAAATAATTGCCTCACATTGCTTACTCCAATTAAAACATTCGTCGATCAGCAAGCCCAGAAATTTGACACAAGAGACACACTTTATCGATTGATTATCAATTTTTAGATCTACAAACTGCAGTTGTTTTTGTCTATGATGAGATTGTATCACTTGCGTTTTTTCTGCATTAAGATAGAGTGGATTCATGCAAAACCAATTATAAAGACCCGCCAAGAGACTATTACAATTATCTTCAACTACTGATTGACACTTATCAGAAACCAACAACGACGTGTCATCAGCATATAATGTAAAGTGAGTTGATAAGTTAACTGACACAATGTCATTTATATAAATTAAAAACAGAATTGGACCCATAATTGATCCTGGGGGTACTCCTACTGTTGATGATAGATAATGTGATGTACAGGTTTCGATACTGTTCTTTGCTATTTTTGGTAAGCTCACGTATTGTTCACGTGCATTTAAGTAAGATGTTATCCAATTTAGTGAGTGATTCTGGATTCCTATATTATACAATTTCAGAGTTAAGATGTTATGATCGACACAGTCAAATGCCCTGCTGAGATCACAAAAGATCCCAACATGACACTCACCCGACTCCATCATATTTGTATGTTCTTGATAAAAAGAATGTATTGCGGTGTTAATTGATTTTGCAGTTTGAAAACCGTGTTGGTTTTGCACAATCGTATTATTTAGCTGTAGGTAAGCATTAAGCCTTTTCAGATAGCTATACTCAAAATTTTTTGAAAATATAGAAGGATTAGTTATAGGACGGTAATTTCTAACCTGTTTAGAATCACCTTTCTTAAATATTGGAATTATTTTTCCAGTTTTGATCAAATCCGGAAAAGTTCCATTCGAAAAGGAAAGATTGACAAGATATGTCAGTGGGGATATTATAAATGGCAATATTTTTTTAATTAAGAATGCTGGTACTTCATCGAAACCACAAGATATTTTATTTTTAAGTTTGGCATGTAAGAGTTCATATAATTCTTCCTGATTAAAAGGACACAAACGAAAGGTATCATTGGGCATTTTTGATTCAAGCAAATTAAAATTGAGTTGTTCTCCAATCGCTCCGGTACGTGAAATTTTCGACACCATTTCCTGTGGCGCATTGTTAAAAAATGTGTTAAATATATTAGCTATGCGAGTAGGATTATCTATTATTACATTATCGTTATTATACAATGAAATAACTTTTTTACGCTCATTATTTGCAGTAAAATCATTTATTAGTTCTCATGCACTTTTTGTTGGATTATCCGAACTTGAAATTATGGTTTGATAATGTATTTTCCTAGTTGTTTGTAAACATTCTACATGCTCTTTTTTTGTGAATTATAGTATGGCCGTAGTTGCGGAAATTGTCTAGACAATGCATGCAGATTTTTTAAATTATTACTAGAACATTGTACATCTTTGTCTATCCTCCTTTTATTATTCTTAATTAGTTTCCTTTTCAACAGTGGAAAATGAATATTGAAATAATGCATAAAAATACTCATAAAATTATTAAAAGCTAAATTGGTATCCAAAATTCCATATACAGTATTCCAGTTCTCAAGAATAAGACTATCAACAAAATGACTCGTCGCACTCTCAGCAAAAACTCTCCTATAGCAAAAACTTGGTAAGGCAACCGATTAATAAACGAGCTCCACAAATACTGTACGGTGATCCGATACAGTGTTGTCAAAGACATAGGCCAAAGGAATATTCAGAAAGTTGACAAATACATTATCAATAGTTGTACTGCTGGTATCCGACACCCTAGTCGGCCACTTGACAATATTATTGTGTATATTAAAAGGTGATAACACATTTAAAAGTTTACTGTGATTACTATTTTTTGTTCTAGTATCAATATAAAAGTCACCGCAAATAATAAAAGAAACATTTGGTTTAAAATAATGATTTAAAATATTCTCCAGATTTTCCAAAAAAATGTCAACATTACCTGATGGTGATCGGTAACAATTAATCACAAAAAATTCAGTTTTATTTTTGTCCTCAAAAGAAAAGTAACAAAACTCAGCATCTTTAGCGGTACAAAACTCATTTAAATTAAAATTATTTTTAAAAGTTATACCCTTTCTTACCCAAATTCCAACACCATCACCCTTAAGAGTGGCATCACGACAATAACTACTAGCTAAATTAAAACCCTCAACATGAATTTGCTCCACAGAGTCACTAGTTTCCCACAACTCCGTCAAACAAACTACGTCGATGCTCTTGTATTTATTAATGTCTAATATTAAGTCCCATATTTTGTTTTCGTTCAGACTTTGCATATTGATTATAATTTGTAGTCATTATTTACATTCATTCACAAAAAGCTATTGACCTTGAACTAAAATTCTTCTTTAATGCAACTACTAAAACTTACTCTAGTACTATGAGTACTATGGAAATTAATCTCACCAAAAATTTCCTAGCTCAAGGAAATCATCAGGCTGTCGATGTCTCTTCCTTCTGACTTTTTTTTTCTGGGCTGAACTTGGACCATGTGGTTTCATTAAAATCGAAATTTATTTTGGATCTTAAGAGACCTAATACAAAAGAGATTAACATCAAAGATAGAGTACGATTAACATCTGTTGATGTACACTGCTCATATTCGGTAAGGTATCTTTATTTCCTTTGTGCTCATTTACTTATCAATCTGCACAATTTCAGGCCAATAATTGAATAACTAAGTAAGTGATTAGATGCCAACTATTTGCCAACAACTATATAGCATAAACTGGCGTAGTTCCTGTAGCAACTAATATTACCACCTAGTGTACCATCGTACTGTCTCCTATATAACTGGAGTCGCTCCACCTGGGAAGTAGCAAGTGAGAGATTACCGTTTTTTTTTATTCGTTCTGGATATTGTGGCTGAGATACTGCTTCCATACTAGCAATGTTGGCAAAACAATTAAATAGTAGAGTTAAATAATTTATTCCACTTGTATGCATTAAAACTATCGATCAAATTCAGAATTACCACATACCTATATTAAATAATATTGTGTACATCATGGGTCCCTTTTATATGTAATTATTCAACTAGTCATTTTGGTAACGGATTTCTGATCTGTTCAGTTAGAAAAATATAAAGAACCCTTCAAGTTGTCAATTTTATTGTCTTTCTAGCTCCTCCACAGCTCACTCTACATGTTCAAATGGAACAAAACCTACAATTCTGAGCTAATCGACTTAATGAATACAAGAGATTATTATTTAAAGACAATATCTGGAATTTTATTATGATATAGTCTGTTTAAATCATACTAACGGTCCCCGAATTAGTTTCGTCAGCACCAAAGTAGTTAAGCCAGGCAACAGTGGTACAAGCAAACATGCATCACAAATACAGCCACTACTTTCCTACATCAAAGGGTTGTGGCGGATAACATCGACATCGTTCTAATCCAAAAACGTTGAATAAATAAAGGTAAGATACTGGGGCAGAATATTGGGAAAATGGGACTGATAATGGGAATTAATTGTACTGAAGTAAGACCTTGTATCTGTTACAAATCTAAATATAACTTGATGCCAATCATGGAACTTTGTACGGGGGACATGGTAGCAGCAACTTTTAAACTCGAAAAGGATGGGTAGGTAATAGAGACAACAATAGTGTCTCTTTACCTTCTCATCGATTCAGAAGAACCATTAGCGGAGGCTAATATGGATAACCTGATAGAATACGCCAGACGATACAAACTGGATATTGTTGTAGGGGCTGATACCAGCGCACACCTCTTCAACTGAGGCAGCAAGGACAAAAATACTAGAGGTAAGAAACTATTTGACTATTTATGTACTACTGAACATGATATTACGAATGGTGGCAATACGCCAGAATTTAGACCATCGAGGGTGGAATCATCAATATATATATATATATATATATATATATATATATATATATATATATATATATATATATTTCACTCTGCACTCGTCGAGTCGGGGAGATGATAAGGTATTGGCATGTATCGGATGAACCGTTTCTGTATGACCATATTAACTTCGAAATAGATGTAGAAAAGTCGGTTATTGGAACATTCAGCAAGAGGACTTGCTTTCTAAAATCCGGATACACCTAGGCAGACCTAAAACTGCTAAGGAGTTTGAAGGAAAACACGCATGGTTGCAACAGACCATAGTGACTTTCTTTAACAATAGCTGTCCGACAAGGGAGAGCCGCTCTTCCAGACAAGCCGTCTGGTGGAATAAAGAGCTGACAATACTAAAGAAAGAAGCAAGACGTCTTTTTAACAAAAAGAAAAAACGAGCAAATGCCGAGCATATAAGGCTAAACTAGGTGAGTCTCATTATAAAATAACATAATCAAACAAGAGATCCTGGAGGGAATTCTGTGAGGACATACAATGTGTTTCTGACAGGGTCAGAATTAACAGGATTCTCAAGTTGCCGAGCGGAGAGTTCAGAAATACTGTGAAGACGGCTTTAGAGCACCTTCTTTCCAGGCTCGGCAAAGATAGATTCAAATTATGATAACGGGTCGGTAGTCAAATCAAGGGTACCCAAAGAGGACTGGAAACTAACAAATGAGATTTTCAGACCCCATTCCATTAGATGGGCGGTTAATTCATCTGACCCTCACAAAACTTCAGAACCACATGGCATATTTCCCAAGTTTATGAAAGGGGGAATCGGCATCATTATGGGTCCTTTAAATCTGATATCACGCAGTAGCCATACCTTAGGGTATATACCAATTGCGTGAAGAGATTCAAGGGTGATGTTTATTCCCAAACCAGGGAAAGAAACGTACACCCAGGTTAAATACTACAAACCAATCAGTCGGCCATCATGCATGCTGAAAACCATGGAAAAATTTATACAAATGCATCTGCAAGAAGGAGTGCTTATGAGCATGTCTTACACAGACAACAATGGGCCTATCAGGCAGGGAAAACAGAAGAAGCTGCCCTGCGTTATCTGGTCTCGGGTCTCGAAAGGAATCTCAACCAAAAAGAAATAGCCCTTGCAACATTTTTAGACATCTAAGGTGCTTTTGATAACACATCGATGTCATCAATATACAAATTCCTAAAAAAAAGAGGGATAAAGAATACCACATGGAGATGGATAAGTTGAACATATGAGAATATCGGCACACATGCAAGATATAACGTACCTCGTCAGGAGGGTGTCCTCAAGGTGGAGTACTCTCACGACTATTGTGATGTATATTATGCTAGCATAGCCATTTTACAGAGCATCCTTCGGACCAGGCTAAGAATTTGTTGCTAATTTGTAACGCTGAGCTTGATTTTGTTGCTAATGACGTTTCCAAAAAAAACGCAAACTATGCTAGCGTAATATTAAGCTAGCGTAGCCACACGCTCTAACTATAAAAATAAGTAATATTGAAAAAAACTAAAAGCACATGAATTTGTTGCTAATTTGGTGCTAAAAGATGACACCAACCGATACTGGAAAAAATCATCCCTTACCCCGATTTCCCACCGCTCACTATTATTTGATATTAAGCTAGCGTAGCCACACGCTATAACTATAAAAATAAGTTATATTGAAAAAAACTAAAAGCACATGAATTTTTTGCTAATTTGGTGCTAAAAGATGACACCAACCGATACTGGAAAAAATCATCCCTTACCCCGATTTCCCACCGCTCACTATTATTTGATATTAAGCTAGCGTAGCCACACGCTATAACTATAAACATAAGTAATATTGAAAAAAACTAAATGCACAGGAATGTGTTGCTAATTTGTTGCTAAAAGATGGAATTAACCGATACTGGAAAAATCATTCCTTACCCCGATTTTCCCACCCCTCACTATTATATGATATTAAGCTAGCGTAGCCACACGCTATAACTATAAAAATAAAAAATATTGAAAAAAACTAAATGCACAGAAATTTGTTGCTAATAGATGACACTAACCGATAATGGAAAAAAATCATGCCTTATCCCGATTTTCCCACCCCTCACTATTATTTGATATTAAGCTAGCGTAGCCACACGCTATAACTATAAAAATAAGTAATATTGAATAAAAATAAATGCACAGGAATTTGTTGCTAACGATGACACTAACTGACACTGCGAAAAAATCATCCCTTATCTCATATTAATTAAAATTCATCGTGTTTTAGTAGCCATAGGCTAGCAACAAATTGCCCTACTAATTTTAAAGTGATATAGTCGATATATGGTCAGTAATACACCAGCAACAAATTCCTCGTGTTTTTTTTTCGAAATTAATCGTGTTTTAGTAGCCATAGCCTAGCAACAAATTACTCTACTGATTTTAAAGAGATATAGTCCATACTTGGTCAGTAATACGCCAGCAACAAAGTCCCCGAGTATTTTTTGATCGGAATTAATCGTGTTTTAGTAGCCATAGCCTAGGAACAAATTGCCCTACTGATTTCAAAGAAATATAGTCGATACTTAGTCAGTAATACACCAGCAACAAATTCCTCGAGTATTTTTTGATCGGAATTCATCGTGTTTTAGTAGCCATGGCCTAGCAACAAATTGCCCTACTGATGTTAAAGATATATAGTCCATACTTGGTCAGTAATGCACCATCAACAAATTCCTCGAGTATTTTTTGATCGAAATTCATCGTGTTTTAGTAGCCATAGCCTAGCAACAAATTGCCTTACTGATTTTAGAGAGATATAGTCCATACTTAGTCAGTAAAACACCAGCAACAAATTCCTTGAGTATTTTTTGATCGAAATTCATCGTGTTTTAGTGGCCATAGCCTAGCAACAAATTGGCCTACTGATTTTAAAGAGATATAGTCCATACTTGGTCAGTAATACGCCAGCAACAAATTCCCCAAGTATTTTTTGATCGAAATTCATCGTGTTTTAGTAGCCATAGCCTAGCAACAAATTGCCCTACTGATTTTAAAGAGATATAGTCCATACTTGGTCAGTAATACACTAGCAACAAATTCCTCGAGTATTTTTTGATCGAAATTCATCGTGTTGTAGTAGCCATAGCCTAGCAACAGATTGCCCTACTGATTTTGAACTATAAAAATAAAAAATATTGAAAAAAACTAAATGCACAGAAATTTGTTGCTAATAGATGACACTAACCGATAATGGAAAAAAATCATGCCTTATCCCGATTTTCCCACCCCTCACTATTATTTGATATTAAGCTAGCGTAGCCACACGCTATAACTATAAAAATAAGTAATATTGAATAAAAATAAATGCACAGGAATTTGTTGCTAACGATGACACTAACTGACACTGCGAAAAAATCATCCCTTATCTCATAATAATTAAAATTCATCGTGTTTTAGTAGCCATAGGCTAGCAACAAATTGCCCTACTAATTTTAAAGTGATATAGTCGATATATGGTCAGTAATACACCAGCAACAAATTCCTCGTGTTTTTTTTTCGAAATTAATCGTGTTTTAGTAGCCATAGCCTAGCAACAAATTACTCTACTGATTTTAAAGAGATATAGTCCATACTTGGTCAGTAATACGCCAGCAACAAATTCCCCGAGTATTTTTTGATCGAAATTAATCGTGTTTTAGTAGCCATAGCCTAGGAACAAATTGCCCTACTGATTTCAAAGAAATATAGTCGATACTTAGTCAGTAATACAACAGCAACAAATTCCTCGAGTATTTTTTGATCGAAATTCATCGTGTTTTAGTAGCCATAGCCTAGCAACAAATTGCCATACTGATTTCAAAGATATATAGTCCATACTTGGTCAGTAATACACCAGCAACACATTTCTCGAGTATTTTTTTATCGAAATTATTCGTGTTTTAGTAGCCATAGCCTAGCAACAAATTGCCCTACTGATTTTAAAGAGATATAGTCCATACTTGGTCAGTAATACACTAGCAACAAATTCCTCGAGTATTTTTTGATCGAAATTCATCGTGTTGTAGTAGCCATAGCCTAGCAACAGATTGCCCTACTGATTTTAAAGAGCTATAGTCCATACTTGGTCAGTAATACTCCAGCAACAAATTCCTCCAGTATTTTTTGATCGAAATTCATCGTGTTTTAGTAGCCATAGCCTAGCAACAAATTGTCCTACTGATTTTAAAGAAATATAGTCTATACTTGGTCAGTAATACACCAGCAACAAATTCCTCGAGTATTTTTTGATCGGAATTCATCGTGTTTTAGTAGCCATGGCCTAGCAACAAATTGCCCTACTGATGTTAAAGATATATAGTCCATACTTGGTCAGTAATGCACCATCAACAAATTCCTCGAGTATTTTTTGATCGAAATTCATCGTGTTTTAGTAGCCATAGCCTAGCAACAAATTGCCTTACTGATTTTAGAGAGATATAGTCCATACTTAGTCAGTAAAACACCAGCAACAAATTCCTTGAGTATTTTTTGATCGAAATTCATCGTGTTTTAGTGGCCATAGCCTAGCAACAAATTGGCCTACTGATTTTAAAGAGATATAGTCCATACTTGGTCAGTAATACGCCAGCAACAAATTCCCCGAGTATTTTTTGATCGAAATTCATCGTGTTTTAGTAGCCATAGCCTAGCAACAAATTGTCCTACTGATTTTAAAGAGATATAGTCCATACTTGGTCAGTAATACACTAGCAACAAATTCCTCGAGTATTTTTTGATCGAAATTCATCGTGTTGTAGTAGCCATAGCCTAGCAACAGATTGCCCTACTGATTTTAAAGGGCTATAGTCCATACTTGGTCAGTAATACTCCAGCAACAAATTCCTCCAGTATTTTTTGATCGAAATTCATCGTGTTTTAGTAGCCATAGCCTAGCAACAAATTGCCCTACTGATTTTAAAGAAATATTGTCTATACTTGGTCAGTAATACACCAGCAACAAATTCCTCGAGTATTTTTTGATCGGAATTCATCGTGTTTTAGTAGCCATGGCCTAGCAACAAATTGCCCTACTGATGTTAAAGATATATAGTCCATACTTGGTCAGTAATGCACCATCAACAAATTCCTCGAGTATTTTTTGATCGAAATTCATCGTGTTTTAGTAGCCATAGCCTAGCAACAAATTGCCTTACTGATTTTAGAGAGATATAGTCCTTACTTGGTCAGTAATACACTAGCAACAATGTCCTCGAGTATTTTTTGATCGAAATTCATCGTGTTTTAGTGGCCATAGCCTAGCAACAAATTGCCCTACTGATTTCAAAGAAATATAGTCCTTACTTGGTCAGTAATACACCAGCAACAAATTCCTCGAGTATTTTTTGATCGAAATTCATCGTGTTTTAGTAGCCATGGCCTAGCAACAAAGTTTTCTACTGATGTTAAAGATATATAGTCCATACTTGGTCAGTAATGCACCATCAACAAATTCCTCGAGTATTTTTTGATCGAAATTCATCGTGTTTTAGTAGCCATGGCCTAGCAACAAATTGCCCTACTGATGTTAAAGATATATAGTCCATACTTGGTCAGTAATGCACCAGCAACAAATTCCTCCAATATTTTTTGATCGAAATTCATCGTGTTTCAGTAGCCATAGCCTAGCAACAAATTGCCCTACTGATTTTAAAGAAATATAGTCCATACTTGGTTAGTAATACACCAGCAACAAATTCCTCGAGTATTTTTTGATCAAAATTCATCGTGTTTTAGTAGCCATGGCCTAGCAACAAATTGCCTTACTGATGTTAAAGATATATAGTCCATACTTGGTCAGTAATGCACCATCAACAAATTCCTCGAGTATTTTTTGATCGAAATTCATTGTGTTTTAGTAGCCATAGCCTAGCAACGAATCACCCTACTGATTTTAAAGAGATATAGTCCATACTTGGTCAGTAAAACACCAGCAACAAATTCCTCGAGTATTTTTTGATCGAAATTCATCGTGTTTTAGTGGCCATAGCCTAGCAACATATTGTCTTACTGATTTTAAAGAGATATAGTCCATACTTGGTCAGTAATACGCCAGCAACAAATTCCCCGAGTATTTTTTGATCGAAATTCATCGTGTTTTAGTAGCCATAGCCTAGCAACAAATTGCCCTACTGATTTTAGAGATGTATAGTCCATACTTTGTCAGTAATACACCAGCAACAAATTCCTCTAGTATTTTTTCATCGAAATTCATCTTGTTTCAGTAGCCATAGCCTAGCAACAAATTGCCCTAATGATTTTAAAGAAATATAGTCCATAATTGGTCAGTAATGCACCAGCAACAAATTCCTCGATTAATTTTTGATCGGAATTCATCGTGTTTTAATAGCCATAGCCTAGCAACAAATTGCCCTACTGATTTTAAAGAGATGTAGTCCATACTTGGTCAGTAATACACAAGCACCAAATTCCTCGAGTATTTTTTGATCGAAATTCATCGTGTTTTAGTAGCCATAGTCTAGCAACAAATTGCCCTACTGATTTTGAAGAGATATAGTCCAAACTTGGTCAGTAACACACCAGCAACAAATTCCTCGAGTACTTTATGATCGACATTGATCGTGTTTTAGTTGCCATAGCCTAGCAACAAGTTGCCCTACGGATTTTAAAGAAATTTAGTCCATACTTGGTCAGTAATACTATAGCAACAAATTCCTCGAGTATTTTTTGATCGAAATTAATCGTGTTTTAGTAGCAATAGCCTAGCGACAAATTGCCCTACTGATTTCAAAGAGATATAGTCCATACTTGATCAGTAATACACCAGCAACAAAGTCCTCGAGTATTTTTTCATCGAAATTCATCGTGTTTTAGTAGCCGTAGCCTAGCAACAAATTGCTCTACTGATTCTAAAGAGATAAAGTCCATACTTGGTCAGTAATACACCAGCAACAAATTTCTCGAGTACTTTTTGATCGACATTGATCGTGTTTTAGTAGCCATAGCCTAGCAACAAGTTGCCCTACGGATTTTAAAGAAATCTAGTCCATACTTGGTCAGTAATACTATAGCAACAAATTCCTCGAGTATTTTTTGATCGAAATTAATCGTGTTTTAGTAGCAATAGCCTAGCGACAAATTGCCCTACTGATTTCAAAGAGATATAGTCCATACTTGATCAGTAATACACCAGCAACAAAGTCCTCGAGTATTTTTTCATCGAAATTCATCGTGTTTTAGTAGCCGTAGCCTAGCAACAAATTGCTCTACTGATTCTAAAGAGATAAAGTCCATACTTGGTCAGTAATACACCAGCAACAAATTCCTCGAGTATTTTTTGATCGAAATTCATCGTGTTTTAGTAGCCATGGCCTAGCAACAAATTGCCCTACTGATGTTAAAGATATATAGTCCATACTTGGTCAGTAATGCATCATCAACAAATTCCTCGAGTATTTTTTGATCGAAATTCATCGTGTTTTGATAGCCATAGCCTAGCAACAATCTGCCCTACTGATTTTAAAGAAATATAGTCCTTACATGGTCAGTAATACACCAGCAACAAATTCCTCGAGTATTTTTTGATCGAAATTCATCGTGTTGTAGTAGCCATAGCCTAGCGACAAATTGCCCTACTGATTTTAAAGAAATATAGTCCATACTTGGTCAGTAATACACCAGCAACAAATTCCTCGAGTATTTTTTGATCGAAATTCATCGTGTTTTAGTAGCCATGGCCTAGCAACAAATAGCCCTACTGATGTTAAAGATATATAGTCCATACTTGGTCAGTAATGCACCATCAACAAATTCCTCGAGTATTTTTTGATCGAAATTCATCGTGTTTTAGTAGCCATGACCTAGCAACAAATTGCCCTACTGATGTTAAAGATATATAGTCCATACTTGGTCAGTAATGCACCATCAACAAATTCCTCGAGTATTTTTTGATCGAAATTCATCGTGTTTTAGTAGCCATGGCCTAGCAACAAATTGCCCTACTGATGTTAAAGATATATAGTCCATACTTGGTCAGTAATGCACCAGCAACAAATCCCTCCAGTATTTTTTGATCGAAATTCATCGTGTTTCAGGAGCCATAGCCTAGCAACAAATTGCCCTACTGATTTTAAAGAAATATAGTCCATACTTGGTCAGTAATACACCAGCACCAAATTCCTCGAGTATTTGTTGATCAAAATTCATCGTGTTTTAGTAGCCATGGCCTAGCAACAAATTGCCCTACTGATGTTAAAGATATATAGTCCATACTTGGTCAGTAATGCACCATCAACAAATTCCTCGAGTATTTTTTGATCGAAATTCATCGTGTTTTAGTAGCCATAGCCTAGCAACAAATTACCCTACTAATTTTAAAGAGATATAGTCCATACTTGGTCAGTAAAACACCAGCAACAAAATCCTCGAGTATTTGTTGATCGAAATTCATCGTGTTTTAGTGGCCATAGCCTAGCAACAAACTGCCTTACTGATTTTAAAGAGATATAGTCCATACTTGGTCAGTAATACGCCAGCAACAAATTTCCCGAGTATTTTTTGATCGAAATTCATCGTGTTTTAGTAGCCATACCCTAGCAACAAATTGCCCTACTGATTTTAGAGATGTATAGTCCATACTTTGTCAGTAATACACCAGCAACAAAATCCTCGAGTATTTTTTTAACGAAATTCATCTTGTTTCAGTAGCCATAGCCTAGCAACAAGTTGCCCTACGGATTTTAAAGAAATTTAGTCCATACTTGGTCAGTAATACTATAGCAACGAATTCCTCGAGTATGTTTTGATCGAAATTAATCGTGTTTTAGTAGCAATAGCCTAGCGACAAATTGCCCTACTGATTTCAAAGAGATATAGTCCATACTTGATCAGTAATACACCAGCAACAAAGTCCTCGAGTATTTTTTCATCGAAATTCATCGTGTTTTAGTAGCCGTAGCCTAGCAACAAATTGCTCTACTGATTCTAAAGAGATAAAGTCCATACTTGGTAAGTAAAACACCAGCAACAAATTCCTCGAGTATTTTTTGATCGAAATTCATCGTGTTTCAGTAGCCATGACCTAGCAACAAATTGCCCTACTGATGTTAAAGATATATAGTCCATACTTGGTCAGTAATACACCAGCAACAAATTCCTCGAGTATTTTTTGATAGAAATTCATCGTGTTTTAGTAGCCATAGCCTAGCAACAAATTGCCCTACTGATTTTAAAGAGATATAGTCCTTACTTGGTCAGTAAAACACCAGCAACAAATTCCTCGAGTATTTTTTAATCGAAATTCATCGTGTTTTAGTAGCCATAGCCTAGCAACAAATTGCCCTACTGATTTTAAAGAGATATAGTCCATACTTGGTCAGTAAAACACCAGCAACAAATTCCTCGAGTATTTTTTGATCGAAATTCATCGTGTTTTAGTAGCCATGGCCTAGCAACAAATTGCCCTACTGATTTTAAAGAAATATAGTCCATACTTGGTCAGTAATGCACCATCAACAAATTCCTCGAGTATTTTTTGATCGAAATTCATCGTGTTTTAGTAGCCATAGCCTAGCAACAAATTGCCCTACTGATTTTAAAGAGATATAGTCCATACTTGGTCAGTAAAACACCAGCAACAAATTCCTCGAGTATTTTTTGATCGAAATTCATCGTGTTTTAGTAGCCATAGCCTAGCAACAAATTGCCCTACTGATTTCAAAGAGATATAGTCCATACTTGGTCAGTAATGCACTATCAACAAATTCCTTGAGTATTTTTTGATCGAAATTCATCGTGTTTTAGTAGCCATAGCCTAGCAACAAATTGCCCTACTGATTTTAAAGAGATATAGTCCTTACTTGGTCAGTAAAACACCAGCAACAAATTCCTCGAGTATTTTTTAATCGAAATTCATCGTGTTTTAGTAGCCATAGCCTAGCAACAAATTGCCCTACTGATTTTAAAGAGATATAGTCCATACTTGGTCAGTAAAACACCAGCAACAAACTCCTCGAGTATTTTTTGATCGAAATTCATCGTGTTTTAGTAGCCATAGCCTAGCAACAAATTGCCCTACTGATTTCAAAGAAATATAGTCCATACTTGGTCAGTAATGCACCATCAACAAATTCCTCGAGTATTTTTTGATCGAAATTCATCGTGTTTTAGTAGCCATAGCCTAGCAACAAATTGCCCTACTGATTTTAATGAGATATAGTCCGTACTTGGTCAGTAAAACACCAGCAACAAATTCCTCGAGTATTTTTTGATCGAAATTCATCGTGTTTCAGTAGCCATGGCCTAGCAACAAATTGCCCTACTGATGTTAAAGATATATAGTCCATACTTGGTCAGTAATACACCAGCAACAAATTCCTCGAGTATTTTTTCATCGAAATTCACCGTGCTTTAGTAGCCGTAGCCTAGCAACAAATTGCTCTACTGATTCTAAAGAGATATAGTCCATACTTGGTCAGTAATACACCAGCAACAAATTCCTCGAGTACTTTTTGATCGACATTGATCGTGTTTTAGTAGCCATATCCCAGCAACAAGTTGCCCTACGGATTTTAAAGAAATCTAGTCCATACTTGGTCAGTAATACTATAGCAACAAATTCCTCGAGTATTTTTTGATCAAAATTAATCGTGTTTTAGTAGCAATAGCCTAGCTACAAATTGCCCTACTGATTCTAAAGAGATATAGTCCATACTTGGTCAGTAATACACCAGCACCAAATTCCTCGAGTATTTTTTGATCGAAATTCATCGTGTTTTAGTAGCCATAGTCTAGCAAGAAACTGCCCTACTGATTTTGAGGAGATATAGTCCAAACTTGGTCAGTAACACACCAGCAACAAATTCGTCGAGTACTTTTTGATCGACATTGATCGTGTTTTAGTTGCCATAGCCTAGCAACAAGTTGCCCTACGGATTTTAAAGAAATCTAGTCCATACTTGGTCAGTAATACTATAGCAACAAATTCCTCGATTATTTTTTGGTCTTAATTAATCGTGTTTTAGTAGCAATAGCCTAGCTACAAATTGCCCTACTGATTTCAAAGAGATATAGTCCATACTTGGTCAGTAATACACCAGCAACAAATTCCTCGAGTATTTTTTGATCGAAATTCATCGTGTTTTAGTAGCCATAGCCTAGCAACAAATTGCCTTACTGATTTTAGAGAGATATAGTCCATACTTAGTCAGTAAAACACCAGCAACAAATTCCTTGAGTATTTTTTGATCGAAATTCATCGTGTTTTAGTGGCCATAGCCTAGCAACAAATTGGCCTACTGATTTTAAAGAGATATAGTCCATACTTGGTCAGTAATACGCCAGCAACAAATTCCCCGAGTATTTTTTGATCGAAATTCATCGTGTTTTAGTAGCCATAGCCTAGCAACAAATTGTCCTACTGATTTTAAAGAGATATAGTCCATACTTGGTCAGTAATACACTAGCAACAAATTCCTCGAGTATTTTTTGATCGAAATTCATCGTGTTGTAGTAGCCATAGCCTAGCAACAGATTGCCCTACTGATTTTAAAGGGCTATAGTCCATACTTGGTCAGTAATACTCCAGCAACAAATTCCTCCAGTATTTTTTGATCGAAATTCATCGTGTTTTAGTAGCCATAGCCTAGCAACAAATTGCCCTACTGATTTTAAAGAAATATTGTCTATACTTGGTCAGTAATACACCAGCAACAAATTCCTCGAGTATTTTTTGATCGGAATTCATCGTGTTTTAGTAGCCATGGCCTAGCAACAAATTGCCCTACTGATGTTAAAGATATATAGTCCATACTTGGTCAGTAATGCACCATCAACAAATTCCTCGAGTATTTTTTGATCGAAATTCATCGTGTTTTAGTAGCCATAGCCTAGCAACAAATTGCCTTACTGATTTTAGAGAGATATAGTCCTTACTTGGTCAGTAATACACTAGCAACAATGTCCTCGAGTATTTTTTGATCGAAATTCATCGTGTTTTAGTGGCCATAGCCTAGCAACAAATTGCCCTACTGATTTCAAAGAAATATAGTCCTTACTTGGTCAGTAATACACCAGCAACAAATTCCTCGAGTATTTTTTGATCGAAATTCATCGTGTTTTAGTAGCCATGGCCTAGCAACAAAGTTTTCTACTGATGTTAAAGATATATAGTCCATACTTGGTCAGTAATGCACCATCAACAAATTCCTCGAGTATTTTTTGATCGAAATTCATCGTGTTTTAGTAGCCATGGCCTAGCAACAAATTGCCCTACTGATGTTAAAGATATATAGTCCATACTTGGTCAGTAATGCACCAGCAACAAATTCCTCCAATATTTTTTGATCGAAATTCATCGTGTTTCAGTAGCCATAGCCTAGCAACAAATTGCCCTACTGATTTTAAAGAAATATAGTCCATACTTGGTTAGTAATACACCAGCAACAAATTCCTCGAGTATTTTTTGATCAAAATTCATCGTGTTTTAGTAGCCATGGCCTAGCAACAAATTGCCCTACTGATGTTAATGATATATAGTCCATACTTGGTCAGTAATGCACCATCAACAAATTCCTCGAGTATTTTTTGATCGAAATTCATTGTGTTTTAGTAGCCATAGCCTAGCAACGAATCACCCTACTGATTTTAAAGAGATATAGTCCATACTTGGTCAGTAAAACACCAGCAACAAATTCCTCGAGTATTTTTTGATCGAAATTCATCGTGTTTTAGTGGCCATAGCCTAGCAACATATTGTCTTACTGATTTTAAAGAGATATAGTCCATACTTGGTCAGTAATACGCCAGCAACAAATTCCCCGAGTATTTTTTGATCGAAATTCATCGTGTTTTAGTAGCCATAGCCTAGCAACAAATTGCCCTACTGATTTTAGAGATGTATAGTCCATACTTTGTCAGTAATACACCAGCAACAAATTCCTCTAGTATTTTTTCATCGAAATTCATCTTGTTTCAGTAGCCATAGCCTAGCAACAAATTGCCCTAATGATTTTAAAGAAATATAGTCCATAATTGGTCAGTAATGCACCAGCAACAAATTCCTCGATTAATTTTTGATCGGAATTCATCGTGTTTTAATAGCCATAGCCTAGCAACAAATTGCCCTACTGATTTTAAAGAGATGTAGTCCATACTTGGTCAGTAATACACAAGCACCAAATTCCTCGAGTATTTTTTGATCGAAATTCATCGTGTTTTAGTAGCCATAGTCTAGCAACAAATTGCCCTACTGATTTTGAAGAGATATAGTCCAAACTTGGTCAGTAACACACCAGCAACAAATTCCTCGAGTACTTTATGATCGACATTGATCGTGTTTTAGTTGCCATAGCCTAGCAACAAGTTGCCCTACGGATTTTAAAGAAATTTAGTCCATATTTGGTCAGTAATACTATAGCAACAAATTCCTCGAGTATTTTTTGATCGAAATTAATCGTGTTTTAGTAGCAATAGCCTAGCGACAAATTGCCCTACTGATTTCAAAGAGATATAGTCCATACTTGATCAGTAATACACCAGCAACAAAGTCCTCGAGTATTTTTTCATCGAAATTCATCGTGTTTTAGTAGCCGTAGCCTAGCAACAAATTGCTCTACTGATTCTAAAGAGATAAAGTCCATACTTGGTCAGTAATACACCAGCAACAAATTTCTCGAGTACTTTTTGATCGACATTGATCGTGTTTTAGTAGCCATAGCCTAGCAACAAGTTGCCCTACGGATTTTAAAGAAATCTAGTCCATACTTGGTCAGTAATACTATAGCAACAAATTCCTCGAGTATTTTTTGATCGAAATTAATCGTGTTTTAGTAGCAATAGCCTAGCGACAAATTGCCCTACTGATTTCAAAGAGATATAGTCCATACTTGATCAGTAATACACCAGCAACAAAGTCCTCGAGTATTTTTTCATCGAAATTCATCGTGTTTTAGTAGCCGTAGCCTAGCAACAAATTGCTCTACTGATTCTAAAGAGATAAAGTCCATACTTGGTCAGTAATACACCAGCAACAAATTCCTCGAGTATTTTTTGATCGAAATTCATCGTGTTTTAGTAGCCATGGCCTAGCAACAAATTGCCCTACTGATGTTAAAGATATATAGTCCATACTTGGTCAGTAATGCATCATCAACAAATTCCTCGAGTATTTTTTGATCGAAATTCATCGTGTTTTGATAGCCATAGCCTAGCAACAATCTGCCCTACTGATTTTAAAGAAATATAGTCCTTACATGGTCAGTAATACACCAGCAACAAATTCCTCGAGTATTTTTTGATCGAAATTCATCGTGTTGTAGTAGCCATAGCCTAGCGACAAATTGCCCTACTGATTTTAAAGAAATATAGTCCATACTTGGTCAGTAATACACCAGCAACAAATTCCTCGAGTATTTTTTGATCGAAATTCATCGTGTTTTAGTAGCCATGGCCTAGCAACAAATAGCCCTACTGATGTTAAAGATATATAGTCCATACTTGGTCAGTAATGCACCATCAACAAATTCCTCGAGTATTTTTTGATCGAAATTCATCGTGTTTTAGTAGCCATGACCTAGCAACAAATTGCCCTACTGATGTTAAAGATATATAGTCCATACTTGGTCAGTAATGCACCATCAACAAATTCCTCGAGTATTTTTTGATCGAAATTCATCGTGTTTTAGTAGCCATGGCCTAGCAACAAATTGCCCTACTGATGTTAAAGATATATAGTCCATACTTGGTCAGTAATGCACCAGCAACAAATTCCTCCAGTATTTTTTGATCGAAATTCATCGTGTTTCAGGAGCCATAGCCTAGCAACAAATTGCCCTACTGATTTTAAAGAAATATAGTCCATACTTGGTCAGTAATACACCAGCACCAAATTCCTCGAGTATTTGTTGATCAAAATTCATCGTGTTTTAGTAGCCATGGCCTAGCAACAAATTGCCCTACTGATGTTAAAGATATATAGTCCATACTTGGTCAGTAATGCACCATCAACAAATTCCTCGAGTATTTTTTGATCGAAATTCATCGTGTTTTAGTAGCCATAGCCTAGCAACAAATTACCCTACTAATTTTAAAGAGATATAGTCCATACTTGGTCAGTAAAACACCAGCAACAAAATCCTCGAGTATTTGTTGATCGAAATTCATCGTGTTTTAGTAGCCATACCCTAGCAACAAATTGCCCTACTGATTTTAGAGATGTATAGTCCATACTTTGTCAGTAATACACCAGCAACAAAATCCTCGAGTATTTTTTTAACGAAATTCATCTTGTTTCAGTAGCCATAGCCTAGCAACAAGTTGCCCTACGGATTTTAAAGAAATTTAGTCCATACTTGGTCAGTAATACTATAGCAACGAATTCCTCGAGTATGTTTTGATCGAAATTAATCGTGTTTTAGTAGCAATAGCCTAGCGACAAATTGCCCTACTGATTTCAAAGAGATATAGTCCATACTTGATCAGTAATACACCAGCAACAAAGTCCTCGAGTATTTTTTCATCGAAATTCATCGTGTTTTAGTAGCCGTAGCCTAGCAACAAATTGCTCTACTGATTCTAAAGAGATAAAGTCCATACTTGGTAAGTAAAACACCAGCAACAAATTCCTCGAGTATTTTTTGATCGAAATTCATCGTGTTTCAGTAGCCATGACCTAGCAACAAATTGCCCTACTGATGTTAAAGATATATAGTCCATACTTGGTCAGTAATACACCAGCAACAAATTCCTCGAGTATTTTTTGATAGAAATTCATCGTGTTTTAGTAGCCATAGCCTAGCAACAAATTGCCCTACTGATTTTAAAGAGATATAGTCCTTACTTGGTCAGTAAAACACCAGCAACAAATTCCTCGAGTATTTTTTAATCGAAATTCATCGTGTTTTAGTAGCCATAGCCTAGCAACAAATTGCCCTACTGATTTTAAAGAGATATAGTCCATACTTGGTCAGTAAAACACCAGCAACAAATTCCTCGAGTATTTTTTGATCGAAATTCATCGTGTTTTAGTAGCCATGGCCTAGCAACAAATTGCCCTACTGATTTTAAAGAAATATAGTCCATACTTGGTCAGTAATGCACCATCAACAAATTCCTCGAGTATTTTTTGATCGAAATTCATCGTGTTTTAGTAGCCATAGCCTAGCAACAAATTGCCCTACTGATTTTAAAGAGATATAGTCCATACTTGGTCAGTAAAACACCAGCAACAAATTCCTCGAGTATTTTTTGATCGAAATTCATCGTGTTTTAGTAGCCATAGCCTAGCAACAAATTGCCCTACTGATTTCAAAGAGATATAGTCCATACTTGGTCAGTAATGCACTATCAACAAATTCCTTGAGTATTTTTTGATCGAAATTCATCGTGTTTTAGTAGCCATAGCCTAGCAACAAATTGCCCTACTGATTTTAAAGAGATATAGTCCTTACTTGGTCAGTAAAACACCAGCAACAAATTCCTCGAGTATTTTTTAATCGAAATTCATCGTGTTTTAGTAGCCATAGCCTAGCAACAAATTGCCCTACTGATTTTAAAGAGATATAGTCCATACTTGGTCAGTAAAACACCAGCAACAAACTCCTCGAGTATTTTTTGATCGAAATTCATCGTGTTTTAGTAGCCATAGCCTAGCAACAAATTGCCCTACTGATTTCAAAGAAATATAGTCCATACTTGGTCAGTAATGCACCATCAACAAATTCCTCGAGTATTTTTTGATCGAAATTCATCGTGTTTTAGTAGCCATAGCCTAGCAACAAATTGCCCTACTGATTTTAATGAGATATAGTCCGTACTTGGTCAGTAAAACACCAGCAACAAATTCCTCGAGTATTTTTTGATCGAAATTCATCGTGTTTCAGTAGCCATGGCCTAGCAACAAATTGCCCTACTGATGTTAAAGATATATAGTCCATACTTGGTCAGTAATACACCAGCAACAAATTCCTCGAGTATTTTTTGATAGAAATTCATCGTGTTTTAGTAGCCATAGCCTAGCAACAAATTGCCCTACTGATTTTAAAGATATATAGTCCATACTTGGTCAGTAATGCACCAGCAACAAATTCCTCGAGTATTTTTTGATCGAAATTCATCGTGTTTCAGTGGCCATAGCCTAGCAACAAATTGCCTTACTGATTTTAAAAAGATATAGTCCATACTAGGTCAGTAATACGCCAGCAACAAATTCCCCGAGTATTTTTTGATCGAAATTCATCGTGTTTTAGTAGCCATAACCTAGCAACAAATTGCCCTACTGATTTTAGAGATGTATAGTCCATACTTTGTCAGTAATACACCAGCAACAATATCCTCGAGTATTTTTTGATCGAAATTCATCGTGTTTTAGTAGCCATAGTCTAGCAACAAATCGCCCTACTAATTTTGAAGAGATATAGTCCAAACTTGGTCAGTAACACACCAGCAACAAATTCCTCGAGTACTTTTTGATCGACATTGATCGTGTTTTAGTTGCCATAGCCTAGCAACAAGTTGCCCTACGGATTTTAAAGAAATATAGTCCATACTTGGTCAGTAATACTATAGCAACAAATTCCTCGAGTATTTTTCGATCGAAATTAATCGTGTTTTAGTAGCAATAGCCTAGCTACAAATTGCCCTACTGATTTCAAAGAGATATAGTCCATACTTGGTCAGTAATACACCAGCAACAAATTCCTCGAGTATTTTTTCATCGAAATTCACCGTGCTTTAGTAGCCGTAGCCTAGCAACAAATTGCTCTACCGATTCTAAAGAGATATAGTCCATACTTGGTCAGTAATACACCAGCAACAAATTCCTCGAGTACTTTTTGATCGACATTGATCGTGTTTTAGTAGCCATATCCCAGCAACAAGTTGCCCTACGGATTTTAAAGAAATCTAGTCCATACTTGGTCAGTAATACTATAGCAACAAATTCCTCGAGTATTTTTTGATCAAAATTAATCGTGTTTTAGTAGCAATAGCCTAGCTACAAATTGCCCTACTGATTCTAAAGAGATATAGTCCATACTTGGTCAGTAATACACCAGCACCAAATTCCTCGAGTATTTTTTGATCGAAATTCATCGTGTTTTAGTAGCCATAGTCTAGCAACAAACTGCCCTACTGATTTTGAGGAGATATAGTCCAAACTTGGTCAGTAACACACCAGCAACAAATTCGTCGAGTACTTTTTGATCGACATTGATCGTGTTTTAGTTGCCATAGCCTAGCAACAAGTTGCCCTACGGATTTTAAAGAAATCTAGTCCATACTTGGTCAGTAATACTATAGCAACAAATTCCTCGATTATTTTTTGGTCTTAATTAATCGTGTTTTAGTAGCAATAGCCTAGCTACAAATTGCCCTACTGATTTCAAAGAGATATAGTCCATACTTGGTCAGTAATACACCAGCAACAAATTCCTCGAGTATTTTTTTATCGAAATTCATCGTGCTTTAGTAGCCGTAGCCTAGCAACAACTTGCTCTACTGATTCTAAAGAGATATAGTCCATACTTGGTAAGTAAAACACCAGCAACAAATTCCTCGAGTACTTTTTGATCGACATTGATCGTGTTTTAGTAGCCATAGCCTAGCAACAAGTTGCCCTACGGATTTTAAAGAAATCTAGTCTATACTTGGTCAGTAATACTAAAGCAACAAATTCCTCGAGTATTTTTTGATCGAAATTAATCGTGTTTTAGTAGCCATAGCCTAGCGACAAATTGCCCTACTGATTTTAAAGAGATATAGTCCATACTTGGTCAGTAATACACCAGCAACAAATTTCTCGAGTATTTTTTGATCGAAATTCACCGTGTTTTAGTAGCCATGGCCTAGCAACAAATTGCCCTACTGATGTTAAAGATATATAGTCCATACTTGGTCAGTAATGCACCATCAACAAATTCCTCGAGTATTTTTTGATCGAAATTCATCGTGTTTTAGTAGCCATGGCCTAGCAACAAATTGCCCTACTGATGTATAAGATATATAGTCCATACTTGGTCAGTAATGCACCAGCAACAAATTCCTCCAGTATTTTTTGATCGAAATTCATCGTGTTTCAGTAGCCATAGCCTAGCAACAAATTGCCCTACTGATTTTGAAGAAATATTGTCCATACTTGGTCAGTAATGCACCATCAACAAATTCCTCGAGTAATTTTTGATCGAAATTCATCGTGTTTTAGTAGCCATAGGCTAGCAACAAATTGCCCTACTGATTTTAAAGAGATATAGTCCTTACTTGGTCAGTAAAACACCAGCAACAAATTCCTCGAGTATTTTTTAATCGAAATTCATCGTGTTTTAGTAGCCATAGCCTAGCAACAAATTGCCCTACTGATTTTAAAGAGATATAGTCCATACTTGGTCAGTAAAACACCAGCAACAAATTCCTCGAGTATTTTTTGATCGAAATTCATCGTGTTTTAGTAGCCATAGCCTAGCAACAAATTGCCCTACTGATTTTAAAGAAATATAGTCCATACTTGGTCAGTAATGCACCATCAACAAATTCCTCGAGTAT
This sequence comes from Galeruca laticollis, assembly GCA_963921935.1. Taxonomy (NCBI): domain Eukaryota; kingdom Metazoa; phylum Arthropoda; class Insecta; order Coleoptera; family Chrysomelidae; genus Galeruca; species Galeruca laticollis. Next base: position 1,826,045 of record OY998180.1, on the reverse strand, counting down.
TTTTTGATCGAAATTCATCGTGTTTTAGTAGCCATAGCCTAGCAACAAATTGCCCTACTGATTTTAAAGAGATATAGTCCGTACTTGGTCAGTAAAACACCAGCAACACATTCCTCGAGTATTTTTTGATCGAAATTCATCGTGTTTCAGTAGCCATGGCCTAGCAACAAATTGCCCTACTGATGTTAAAGATATATAGTCCATACTTGGTCAGTAATACACCAGCAACAAACTCCTCGAGTATTTTTTGATAGAAATTCATCGTGTTTTAGTAGCCATAGCCTAGCAACAAATTGCCCTACTGATTTTAAAGAGATATAGTCCATACTTGGTCAGTAAAACACCAGCAACAAATTCCTCGAGTACTTTTTGATCGAAATTAATGGTGTTTCAGTGGCCATAGCCTAGCAACAAATTGCCTTACTGATTTTAAAAAGATATAGTCCATACTAGGTCAGTAATACGCCAGCAACAAATTCCCCGAGTATTTTTTGATCGAAATTCATCGTGTTTTAGTAGCCATAACCTAGCAACAAATTGCCCTACTGATTTTAGAGATGTATAGTCCATACTTTGTCAGTAATACACCAGCAACAAATTCCTCGAGTATTTTTTGATCGAAATTCATCGTGTTTTAATAGCCATAGCCTAGCAACAAATTGCCCTACTGATTTTGAAGAGATGTAGTCCATACTTGGTCAGTAATACACCAGCACCAAATTCCTCGAGTATTTTTTGATCGAAATTCATCGTGTTTTAGTAGCCATAGTCTAGCAACAAATTGCCCTACTGATTTTGAAGAGATATAGTCCAAACTTGGTCAGTAACACACCAGCAACAAATTCCTCGAGTACTTTTTGATCGACATTGATCGTGTTTTAGTTGCCATAGCCTAGCAACAAGTTGCCCTACGGATTTTAAAGAAATATAGTCCATACTTGGTCAGTAATACTATAGCAACAAATTCCTCGAGTATTTTTCGATCGAAATTAATCGTGTTTTAGTAGCAATAGCCTAGCTACAAATTGCCCTACTGATTTCAAAGAGATATAGTCCATACTTGGTCAGTAATACACCAGCAACAAATTCCTCGAGTATTTTTTTATCGAAATTCATCGTGCTTTAGTAGCCGTAGCCTAGCAACAAATTCCTCTACTGATTCTAAAGAGATATAGTCCATACTTGGTCAGTAATACACCAGCAACAAATTCCTCGAGTACTTTTTGATCGACATTGATCGTGTTTTAGTAGCCATATCCTAGCAACAAGTTGCCCTACGGATTTTAAAGAAATCTAGTCCATACTTGGTCAGTAATACTATAGCAACAAATTCCTCGAGTATTTTTTGATCGAAATTAATCGTGTTTTAGTAGCAATAGCCTAGCTACAAATTGCCCTACTGATTCTAAAGAGATATAGTCCATACTTGGTCAGTAATACACCAGCACCAAATTCCTCGAGTATTTTTTGATCGAAATTCATCGTGTTTTAGTAGCCATAGTCTAGCAACAAATTGCCCTACTGATTTTGAGGAGATATAGTCCAAACTTGGTCAGTAACACACCAGCAACAAATTCCTCGAGTACTTTTTGATCGACATTGATCGTGTTTTAGTAGCCATAGCCTAGCAACAAATTGCCCTACTGATTTTAAAGAGATATAGTCCGTACTTGGTCAGTAAAACACCAGCAACAAATTCCTCGAGTATTTTTTGATCGAAATTCATCGTGTTTCAGTAGCCATGGCCTAGCAACAAATTGCCCTACTGATGTTAAAGATATATAGTCCATACTTGGTCAGTAATACACCAGCAACAAATTCCTCGAGTATTTTTTGATAGAAATTCATCGTGTTTTAGTAGCCATAGCCTAGCAACAAATTGCCCTACTGATTTTAAAGAGATATAGTCCATACTTGGTCAGTAAAACACCAGCAACAAATTCCTCGAGTATTTTTTGATCGAAATTAATCGTGTTTCAGTGGCCATAGCCTAGCAACAAATTGCCTTACTGATTTTAAAAAGATATAGTCCATACTAGGTCAGTAATACGCCAGCAACAAATTCCCCGAGTATTTTTTGATCGAAATTCATCGTGTTTTAGTAGCCATAACCTAGCAACAAATTGCCCTACTGATTTTAGAGATGTATAGTCCATACTTTGTCAGTAATACACCAGCAACAAATTCCTCGAGTATTTTTTGATCGAAATTCATCGTGTTTTAATAGCCATAGCCTAGCAACAAATTGCCCTACTGATTTTGAAGAGATGTAGTCCATACTTGGTCAGTAATACACCAGCACCAAATTCCTCGAGTATTTTTTGATCGAAATTCATCGTGTTTTAGTAGCCATAGTCTAGCAGCAAATTGCCCTACTGATTTTGAAGAGATATAGTCCAAACTTAGTCAGTAACACACCAGCAACAAATTCCTCGAGTACTTTTTGATCGACATTGATCGTGTTTTAGTTGCCATAGCCTAGCAACAAGTTGCCCTACGGATTTTAAAGAAATATAGTCCATACTTGGTCAGTAATACTATAGCAACAAATTCCTCGAGTATTTTTCGATCGAAATTAATCGTGTTTTAGTAGCTATAGCCTAGCTACAAATTGCCCTACTGATTTCAAAGAGATATAGTCCATACTTGGTCAGTAATACACCAGCAACAAATTCCTCGAGTATTTTTTTATCGAAATTCATCGTGCTTTAGTAGCCGTAGCCTAGCAACAAATTGCTCTACTGATTCTAAAGAGATATAGTCCATACTTGGTCAGTAATACACCAGCAACAAATTCCTCGAGTACTTTTTGATCGACATTGATCGTGTTTTAGTAGCCATATCCTAGCAACAAGTTGCCCTACGGATTTTAAAGAAATCTAGTCCATACTTGGTCAGTAATACTATAGCAACAAATTCCTCGAGTATTTTTTGATCGAAATTAATCGTGTTTTAGTAGCAATAGCCTAGCTACAAATTGCCCTACTGATTCTAAAGAGATATAGTCCATACTTGGTCAGTAATACACCAGCACCAAATTCCTCGAGTATTTTTTGATCGAAATTCATCGTGTTTTAGTAGCCATAGTCTAGCAACAAATTGCCCTACTGATTTTGAGGAGATATAGTCCAAACTTGGTCAGTAACACACCAGCAACAAATTCCTCGAGTACTTTTTGATCGACATTGATCGTGTTTTAGTTGCCATAGCCTAGCAACAAGTTGCCCTACGGATTTTAAAGAAATCTAGTCCATACTTGGTCAGTAATACTATAGCATCAAATTCCTCGAGTATTTTTTGGTCGAAATTAATCGTGTTTTAGTAGCAATAGCCTAGCTACAAATTGCCCTACTGATTTCAAAGAGATATAGTCCATACTTGGTCAGTAATACACCAGCAACAAATTCCTCGAGTATTTTTTTATCGAAATTCATCGTGCTTTAGTAGCCGTAGCCTAGCAACAACTTGCTCTACTGATTCTAAAGAGATATAGTCCATACTTGGTAAGTAAAACACCAGCAACAAATTCCTCGAGTACTTTTTGATCGACATTGATCGTGTTTTAGTAGCCATAGCCTAGCAACAAGTTGCCCTACGGATTTTAAAGAAATCTAGTCTATACTTGGTCAGTAATACTAAAGCAACAAATTCCTCGAGTATTTTTTGATCGAAATTAATCGTGTTTTAGTAGCCATAGCCTAGCGACAAATTGCCCTACTGATTTTAAAGAGATATAGTCCATACTTGGTCAGTAATACACCAGCAACAAATTCCTCGAGTATTTTTTGATCGAAATCGTTAAAAAATTTGAAAGTATCAAAAGTAACTAAATAATGTTAATTTGAGAATATAGGACTAATTTGTTCCTGGAAAAGGCTTTTTAATGTAGTGTCTTCACCTCACAGCAGTCGTTCTGATGTAAGTTAAAAATGGACCAAAATGTAGATGCAGTGTTTCATGAAACCTTGTGACCAGTCATTTTTGTTTTGATATTCTGTGTTGTTTTGCTTCTAATAATAAATATATTGTTATAATTACAATTAAAAATCCATATTTTTTGTCATAGATACGTACTCTTTATTTTCAATGAGGTCTTTTGGGGTAATCGCAGCAATTCTTTGACGAGACAAAAAAATTAAGTTTTCTTTCCCTTCTGCAGGTGCGTGATAAGGCAGTTCGAAGAATAGCATCATACTCTGGTGTTATCACTTTTTTGACTACTTGGCGGCTTGATAAAGATTGAAAAACATTTTTTTGTTAAACTGTAGCAAAAACCGATAGGAGTCAGATAAGAGGCGTCTGACGCCTCATCTACACTTTATTTAATAATTTTTCTAGTGGTAGGGAAAACATTAGCGTGGATTTTTTGGAGTAATTAAGCAATGCACAAAACGCAAAAAGGGCATATTTTCATTTTTGGTACTTCAGTCTAAATCTGTGTATAAAATATTTTGTGTTACAAATTCAGTTTTAATGGAATCTACTTATATATTTTTCAAGAAATTATGAAAAGATAGGTGAATAATGGGCTTGCTATACAACTTATTGAAGAAGGGGCTGTTTAAATTGTTTAACTTTAATATTTTTAAATATTTTTGGTGGTTCAAATTCAGTTTTAATAGAATCTACTTTAATATTTCCTTTTTCAAGAGATTCTGAAAATATCGGAGGATAATGGGCTTGCTATTCAATTTATCAAAGCTGGGGTTGTTTAAGTGTGTTGACGTTAATATTTTGGAATATTCTTCAAGGTACAAATTTAGTACTAATAGAATCGACTTTAAGATTTCGTTTTTCAGAAAATAGGGCAAAAATCGGAGAAGAATGAGCTTGCTATTCAATTTATTGATCAGGGGTTGTTTGAGGAGGTTGACGTTAATATTTTTTGTGGTACAAATTAGTACAAAATCAGTTTTAATGGAGTCGATTTTTTTATTTCGTTTTTCAAGAAATTTATCAAAGCAGGGATTGTTTAAGTTAGTTTACTTGAATAGTTTGGAATATTTTTCATGGCACAAAATAGAACACATTTAGTACTAATAGAAATCGACTTTAATATTTAGTTTTTCAGAAATTATTGGAAAAATCGGAGAATGGGCTCTTGCCATTCAATTTATCGATCGGGGGTTGTTTGAAGGCGTTGACGGTAATATTCTTTGAGGTACAAATTAGTACAGATTCAGTTTCAATGGAGTTGACCTTTATATTTCATTTTTCAAGAAATCTTGAAAACATCCGAGAAGTATGGGATTGCTATTCAATTTATCACAACAAGGGTTGTTTGAGGTGGTTGACGTTAATATTTTTTGTGGTACAAATTCAGTTTTAATGGAATCGAGTTTAAGATTCCCATTTTCAAGAAATTCTGAAAATATCGGAGGATAGTGGGATTGCTATTCAATTTATCAAAGCTGGGATTGTTTAAGTGGGTTGACGTTAATATTTTGATTGGTACAAATTAGTACAAATTCAGTTCTTCAATTTCCTGTACTAATTTTCATTTTTTTTCATATTATTATTAATTTGGGCTTTCCAGGTTAACACGAAGATAGCAGCGCCATATTTTTTTCTTCAATGGGTGAAGGTACGAAATTATTTTTTGTGTTACAAAATGAGTACTAAAAATCGTAATAGGTTTGATTTGATTCTGCCGAAATGGTTCTGCCAGCTTCACAGAGGTGATTTTAAAGCTATATAGTCCATATTTGTATAGTAGTAGCCCAGCAACTAATTCCCCGACTGATTTTTAATTGAAATTCGTTGTGTTTTAGCCGCCATGGCTTAGCAACATATTGCCCGATTGATTTTAAAGCGATATAGTCCATATTTGGCCAGTAGAAGCGCAGCAACAAATTACCCGAGTGTTTTTTAATTGAAATTCGACGTGTTTTAGTAGCCATAGCCTAGCAACAAATTGCCGGAGTGTTTTTTAATTGAAATTCAACCGCCCACAATTTCTCATGCGAATCGTAATATGGCAGCAATTTTTTCAAATTATATATTTTTCTGAAGGTGTAAAACGTCTTTATCGGTATCGTTGACCTCCATAAAGATGTTTCCACCCGGTCGGAATAACAGAAATTGTTTCTAACGACTGGTTTGATTAATTTTATGAATTCATCTATATTTTATAATGATATCCCCATTTAATATAAATAACATAATATTGTATTTATAATTATTAATATCATATTTTATTTCACATATTTTATGTATCTTTCTTTTAGCAGCTACTTGAAAATAGTAATTAATGTTAAATTGTCGATAAAGTTGTGCATCTATTGTGTGCTATTAATCTGAGACTAATTTGATAGTTGTCGGATCGGTTAATAGTTCTTCCATTTAAATCGTCCGCTTCCATCCAACTACTATTTCCTCTCCGATACGAGTAGGACACATAATGCCCCGTAGGCAATATATCTAAATCTGATCAAATCGTGTTTCCGCCAGATCTTCTCAGATTCACAGTAGATATTCTAAATCCGACAGCGCCTATTTAATAAATTTCTTGTTTTCTATTTATTGGGTTCCTTATTTCTTTTGGTATAAGACCCAATTTAAACGTGTCGTTTATTTCCATATCATTCACAACTTTGAATACTATAATAAAATAGAAACAGGGGAATTGACTAAAGATTACTCGCCTTTTCAGGTGCCACTACGCCGCCCCTTCCTAGGCTCGCGCTGGTTTTCCCCGATCAGTAGGGAAATTTGTTGCTAGGCTATGACTACTAGAACACGATGAATTTCGATCAAAAATTACTCGAGGAATTTGTTGCTGGTGTATTACTGTCCTAATATAGACTATATCGCTTTGAAATCAGTAAGGCAATGTGTTGCTAGGCTATGGATACTAAAACACGATGAATTTCGATTAAAAAATATTCGAGGAATTTGTTGCTGGTATATTACTGCCCAAATATGGACTATATCGGTTTAAAATTAATAGGGCAACTTGTTGCTAGGCTATGACTACTAGAACACGATGAATTTCGATCAAAAATTACTCGAGGAATTTGTTGCTGGTGTATTACTGTCCGAATATCGACTATATCGCTTTAAAATCAGTAAGGCAATGTGTTGCTAGGCTATGGCTACTGAAACACGATGAATTTCGATTAAAAAGTATTCGAGGAATTTGTTGCTGGTGTATTACTGACAAAATATCGACTATATCGCTTTAAAATCAGTAGATCAATGTGTTGCTAGGCTATGGCTACTAGAACACGATGAATTTCAATCAAAACATACTCGAGAAATTTGTTGCTGGTGTATTACTGCCCAAATATGGACTATATAGCTTTAAAATCAATAGGGCGATTTGTTGCTAGGCTATTGCGGCTAAAACACAACGAAATTCAATTGAAAATTAGTCGGGGAATTTGTTGCTTGTGTATTACTGGCCAAATATGGACTATATCGCTTTAAAATCAATAGGGCAACTTGTTGCTAGGCTTTGACTACTAGAACACGATTAATTTCTATCAAAAAATACGCGAGGAATTTGTTGCTGGTGAATTATTGAACAAATATGGACTATATCGCTTTAAAATCAATAGGGCAACTTGTTGCTAGGCTATGGCTACTAGAACACGATGAATTTCGATCGAAAAATACTCGAGGAATTTGTTGCTGGTGTATTACTGCCCAAATATCGACTATATCGCTTTAAAATCAATAGGGCAATCTGTTGTTTATCTGTTTATCGTTGGACATTCACACTGCTGGCTGGCGAGGAATCGTTTCACTGCTCGTAGTTTGTCTTTAATCGACCTAACATATGATAAAAGTACTACTCGCTCACCACTATGAAACCCTAGAACTCGCTTATAATCGAGCTTGCTAGCTTGTTTCCTCCTTCTAGCCCTACTTATCACACGTCCATCGTTGTCGGTTGAACAACTGCCTAATTATAGTGTAACATTACAAAACAAAAATTTTAATAAACGATTGTAGACAATTGACGTGCCCCACGGTTTTATTTTAGTCTAGTCTATGCATATGTTTATAATTCCCACGACTGTATCTATTTTATTATTTTTTGGTTTTTAGTACATTTATCTTAAACATTGCAATGTATGTTTAACATAAAACCGTTTAACTTAAAAAGTTTTTTTACCTATTTTTATTTTTTGGTTTTTAGTATTTATTTCGCATTCTGTTTAATTCATTTAGTGCTTCATTATTGCAAGGTTTCTTGCCCGTTAGTTTATTGCAGTCCAACTCTTTGGTAGCGGCGGCCATCTTAGATTTCAATTTTGCATAGTAAATTGTATTCTACTTGTTGAGACCTTTCATTTGATACCCATGTTGATGGGATTGACAAAACCTACGTTATCCGCCATTTTGTAGATGCCGCCATCTTGGATTTAAATTTATTATAGTGAATGGTATTCTGCTTGTTGAGCCCTTTCATTTGATACCCATGTTGATGGGATTGATAAAACCTACATTATCCGCCATTTTGTAGCGGCCGCCATCTTGGATTTCAATTTTTCATAATATATTGTATTCTGCTTGTTGAGCCCTTTCATTTGATACCCATATTGATGGGATTAATAAAACATAAATTATCCGCCATTTTGTAGCGGCGGCCATCTTGAATTTATAATGATAATGAATAAACATAATTGTATTGTCACCAAAATCCAAAGTGTATACAAAATTTCAGATTAATCGGTTGACAGGAAGAGGGTGAAATTTGAATTACTAAATTTGACCCAAGAATAAATTATAAATAATAAATAATAAATAAAACAAACGGGGTTAGCTAAATAAAACCGTTTAATAACAAACTGTTTATTTAGTCCAAAATGCTTTTGGATTTCATCTATTGTTTTTAAGTAACATGATAAAAGGAAATCATAGAATGCTAAACCCGTTATTTAAGCAAATCTTTTTATTTAACATGGTTTGGCATTTAAAATTTATATAGGAAAACTAAAATTACATAGTACTGGAATACATAAGATATCAGTAAATTTGTGACCTTTGTATGGACCATTTTATCACCCTTTCTTGTAGAATAGACTTGCAAAGTATTGAAAAACAATGGTTTTTAAGTTACAAAATGTTTTAAAACAGTTTATTTACTTTTAATATATTCGTAGTTTGATCTTTTTCGTGAAAGGTAAACACATAATTTAAATGATTAAAACTCTTAGCCTCAAACTTTTAACTATTTTTTTTTGTATGACCAAGCTGCCCCCGGCCTAATCAGCCGTTTGGCGGGATCTGCACATTCCTAACCTCTATAGGATTAACGAAAGCACCAGGAAATATTTAAAACAATTTACTTACGAGTTTCAACTTCCGAATGCTTCTGTACTGCAAATTCCAAAATTCTTCGATTTTAAAACAATAGATTAGTGCAGAATGTCGAGGCCAATATAACCGTTATAAGTATAACAATATACAGACGCTGAGTGAACCCTTGCAAATATTATTTTATAAACGATGTGTATACTACAGAAACTTTGAAACGGCCTCTGTCCTGCGTCGCTTGAACTAAAATCTATACAGATGTCGGAATTGGGACCTACTAAGACTCCACGATTTTTTTAATAAAAACGGTTTAGGATTACGTATATTGGCTTTTGGAACTAATTTTAAAGTGAAGTCACTGAGCGTCCGTATACCGGACGAAGAATATTTGAATAACTATTAACCTATATTACAAATATAACCAATTTTCTTCTTTTGTTTTCAAAAACATTTTAGCATATAAAGAAAATGTTTACATTCATTAATCTGTCAAAATGATTTATGATTGGAAACATTTTTTTTTTAAAATTCAAATATAATTATATTTACCAATTTATAACAATCTCAATTTACTTATCCTTGATAATGGAAATAAACGTTTCCGAAAGCTTGGAAGAAAAACAGTAACAAGAGTTTTCTTTAATTAACTTGCCGTTACCCCAATATTCGTGGTTCTATATATATATATATATATATATATATATATATATATATATATATATATATATATATATGAGATGTACGAATAGTGCGTGACATATGAACAACAAGCAACAAAGATATTAGTGGGTATTGAACGCAAATAGAAAAAAGGGGCTACTGAGCCAGAAACATGCATGTCTGCGGTTACAACCCTTTTCAGTAGCCCATTTTCCTATTTGCGTGCAATACCCACTAATATCTTTGTTGCTTGTCAAATATATATATATATATATATATATATATATATATATATATATGTATATATGTATATATATATATATATATATATATATGTATATATATATATATTTTTTTTGGTTAGTTTATTTCTTGAACCTATTTTATTTATTTTTCAAAACAATTATTCTTGGGATTTTTTGGTTCTGCATAAAATTGAAAAGAATTTTCAGTTTTTTTTATTTTACATTTTAGTTTATTTTTAACGTTTCGGACAGTCAATGTCCTTCATCAGAAAGGTAATCTACAAAGGACTGTTACAATTAATATGATGTACAATATAAATATATTTCTTAAAACTTACCATAAAACATGGGCCTGCGAGCGCAATGTCCATCACGTATAATTAAAATATCATTCCTAAATTAAAAACTTTTTAAAAACTTTTTAAAATAAACACACAACATACACCTTCATCGGTGCAACACAATATGCCTGACCGTCCAAGATTTCACATGTCAAAACAACATATATCGATTGAAGGCCAACAACTAGCAGTATTATCGTGTAAGTAAATTAGTTGTAAAACACAGGAGCAACTAATATCCGGAATATAACGTTCGTATTGGTATGTTATTTGGCAAAATTATGATTGTCGCGCCAGCATATGTACTTACAACTTGTGTCAAAAATATTTTTTTCCCTTAACTTGAAATTCATTGTATTAAATTAAAATAGATTTTTGATAGATTTTTTGTATCAGACTTGGCGTTGATGGAATGTTTGTTTTTCTGGATTTCTATCATTTCGTGGATCTCTCTTTTCTTTTGGTGGCTTTCAGTTCGTAGTATTTTTGTGCTTTCATAATCAAAAGCATGGTTATGTTCAACAACATGATTCGCAAGAGCTGTCTTGTTTTTTTATCATATTTATGGCCATTCAAGCGGTTTTTTAAATGCTGACTGGTTTGTCCAATGTAGACACCTTCACAGTGTTTGCATGGAACTTCGTAGATATCATGACTTTTTTTGTCCTTGGGAATTTTTGACTTGAGTTTACTGAAATTGGTCTTTAAGAGATTATGTCCTCTGTGCGATACGGTTATTAGGACATAATCTCTTAAAGACCAATTTCAGTAAACTCAAGTCAAAAATTACCAAGGACAAAAAAAGTCATGATATCTACGAAGTTCCATGCAAACACTGTGAAGGTGTCTACATTGGACAAACCAGTCAGCATTTAAAAAACCGCTTAAATGGTCATAAATATGATAAAAAAACAAGACAGCTCTTGCGAATCATGTTGTTGAACATAACCATGCTTTTCATTATGAAAGCACAAAAATACTACGAACTGAAAGCCATTAAAAGAAAAGAGAGATCCACGAAATGATAGAAAACCAGAAAAACAAACATTCCATCAACGTCAAGTCTGATACAAAAAACTATCAAAAATCTATTTTAATTTAATACAATGAATTTCAAGTTAAAGGAAAAAAATATTTTTGCCACAAGTTGTAAGTACATATGCTGGCGCGACAATCATAATTTTGCCAAATAACATACCAATACGAACATTATATTCCGGATATTAGTTGCTCCTTTGTTTTACAACTAATTTACTTACACGATAATACTGCTACTTGTTGGCCTTCAATCGATAAATGTTGTTTTTACATGTGAGATCTTGGACGGTCAGGCATATTGTGTTGCACCGATGAAGGTGTATGTTCTGTGTTTATTTTAAAAAGTTTTTAATTTAGGAATGATATTTTAATTATACGTGATGGACATTGCGCTCGCAGGCCCATGTTTTATGGTAAGTTTGAAGAAATATATTTGTATTGTACATCATATTAATTGTAACAGTCCTTTGTAGATTACCTTTCTGATGAAGGACATTGACTGTCCGAAATGTTAAAAATAAACTAAAATGTAAAATAAAAAAAACTGAAAATACTTTTCAATTTTATGCAGAACCAAAAAATCCCAAGAGTAATTGTTTTGAAATATATATATATATATATATATATATATATATATATATATATATAACTTTTTTTCCACTTTTCTTGGCCATCAGGTTAATCGTAAATTATGTATCAATTTATGTTTTTATTTGACGTTTCGCTCTCTAATTCGGAGCATTTTCAAAAATTTTATACATTGATATTTAGCAATAAATTGAAAACGATTGAAAGATTAAAATTGAATGTACACACACAGACGACAAAAACTGGTAACTAATAAAGTAATTTCAAAACCAATAAAATCGAAAGTACCTGCCTTACAAACAACTCTTTACAATATACAAGGGACATTCAACAAGTTGATGTTATCATTATAATAAATTATAATATATCTGGCTTAGATTTTTGATATCTTGTTTATCGTTTACTGCATTGTTCTCTTTTTTTATATGTACAATTTCTTTTATTGTTACTTTTTTGTAATTAGAATCTTGGTTTATTATTTTAGTATTATTAAAGTCAAATTAATGTTTTTCATTTTTCTCATGTTTATGAGTTTATGAAGCGCAAGGGAGGCGTTTTTTGTATATTTATGGCCAATAAGTCTATTTTCAAGATGTTGGGTTTTCATACCTATATATTTATTGGGACAGTCTAAACATGGTATAGAATATATGACGTTAGATTTTTTTGAAGCATTTATTTGACTTTTTAATTTGGAGAACAATGGTGATAGAGTATTTTGTGCCCTATGACAAACTTTTATGTTATGTTTAGATAATATATAATTTAGTTTTAATGATGGTTGATTTGTGTATGGCATTGCGATGTATGTATTATTATTCCTGAGAATATTCTAGAACCATTTTTCAAACTGGAGAAAGATAAATATTAAAAACAGTTCAACAGAATTGAAGAAAAAGATAGAAACAAACTTAATAAAATAATTGCACAAACCACATGCAAAGATTTTGAAATTAAGACGACAAAATAGATTGAAAATCTGTCAAATACTGATATACCTGCCGATATAGCAGATGTGTTGGCGTTGGGTAAAAATTTTGCGATTCCATACAGTACCGAAAATGAGCTACCCTGCACAGAGTATATTTCATGCATTGAAACCGCGATTGCAAATCAACCTGAACACACACAAGATATTATTAGAGCCGAAGCGGTTAATGCTATCACTAACCACAAAAATAAACTTCGTCATTACAAAGGTAGAACCAACAATAAAATACAGAAAGATATACAAAAAAAGTAAAAAAAAACCAAATATTTCATTAAAAATCACCCTCAGATCACGGTACTACAACCTGATAAAAGTAATAAAACTGTCACAATGAACACTACAGATCAAGACACAAAAATAAATGAAATATTAAATAATACAGATGTATATAAAAAACTAAAATCTGATCAAACAAAGTCCTTTCGAGAAAAAAATAATAAATTTGTGAAAAACTTTTAGATAATCAATCAATTAGTGCAACGGAAGCTAATCAATTACAAACACATAATGCCATACCACCAAGAATTTACGGTTTACCTAAATTGCATAAACCTGACATACCATTACGGCCAATAGTTGTGAAATCCCCCTTTTACAAACTGTCTAAATATTTATCACACTGTCTCTCAGAAATAATCAACAAGAATTAATTTGATATAAAAGATTCATTTAAACTTAAACATTTTTTAGACACTGTTGAAATACCAAACAATTATAGCATTATTTCTCTACACGTAGTCTCAATGTATACCAACATTCCTAACGAACTAATAACTCATATATTAGAACATGAATGGAGATTATTGAAAGAACACACAACTCTCACGTATGAAGAATTCATAGAAGGAATAATGCTAATCCAAAACAATAATTTTTTTCAATATAAAAAAGATTTTTTTGAACAACTCACCGGGTGCACTATGGGTTCACCAATTTCATCAACCCTCGCACAAGTTGTAATGGAATACCTTGAAGAAAATGTGCTCAACCAAATAAATTGCAATATATTATTTTTTTAAAGATACGTTGATGATTGCTTAGCTGCCGTTCCATTCAATGAAATAAATCATATATTGACTGCTTTCAATAATTTTCATCGAAAACTTCAATTCACAATAGAAACAGAACAAAACAATACCATAAATTTTCTGGACATAATACTTATTAAAACTAGAGAAAATAAAATTGCAACAAAACATTTTATTAAAGAAACATCATCCGGTCGTTACTTGAATTACCACTCTCACCATCCTAATTCCCCAAAAAACAGCGTGATCATAGGATTAGTAGATAGAGTGATCATAGGATTAGTAGATAGAGCCATCACACTTACATCACCTGAATATCGTCCAGAAATTTTATATCAAACAAAAACCATATTACAAAACAATCACTATCCATCCAAATATATTGACAGAATTATTCAACAACGCACACATAAATATTACAATAGTCAAATCCAATCAACACAAACCAATACACTATCCCCTCTTACACACATCGCAATGCCATATACAAATCAACTATCAGAAAAACAAAATTATACATTATCTAAACATAACATAAAAGTTTGTCATAGGGCACAAAATACTCTATCACCATTGTTCTCCAAATTAAAAAATCAAATAAATGCTTCGAAAAAATTTTACGTCATATATTCTATACCATGTTTAGACTGTCCCAAAAAATATATAGGTATGACAACCCAAGATCTTGAAAATATACTTATTGGTCACAAATATACAAAAAACGCCTCCACTGCGCTTCATAAACATGAGAAAAATGAAAAACATAAATTTGACTCTAATAATACTAAAATAATAAACCAAGATTCTAATTACAAAAAACTAATAATAAAAGAAATGGTACATATAAAAAAAGAGAACAATGCAGTAAACGATAAACAAGATATCAAAAATCTACGCCAGATATATTATAATTTATTATAATAATAACATCAACTTCTTGAATGTCCCTTGTATATTGTAAAGAGTTGTTTCTAAGGCAGGTACTTTTGATTTTATTGTTTTTGAAATTATTTTATTAGTTATCAGTTTTTGTCGCCCGTGTGTGTACATTCAATTTTAATCTTTCAATCGTTTTCAATTTATTGCTTAACATCAATGTATAAAATTTTTGAAAATGCTCCTTATTAGATAGCGAAACGTCAAATGAAAACATAAATTGATACAGAATTTACGATTAACCTGATGCCCAAGAAAAATGAAAATAAAAATTATATATAAGGTTAAAGAAAAACCAATGATTTGTATATGTATATATATATATATATATATATATATATATATATATATATATATATATATATATATATATATATATATATATATTGAACCACATATCTTATATCTTAAAGCATATCAGCTGATTGAGAATGTTTAGTTTAGTATTTAAATTAAATTGAAACTATATTAATAAAAGATCACATTAAAAAACCACAATTAGAATTAAAATTCATATAAAGTCATATTATAAAATCATTTGTTTAATATAATAAAAAGAGTAACAATAAATATAGAGAAATTACCTTAATAATTTTCTCAAAATATGAAAACGCCTATTGAAGAAAACATTAAATCTGCCTAATATGGATATTTGTTTGTCACTAAGGAATCAGCTGTTTATCTGAAAATAAACAAGCTTCAATTATCAAGTTTAATAGAACTATCAGGTATAGTAGGACATGAGAATAGGAATAAAGTTTGGAAACTAAAATGCAATGCAATGGAAAAGGAATGTATACAGAAATGAAGTTGAAATAAAAATTTATTAATAATAAGTATCACAAGTATAAATAATGTATATAGATGTTATGTTACGAACGAAACTTAAAAAAAAAATAATAGTCATAAGTATAGTTTTAAATTTAATATCAAAATGTTGTATAATGATGAACATAATATAGTAGTAGAAAGGGTATTGTTTTCATTTGGCAGATGATAATCCAAAACGATTCTTCACTCTTGTTTCTCCAGAATCTAAAAAAAAATAAAAATAAATAAATAAGTAGATATAATATAATATAAAGAAAAATTTATTAGTTAAGATTTAATAATAAAAAACAGCTTTGAATATAAGGAAAGGGCAATTTGAATATGGCAAATTAATATATAATAATTAAAGAAACAACTTATGAGAAGTACTGGCTTTATAAAGAAAGAAAAGATGAAGATATAAGATAGAGGGGATGAACATAAAAATAACTTAAATATCAAATAGTTTTTCACATCTTTTTAAAAAAAGGAAATAAGACACATAAGTAATAAAAAGGAAAAGAAAGGAGATTAATGAATGATATAGATTAAAATATAGAAGGTGATGTTTGATGTCAATTAGAATTTTATAGAATACTTGAAATTACATGGAAGAATAAGGAAATTGATGTTGATATATATATATATATATATATATATGAATTTAAGAAATAATTAGTTATATTGAATAATGAGTATTGAAATTAAATATAATATGAGGAGTTATAGAAAGTAAAATATAATGAAATTATAGGAAATATAAATTGATATATAAGCGAATGTTAGTATAGATATGGTAGTAGAGAAGTATTAAAAGGAGTAATATTATGAATATTTAAATTGACATTGATAGGAATCTAAAATATTTTATGAAAGAATAATTTGACAGGTATAGCTAAGAATATGGATTGTAATAAGAAATATGTGAATGTTTATTTGAGAATTAGGTAAAAACTCAAGAAAATATGAGATTGTGCCATAAATGTATAAATATGTAGATAGAAATTAGCATTTTAATAGAAATGTAACTACCGTGTCAAAGAAGAAAATTGAAATAGCTCTCAATGCTATTGATATCATTTAAATTCAAATTTGAGGGGAATTGAACCACATATCTTAAATCTTGAAGCATATCAGCTGATTGAGAATGTTTAGTTTAGTATTTGAAATAAATTGAAACTATATTAATAAAAGAACACATTTCAAAGACCACAATCAGAATTAAAATTCATATAAAGTCATATTATAAAATCATTTGTTCAATATAATAAAAAGAGTAACAATAAATATAGAGAAATCACCTTAATAATTTTCTTAAAATATGAAAACGCCTAACAAGTATTGAAGAAAACATTGAATCTGCATAATATGGATATTTGGTTGTCACTAAGGAATCAGCTGTTTATATGAAAATAAACAAGCTTTAATTATCAAGTTTAATAAAACTATCAGTTGAATAGTAATAATAAAAATAATATTCATATTTGTTATAAAGAATTAGTCAAATTAAAAATATATATAACTCTAATGATATGTCAAAATTTGGTATAAATTTTATAGAATAATAAAAAAATGAAATGGATCATAAGATGGTGATATGTATATGTCAATATTTGAAACTATAAAAATTGGACAGTATTAAATGAAGAAACCAAGATATATATATATATATATATATATATATATATATATATATATAACCAAAAACCAAAAGTTGGCAGTTAGTCACGGCTGACTAGTTAAAAAATAAAACTTCAAAGAGTGGTCTTTGTTAAAAAACCCTCAAAATCGTGGGGATAGCAGCCAAAAAAACTTTACAGGTTAGAGATAAAGTGAATCAAATAGTACATTACCTAAGCTTTCGAAGAGCATTGTCTTCATTCTCAAAGGCTATAATAAACCAGAAAGAAGAAATCGGTTAACTTAATAAAGAAAACAACTTCTGAAATCATTACGACTTACTTGTAGTGTTGATTTAAAATTAAACTCACATTTCACAAATTGCAGGAAAACCTTCATCCACTAAAGATTAAAATGTCGACTAAATATAATTTCTCTCCTACATATAGTAATGAGAGCCAGGATTTTTTTCCTGTTTTTTAAAAACCAAAAGACGTACACAAGAAACGAACTGATATTGTTGAATATCTATTTCGACATGACATCGACTGCTGTCGAAAGGTAAAGATACGGGGGGCAATTACAAGGTTGAAGTAAAAACATTCAATAAAAATCTAAATTTCTCAGCAATACTGTTGTGTTTTTTTGGTTGCTTTGGTGAAAACTTAAAAGAAAAACAATAATAGATTAATGTCCACACCTAGGATCACGTCAAGATTGAAAAATTACACCTTTAAATTTAACCAGACTATTGTCTGACAGCTGCCACCTGTCTTTTGTAAAATGTAAAAAATTGGGATGACGAAATAAGCAAACAGTCAGTGAACACTCAAACCTCTCACATTCGGTATTCCCCAACTGTCAACCCATTCCAGCATTACTATTATTAAATAAAAAAGCCAAACAAAAACCCACCCGCAAATACTAACGATCTCCACTTTCGTCTGATGTTAATTTCCATGACAATCAGTATTGATAATTTAAAATACTCATAACTAAAATAATGTCAGTTAGGAAAAGTGATGTAAGATCTGTATCTTTTAACACATGGAAAGGACCTAACCTCTCACGTTAAGGCCCGACTGTTTGGAAATCATTTGCATTCGCAACTGAGCTGTGATAGCCATAATGTATGAAAATTGTTTTGTTTTTTAAATGAAATATTAAATAATGTTTGTATTGTCAACACTCGACTGACCTGTCACTTCAGCCAACCATTAACTCAAAACACTAATTTGGGAATCAATCTCCTCGCTACCGGAGTGAACATTATTAAAGTGCAACAAATATGTATAAATCTTACTAAGTGACTCAATGTCAGACCTTCTATTCATTGGTTCCTCAATGTTATTGATATGATACATTTCTAAAAATTTTCTTTTGTTATAGTTTCTTTCTACTCAGGAATCAGGAATCTTTACTTTATCAAAATCTATATGGTGGAACTCATCTATAACATGTTCTGATAATGCACATTTTCGCTTTTTTAACCTAGCATCGCTTTTATGTTGAGCACAACGTGATTTCAAATTCTGAGATGTCATTCCTACATACTTTTTGTTACAATTTTTACAAGAGATACTATATATTACGTTAGTTTTCATCATGGAATCCTCCGGTTGTTTTAACTTAGTAAAAAGAGACTGTAAAGGTTTGGCTGTTCTTTGAGCAATTTTGACATTGGTCCCCTTGAACTCTTTGATGATTTTTTCTGACAGATCTTTAACATAAGGAAATGAACCAAAAGTAACCTGCTGTGAATTATTGAAATTAGCATCCTGTTCATTTTCATTACTATTAATATGACTGACAGTCCTGGCGAGCATACTGTCAGTCATATTTTGAGGGTTTTTTAACAAAGACCACTCTTTGAAGTTTTATTATATATATATATATATATATATATATATATATATATATATATATATATATATAAAAGGATTTATGTTATGAACTTAAAATACTATTTCAAAGTTATCACAAGTAGAAAAACAAGAATTCACATTGTAATATCAAAGTATTAACTATGAATTCCGCCAATTGTTAAAAGACTTATTTTATTGAAATTAGTATATAATAAAGAAAAAACAGACTTCTGTAAGTGAAATTCACAATCATATGTTTTTCAAAACAGTAAAAGTGAATAGAACTCTATAGCTCAAGAAAGAAAAGCATTGGTTGTAATATGACAGGACAATGTTGTTAAATTATAAGGAAACAAAACTTTGTTTGGAACAGAGAGCTGGGAAACAAATAATTTATTTATTGAAAAATTGACGATCGAGAAGAAGCGTTGGTAGATGGAGCTTGTCGTCGTAGGAGAGGAGATGGGGATGTAAGTTTGGCAACAAATTTTAAGTTAGATTGCAACAAATACGTATTAAAGTTAAAAATTCATAAAGATATATTAAACAACAAACACTTACGTATATGGATAACCAGTTATTCCTGAGAATACCCAAGATTCTTCCAGAAAATATGCAGCGTCGACTTCAATAGGCATATTTCTGTTACCGGATGTGGTAAAATACAGACTCCAGACTTAAGGTCAGTGTTTTCTTATATTATTGGCCAATAATAACAAACTAATATAAATTCAGTGACTATTTCCATTTGTAAATAATTCTTGCGTCTATATGATCGATCAAACTAAAAGAAAAAGGTTTTTATGTAGTTATTCATTGGATATAAATTCGAGATTATTAAAAAAAGGCCTACATGAACGTTCTCAATTTTGTAATAAAATAATGGTGGTACTTACTTTATTAATCGTATAAGAAATTTGCATTTTATGTAGAGATATAATATTTCCAAAGGTATATGTAGTTGGTATATAATTTTCTTCTGAATAATTAATACCCATATAACACGGGATGTCCAGTGGACGTCCATTTTCTACCCATTTTAGGTCCAAACGTCCATGAGTTCAGATTGGACGTCCACTGAACGTACATCTCTGGATACTAATATTGATGTCCGAATATGGATATCCATTGGACATCCAGAAGAAGACTTGAATCCGAACATCCGACACTGTACTTCTTCTGGACGTACAAAACTGGACATTCAATTGACATCGGGAAATGTACCAATATTGAACGTTCAAATGACATTGTTTTATTAACCTGTCTATCTTATGTCTTTTATTTTATCACGTAAATTCATTATTTATAAGCAGTGATTAATTAATGTGAATATAGGTGTTTCAAAACAAATTGCGGGAACAAAAACATATTTTTGGTGAGTTAAAATAACTTTAGCGATACCTATTCTGAATTTGGTTCAGTTCTGAGATATGATAAAATGATAAATTTAATGATTTATTATGTTTCTAAGACGCATTAAATTATTGCGCCGAAAATTTACGGATGGGCCTTTCGTTTTTACGCATAATGAAAAAAGTCAAAACAAAGATAATTCAATTTTAATTGTCTTTTGGAAAAACTCGGAGCCCCAATCCAAGGTGAATCGAGTGAAATAATTTTCACGATACTAGAAATTAGAATGACATAGAGCGATATAGAATATGTGTGCTGAACTGCGACAAAGCATCAATCGCGTACTCGTATATAAGTGATAGTTCGTTGATAGACACCCGAACCACGAAAAAAGAGTTGTTAAATTCAAATATCTGTGTTCTATACCCACTCCTTATTCTGCTTAGGTAGCACTGGCAGTGAGTGAGAAGAATATAGTTCGAAACGACGGACGGCACAGTACAGCCTAACCTACCTAACCTCAAATTAGTTTTGTGTTGTGTCACGATGTCACGTTATTTATTATTTATTACCCTCATCGGCGTTGAAAGTTGAAAGTTAGTGGCCATTAACAAAATTAAGATTTGTTCAAGTTTAAAGGTGAGTGCAATTAGTATAGGAATATAGAGACATGAAAAGATCTTATAAGAAGTCCCATTTCTTGAATAAATATTATAAAAGAGTTCGGAATGAGAATGAAATTGGTTTTATTGAAAATAACGCAGCTGAAAATGATATTGTGGTTTTAGCCGATGATGTTTCTTCAGACGGCGTCTTTCCTTCAACCAGTTCAGCTTTTGATTCAGTATCTCATTTCGATCTTCTTAACCTTCCCAATGATCAGAACTGCCATTCGAAAAGCAGTTCTGATAATGAGTACAATACAGAAATCCATGATAGCATGCAAGACCTTGTTGTAAACAAGGTTGAGGAAAGAACACTTTCTTCCAATTTAGTAGAGTGGGCACTGAAACATAACATTACACACTTAGCGATCAATGATTTATTGAAAGTTTTGAAACCCCATTTTAGTGAATTACCTCTGGATGCCAGGACTCTTTTGAGAAGTCCAAGAAAAATCAGTTTAGAAATTGTGCAACCAGGTACTTATTACCACTTTGGCATGAAAAGATGTTTGAATAACCTTATTAATCATTACAAGCATTTATTACAAAAGAATAATAATTTATTAGAAATTTGTGTAAATATACTTTCCAAAAGTTCCGAAAGCCAACTGTATCCAATTCTTTTTAACTTTTATTTAAACAAGAATGTTGTTGATGTAATAGGCATATATCATGGCTATGAGAAACCAAATGAATCCAATGATTTTTTGAGAGCATTTGTGAATGACTGCAATGAGTTGTTGAACACTGAATACGAATTCGATAGCTACAAATATAAGGTCACAATTAAAGCATTCATTTGTGATGTGCCTGCGAAGTCCTTCATTAAATATATTAAAGGTCACAGTGGTTATAATTTATGTTCAAAGTGCAAGACTGAAGGAACTTTCATTGAAAATCGAGTTTGTTTTCCAGAAGTTGGTAATTTGAATTTACGTAATGATGGAGAGTTCAGATTGAAAATTCAAAAAGATCATCATACTGGAACATCGATTTTAGAGTTGATTCCAAATATAGATATGATCAAAGATTTTCCTCTAAATTACATGCATTTGGTGTGTTTGGGAGTCATGAAGAAAATGATTGTCAATTTGTGGATGAATGGAAAACCTCCTTCAAAATTATCTTCCCATCAAATTTCAAAAATTTCTCAATTGTTAGTCGGTCAACATCCAAATATTCCTAGTGAGTTCAATCGTAAACCGAGGTCATTGAGTGAAGCAAAACGTTGGAAAGCCACTGAATTTCGGTTGTTTTTATTTTACATAGGGCCAGTTGTTTTGAAGACAGTTTTAGACCATGATAAATTCCTGAACTTTTTGAGTTTGCATGTTTCTTTGTCATTTTTGTCTAAAACGAATTGGAAGGATAACATAGAATATGCAAAAACGTTGTTACAATATTTTGTTGAAACATTTATTGTTATATATGGTTCCATAAATTCGTCACATAATATACACAATTTGCTTCATATTTGTGATGATGTCGAGAGATTTGGATCGTTAGATATGTTTAGTGCGTTTCCTTTTGAAAACTTCATGAGAACTTTCAAGAAAAACATCAGAAAAACCGATCAGCCTCTTCTACAAATAATTCATAGGATATATGAACAAGACCAGAACAAAAATCAGCAAGATTGCAATATTAAAAAATATCCAGAACCGTTCTTTGAACATTTTAAAGGACCTCTGCTGGACATAAAAGGATACAAACAGTATCAAAAGCTTGTATTTGAAAAAAAATTCCTAAGTATTAATGAACCAGATAACTGTTGTCGTATCAATTCAGATATTGTTATTATAAAAAACATTTTGATTGGACTTGATGAAATGAAACTAATCACTCAGAAGTTTGAAGTGCTGGGAGAATTTTATGAATCTCCATGTAAATCATCGGAATTAGGAATATTTTTAGCTAGTGATCTGAGCCCCCTTCAAGAATATAATGCCACTGACATTTCATGCAAGTGCATGAAGTTGGATTATGAGAATAAATATGTTATAATACCCTTATTGCATTCTGTAAGATTTTTTTTTAATAATAAGTTTCACTCGCTGAAATAATGTTATGTTCAGAATACGCCGTGAAAGCTATGACTCGGGGTTGAGGGGGAAACAACTACAGCAGAATATCTTGAGTTATTGAGTCTTTTTTGAGTACTCGGCTTATTCAATATCAGATTTTTCAGTTTGAGTCATTCCAGTCATTGGGGTTGAATAAGGAACTTTTCACTTTGAGTCTTATTTGATTCTTTCAAGTCTCATAAAGATTTTGCCTAGATGTTTTCCCCTCGGTCAACGAGAACGAATTTGATTCGTATTTGTAATTTGCTAACTTAATTATGACTGCAATAAAATTATTTTGTTTATGAACCAAAAAATCAAGAAATCTTCATATATTCATCATTTCAATTTGTCTTCTGGTAAATAAAAAATGGAGCGAAGATGGACTGTAATCAAATTCAATGAGGAAAATGCAGTAGAGGCCGTTCCAACAACATGGATTGTGGGAACCTACTGTTATTGGCCCCCATATACATCTGAAAAGATGTTGACAGCCATAAAGAATCATGAAGCTCCAAATACGCACTGGCCAAGTCATAAAATGGAGGTGTTCAGGAATGGAACATTTGGTATGTATATATATATATATATATATATATATATATATATATATATATATATATATATATATATATACAGGGTGAGTCAGAATAAGACCGACAAACTCCGAACACAGATTCCTCATTTCATTTCGAGGTGAAAAGTTCCTATCAAAGCATGTCCTAAAATGAATACCCCCTGAGATACAGGGTGTCAAAAGTACGAAAAAAAACTCGTTTTAATTTTTTTTTCCAAAACTTCTGAAGGAAAAAATATCAAACTTGGTACACTAATCAAGGTTTATAAACGTGGTAATTTGAAGTCACAATTTCTTGTTTTCAATAACCAGTGGCGTAGTTACGGTGGTATGTGGTCATATTTTCGTTCATATTTTTTTATGGAGAAGTGAATGGACAAGTGAGCGTTTGTCATCAGTTAGGCTCATCGATACTCGACCTAAAAGTGATAACATTCTATGTGCCTAAAAGTTGTGGTTTCTAAGATAATTGAGAGAAACTGAAGATATGTCCTGAGTAGCAACGTAATTTCATATCTGCAATAATTGCATAAAGGTAATTTTTTACAACATATCGGAATATTTGTCTACCTCCTGAATATTTTTTAATGTTGGAAGAATCGGAAACATAGTATGGGTGAGTCGGAATGAGACCAACAATTTTTTCATTCATCATATTATTTGATCAAATCGATGTCGTGAAATCACTGAGTTAGGTCTCATTCTGACTCACCCCTACCATGATTCAGATACTCCCATCATTAATAAATATTCAGAAGGTTGACAAATATCCGAATATGTTGTAAAAAATTAATGTTATGCGATTATTGTACAGAGGAATTGATGCTGCTACTCAGGATATATCTTCAGTTTTTCTCAATTACCTCAGAAACCTACACTTCCTCGTACATGTTATGACTTTTAGGTAGAGTATTGATGAACCTAACTGATGTCTAGCGCTCACTTCTCCATTCACTTTGCCAAAGAAAATATGAAGGGAATTAAGACCACATACCGTCGTAACTACGCCTGGTTTACGAAAATTAAAAGTTTCAACTTCGGATTGTCACGTTGATAAATCTTGATTAGTATACCAAGTTTAAAATTTTTTCTTGCCGGAGTTTTGGAGAAAAATAAATAAATCAATTTTTTTCCGTACTTTTGACACCCTGTATTTCAGAGGGGATGCATTTTAGGACATACCTTGATAGAAACTTTTCACCTCAAAATGTGGTTAGGAATCTGTACTCGGAGTTTGTCGGTCTTATTCTGACTCACCCTGATATATCCAAAAATTCCATAATGCGTAAAGAGTCACTGAATAAATCATGGTGCCTGTACGTATTTCTTGATAATACTAATTTTTTTTCAGCGTCCTACCTGGAAGCTAGAAATAAAACAAAAATTGCAGAATTTTCAAGCGATTTGGGGGAGGATGCTTCTACAAGAAAATTCAGAAGAAAAAAAGGGACATTATCTACATCGTCCAGTAGCGAGGAAGAAGAACAGCCAAGTTCTCTCAGAAAGCATCCAGAAAAACCGGAAATACAGAAAATAACTGAAACTCCAGAAACTGGAGGTAATTTTTTCAGAATACCTTTTACTATTCTGCTGTTGTACCCTCTATTGCCTGTTTCAATGTGGATGCTTGAAAATTACTTTTATCCTCAAAAGTCAAAAATGTATTCTTTCAGTGACTGACATTCCAATATTAAAGGTTATTTCTTTTCAAATTTGAACCATCATCATCATGGTCTTGTTATACTTTATTTAGTAGCTGCAGTAAAAGCTGTCACATTTTAGTTCTCAAAGTGACAGCCGCCAAGTTTGATTTAATATAATGATTTGCCTTTTTTACGATCGTAGGAAAAATGTGTTATTTGCAAAAAAAAGTGAACTTTTTTTGAAATTGACGATTTTTGACATTCACCACACTTTCGAAATGACACTAGTGCCTAAAAGTAAAAATAAAACATTGTAAATAATGAAAATAATTAATTATTATAAATTTTTAAATGTTTCGAACACTAACGTGAATAGCGTAGCTTCAGCAGCTTGTTCAATATCCAAAGACTCATCATTACCACTCAATATACAATATACTATTTTCAGATGGTAAAGCTTTGGAGGAAATATTGGTGTCCCCATCAGTGTGTTCTTGCTGTCCGGTACATAAATACAATGGTTTGTATTAGTGGAAAAAAGAATCAACAATAGTTTCAATGGTTTTTTTCCAGATGGATTGTTTCGTGATATGAGAAAACAATATTTGTTTTTAACAAATATATTAACAGACATAAGAAGTGACATAGATGAATTGAAAATGGGCAGATCTGATATAAGGGCAGAAAAACCAGAGTCGCTCTTTACAAAATTTCAGTTTCCTTTGAATGATGATGAAGAGCTGAAGAAAGTGGAGACCTTTCTGGAAGATGACGCAAATTTTCAAAATGCGGTAAGTATAATCTATTTAGATTTAGATTATTTACTTATTGAAGAATTCTCTCGAAACCTTATTCAAAATACTTGAAAATATTTCATCCAACACTACTCCCATGCTAGTTCAAAAGAATTTATTTTCCTATTTTCAGTTCGATCATTATCTGAAAAGTACTTATTTATTATTGCTTTTAGGTTATAGAAATGTCAAAGTTTGGTGGGAACAATATGTACGACTTTGTAAAGAGGTGTCTTAGCATGCTTTTAACCAACGTCTATGCTTCATCTTATAGTTGGATGGGAAGAAAAAATAAAAAACCATCTTTTCAATTGAAGATTGCAAACACCATTATGAGTAAGTATACATTCGCATTGTATAGTCAACAAATATGGGATTATGTCAGTTCTTGAATTGAATGAATTATTTTTTGAAGTTATACTGGGTGTCCACGGAAGGTGGCTCGCCCCTATAACTTTTTTGTTTTTGGAGATACTACAATGAAATTTGAAAAATCTGTTTGAGACATAAAACTGATTTTTTTGACAAGTGACTCAACTTCATGCACATTCCGGTTTTACCGGAAGTAACATAAATTATCGATTATTAAAATGGGACACCTGGTATATTTTCAGTTTTTTCGTCTCCATATGACATTTTAAATACTGTATCATTTTTGTCACTTTTTTTATCCATTTTTAATTTATTTTTTAGTCTAGAAGGCCATGGATACGTATACATTATTATTTCCAGTCCTAAAATCTTTGGCAGAAGACAACTTCACTACTGCGCTATGTAAAATAAATGTTTTTTTTTCAGTTTTGTTGCTCACAGGCTACTCGATGATTTTAAATCTTATTTTAATATCAAGGAGATTCCTTATTTAAAGAACGTTCTAACATTATATTATCAGTTTTTTTTTATCGAAAGTTTCTTTAAAACCTAATAGTGTGTGGTATTAAGTTGTATTTTCACAAACATTTTAGGACCGAAATAAGTGATTTGAACGTATCCATGGCTCTCTAGATCAAAAAATAAATTTCAAAAAAAAATTGTTACAAAAAGGGACAAATGAAACATGGTTGTATTCAAAATGTCATATGGAGACAAAAGAACTGAAAATATACCAGGTGTCCCATTTACAAATCGAACGTTTATGTCACTTCTGGTGAAACCGGAATTTGATTGAAGTTGGGTCACTTGTCAAAAAAGCAGTTTTATGTCTTCAGTAGTAGATCCACCAAATTTCATTTCATTATCTTCAAAAACAAAAAAGTTATAGGGGCGTGCCACCTTCCGTAGACACCCGGTATACATATTTGTGAAGTGAATATTTAAAAATGGTTGAGGCGGGCAAAGGAGAGGAAATGAAGACTTGTTGAAAATAAAGATGGTTATTCAAGAGACTTTAATTTTCATAGAATAAGCTTTAATTTTTTTCAAAACTAGTCAAGAAAGTCTGATCTCAGTGTTTTTAAAATAATAAGAAAAAATATATGGTTGTTTTTCTTGCTAAATCGGCTTCTTAATCTAAAATATCAACTTCAGGAATTATTGGCTTGATTATAAGCTTTGGTGGAGAAGTGAAACATTTTTTTTAAGAGCTTAGAAACACTCGATTCGCGTTTTGCCAACCAAGCAGCTGGTATCTTCAGGAGAAAATTGACAAATTCTTCCCAACTTGGTTGGTCAAACACGTGTGGAGTGTAGGCGTTTTAGTTTGGTATTAATATAAATCAGTTCTGTTAAGCAATGGTTCAGTGACTCTAAAACAGTCGAAAACAATCCTTTCAGAAATGACTATACCTTGGTATATATTGTATGGCATATATCTGAAAGAAAACAACTACTTCTCTGGCTAATACCACGACAGATATTGAATTATAGCTCAGGGACATATGTGCAAAGATCCTTACTTTGAAGGAACAACTTTTCAAAAGCTCTCTCTGGGACAAATAGCAGCACTTTGCATGATTCAAACGGGAAACCATTTGCGGACTGGTTTCGAAATGTGTGTTTCTCATCAGTGCAGCCAGGTTATCCCTGGTTATATACACACAGGGTGTCTTGTTATCTGTCGAGGTAAATACTGCAATTGCTTACACGATCCATCTCGACGACAAATTAGAGAGCATTCCAAAAGTAAGGATCTTTGCACATATGTCTGAGATATAATTCAATATCTGTCGGGGTATTATCCAGAAAAGTAAATGTTTTTTGTCAGACATATAGAATACAATGTATACCAAGGTTTTCTCATTTCTGAAAGGATTGTTTTCGACTGTTTTACAGCCTATTTTATGATTCTGGACCTTTCAGCATGGACTGCATTATTGTAATGCTGATATCCAAGCTTACCACAATATGGACGTCCATGGTACATTCATTTCGACGATAATGTATGTCCAATGGATGTTCTAAGGACGCACATTGGACGTACATTGTACGTACAGATGGACATTAATTGGACGTCCAGATTAGTGTCTCTGGACATCCCATGGATGTACATTGGACGTCCATTGGTGTTATAGGTCCTTTAATGGACGTTCAGTGGATGTCCGTTAATCCTTAAAATCGCATACATTGGACGTACAATGGACATCCTTGTGCTATTTGGGTAATCTGTATTTCACACATAAATTCTTTTATGATACTTCCCATCACCATTTTTATAAAGAAAACGATTCTATGATATATATATATATATATATATATATATATATATATATATATATATATATATATATATTAAACTAAATAATGATTTAATACTTACTTTTATTGTAGCTGATTTAAATGTATATGTTTATTTATTTAGAATTTTAGTTTTAAGTTTGGCTAGCTCAGTTTGTTTTTAATATTTGTTTAATAACTTATTTTAATTAGATTATTCGGGAGCATGAAATCCTTTTTCCCTTTGAGTCCTGGCAATTTAATAATTATGTAATAGTTGAAATAAAAAGAAAACACATTATTTGAAATCAATTTAATTATCAATGCAATATTTATTTGATAAAATAATATGCGACGCCAATGGTTATATGTACCTATTTATTGATTTTAATAATATCATAAATGCGCATGCGTAAAAAAATTAGTCATGCGCTTTAACATGAAACAAACAATTATGATATGTAAAAAGCATCTATATTATACAACACAGTTTGTTGACGATGCAAACAAGTAAATGGCAATTTACAATAAACATAAAAGAATTCATATATATATCATAGTTATATATGATACAAATAGCTGTGGGAAGAAATGAGTTATATACATGGATAGAAAAATAGAAATTATATACAAATGGACATGGTTACAACATTATAAAATTTCAATCACCAGATTTCTGCGATTACAAGATGGCGTGATTAGCGTAAGTACATATTTTAATTTATATAAAGTTCGGCCTTTTATTAAATTTAACGATTTATGCAATGAATACACTATATAAAGTCTGTTTCTTTCTTTTTTAGATCGATCATATTTTCAAAAGTTTGTCAATTTATAAAATTAAGTATTTAATTGGGATTTTGAGTTTTTACACTATTTATTGGCCGATAAATGATTTAAATACACTGACCTGTTGATCTTGAATTTGGAAGAAAGTCTCTGGATCCCAGGAACACCCACTGAATCTCCAAAAAACCAAAATTGTTGAAAATTTCGCAAATTCTTGTCGGAAAACTTGTTACAATTAATTGTAAGTATTTCTAATATTATATTTAACAGTACTTTAGGAGTTTAAATGTCTTATACCGGGAATATCTTTAAATTTTTAGGAACACTATCCCACACACTCCTCGCTTCTTAACACCAGCTACCGTTCTCCTTAAGCGTCCCCTCGATTTTCAACTTTTTTAAACAACACAGTCTTTTGTTCTTTTCCAGATCACTATTCAAAAGTTTATTTATTGATTCAAAATTTGTTATGTCATCTTTTACAACCAATAAGATATTGTCTTTTGTAATCAGATAATTGAAACTTCAATCACTTATCAAAACAATTTCATACATACAAATACATTAAAATTGGTTATACTTAGATACACTTACATAGTACAACATTCAATATTATTATTGATAGTATATTCTTGTTACATTCATATCAATTATAAATATAAATTCTCTTATGTTATTTGTCTATATGTCATTATTTGTTTATCTATGAAATCTATTGGATTATATTCTAATCAATATTTATATTTGTTCTTATTCTTAAATTAATGATTATAATGAATTAACTATAGTAATATTTGTTTTCATTTCAGATGAACAGCTGTTATGATATGAAAATTATTCTTCGTCTTAGGCAACTTTATTTACACCATTACATTGGTTAGGCAATATCTATATTTTATGTTATCATTTAGGTAATTCCTTTTTTATTATATTGTTATTGGCTGTTATTTAATATATCTTTATTTGATATGTTGTTTAAATTAAGAAAAGTGTTTCCTTTTTACTTGTTTTCTTAAATTAAGTTATTTTCATATATATTTCATACTAGCAAACTTAATTTTATAATACTACTTCTCTTATTATCTAAGATATCTGGTTCAATTCCCCTCAAATTTAAATTTAAATGATATCCATACCCTGGATATTTATTTAAATTTCAATTTTCTTATTATAAATGATTGATTTTATTTTATTCAAAAAAATTTAACAATTTTATGGCATAATCTTACTTTCTTTAACTTTGTTTCTCAAATATTTGTTCACATTTTTCCTACTATAAAATCTATTTCTTTCAATAACTGTCTCCTAATTCTTTCCTTAAAATACACTTGATTAAGATCAATGTCAATTTATATTTTTAATATTACTTCATATAATACTTCTTTATTAACATTTCTTCCTAACATCCACTTATATATCAACTTATTTCTTTGTAATTACATTATACTTCTACATACTCCTCATATCATATTTCTTTTCAATATTCATTATTCAATATAATTAATTATTTCTTAAATTCATATATACATCAATATCAACTTCCTTATTCCTTCCTGTATTTTCAAGTAATCTATAAGATTCTAATTGACATTAAACATTACCTCCTATATTTTTAATCAATATCATTCATTATTATCCTTTCCTATCCTTTATTACTTACATCTTATTTCCCTATTTAAAAATGTGAACTTCTATTTGATACTTGAGTTATTCTTATTTTATCCCCTCTATCCTATATTCTTTAATAGTTTCATTCTATGTAAAACCAGTATCTCTTATAAATTGTTTCCTTTATTTGCTATATATATATATAGATTTGCCATACTCAAATTTTTTTTTAAAATGTTTCAATTATAAGTTTTATCTAATAAATTTTTCTTTATATTATATTATATTTATTTTTTTAGGTTCTGAAGAAACAAACGAGATGATTTTAATTGGATCATCAGCTGCCAAATGGAAAACAAAACTCTGTCTACTATCTACTTTAACTTTGTACACTAATATTGAATTTTAAATCTATCCTGATGACTATCATTTCCTTTTTTCAAATATTATTCGTAACATAACATCATCTATAAATTATTTATATACATGACATATATATAATTGTGTTATTCATTGTTTCTAAATTCTATGTACATTATTTATATCGACTTCCTTTCTGTATCCTTTCCCTTTTTCATTAAATTGCATTTTCGTCTCCATATTTCATTCCTATTCTCTTGTTCTATTATTTAATTTGCTTTTCTTTTTCTAACCTTTTTCTTGCTTTCTTCTCTTGTTGTTTGATGCTCGATAAATTTCTGAAGCGTCTGTATATTCTCTACCATATTCTTTTTAACTCTGTTGTCCCATATCTCATAAATTTCTTCCCATGAATCCATTAAAATTTGCGTTTCCAATTCTTCCATATTATTCATTTCACTTATTATTATTTTAGAGAAAGCTTTTGTATGAATCATAGTCATCATGTTGTCCCATTTTATTCCTGTTACTACATTATTATAAAAATTTCCTGAACATCCTATACCTCCTTTATTTCTTCTTATACTATCTTCTATTTCTTCCACTGTGTCTGTTAATCTTCGATTCATCTCTTGTATTTCCTTGTTAATTTGTCTACCTAAGATTTGACTCCTTTTTTCATATATTCCTGTCGGTTTTGTTACTCTGCCATCTAAATTTATAATTTCTTTATTCACTTTTTCGTAAGAATGTTGATTTACCTGTTTACTTACTTGTCCTTGTAATTTTATGTATCCTACTTCTCCAGTTTCCTTCTTAATTTCTTTAAGTTTGCTTTTAATTATTTTAATAAACACCTTCGGATGAATAGTATTTATATTCCCATCAAACTTTACTCCGATATCCATGTTTCCCGTATAGATTACTCCACCTCCATTTCTCCTAACGTTAAATTCAATTTCTTCCATGCCTTCCTGTAAATTCTGTTCATTTCTTCCAGTTCTTTATGAAATATTTGTCCAATGTGCTCGTTCCTCTCCTCACATGTTCCTGTTTGTTTTTGAAACTTTACATCTAATTCCTCAAATTTATGTTCCGCGTTTTGCTGATAATTTTGCATAATTTCTTCGATTGTTTGTTCCCTGAATTTCATATACTCCATTTCTTTCGTTATATCTTCTGTTTGTTTTATAACTTCCGCTTGGATCGTTCCCGGTAATTTTTCTTCTATACCTTTCTCTATTTCTTGAATTTTTTCTACTACTTGATTTTCTATCTGCTCTCTAAATTTCATACCGTTTTCTTGAATTTCAATCCGTATATGTTTGTTTTGCTCCACCATATCTTCTTTCACCTTATTTATCTGCTGCCTACATTCTTCATTTTCTTCCCTAAGTTTTCTGAATTCTTGGATACTTTCATTTTTCACCTCTTCTATCTTCTTTTCCAATCTATTCATGTTTCCATTCAAATCTTCCCTAATATTCTCCTCCATTTTGTTCATATCTCCCCTCATTGTGTCCATGTTTCCATTCACGTTATCTATTTTTCCATCCATTTTGTTCATATCTCCCCTCATATTTTTCTCCATATTGTCCATTTTTCCATTCATCTTCTTCATATCTTCCTTCATGCTAATCAAAATTTGCATCATTGTATCATTGTTATCATCTCTACTTCTTCTATTTTGCATCACCTGTGTCCTATCTTCTTGTTCTACAGCTTCCCCATCTGCTGTCATACTTTCTTTCTGTACATCTTCTTCTAATTGTTGTCCTTGTTCCAAATATACCGCTTGGTAATCTCCCATACCATGACTTCGTTCTTCCCTTTCCTCTTCTGATCCACTGTCTGCTCCTACCTGCCTTCCATCTCTCAACGTCATTCGTTTTGCCATTTTTAATTGAGTTTAAAATTTACAAATATAACCAAAAATTTTTAACAACGCCCCACGTTTTGGGTGACAATTAAACTAAATATTTTCGATATTATACTTACTTTTATAGTAGATTTAATGTATATGTTTATTTATTTAGAATTTTAGTTTTAAGTTTGGCTAGCTCAGTTTGTTTTTAACATTTGTTTAATAATTTATTTTAATTAGATTATTCGGGAGCATGAAATCCTTTTTCCCTTTGAGTCCTGGCAATTTAATAATTATGTAATAGTTGAAATAAAAAGAAAACACATTATTTGAAATCAATTTAATTATCAATGCAATATTTATTTGATAAAATAATATACGACGCCAATGGTTATATGTACCTATTTATTGAGTTTAATAATATCATAAATGCGCATGCGTAAAAAAATTAGTCATGCACTTTAACATGAAACAAACAATTATGATATGTAAGAAGCATCTATATTATACAACACAGTTTGTTGACGATGCAAACAAGTAAATGGCAATTTACAATAAACATAAAAGAATTCATATATATATCATAGTTATATATGATACAAATAGCTGTGGGAAGAAATGAGTTATATACATGGATAGAAAAATAGAAATTATATACAAATGGACATGGTTACAACATTATAAAATTTCAATCACCAAATTTCTGCGATACAAGATGGCGTGATTAGCGTAAGTACATATCTTAATTTATATAAAGTTCGTCCTTTTATTAAATTTAACGATTTATGCAATGAATACACTATATAAAGTCTGTTTCTTTCTTTTTTAGATCGATCATATTTTCAAAAGTTTGTCAATTTATAAAATTAAGTATTTAATTGGGATTTTGAGTTTTTACACTATTTATTGGCCAATAAATGATTTAAATACACTGACCTGTTGATCTTGAATTTGGAAGAAAGTCTCTGGATCCCAGGAACACCCACTGAATCTCCAAAAAACCAAAATTGTTGAAAATTTCGCAAATTCTTGTCGGAAAACTTGTTACAATTAACTGTAAGTATTTCTAATATTATATTTAACAGTACTTTAGGAGTTTAAATGTCTTATACCGGGAATATCTTTAAATTTTTAGGAACACTATCCCACACACTCCTCGCTTCTTAACACCAGCTACCGTTCTCCTTAAGCGTCCCCTCGATTTTCAACTTTTTTAAACAACACAGTCTTTTGTTCTTTTCCAGATCACTATTCAAAAGTTTATTTATTGATTCAAAATTTGTTATGTCATCTTTTACAACCAATAAGATATTGTCTTTTGTAATCAGATAATTGAAACTTCAATCACTTATCAAAACAATTTCATACATACAAATACATTAAAATTAGTTATACTTAGATACACTTACATAGTACAACATTCAATATTATTATTGATAGTATATTCTTGTTACATTCATATCAATTATAAATATAAATTCTCTTATGTTATTTGTCTATATGTCATTATTTGTTTATCTATGAAATCTATTGGATTATATTCTATTCAATATTTATATTTGTTCTTATTCTTAAATTAATGATTATAATGAATTAACTATAGTAATATTTGTTTTCATTTCAGATGAACAGCTGTTATGATATGGAAATTATTCTTCGTCTTAGGCAACTTTATTTACACCATTACATTGGTTAGGCAATATCTATATTTTATGTTATCATTTAGGTAATTCCTTTTTTATTATATTGTTATTGGCTGTTATTTAATATATCTTTATTTGATATGTTGTTTAAATTAAGAAAAGTGTTTCCTTTTTACTTGTTTTCTTAAATTAAGTTATTTTCATATATATTTCATACTAGCAAACTTAATTTTATAATACTACTTCTCTTATTATCTAAGATATCTGGTTCAATTCCCCTCAAATTTAAATTTAAATGATATCCATACCCTGGATATTTATTTAAATTTCAATTTTCTTATTATAAATGATTGATTTTATTTTATTCAAAAAAATTTAACAATTTTATGGCATAATCTTAGTTTCTTTAACTTTGTTTCTCAAATATTTGTTCACATTTTTCCTACTATAAAATCTATTTCTTTCAATAACTGTCTCCTAATTCTTTCCTTAAAATACACTTGATTAAGATCAATGTCAATGTATATTTTTAATATTACTTCATATAATACTTCTTTATTAACATTTCTTCCTAACATCCACTTATATATCAACTTATTTCTTTGTAATTACATTATACTTCTACATACTCCTCATATCATATTTCTTTTCAATATTCATTATTCAATATAATTAATTATTTCTTAAATTCATATATACATCAATATCAACTTCCTTATTCCTTCCTGTATTTTCAAGTAATCTATAAGATTCTAATTGACATTAAACATTACCTCCTATATTTTTAATCAATATCATTCATTATTATCCTTTTCTATCCTTTATTACTTACATCTTATTTCCCTATTTAAAAATGTGAACTTCTATTTGATACTTGAGTTATTCTTATTTTATCCCCTCTATCCTATATTCTTTAATAGTTTCATTCTATGTAAAACCAGTATCTCTTATAAATTGTTTCCTTTATTTGCTATATATATATATAGATTTGCCATACTCAAATTTTTTTTTAAAATGTTTCAATTATAAGTTTTATCTAATAAATTTTTCTTTATATTATATTATATTTATTTTTTTAGGTTCTGAAGAAACAAACGAGATGATTTTAATTGGATCATCAGCTGCCAAATGGAAAACAAAACTCTGTCTACTATCTACTTTAACTTTGAACACTAATATTAAATTTTAAATCTATCCTGATGACTATCATTTCCTTTTTTCAAATATTATTCGTAACATAACATCATCTATAAATTATTTATATACATGACATATATATAATTGTGTTATTCATTGTTTCTAAATTCTATGTACATTATTTATATCGACTTCCTTTCTGTATCCTTTCCCTTTTTCATTGAATTGCATTTTCGTCTCCATATTTCATTCCTATTCTCTTGTTCTATTATTTAATTTGCTTTTCTTTTTCTAACCTTTTTCTTGCTTTCTTCTCTTGTTGTTTGATGCTCGATAAATTTCTGAAGCGTCTGTATATTCTCTACCATATTCTTTTTAACTCTGTTGTCCCATATCTCATAAATTTCTTCCCATGAATCCATTAAAATTTGCGTTTCCAATTCTTCCATATTATTCATTTCACTTATTATTATTTTAGAGAAAGCTTTTGTATGAATCATAGTCATCATGTTGTCCCATTTTATTCCTGTTACTACATTATTATAAAAATTTCCTGAACATCCTATACCTCCTTTATTTCTTCTTATACTATCTTCTATTTCTTCCACTGTGTCTGTTAATCTTCGATTCATCTCTTGTATTTCCTTGTTAATTTGTCTACCTAAGATTTGACTCCTTTTTTCATATATTCCTGTCGGTTTTGTTACTCTGCCATCTAAATTTATAATTTCTTTATTCACTTTTTCGTAAGAATGTTGATTTACCTGTTTACTTACTTGTCCTTGTAATTTTATGTATCCTACTTCTCCAGTTTCCTTCTTAATTTCTTTAAGTTTGCTTTTAATTATTTTAATAAACACCTTCGGATGAATAGTATTTATATTCCCATCAAACTTTACTCCGATATCCATGTTTCCCGTATAGATTACTCCACCTCCATTTCTCCTAACGTTAAATTCAATTTCTTCCATGCCTTCCTGTAATTTCTGTTCATTTCTTCCAGTTCTTTATGAAATATTTGTCCAATGTGCTCGTTCCTCTCCTCACATGTTCCTGTTTGTTTTTGAAACTTTACATCTAATTCCTTAAATTTATGTTCCGCGTTTTGCTGATAATTTTGCATAATTTCTTCGATTGTTTGTTCCCTGAATTTCATATACTCCATTTCTTTCGTTATATCTTCTGTTTGTTTTATAACTTCCGCTTGGATCGTTCCCGGTAATTTTTCTTCTATACCTTTCTCTATTTCTTGAATTTTTTTTACTACTTGATTTTCTATCTGCTCCCTAAATTTCATACCGTTTTCTTGAATTTCAATCCGTATATGTTTGTTTTGCTCCACCATATCTTCTTTCACCTTATTTATCTGCTGCCTACATTCTTCATTTTCTTCCCTAAGTTTTCTGAATTCTTGGATACTTTCATTTTTCACCTCTTCTATCTTCTTTTCCAATCTATTCATGTTTCCATTCAAATCTTCCCTAATATTCTCCTCCATTTTGTTCATATCTCCCCTCATTGTGTCCATGTTTCCATTCACGTTATCTATTTTTCCATCCATTTTGTTCATATCTCCCCTCATATTTTTCTCCATATTGTCCATTTTTCCATTCATCTTCTTCATATCTTCCTTCATGCTAATCAAAATTTGCATCATTGTATCATTGTTATCATCTCTACTTCTTCTATTTTGCATCACCTGTGTCCTATCTTCTTGTTCTACAGCTTCCCCATCTGCTGTCATACTTTCTTTCTGTACATCTCCTTCTAATTGTTGTCCTTGTTCCAAATATACCGCTTGGTAATCTCCCATACCATGACTTCGTTCTTCCCTTTCCTCTTCTGATCCACTGTCTGCTCCTACCTGCCTTCCATCTCTCAACGTCATTCGTTTTGCCATTTTTAATTGAGTTTAAAATTTACAAATATAACCAAAAATTTTTAACAACGCCCCACGTTTTGGGTGACAATTAAACTAAATATTTTCGATATTATACTTACTTTTATAGTAGATTTAATGTATATGTTTATTTATTTAGAATGTAAGAAGCATCTATATTATACAACACAGTTTGTTGACGATGCAAACAAGTAAATGGCAATTTACAATAAACATAAAAGAATTCATATATATATATCATAGTTATATATGATACAAATAGCTGTGGGAAGAAATGAGTTATATACATGGATAGAAAAATAGAAATTATATACAAATGGACATGGTTACAACATTATAAAATTTCAATCACCAAATTTCTGCGATTACAAGATGGCGTGATTAGCGTAAGTACATATCTTAATTTATATAAAGTTCGGCCTTTTATTAAATTTAACGATTTATGCAATGAATACACTATATAAAGTCTGTTTCTTTCTTTTTTAGATCGATCATATTTTCAAAAGTTTGTCAATTTATAAAATTAAGTATTTAATTGGGATTTTGAGTTTTTACACTATTTATTGGCCAATAAATGATTTAAATACACTGACCTGTTGATCTTGAATTTGGAAGAAAGTCTCTGGATCCCAGGAACACCCACTGAATCTCCAAAAAACCAAAATTGTTGAAAATTTCGCAAATTCTTGTCGGAAAACTTGTTACAATTAACTGTAAGTATTTCTAATATTATATTTAACAGTACTTTAGGAGTTTAAATGTCTTATACCGGGAATATCTTTAAATTTTTAGGAACACTATCCCACACACTCCTCGCTTCTTAACACCAGCTACCGTTCTCCTTAAGCGTCCCCTCGATTTTCAACTTTTTTAAACAACACAGTCTTTTGTTCTTTTCCAGATCACTATTCAAAAGTTTATTTATTGATTCAAAATTTGTTATGTCATCTTTTACAACCAATAAGATATTGTCTTTTGTAATCAGATAATTGAAACTTCAATCACTTATCAAAACAATTTCATACATACAAATACATTAAAATTGGTTATACTTAGATACACTCACATAGTACAACATTCAATATTATTATTGATAGTATATTCTTGTTACATTCATATCAATTATAAATATAAATTCTCTTATGTTATTTGTCTATATGTCATTATGTGTTTATCTATGAAATCTATTGGATTATATTCTATTCAATATTTATATTTGTTCTTATTCTTAAATTAATGATTATAATGAATTAACTATAGTAATATTTGTTTTCATTTCAGATGAACAGCTGTTATGATATGGAAATTATTCTTCGTCTTAGGCAACTTTATTTACACCATTACATTGGTTAGGCAATATCTATATTTTATGTTATCATTTAGGTAATTCCTTTTTTATTATATTGTTATTGGCTGTTATTTAATATATCTTTATTTGATATGTTGTTTAAATTAAGAAAAGTGTTTCCTTTTTACTTGTTTTCTTAAATTAAGTTATTTTCATATATATTTCATACTAGCAAACTTAATTTTATAATACTACTTCTCTTATTATCTAAGATATCTGGTTCAATATATATATATATATATATATATATATATATATATATATATATATATTCTAACGTAGAGATAGAACTAGAAATATCTATCAAGAAGGATTACTAAAAATTGCTTTGATCGAGAGACTTTCAAACCGTACTTTCATGAAATTCATAAGGAAATCAAACACTGTGTTGTTTGTATTCGTTATAATGTTGAGAAAACCTCTAAAATGCTGTGATACTTATGGTGTGGAATTCAATATTTATGTAGTTTCTTTAAAATTGAATATAAAACACTTGAAGAAAACTTACCTTACTGTCCAGTAAATGTAAACGAGCTGTTGCTTGAAGTTTGTAGTGCACATGGGGTTTATGCAGTGTTCCAAACTAAAACTGAGTTCATGTCGTAAATAGTTGAGTAAATCGTATTAACGATTATCAAAGAAATAAACAGACAAATGGTTGAAGTGATAACAATGAATGACTATATAGAATATTGTGGTTAGAGTTTAGAATGACATAAGTGTCAAGTTTGTCCATAGATAAAATAAATTTGTCTATGAATGATTATGGCAGAAGAATATTCAAACAGAAAACAGGGAATATAAATTTATGTATTATTGTGTCAGAAAATGTATGATCTATTTTCGTGGGTAGGAAAAATAATATTGTTATTTAGTAATTAGAAAATTAAAATTAGGAATAGTTTATGTAAAATAGAATGGACATTAGTTAGATGAATTTATTAGGAAGGACTTAAACACATTTGAAGACAATTTCGTGTTAAAGATGTTATGAAATTAGAGATAGTAGTAAAACATACATTGTACAGCATTGTTAAAAGATAGAGACTTTTTGCACAGATAAAATATTTTATATTGTGTATAAACAATTAAATTAGAAACGCAAATTTTATATCATGTCAACAAAATGAAAAGATGCATGACTTTCGTTAGCAACCGGGTGATAATAATTTTGAGTGGACGGAGAGAAAAGTCGCTGGTAAAAAAACATCAACTGGGGAGGACCGTTGGAATTTGCTAATCAGACTATATAAGAGGGTCAGTAAAACTAAGTTAAAAGTCCTGAAACAGTTTAAGAACTGAAAATAAATTTCGATAAATTGGAATAACATATTGATCATATATGTAAGACATTTTACGAAATTACAAAGGAAAAAACTGTAATTCAACCAGACGGCAGGTGAAATCATTTGAGGGAGACTGAATCATCAATAAAATACATACAAAGCCAAGTGGGAGGATTTTGAGTGCAGTAGTCGAGGGTGAATTATCAAGGAAGAATTGTGTAATTTGAAAAAAGGGCGTACATACCTGTATACGACTGTTCTGACCCAACACATGGAGGATAACGGCAATCTTAATACATCAGGTTAGTACGCGTTTATTGCTAGCAATATAATAAGTGATAGATGTACATCTAAAACGAGTGTTTTAGCGACTAAAACAGTCACTTAATTAATAGAATAAAACGTTAAATAGTACAACGATAAAACTATATTTACCTTAACAATTCGTTGAATACTAATAATTTCACCAATTTGTTCACTTTTCTACATATAGTAATCATATATTTTCTGACAAATTCCATCATGATGTTGTATTGTTAAAAGTAACTATAACCTTTCTTTTGATACGTTTGTTTTCAATCGTTCCACGTGCCATCTATACGGATACGACCGAATCTAAATCATTTTTCAACCATATTCATGCGGCAGTTGAATTCGTAACCATGGACATATCATAAATTATTAGAAAAGAAATTAATTAAATATTGTGAAAATTATAAACACAAATAGTGACATATTTAAGGGAGTTAATACCGCCGGGACTCAAAGAGTAGAGAGAATATTCCATGCTCACCGTTTATTCTCAAACATATAAAGCAGTTAGCCGAATTTTAGAGAACTCAAGGTAGGTAAATCAATAAACAAAAATATAAATTTGTATATTCACACAAAATATACTCAATAATATATGTATATATATATATATATATATATATATATATATATATATATATATATATATATATATGTATATATATATATATATATATATATATATATATATATATATAGACGAAAGTAGTTCGTTGCCGAAACTAGTTAGAGTAACTTTTTTATTGGGGAATGCGGCAATGTGATAAAGAAAACTCTGTTTAGTTAATCCTAAGCTTTCGATAATTTATTATTATCATAATCAAAGAATCTACAAAATAAATATTATATAAATTTAAAATATTTTTTAAAGTAAAAATATTTTTTACTTACACTAATTGAGGTTGTTCACAATAATATAATATCTATTTATATGAAGAGACATCATTGTACAATTTAATCGTTAAAATATTTAAATTGGCATGTTATCAAATTGATGACAATTTGTGACAAGTTGATGTTGTCATAGAAAACATTTTTATATATATATATATATATATATATATATTCAGTACATCAGTATAGTATATAATAAAATGTTTACTATACTCTTATTATATTTAAATGAAATATAAGTAAATCAATAAAC
This sequence comes from Galeruca laticollis, assembly GCA_963921935.1. Taxonomy (NCBI): domain Eukaryota; kingdom Metazoa; phylum Arthropoda; class Insecta; order Coleoptera; family Chrysomelidae; genus Galeruca; species Galeruca laticollis. The sequence goes on along the minus strand of OY998180.1, from coordinate 1,783,518 downwards.
AGAATTATCCTCTATAACGCCTTGATCTTCATTATTATCTTTTTTGTCGAATGATAATAAATAACTATAAATTGAATTTAGATTCTGAATATCAGTTCTTTTATTTAAACAATTATTCTCTTGAGCAATGAATGTAATTACCAGGAAAATCCTTTTAGAGTAATTGTCTTCTTTAAACAAAATTTTTAAGTTTTTATAATCAATTATATGTTTTGATGAGAAAACGTGTTCTACTAATGCTGAACGTTCTGGGTATAATCTTGAATCACTCTTATGTAGAGCTAAGCGCTTAGTAATTTTTTGAGAAGTCTGACCCACATATACAGATTCGCATGTAGAGCATGTTAATCTATATACAACATTAGAACGTTCAGTATAAGGATCAATTTCTTTCAATTTACTAAAAACACGATTCATTGTCAGAACATTTTTATTTGCAAGTTTTATGTTAGTTACTTCCTTTAAAATTTTGGAAATTCTAGGTGTAAGATCTCTAAAATATGGTAAAGATGCAAAAAAGGTATTGGTTGAATTTGTATTCGTTATATTTTCTACGTTATCAGTTGATAAATTTGGTTCATTAGATAATTGTATTGGATGAGGATTGTTAAATAGTATTTTTCTTACTAATGTTTTTGGATATCTATTATTTATAAATAGCAAATCTACAAATTGTAGATCGCATTCAATTTAAAGCTCTACGTATATGTATAGGAGCAATGAGATTATCCCCAACTGATGCAATATTAGTTGAATCTCTTGAACCTCCATTAGCAATTAGACGCGAATATCTGGCAATAAATATTTTATCAAAATTAGAGAAAAAGATTGCTGCAATAACCTCAATAATCTTGCTTATCTCACAACACAATGTTTAACAAACAAATATTGGAAGATTAAAAATAATCCACCTTTGGTCGATGCTTTTATTTTTACTAATAAATTTCATGAGTTAATTCATACTATCGACAAATATCCAATGTTTAGATTCAGCTATGACTCATGTATGTTTGAACCTAACATCATATTCCTCTTATATTCACTTTCAGACATAGTTAACAAAAACATTATGATATCCATTCTTTCAAACTATACAAATTATTCAACTATTTACACGGATGGCTCAAAAACCAATAATGGAACTGGATGTGCCTTTTATTATTCGAATAAATGTTTTTCTGTTAAAATGCGTTTACATGATACATGTTCAATTTACACAGCGGAGATGTATGCAATATGGCAATCCCTCACTTATATATTTGAAAACAGAATTGGCAATAGTCTCATAATAACCGATTCAAAAGCAGCATTGGAAACTATAGGAACTAAAAAATTATATAATCAGGTAAAAAATTCCCTTTTATGGAATATTAAAAACTATCTATACCTATTAAGTAATTCTGATACTAAAATAACGTTCATCTGGGTAAAAGGACATGCTGGCATTGAAGGGAATGAAATTGTAGATAGCCTTGCCAAAAAGGCAGTTTTGGAAAACAAGTTTTTTGATTTTTATAACACACTTGACCTATTGCCGTCACTTAAAAGACAAATCACTCACAGTTGGAATACTGTATGGCAGGAATACGTAAAAGAGTCTAAAAACCCATACACACTTATACATCCAGAAATACCCAAAACAATACCACATATTCAAGAATACAATACAAATAAATACTACACTACGATAGTGACTAGAATGAAACTAAATCATGGTATCTTTCCTGCGCACCTTGCTAAAATAGGAATTATAGGCTCTTCTAAATGTTCATGTGACATTAGTTCAATAGCTGATCTTAACCATTTAATTTTTTCCTGTAGAAATCACCAATATCAAATAAATATATTTCTAAATTTTCTCAATAATCACAATATTTCTCTACCGACAAATTTAACTCACCTATTAAGTTTAAACGAAAAACCTATTTTAGACGCCTTAGTTGAGCTATTTAAAAGTGCACAATTTTCAATATAAAGTTGAACATTAAAATTAAATAATTTTTGTGGGTAAGAACTAAGTTTTCTACGGCCAAAATCTCACACACACACATTTATAAATAGATTCGATAATATATTTAAATTTTTATTGTGCATCGTATTATCTGAAATATTGATTACTCTATTTTTCATTTGCTTTATCAAATTAATTTTCGTTGAAAATTTATGATATGAAAAATAGTTTATATATCTTCCTGAGCTACAAGGTTTTCTATACCAGTCTACTGAGATTATATCATTACTTCTTATAAGTCTGGTGTCTAGAAATGGAACAGATTTTTCATTATCTTCTGTTTCAATAGTAAACTGGATGTAGTGATTATAATTATTGAATTTTTCTAATATTTCATTGATGCCTGTACTAGGTAATACCAATATTATATCGTCTACATATTTTTTTATAAAAGAAAGACGAAAAGATAGTAAAGGAATAACACTATCTAACAATTCATCCATAACATATGTAGCTAAAATTGGAGATATATTTGCTCCCATTGTTGTACCAAAAGTTTGTTTATAATACTTATTATCAAAAGTGAAAAAAGTATTATTGAATAAATAAGTAATAATTTCTAAAAAAGTATTTTTGTTTATATCACAATATAAACGAATACGTTCCCAATTTTTTTCAATAGATTTTAAAGTGATTTCTAAGTATACGTTACTAAATAAAGATATTACATCTAGACTTGCCAAAACATAATTTGATGGAAGTTTCATTTTATTAAGTAATTGTGATATCTGGAAAGAATCTTTTACAAAATATTCATTATTGCAATCATATGCATTCGTTAGTATATTTGTTATATATGCTGATAAATGTTCTGTAGGAATTCCCATAGAAGCTACAATAGGTCTCACTGATAAATTAGGTTTATGTATTTTTGGTAAACTATAGTATTTAGCTATAGTACCATTATATGTGGTTAATTGTTTTTTTGTATTTATATCTATTTGATTGGAATCAAATAACTTCTTAACAAGTTTGTTACATGATGTTTGTAATGATAAAGTAGGATTAGAATTTATTCTTTTGTAAGAGTTATTATTTTCAATCAAATCTAATGATAATCTTGTATATTCTTCTCTAAACATAATTACAGTAATATTACCTTTATCAGACCTTGTTACAACTATTTCGGGATGTTCTTTTAAAAATTTTTTTGTTTTAAATAATAAGTAACGAAAGAAAGATGGTTGTGTTTTCTGTAATGTTGAATGAACATAATTTGTAATTACATTAGTTATTCTTGCAGTAGTGATAGAACGAATGTTTGTATCTTTAATAGTATTTAGTGTATTTTCAACATCTGCTAAATATGATTTTACTGGAATATCGAAGCGTAAACGAGGTTCTATTGAAAACTTTGGTCCTAGAGATAGGAATTTATTAATATCATCAGGACTGTCTAAATTTGTGAGATTTTTTATCCAATTAGGTTGTGTTATTAGACATTCTTTGATCATATTATCACTAAGTGCATTTAATTTTTTTAAATTATTATATTTAATTCTATGAAACAATCTATTGTATTTTATATTTTGTGTATGATTAAATTCATCAAAAATTAATTCAGAAGTTGTATTTATAATGGTTGATTTCAATTCAACAATATCATTCTCAAGATTGTGAATAATTGAATAAGAATTATTGATTTCTATATTTAAAAGTTTAAAACCTAACCTGTTATTGTATTGATCGTTTTTGTTGGAATTGATTTCTCGTCTTAAAAGTAATCTATTTATAGGTTTGATGGCGTTATTAATGTGATTAGGTATAATACCAATTTTTCTACACTTCAATAGGAAAATTCTTCTATTGATTGTTTTAGCCAATTTAGTTTTAGTTTTTGTCCAATTCTTGAAGTTCTGTACAGCTATTTCTCCATATCTTTGTTTGATGTTGTAGTAGAACCCCATTTCCGAAACTTTAGACGAAAGTAGTTCGTTGCCGAAACTAGTTTGAGTAACTTTTTTATTGGGGAATGCGGCAATGTGATAAAGAAAACACTGTTTAGCTTTCGATAATTTATTATTATCATTATAAAAGAATCTACAAAATAAATATTATATAAATTTAAAACATTTTTTAAAGTAAAAATATTTTTTACTTACACTAATTGAGGTTGTTCACAATAATATAATATCTATTTATATGAAGAGACATCATTGTACAATTTATAAAAAAATATGTAGACGATATAATATTGGCATTACCTAGTACAGGCGTCAATGAAATATTAGAAAAATTCAATAATTATAATCACTACATCCAGTTTACTATTGAAACAGAAGATAATGAACAATCTGTTCCATTTCTAGACACCAGCCTCATAAGAAGTAATGATATAATTACAGTAGACTGGTATAGAAAACCTTGTAGCTCAGGAAGATATATAAACTATTTTTCATATCATAAATTTTCAACGAAAATTAATTTGATAAAGCAAATGAAAAATAGAATAATCAATATTTCAGATAATACGATGCACAATAAAAATTTAAATATATTATCGAATCTATTTATAAATAATGGATATCCAAAAACATTAGTAAGAAAAATACTATTTAACAATCCTCATCCAATACAACTATCTAATGAACCAAATTTATCAAATGATAACGTAGAAAATATAACGAATACAAATTCAACCAATACCTTCTTTGCATCTTTACCAAATTTTAGAGATCTTACACCTAGAATTTCCAAAATTTTAAAGGAAGTAACTAACATAAAACTTGCAAATAAAAATGTTCTGACAATTAATCGTGTTTTTAGTAAATTGAAAGAAATTGATCCTTATACTGAACGTTCTAATGTTGTATATAGATTAACATGCTCTACATGCGAATCTGTATATGTGGGTCAGACTTCTCAAAAAATTACTAAGCGATATATATAAAAGAAAGTCGTGTTAGTTACTCCACTTATAACTCAAGAGCGGCTGAACCGATTTAGCTGAAAATTGGCAGGGAGGTAGTTTAGAGCCAGGAGAAGGACATAGGATACTTTTTGTCCCGTTCGACAGCATTCCCATAGGATACTTTTTATCCCGTTCGACAGCATTCCCGTGTGACTTGACATGAAACGTCAGTCACTATAAAACGTGGTATAACAAAAAAGAATCAGACTTGGAATAACAAAACGCAAATGACAGCTATGTAATTGACGTATAATGACAGCTATGTAATGACGTATGGATGACAATTTGATATTTGTAAGAAATCAATAATAAAACTATTTCTATTAAATAAATAATTAACAATTATAATGTAATGATAGTGCCATTGCCCATTCGTATAAACAGTTAAGTGAACTATAAAACTCGGTATGGTTGAAAATTTGAGTTTTTAGGTGAAGTGAAGTTTAATTAATAATGCCGCGACCAAGACGATTGAAGCTTTCCCGACAAAGCCGTGATGCAAGAAGAATACGAAATACTGCAAATGAAAGGAGTGAAGAAGAACAAGAAATTGCACGTGAACAGCGCCGCGATAGTATGGCTCGACTTCGTGCTTCTCAATCACGAGAGCAAATTGAAGCAGCCCGTGAAACAGCTCGGTTGGCAATGCAGAATCGTCGAGCGAACAACAGAGGTCAACAAATAGATAATTTGCGACGCAGAACAAGACATTTATAAAGTGCTGATTTGAATCGAGCAGCGTTTCAATACGATTGCAGCAATGATTACAGCTTGCATCCTTGCGTTTGCATTGGGCAAATGGACGTAGTTTGCGAGTATTGTGGTGCATTAAAGTTTTCCGCAGAAACGCCTGGATTATGCTGCCTTAATGGTAAAGTGAAATTGCCATTGTTGACTCCGCCACCTGGCCATTGTATTCATTGCTTTGTGGCGAAACACAATAATCACGCCACTTTCTTGCAAATACTCAAAAATACAATGGTTGTTTCCAGATGACGTCATTTGGGGCAGATATTATCGAAGAACAAGGATTTAATCCGACATTTAAGGTATTTATTTTTGTACTTATATAGAATGTAGTTAAAGAGTAACTTTCTTTATCTATTGGTACCTTTGTAGTATATTTGCTAATTCTGAACTCTACTCTCCCACCAAAAAAAGTGTTTATAACCCAGTTAATACTGTCTGGTTTTTATTTTGTAGATACAAGGACAGATTCATCATCGAATTGGATCATTACTACCTTTCGAAGATACAGAGAATAAATTTTCACAAATATATTTCATGGGCAACATGGAAGAACAACTTGATCGACGCCTAGAGATCAATGCAGGAATGAAGCGAGCAATTCTTCAAGACTTGCAGTGTCTGCTTCATGAACATCATGCGTTGGTCAGGTTATTTAAGAGTGCTTTAGAGCGCATTCCAAGTATAATGACTATAAAGTTGTCATCAAAGCAGATAAACGACCATCTGGAACACACGAAAGGACAATTCAAATCTATTGACTGCGTCACAAATGAAGATGAAGCAACCAACTATCCAATTGAATTTTTAAACTCTTTGGACGTGCCTGGCTTACTACCGCACAATTGACGCCTAAAGGTTGGCTCCGTAGTAATCATGCTTCGAAACATAAACCAACCAAAACTGTGCAACGGTACGCGTTTGGTGGTTAGAAAATTGATGAACAATGTAATTTACGCTACGATAATGATAGGAAAATTCAAAGGTGAGGAAGTTCTCATTCCGAGGATACCGATGATCCCAACCGATATGCCGTTTGAATTTAAAAGACTTCAATTTCCGATACGTCTTGCATTTGCCATGACCATCAACAAATCACAAGGCCAATCCTTAAAAGTTTGTGGTTTAAATCTAGAACATTCATGTTTTTCCCATGGTCAATTATACGTGGCATGTTCACGGGTCGGAAGACCATATGCGTTGTTTGTTTTTGCGCCTGATAATAAAACAAAAAATGTCGTGTATCACAAGGTACTTAAATGAAGAGCAACCTATGTACTAAAATACAGAAATAATTATGAATGATTAATGTAGGTATTTAATTTTTTTTGTATTTTTTCCAATTAAAAAAAAAAGTCTGCTTATTTGTTGCCATTAAGGCGGAACAAAGTTCGCCGGGTCAGCTAGTATATATATATATATATATATATATAACATATATATATATATATATATATATATATATATATATAATATATATATATATATATATATATATATATATATATATATATATAGATATATATATATATATATATATATATATATATATATATATATATATATATATATATATATTTTTAGCGAAGCACTATAGTAGTGGTATTACACCACTGTTTAAAACTAATATTCCTAATTTGAAAATTACCCCTAACAATCCGATAACAATTTGAAACATTTTCTCGAAAGTAAAAGATAAAACACCCACGTTATTTAATAGCAATGTTGTTTACAGCTTGCCCTGTTCTGGGTGCAATGTATGTTACATAGGACAGACGGGCCAATGGTTGAGACATAGAGTCACTCAACACAAAAGCGATTGTCGCAACAAACAAAACACCTGTGCTGCAGTGGAACACCATATAAATACGGGACATGAGTTTGAATATATGAATATAAAAATTTTAGAAAGAGAGAACAGGTTATTTCTGGAAATGTGCTACATTAATAAAACAAAAAACACCATAAATTATAAATCTGACGTCAACCAATTAAGTAATATCTATTGTAACATTCTAAATAACATTTAAGTATCACCCTGTACAATTAAAAAGTACGTCAGTTGTATCTCCCTGTAATTAGTTTTGGTTCTACACTTTCTATAACAAAAAAACTGGTTGTTAATTTCATCAGCATGTTTAATTGTAAAATGTACCTACTGTCTAAAAATGTGTTGAACGTGTTGTGCTGTTTTATATTTTAATTAACTGACACCAATTGTCTGTAAGTAGTAATTTTAAAATGTTTTATCATTGTATTGTTTTCATTCCTGATGAAGCCATTAAATAATGGCGAAATATTGAGCAGATGAGAAAAACAGATTTTATTTCTTATGCCCGCAAACCTGAAATCTTCGCTAAAAAAATAAATATTTCTCGGTCGAAAAAAGAAAAACTACTTCCTTTTTATTCTATATATATATATATATATATATATATATATATATATATATATATAACAAAGAAGATGTAGGAATATCGCGTGATATGTTAACAATAACAACAAAGAGATTCATGGGTAATTCACGCAAAATAAGGGGTACTGAAATAGAGTGGTAACCGTGGACATGCATGTTTCTGGCTCATTTTGCCTCTTCAGCACGGCATAACCAAATAAGGATGTGAAATTTGGGAGCAAAGATGTTAATCGTAATTAATATTTTCAACAAATAATATTATAAATAATAATGAAAACTCTCAAGAAAATATTATTAAAAAATTTCGATCATTCCCATACATAAAAGAACTCACTCTTAAAATTAGTAATGTACTGAAAGAAGTAAAAAACATAGTTCTGGCTAATAAACCTATTAAAACTGTTAACTCATTATTCACAAAATAAAAGATAGAACACCTATACTTGATCAGACTGGAGTTGTTTATAAAATCAGTTGTCAAGAATGTGATAAAAAATATGTTGGTGAGACCTCAAGAAATTTAAAATCACGAATTACTTCACATAAGAGCGATATTCTTTTAAGACCGAATGCTTGTGCTTTGTCACAGCACGTTAATGTAACAGGACATTCCATAGATTTCAATAACGTTTCTATTTTAACCAAAGAAAATAATTTGTTCAAAAGATGTTTTTTAGAAATGGTTTATATAAAAAATGGACCAAATAGATTGAACAAGAAAAGTGATTTCCAAAATTTAAACATTATTTACTCTCATATTCTGGACATTGAGACAAAATTAAATAAAAAGAATCACAGATCTAATAATACTTTTTCATCAATATCTTAGTTCAACCTTTTACAATAATTTTTACGAACATTCCTGTTATATCATCCATTTGTCAACTTCATATTGACAATAATTTTTGAAAAGTCTCAAGCATATATCAATATTTTTACACCGTTTTTTCTGAATTTTAATTTATATTTTTTACTCGTTTAATGTAAGTACCCATTTTTTGATTTTTCATTTTTAGTTATACATTGTATTTTAGCGTGACTGACGAAGTAATAAAACTATTACGAAAGCTTTCACTAAATTAAAATAGGAGTTTAATTTCCAAGCCAATTGCTGCAATTATTATATATATATATATATATATATATATATATATATATATATATATATACAAAAGGACAAATACTATTGAGGTTAGCAGCAAAAGGAAAAGTGTACTATTCTTAGATTTCCAAGCTTTCGCAAATATTTATTTGCATCTTCAGGGAACTACAAAGACAGAGAAAAAACATAAATTACAAAAACAGTCCGCTACAACAGTTTCATAACTTACGCTAATTGAGAATGTATCCTTGATCTTAACATAAGGACAATCGTTAAACAGTTAAAATTAAAGAAAGAAACAAGTACAGATTGCATTACAAACACTAACAGTCACATATTAAAATATTTTAAAATCATTAAAAGGTTGAAACATTAAAACAGCGAGAATTCACACAAGCACATGGATATATTTTAAATTGTATCCAAATTTGAAAACAGAATAAGGACAGGTTCTTCTTTCCTATGAAATAGAAAAGAAAAATTATTAAAAAATTATTAAATACCACGACCATAATAACCTAAACTAAAAAGGATCGAAATATATACATTTGAATAGAATACGAATGAGGTACAATAATTCGGTCGATGTTATGTAGAAATATTGTTAGAATTATTACCAATCTACTTACAGGAATTTTGCTTGTCTAGAGTCAAGAGGAGAGAGTACAAACTGCTTAAATTTTGAATGTCTGTTTTCTTATTAATACGGAAATCCTCCTGAAAAATGAAGGCCATTTCCAAAAATAATCTTTCACTGTAGTTCCTTTCACATGGTAGAATCTTAATCCCTTCAAAATCTATTTCATGATCTAAGGAGGAAACATGATTGGCAAGAGAACATCTCTCTGGATGCAGTCTTATATCGCTTCTATGGAGAGATACACGACTAGACAGCTTTTGAGAGGTCTGGCCAATATATGTATGATCACAGCTATTGCAAACAAGTTTATAGACCACATTACTACTATCTAAGGTAGGTATTTTGTCTTTTAAGGTACTATTAATCGATTTTCCCAATACGGCACTCCTTTTCCTTTTGCTGCTAACCTCAATAGTATTCGTCCTTTTGTGTCTTAATTGATCAGCAACGATCATAGGCGTTTATCGCTTTTTTGCTTAATTATATATATATATATATATATATATATATATATATATATATATATATATATATATATATACATATGTGTTATAACGGAATTTATAAGCACGATAGAGGGCGTATTTTTTGACGGATCGAAACCAAACTCGCTACAAAAATCGGTTAGGCCAACATCTTGGACGAGTTCGTTAATGAGCCAAATGGGCCCAATAAAAACAAAAAAGTTGAAAAAAAATCGTATTTCCTGTGTTTTTCATTTGACGCAAAAAGTCACTGAGCTTTTTCATATAACTTAATATGTTCTACAACTTTCGTATTTAACATTTTTCTCTAAATCGTACATTAAAACATTTATTTCAGAAAATTTACAAATTTACCAGAAATTTTTTTTTATTTTTGATTTGATGTCAAAATGTTACTTTGATTTTTTGTACATCTTAAAACATTCTATTACTTTTGTATCTAATTTTTTATTTTGGGTTATATGCAAAAATGGTTCTGAATTAAGCCTGTCCAATTGGTGCTGTCCCATTAGGATTTTTTGAATATATAACAAAAATAAAAATGTTTTGTACGAATTATTAAAAATGTTTAATGCTTCTTCGATTTCACAGCTTGTTATTAGTAATTCCTCTCTCGTTTTTTATGAAAATTTCAAACTAAGTATAAGTATTTCAATTTATAGAAGAGAAATTGTAAATGGAAATGGAGATGTTTAAATTTGGATTGATGCGTTTTTATTTTTGTTATTTCTTGTGTATGCTCTGATTTTTCATGAAAAAAATTTTGATGGTTTCCAGGTAATTCAGGAATTTGTTACAACGATATGAATTTTTTTTCAGGAATGACGGCAATAACAGTAACATTAATTATCGGAAATTACAATAGATAATAGGTTATTATTCATAACAAATTAGGATTTCAGCACAATTGACAAAGAATTGAATCAAAGAAAAAACATTTTTTACAGTCAAGTTACTTTTTTCAAAATTATTATTGTATAAATATTCACTTGTGGTTACAAAATATTTTCAACGGAAGGTACAATTTAAGTTACTCGTTGAACAGATAATAATTTTATTCCGGATTTTCGGGCAACATTGTATAACCAAAACGCACAGGGGACTAGTTAGAGAAGGTATATTTTTAAGGCCGTTTATAAATCAATTCTTTGCTTAAATTATTTAAAAATGTCCAGAAATATTGCGGAGAAGGCATTCACACTTTTTTTGATATAATTCAAGTTATCTATTAATTTTCATTCCAAAAATGAAGAATTCGAATAACCCTAATCAGATTTCAATTGAATATTGCTCACAGTAACTGTTTCTCTAGATACAAAAAAGACTTGCAAATTTGGAAAAAGTCAGTGAAATACAAAAATTGTGGAAATTATTGATTTCAATACATTTCTTGTGGTCACACCAGATTTCAAACGAAAATATCTAAATATGAAATGATAGGACGGATTGTGTATTTTTCCTAGGTACAATGGAGATGTGGCAGTTAATGCGAGCTTCATCACTTTGTGGATGATATTTATATATTTTATTTTTATATTTACTATTTTCTTGTGATTTCTCAACTTTTTAATATATGTTTGTTTGATACGATAAAATGAGATAACATAATTACCCCTAAGTACAATAAAGTATTAAAAATTACATGCGTATATACTTAAGGAAATAATCAAATAATATCTTGAAAGTTTTGCTTTTTGAATTATTTTCTAGAATATCGATATCTGATACAAATTTATCAATTTTCACAAAATCTCCTTCCCCATTAGTTCGCTAAAAATGCTTCATTTCAGTTGCTCTCTCTTTCAAAAAAAATTGTTGAGGTAGAGTAGAAGGCACTCTAATATCTCGTCAACCCGTCTTTCCATGACACCATTTTTTGAGATCAGGGAGTAAGCAGATTGAGACCCTGACAACTCAAATTGACTTTGACTTGGAGAATTGGCGCATGGGGCATTTTAATTAATAAAAAATATTGTTAATTGATCCAATAAATTATCAAGATTTATATCAAGTGGTTATATATCTAATTTTGTTGAAACTTTTGATTATCACTCAAATGACTTTATGAACAATATGTTGTAATTTTCTTGAATTACAAGGACAATATTCTTGGGTTAAGCTAATTTTCTCTTATAATAAACGATTATCGTTACACAACATAACCCAACTTTAATCCAAGGAAAGCTTTAATCGTAACATCATTCAACAATAAAAGAGAGTTGAAATTATTGTAGAACGTCGACGTTAACGCAAGAATTTTACGTTTACGTTCTATTGTATAAATTCACAGTTGAAGTCACATAACAATCCCAGTGGAAGTCATATACCGTTAACGTGAAGTTTCGTTTACATACATTAACTAAAGCAACTTTTTGTTTTCTGATTGTCTACGAAAATTTTTGGTTGGCATTTAATAATTCGTGTAATTATCCATTCAATCCTCAAATTTATGTAAATAGCAATACATAAGCTAATTGGCAATATCTGAGTAAATGTTAATAAATAAATATCACTGAACAATCCCTTTACATTGTATACAAATATGTATTCCAATTTCTAAATAGCAGATTCGGAGAATAGGAAATTTCCGGCAGAACTTCGGAGAGCATTGATTAACGTTAGACGTTTAAATGGGAGCACGTTAGTTAACGGAGGTCCGTAAACTTTAACGTGAATATTTATTTACTGCGCATGAGCAACTGTCAACTTACACGTTTACGTTCATGACATCACGTCAACAAACGTTTCAGGTGGGGTACACCTTTAATAATTTTCCATTATTTTTCACGCAGGTAGACGATTAAACTAAGTAGAAAGCACAAACTTATTGTAAATGGACACAGTTATTCGATATTTCAAGTCGACACTAATGTCAGCATTACCAACCGCTACGTCATGAATACACAATTCCCTAAATCGATTTAACTATCCTATTTTTTAAGCTTTATTACTTCTTGGACCCAAACAACGCAAAGTAGAGAAAATAATATAAAAAACTTGTTTCATAAGGCCTTCCATCGTACTTATTGTCCTTTAGAAAGCTCGCCTTTGTCTCGTTTTCTAAACTTGGACGCGTGAGATAAAATGATGCCTCATGAAACTTATTCTATAATATACTATTATATCATTGAGAGGCACTATATAAGTATTACTAAAATTAATAGAAGCAGTAAAAAGTATTAACAAGACCATAACCCATGTGAAATTTTGATTAAGAAATCTTACACATTAGCTGATGGACCCTAAATTTTTTACGCACAATAAATTGCGCGACCTGGTTCTCATAAACTAAAGCACAGAATATAGCCAACTCTTTAGATTCTACATCTTATTTAGGAACTTACTGCAAATTTTTTATTTTTGCCGATTGAACTACATACATTTGAAAAATAGGATTTTTTGAATTCTACATTTGCAACTTTGTGGAAAATGTATAACACGTAGTGACTCAACTTGATATGCGACTAAATTTGAATGATACAATTATTGTTGCGCCTATGTCGGAAGGCAACGAAGTGGCCAAGAGCTAAATCGAATCCTCTGTATGCAATACAACCAAAATGTATTGAACGTCATCAACGTAAATCTTTTTTAGTATTTCCTCCAATTTGCACTTGACCTCAGACATTTTAGTGCTTGTTCATATCGGTTCCACAAAAAAGAAAAGTGGATTTAAATAGAGACTTCTTCGTAAGTACCCTCCGCACCCCTCATTATTGCGATATTGGAAAAAGTGGTCGGGCTTAAAATGTTCTTAGATCTGATCCCCTAAATTATAATTGTTCCACATTCACAAATGGAGCATATTCAATCTTTTCGTATACACATTCGTAAACAGTAGCTGCGTTTAAGTCCTGGATAAAAGATTTGACATACGAATTTGCATAAAACTGAGATATCTTTTCGGTTTTTATGATATGCAAAAACTTTATGACATAACCCATAACACAATAGTTCACAATTGCTGCCACTTCGCTTTGATTTATGGCAAATAAAGTTAACAAACCTTTAAAATATTGACTATCGCAGAAACTGCTGGCGAGTATTTGAACTACCGAATCAAATCCACAAGTGTTGGATAGTCTAACATAGCCTTTATTGGTTTTTATAGGTTTGAGACTTTCTGGGTTGCTATTTCGCATTAGCCCAACCCGCTAGCACTTTTTTTTCGAATATTCCGTCAAATAAAAACTCTACTGGTTCCAAGTAGCTTGTCCTGTTCTCTTCTTAGTTGCCATATTTTTCAAATTTTCAACCTGATTTTGCTCCATACATTTTTATTTCTGAAATTGTCATTCGGGCTGCCAACTTTACTTTACATACTATGCTATAACTAACTATGGGAAGGAGCTTTTATGCACCAAGAATATTTTGTTTTTGTTGGTGGTGCATGAAAATGTATTAGGAGTGGACTGCAGCCTATAGTTTTTTCGGAAATTTTGACTAAGGGGCCAAGGTGCATATTAGTGCATAAGACGTGAATGCCACTGCCATATATTTTTTTCGGAAATTGTCATTGGGAGGCAAACTTTACACTAAGTAATGAGGTTTAACTAATTAAGGGATGGTGGGATTTTGTTTTTGTTGGTGGTGCATATGAGTGCATAAGGAGTTGTCACAACCTAAGTACCCGGCCTTGGGACTCTGCTCAGGTAGTGAATTCGGCCTTAGTTACACTATTTTGCATTACCTCAACTGGGATAAGGTGAATCAACAAACAAAATTTCGGTACAAATGGATTTATTTGACACACAATAATAAATTTACATAAACCGTATATTCTCAATACAAATACGAATAAATATCAGTTATATAATAAAAATGTCCAACTCAATGTTTTATATATACCAAAAATAAGTTAAGGACTTATCTTGGGAAAACTCGGGACATACAGCTCGCAGCAGTATTCGAGGGTCTTCAACCGTGGTTGTCTGCACTGCAGAACGAGGTGGTCCGTTGAGTGGATCTTGTCCGTAAATGTCTGTAGAAGTATATAACGGTCCGTAGAGGTCGGTACAGTAAGGTCTGAAGCGGTCCTTAAAGTACAGTCTGTGGAGGTAAAGCGGTCCTTAAAGGCTGCAGAGCTGTAGGGAAAGAAATAAAAAAATCAGGAGAAACGGTAGAAAATTGAAATTGGAAAGGATATATAAAATGAACAGATAGGAGCATATACTCCAATACATACAAAAATTTGAATTTAACTTTCAAAATAAAACCACAGAAAACTGTTCATTCTTATCCGTCCTGTTCCCAAAATAATCAGAAAAATCAAATTTAAATCGGTGGAAAATAACCATATAAAGAATCTGTTATAAATTCGCTTCATAAAATAACTTAGGGCGCCACCAGATTTTTTTAAAAGAAAGATAATACCAGCGAAGAAAAAAAGGAAAACGCCATACCAAAAACAATGTTTTTTTTATAAAAACGAAATATTTTAACTACTTAGAAAAATCGATATAGAATTATTTGTAAGCACACAGAAACAATTTGAAAATATATAGATAACTTACCAGCGAAAAAAATTGAAAATCACACACAGTAATATTTAAAAGAGAATGCTGAGTAACTTTTCAGCGAAGAAATGAACAAGCCAGGATTCCTTGAATAGTAGTTTTAAATAGCCATATAATGATGGTAAAACCTATCACCGATACGTTCCTAATATTCGAAATAAAAGGATTTGGAATTAGAGGTGAGAGTAGCCGACGAATAAGTAACGCTCCAAAATAATTGATGAAAATAGTAACATGTCTCAACGACATGTTACACACCCTCTCCTCGGAGAAAAAAAGGAATTCGAAGAATTACTTTTTTGTGAACCTGAACAGCCTACAAAGAAAAGTAGCCAAAACAACAGGAATGTGGTGACCAGATAAAAGAAGTGCTTACAAATTCAAGAAAACAAACAAGAAATGAAAAGAAGATAAGAAGAAGAAAAGAATATATTCAATGAAAGTCCAAGAATGGTTGCTTTCTAATTCAAGACTACAATTCATTTTGAAAACTAACAAAAGTAAAAATATAATAGGTACTTATGTCTATTATCAATAACAATAATTACAAGTTAAACGCAATTATGCTAAAAAAATGTAATCAAAATGCAGTAAGTAATTATAATAGGAGCTCACTCCTATTAACACAAATTAATCAAAAATTAAACGATATCAGTTATTGGTACCGTACTGAGATTAAAGAATAAGCAAAAGATTAAATTAGAGGGGTAGCCTCGACCAAAATATGAGACGCTAAACGCCCAAAAAATTATAGGAGTGTCCTCCACTTAGAATATGAAATGCTAAACGCTTTAGCAAAATATTCAAGAACAAATTAGAGAGGTAGCCTCTAATAAAATATGAATTGCTAACATCTCAACGATATGACAAGAGAATAACTATATTCTTCGTCTAGAAAAAATAATCACTAAATGTGATATAGGGTGGTTAAGATCTCAGGTACACTAACATCAAAAGAAAAAACTGAAATAACCAAAAATATATAAGAAAGAAGTATTAGGTGAGCAAGACCAACTCAGAGTCATAGATGGATGAGATCATCAATCATGCAGTAAAAATCTCGCGAGAGATGTTAATAGCGTCGTGGTTATTTATTTTCCACAAACAACTTCGCATCTCTACAACTACCGAAGTGTAGACATGATCGTCCAACAACTACATTCCCTGCAACAGGAAACAAAATCAAAAGAGAAAGAAAAAAGAAAAAAATAAAGAACGAAGAAATTTTTGAGCAAGCTCGGGTAATTAACAAACCCAGCGTTATGTAGAAACGCCACAACTAAAATGAAAATATCCAAAGAAAATTCCTAAGAGAAAAAATGACTGGATCTCTAAATTTATAAGACCGTGATGCAATGCCCATGTGACACATCCTTCCAGTGCGATAACATGACAGGTCATCAAACCACCCTTTCGAAAAAACGGCGTCCTGTAGGTACGATACGTTATGGAATGATGGCACACCATGACACACCTCTGAAATTCAGTTTTCCACTTAAAGATGTCACAAGACTAGCATCACGCCTGTCACAGAGCTAGTCCTTAACAAAAAAACAAAATCACGAAAATCTTTTTAATAGGAAAGCGAAAACCTCCAAAATTCCGTCATGGGAATGCTATTGCGAGATATTGTTTAAAAAAATACACGGTAAGGGACAGAAATCTACTAAGAAAAAATTTTTTTAACGTGACCAAAAATGTGTATGTGTGTGTATTTAAAATACATTACGTAACTATACGGAAAAATAAAAAGAAAGAAACAACAAGGCGTGGCCTTTCCCCCCCTTTCCTACTGTTGGGAAGTTTAGAGAGAAGAAACCCACCTAGACAGAACCAAGTGCTAAAAATTTAGTGATAACACAAAGACTACTCAAAAACCAAAATAGAAAGTTATATAGAACTTAAATCGGAAACACTTTCGCCATGAAACTACGAAATTATAAACTATGGTATTGCAAACCACATAAAAAGTTGTCCAAAAAAATAGTTTTGTCAACAACTGAAAGAGAAAACAAAAGTATGCCGCATCAGTATGGATCAGTACACCAAAATAATCCATGAATCGCCATGTAACAAAAAGAACGTGTATCAACATACAGGGACGATAAAAACCAAGCGTATAGTGAGAACGAAAACGCTACCAAGCTAAAATATAATTTCTCAGAACACACAACAAAAGAGATAGGGGACTGCTCAAAATTAACTGAATTGAAAATTTGCCTAAAGCAAGAAATTTCAGAAAATATTTTAGTATAATGGTTGTTCCAAACTTAACTGATTTCTAAAGGTGCATAACGATAGAAAATTTGAAACATTCGCGGGTAAAAATTTTTGGCGTTTTTTCAAAAACCCAAAAACAAAAAAGAGATACGATAAAAAACACAAACATAATACATCAAATGTATTATACACAACATAATAGCAAGGATCCAAAATAATGTACTCAAGATACAACATCAAGAGAGAACATACGGCATGCGAAAAATAAAGATATCAGTGCTTTTTGCGCAACGGTAAAGATAAATACAAAAGATAGTGTATAGAGGTACTATGATATACAGGGTGACCCGGAACTAATGGGAAAAAAGTCAGGAGCGTATAATTTGAGCAAAAATAATGTTAGTACTTCATATAAACTTTTTCTATGTAGGCCCTCGTTTTCGAGTTATAGGCCTCCAAAGTTTTAATTTTGAATTTGGTTTTTATTTTTATTTTTTTTACTAGTTATTTGATCTTTGTAAAATTTACGGCAAAGCTATAATGTACGTGTTTGTTTATTTTGGAAAGGTAAACAGATTTACAGTAGTGCCTTGAAGCCAGGGACGGACTACTCGCAATGGTTAGTGATCCAAAAAATTTGCAGGGATTGCACACCCTGTATGAAATTATCGAAATTGACTTCCCCACACATTAAGCTAACGAAAAGGTACTTTTGCTGGAATTCGATTAAATGAGCCGTTTGGCTAATATTTACAGTTTTATTAATGCACTACGTACAAATTTACCTAACTAACTTATTAATACGATGTACTACAAAAAAATAATTTGATGATAGCAGATGATAAAAACATTGAGTACTTATTTAATGGGAATTAAAAAGGTACGCAGACAACGTAATTAGTTGCTTTTAATCAAAATTACGAACACAACATTATTAAACCATTAAGAAAACCTCATAAAACACAAGTTATAGAACAATCGACTGAAACTAATTCCTAAACAACAAAAACTAACGTTCTTCTAATAAATGTTCAATATGAGCTCCTCCCACTTCCACGCACATTCTAAGTCTACGACGGTTGTTTCTTTGCACTTCTAATAACATTGCAGTGTAACAGATTTCTGTCTATTAAATCTTGCCTTGTTTGCACAGGTGTTGCATATACCTTACTTTTGAGATAACCCTAGAGGAAGAAATCCATAGGATTAACATCTCCTGATCGCTGTGGTCATTGAAAAGGGCCTCCACGACCAATCCATCTATTAGGAAACCTTGTGTGTAAATGCTATCGTACATCTAAACTGAAATGAGGAGGGGCCCCATCATGCATGAACCATAAATTCCTACGAGTTTGTAGTAGCACATCATCAAACAGGTTCCATAACTCATTTTGCAAAAACTCCAAATATCTCTAACCGGTCAAAGTATCGTCAATAAAGTATGGCCCTATCAAATGATTTCCAACTATTCCTGCCCAAACATTAACCATGAATCTATGCTGGCTCCTAGTTTGACTAATGCCATGTGGATTCGCATCATCCCATAAATGCATATTATGAGAATTTATGACTACATCTCTGGTGAAACCGGATTCGTTCGTAAAGAGAACGTTACTAATAAATGTATTGTCTGCTTGTTGTTGTCGCAGAAACCACTGGCTATACTCAAGTCGTGAAGGATAATCAGCCACTGTCATACTGTGTACTTTTTTCATGTGAAAAGGATATAACAGCTGTTCTTTTAGAACGCGATGCACAACTGATTTCGAGACGTTATGTTCTCTTGATAATTTTCGTAAACTCGTTGATGGTTCATTATCAACTGCATTTAACAAGTCTTGTTCAACTGCCACAGTACGTACGCTTCGTACTGGACCTTCTCCACCTTTTTTTTAACAAAAAACGTCCTAAAATTTATAACTTTGTTTTGTATACATGGAAAATTACATTTACTTATTCATACCTGTTTCTCGTAACCTGAGATCAATACGCTCAAACATTCGTCTGTCTGGAAATGCTCTGTTTGCAAAATGTTCTGCATAAAGCCTTCTGGCCTTTAAACAGTTTTTCGAGAAACCAGTCCATACATTAAATTCATATCTGCGTACTCAATAAAAGTGAATTCTGCCATTGTTACTGTTAAATTAAGCACTTATGAGTTATTGACAAGTACTGACTACGAACTATTCTACACAATGTTTGACAACTAATCCTATGGTTACTTGATAAACGGTAAAAACACTTTTAAAAAGTTTTTACCAACTTTCCAATTGATAAGTCGTCAATGTTTTTTATCTTCTGCTATCGTTAAATTATTTTTTTGTAGTACTGAAGGTAAATCTTGGACATCGTAATAATAAGTTAGTTTTACCTCGTTGTGTACTTATAAAAATGGTTAATGTACGTAGTGCAATAAAACTGTCAATATTAGCCGAACGGCTTATTTTATCGAATTCTAGCAGGAGTACCTTTTCGTTAGCTTAATGTGTGGGGAAGTGAATTTCGATAATTTCATACAGGGTGTGCCATCCCTGCAAATTTTTTGGATCACTAACTATTGCGAGTAGTCCGTCCCTGGCTTCAAGACACTACTGTGAATCTGTTTACCTTACCAAAATAAACATACACGTACATTATAGCTTTGCCGTGAATTTTATAAAGATCAAATAACTAGTACAAAAAATAAAAATAAAAACCAAATTCAATGAAACCCTGTTTTTCAGCTGCTTTTCAGGGATAAAACAGTCGAAATAGCTAGTGGAGTCATACCTATCAATACGGGACAAAGTAATTTTCTAAACAAAAACTAATGGATTATGCTATGCAAGGAGCCATAAACCCATCGAGACATGATCAATACAGTTCAGGACGGCCAAAACACCGGCAGTATATATATGTATGTTGTAATCATATTTATATATAGTTTTGTAATTGTATTGTAAATTTTAATCCAGAAATTATTGTGAATAAAGACTTAAACCAAATTCAAAATTAAAACTTTGGAGGCCTATAACTCGAAAACGAGGACCTGAATAGAAAAAGTTTATATGAAGTACTAACATTATTTTGACTCAGATTATACGCTCCTGACTTTTTTCCCATTAGTCCCGGGACACCCTGTATACGATAGTAGTTAAGCAAATTCTACTAAATACAGACACAAAATGCCTTTGTGACCCAACACAATTGTTGACAACAACAAGTACAAAATACTTAAGAAATATTTTGATATTTAATCAAAATTGAGATAAAAAAGAATAGTCGCGTCAAGAAATTTTAATCCGAAAAAACCTAATATAGAAATACGGGATAAATCACCAAACTAATCAGAATCACTTTCTGATCTGAATCACAAATTATAACCATGGCCAGATAAATTCGGATCAACATAACGTTGATTAGAAAACTCACCATCAGGAAGATTTTCATATACGTCAATAAACTGATTTCATGAATCTGTAACATGCCAATTACCTAAATCATTACCGGAAAGGTCTTGGATGAACACGACAGAATTTTGTAAACCAATCGGTAATTACTAAAACAAATCTGTTACCAGATTTTGAATTTGGATATAGACCTATAAGATCAGCAGAAATCCATTGCCAAGGAAAATTAATATCTTTGTATTGACTCAAACACCAGCTTTAGGTAGATTCAGGGTTTTACAAGAACTACAAACAGAACATTTATTAACGTAGCGAGATACAGAACTTCTGAGTTTTGGCCAATATTAAATGTCTAAATGAGCACTTAATTCATTGTCATGAAATAACCTTAATATATCAATTCGGTTGGCGGTAGGATCAACAATTCTCCATTTAGATAAATTACTAGATATTGGATTAAACGAAAACATATGTTTATACAAAACATTATTGTCAACCTTAAATGTGGGATATAAATCGGGATTATTCGAAACTTTCTCAATCATAGAAGTATACAAAGCATCTGGTTTAAAGGTACTTACGTCAATAACAGAAATTTCAGATAAAGAACGAGATAAAGCATCACTGACCACCATAGTGGTTCCTTTTCTGTGTTTGATTTCAAAATCAAACTGGGAGAGCCTAAGAGAAAGACGTGCTAAGCGACCTGATGGATTCGAAAGTTTAGAAAGATACTGCAAAGAAGAATGCTCTGTCTCAACAGTAAAATGAGTGCCTTCAACATAGCCTCGGAATTTTTCAACACCAAAAATAACTCCTTAAAGTTCGTTTTCTGTTGTACTGTACTTTCTCTCAGTTTCTTCAATCGTAGTTTTTAATAGCCATTTAATGACGGTAAAAACTATCACCGATACGTTCCTAATATTCGAAATAAAAGGATTTGGAATTAGAGATGGGAGTAGCCGACGAATAAGTAACGCTCCAAAATAATTGATGAAAATAGTAACATGTATCAGCGACATGTTACAGAGTGTACTTCACTGCCCTATAATTTTTTCAGAAATTTTCGTTGGGGGGGGGGTCAACTTTACTATGTTTAATGAGTTTTTTTAACCAATTAGGGGAAGAACGGATTTTGTCTGGTGCATAGGAGTGGATTTGAAGTGGATTACGAACCCATTTATTTTTTGAAAATTATCATTGGGGGGGACTTTACTTGATATATTGAGGTTTAACTATGTAGGGGGGAGAGGATATTTTGTTTTTCTTGGTGGTGCATATTGGTGCATTAGAAGTGGATTCGACTGCAGTATACCTTTTTTCCAAATTTTCATTGGGGGGAGGGGCTGGCAATTTCACTCTAAATAATGCGATACTACTAACTGACGGGAGGGGTATAAATGATTTTTATTTGATGGAGCATGATGGTGAATTACAAGCGCTTGATGGTGCAAAGTAGAAAATTTGAAAATTCCTGTTGGGGTTGCTAACGTTTCTTTGCCCTCCCCCGAAACAGCTGTAGTCACTCAGGGAATGTGGTGCAAATAAAATAATTCATGGAGCATATTGGTACATTGGGAGTGCATTACGACCAAATATGCTGTTGTTGAAATAACTATTGTAGAGGGGGGGGGGTCAACTTAACTGACCTAGAACTCTAATGGTGATTGAAGAATACCTTATTTGACCCTCTTATCCAATCTACCGACTCCCTCTTATCAACATTCGTACTGAAGAAATTTTTTGTTCCTCTCACGTCACTGCAATATCAGCTTCTTACCATCTACTCTATCTATTGCTGTAAGAGCCACATCCAGTGGAAAAATTTCGGAAGTCAGAAGCTCTTTAGAATTATTTGATACACCGTTAATTATTTGTTATTTATTTTGCAGTAACCTGAAATTATTGTGCTTAATTTTTCATTTACGCTCCTGTTGTTTATTCCTTATTGTCACTCGCAGAAAAATTCAGTGTCATCGGAAAAACGTACTATTTCTTTATTTACTTCTATCTTATTGCGTCTTGATATTCACGTTCTGTCGTTTCTTGTCAACTGCTTGACGGATCTTTTGCAACCTAGTAAGGTGAATTATTTTGGTACCACTTGTTTGTATTTCCATGGGCCTCTACAAAGGCACTTGTCAGTAAACATATAGTATTTAACGAACAGATGAAGTCAAGTGAGTTAGGACCATTACTGCAAGTTCAATACTATACTTTATCTACGACTATAAAATACAAAATACTACGATACAAGTATAAAGAAAGAACTTGGTTCACAAATCTTAATTATTTCCTATAACAATGCTATGAAAATTTTAGTTCTAATTACTCATTTTGTTTATTAATTAAATTTACTGTAAAGTTTGAGCAACCAGTAAACTGAAAAAATGAGGGATTGAATTACGCAAGTTTATTGTTTCTTTTTGTGTTTGTTGTATATACATTGTGGAGGTGTTATACAACTAGTATATATCTTATTCTTTTCGGAATCATCAACGTGCCCCTCAGCAAAAATTAGGTATTAACTTAATTTGAAACATCAAAATCATTCAAGTGACATTACTCCCATTAATAAAAATAATGGACTGTCGCCTTTCAGCGAAACGATTTGTACACAAGTACAGAGCCACCTTGATGTTCGGTTCGTAAATCTATTTCGCTTTATTATACGTAGTGAGTTAATATTACTCTCGCTATTTGTTCACAGATACTACTAATTGCTCAAAAGCAGTTGAATAATTATTATATAGTTTAATACTAGTAGATAAAAGAGTATATTACTCATTGTAACTTATTCTCTTAGTACTATTGTAAAATATTTGACGCATATAACTTATTGGGTGGTACATACCAGCTTGATTTGGCACTCAAAATTCACCATCGAATCTACTGTGTTGGTAATATCAACATTTTATTATAATAATATGATAAAATATAATATTTAAGTTTATTATCACTTACCATTTATGAATTATATATTTATGGTTTGAAGTATCAACTTCAATTTTCGTCATTTGCTTCTCGTACAACTGAATCGTTGGAATACTACTTCTTCAAATCAACTATGTAATAATTAACCTACATCCAATAATAATACGAAGTAGGTTAACAATTATTTATTGTTATACTTCGTTTCCATCACATTGATAGCACAAACTCAGGTACTAAACTGAAATCGGTAATAAACCAGAGGCGGGCATATAATTTAATTTGTAGCGTAGTATAAAAATAACTTCATAGTAAACTTACTTACTTTTAGTTTAAGATTTTAAAATTATTTAAAAAAATAAAATATGAACTTTGGAAGTTAACAGATAACGCACATGTATAATATTAATAAATTAAAATAATATTAATAAATTAAAATAATATTAATAAATTAAAATAAATAAAATAAACCTTCATGAATGTTTATCGGTGACTAAGATATTTTTCTACGGTATTGTGCCTGTAATATAATTGTTAACCACATTAATAAAGTATTTAGAAACATAATTAGATTAAAATTGGTAACTTACTTTTAGAAGGTTGTAATAAATGCGCATAATGCAAGGGGCGGAGCCTATGGGAATAATACTTTCGAGTACAAATGAAAGTCGATTCTACACATACAGTAGAAAGATTCAATAACATGAAATCTCTATTAGGAGACTATGAAGATATTGAGTAGTAGACCTACTCACTTTCCGAAGAAAAAGAGCGAACACTGGTAATCAAAGGATTAGCAGTAAACACTCCAGTGGAGGAGATTGAAGCATATCTAAGGGAAGAAGGTCTAAGACCAAAAAAAGTGTGGCAACTCCAAAGTAGAGTAGCCAAAAACAACGACGGGACTAGGAAATTACTACCTATCTTCATGGTAGTTACTGAGCCCACACAAGAAAAGACGTACACAAAGTTGAGATACCTATACCATAAAAAAATAAGCGCAGTGTAACAGAAAAAAACATAACGGACCTGTTCAGTGCTACAGGTGCTAAGGCTTTCACCACGGGCAAAGCACGTGTAATATGGACTTGCTCTACGTAAGATGCGCCGGAGGCCAATCAGAGAGGCTCAAATGCCAAAAATTTGGAGGACACCACCCTGCCAACTACAGGGTGTGTCCCAAAAATCCGAAGAAGGCGGAGAGAAAACCAACAAGACCTAGTGCGGTAGCACCAGGAATAAGCTACGCGCAAGCGGCGAGGAAAGCGCCTGAAGAGGCGAAAAAAACACCCACCCAGAGTGCCACCCCAAACGCGGAGATTATGAGTATGTTGCAAACCATGCAAACACCCATAAAAACATTAATCACACAGCAAAGTAATTATGGAAGGGACAATAGTAGTAATCAAAACTATAAACGGAGATATTAGAATAATATTCGCATACGTACGACCTGAAACCACTATACACGAGGAAGACGTGTTAGCAGTACTCCCAGATGGAAAAAAGGCATAATAATAGGAGACCTGAATGCCAAGTCCCCTGCGTGGTACAGCACTAGAGGAAACAGACAAGGAAGAAACTTGGAGAAAAAAATAGGAAAATATACTTCATACCAAGTGATAGGACCACAAAGACCGACGCGCAACCCACCACAAGGAGGACTACCCGACGTCTTAGATATCGCTGTGTTGAAAGACATAATAGTACCGACAGACATCCAGACATACGAAGGAGGCGACGCACATGAGCCAATCGTCCTCAGGGTAGGTTAAGGACCAAGACCACCAGAAAGGATGAAGAAGAAAATGCATTTAACAAAATTCAGAAGAATCGCAGGACAAGTCATAGGACTGTTAGTGGAAATCAATAATGCAGAAACAATGGAAGAGCGAGTCTGTTTCTTGGAAGAAGCACTAACAGAAGCGTTAGAACGAAGTACCACAACGTCCGTAGCAGACAAATACGGAAAGTTCAAAAACCTAGATGACGACCTAAAAAATCTGATTAGGGAAAAGAATCGAATCACGAGAAGCGCACGCAGGACACGAAATCCCGACGAACTAAGGAGAATCGGGGAAATCAAAGAAGAAATGCGAGATGAACTGAAAGAAGACAGGAGTGAAAAAAGGAACAAAATAATCAACGAACTAGACCCGCAAAAACCGGGGATATGGAATATCGCAAAAGTTCTACGAGAGGATAACAATCCGATGCCGCCGATACACGGAGCCAACGGGATGGCCTACACCAAAAAAGATAAAGCGGAAGCTATGGAAAGCACACTAGAAACACAGTTCATAATGAACTAACACCCAGACGAAGAGATAGAATTCTCAGACATGGTTGAAGAAAGCAT
This sequence comes from Galeruca laticollis, assembly GCA_963921935.1. Classification (NCBI taxonomy): domain Eukaryota; kingdom Metazoa; phylum Arthropoda; class Insecta; order Coleoptera; family Chrysomelidae; genus Galeruca; species Galeruca laticollis. The sequence goes on along the minus strand of OY998180.1, from coordinate 1,756,791 downwards.
TACCCAGTACTTAGAGGAGGAGGAGCACGAACCCCTAGAGTTCGCAAATCTTCTAGAAGTAAAAGAACTGCTATGGTTAGTTTCTAAGGAAATGGCACCCGGAAAAGACGGAATATTAAACAGAGCGCTGAAAAACATGCGAACAAAGGTATCACTTACCTAACCAACATCATCAACGACATGTCAAGGACGAAACACTTCCCTGCAAGATGGAAACATGAAGAAATAATCATGCTGATAAAACCCGGAAAAAATCCAACGTTTCCGCAAAATTACAGACGCATCAGTTTGCTACCAGCAATGAGCAAAATAGCAGAAAGAACAATAATGAGGATACTAAACGAACAAACAAGGGTATTAAACGTAACACCAGACGAACAGTTGGGATTCAGAAAAGATCATAGCACGGGACAACAAACCTTGAGACTTGTAGAATATACAACGCAAGGTTTCAACCTGAAGGAATCAACAGGAGCAATATTCCTCGATATAAGTAAAGCCTTCGACCGAGTATGGCACGAAGGACTATTTTACAAGATGCATGATATACAAAACCTCTGATAAAACTCCTAAACAGCTATATCAAAGAGAGAAAATTCCAGGTAAAGGTAGCAAACGAGAGATCAGATGTAGGTCATCAAGAAGCGGAAGTACCGCAAGGACAAGTACTATGCCCCACACTATATAATATCCACACTGAAGACATACCAAAAATAGAGAAGACCATGAACGCACTCCTCGCTGACATATAGCCATAGCCACGAGATGCGTGAAAGCCAAAAACATTACAAACAGCAGCAAACGAAGTCGACGAATGGTGCAAAAACATGGAAAATAAAGATAAACAGCTAAAAACCCAAAGCGATTCTGTTTACGAAGAAAAGACTCTGGTGACCAGAAGGAAAAATAGAAATCGACGGCGAAAAAATCGAATGGGCAGAAAAAGCAAAATACCTAGGAATGACGATGGACCAGGGACTAACATTCACCCCACATGTGAACACCATAATGAACAGAACGCGGCAAGCGAGGGCAAGACTCGCCGGATTATTAGTCAGGAAAAGTAAACTCCTCCTCAAGATCAAGTTGAGATTTATAAGGAGCATCATAATACCAATTATCACGTACGCCTCAGTCGCTTGGGGCCACACATGTGAAACAAATAGACAGAAGCTACAGCTACAAGACAAGCGACAAACGGCTGTAACAAAAATTGTATCAATATCTGCTTAATATTGTCAAACATTGTGTGCGTAATACCAGATCAAGTTGGCCTATTAAAATACGAAAAGTGTTAGTATTTTTGTTGAGTTAACAATTCGCACATAAATGGACCTAACAAGATTTTGTGCTTGAAAAGGTTACAAATAGAGAAAGGGTATAAAAATATTGTGATATGTAGGTACATACTTAACAAAGCTTACATCCTAAACTCTAATTATAATTATTAACACTGGTTAATAAATTGCACAAATCTAGTGAAACATCATGATAAATGAATACTTGCCCTTAGTTCTGTAAATGATGGTTCTGGACTCGATTCTTTAGGAGCACTTGAAACTGGATCTTCCTCGTGATTATTATTTTATAGTAAAGATAAACTAAACTTGCCTCTGCTATATTTATTCATTTTAAATAATTTCTCTCCAACTGCACTTAAAAACAATCATAAACAACAGGTTATCAGAACAACAGGTTGTAATAAACAAGACTATCATAACAAAACCGATTCTTTTCCACTGAAAAAGGCGCCAAGGATTTGCGTGTTAATGTGTTGCTATAAACATTCAGCGCCACAATAACGTAAGTGGAGTTACGTTTGTCTGGCTCAACCATAGATTAGGACTTACAACCTTTAGAAAATACAAAATGCGAATTTTCAATGAACTTAAGTTGTTGTGGCTGAATGTAAAATCAAATTCTACATTTAATGATGGTATAACCTGAAAATTGTAATATTTGGACTTGCTTTCGTGTGATTCTGAGGTACAGAAATTATTATGTGGACACCGGTGTCTCGGAATATCACCTCTATCATGTTCCTGATGACCCGCCAATCCAACTAGCTGTTCTCTATCCTAGGCACTGCTAGTTTCCCCACGTGGGATTCCAGCACACGATCTCGAGGGCTTCGTAGCGCTTCCCACACACTCCGGTAGGTGGATCGATCTGGAAATTCGTTTCTAGTTACCAGGTAGAACATGTACCGCGTATTCTGTTTGAGTCTCAGTGTCTTGCCAGGGGCTGGCATCTGATCTTCAAGTTTTTCTAATTGTCCAAACTTCTTTCGAAAGACGGTTGCCAACCCTCGTATGTGTTTGTTACTGGCAGAGAAGTTATGTGCCAGTGAATACTCTTCCAGGAGCGTGAATAAATCTTATCTTTGTTCTGTAGTGACTCCGTATGTAGCATTCCCGGTACCTACGTATGCGCCCGTAAATTCTTCCAAGACTGGGTCAGACTCTTGTTTTATATGGTTCACTCCTTCCCCTTTTTCATGATCTCCTTCGAATGGCGCTAGTCGGTTTTGGTGAACTACTCTCCGATTCCCATTGGGGATCTTGCTTATGCGACATATGACGTCGTTGATCCTCTTCTTTATTAATCTGTAGTTTTGGAGGTGTTTCACCCTTTGACTTATTTATGGCAGATTGGCCAACGCAAATAGGAAAGGTACTGGTCCCAATCTCTCTGGTGGCTGGAAACTACGTTGAACAGGTATTTTCTAATGGTCCTGTTCATTCTCTCGACCATTCCGTCTGACTTTAGATGCAACGCTGTCGTCCTGGTCTTCTTCATTCCCAGATTGTCACAAATTTCCTGGAATAGCTGGCTCTCAAAAATTTTGCCTTAATCGCTGTGGACTTCCAAGGGCACTCCATATCGGCTAATAAATTCTTTCACCAATATATCCGCGACCTCTTGATTGGAGATCGCGTACATTTCCACCCACTTTGTGAAATAATCCGTTACAACCAGGATGTATTTACCACCATTTTCTGTCGTCGGAAATAGTCCTGCGATGTGTGAAGCAATCCTTTCGAAATGGCTTCCAATATTATATTGTTTCTTCATAGCTGCCTTTCTTTTGCGATATGGTCCATTACTCGTAGCACAAGTCGTACATTTCTTACACCAGTCCTTCACATCGTCGGAGCTGTTCATCCGATTAAACCTTTACGGAGTTGCTGAAGGGTTTTCTTCACTCCCAGATGACCTCCTGATGGATTGTTGTGTAACTTTTCTCACTACCTCTGTCTTCTCTTGTGGGAACCATCATCGTTCTCAAGGATTCTTTTCAACAGGCCCTCTTCCAGGACAAGGGAGTTCCACTAAGCCACTTCTTACTAGGTAGGTCACCGATTTTCTTCCTTCCATTGCCGAATCTTCTTTAGGTGAGGAACATTCTCCTGATCTTCTCTAATCCTGGTGGGTGACCATTCTTCGTTGACTCGGTGTTCTTGAACTGCATCAACCACTTGAGTGCTGCGTGGTTAGTCCGGATTAGGAACTTCCTTCCATAGGGAATACTGGTAAAAGTATTCCACGGACACAGTAGTTTCGTTCTGGTTTGGAGAGGACATTACTGAAATATCTCAGCACTCTTTCTTGCCCTTCTTGGATCTGTGAGAGCACTCTTCCAATTCCTATCTGCGTCGTGGTTGAATGTCTCTACAAGGTTTCAAAAACCTTTTGACAGTCTTCGTCCTATTGAAAAGCTCTTGTTTCTCTTGCCCTCCTTGGATCTGTGAGAGCACTCCTCCAATTCCTATCGGCGTCGTGGTTAAGTGTCTCTACAAGGTTTCAAAAACCTTTTTACAGTCTTCGCCTTGGCAGTTCACGGTACTGGTTCTGAAGTCCATGACTTCTTATTGTTGACGTTTGGATGGTAATACAAAGTGGACGCTGTTGCCCAAGCCACTGGTAAGTGTACAATTGTAGTCGTAAAATGAGGGACGAGATGAGAAAATGTGTCGGTTACCAGGCCACGGGCTATCGGGACGGCGTTCGTGATCGTCGTGGCTACGATCTCTATTAGTATTTTTGTGACTGTAGAGAGGTCGTAGGGAGTTTCTGGGTTTTCTAGTGTAATCGGTGCGATTAACTGGGATATTTTCGGCGTTTCTAACCGCTTCGGACATCGGGGGCGGTAAGTGGGGTGCGAGCGACCGCAATTTTTGCTGGACGGGGCCTTCGCCTTAGGGCAATTGGTGGATTTGTGGTCAGCTGCACTGCAGGAGTGACAGACCGGTTTGGCCTTGCATGTTTCAGCAAGGTGGTCTGTGCTGGAACACCTGTTCTAATATTTGGATAATGCGGGTAGTGGGTTGGTGAGGCTTGAGGCCTCACACTGATGTGAGTGACAGTGGAATATGATGCCCTTCGTTAGGGCGAAGTGGTATCGGTTTCGGATTCTGTTAAAATTCGAAACATGTAAGTGAGCTTATTCATTCTTCTGGAGATGATTCGCCAGAATTTGATTCCGAAGAAGTTGAGGTCTTTGCGGATTTCCTCAAATTCCTGGTCGGACAGGGATATGTCTCTATTTCTGCAGACCATTGAAAAGGTAGGTTTTAGATTGTGATCGAGTGGGGGAGGGGTTTAAAGGGATGATAGTATCGTTGTCGTCACCGATGGTGTTACGAAGCTTTTTTGCTAAAGCCTCGTAAGTTATTTTGGATGGTATTTTGAGGACGGCTGTACAGTTGGGATTCGCTTTCAAGAAATCGATATCTCCCCTCAACAGCTCATTGGTGGTGAGGAGGTTAAATAACTCCCCGTGAGAAACGAATTTGGGTGGCAGGCTTCGGATGTTAAGTGTTTGAAGTGAGGGGCTTGATTGGGATCGGGGTGGTTGGGAAGGTCTGGTTTGTTGGGAGGTTTGGGGTTGGTTGTTGTTGTGGCGGTTGTTGTGATAGTTGTTTTCGGGTGATTGGTGGGGGTGGCGTTGGGATTCTTCGGTCTCCCTTAGGTTTGGCTCCTTAGAGAGTGTATTTCGCATTTTATTCGTTGCGGCTGGAGTAGTTGACTGAATAGTGTGAATCGTGTGATTTGGCAGAGTAAGCGGGGGATGGACTATGGGACCTCTGGTTTTTTTGTGATTTTAGTTTAGTTATGCATTTCATGGCTTTGTCGAGTTGGGGTCTACTAGGGATCGTATTGTATCGTCTGTTATTGAAGGGCGGACGGATTTCCTGCTCCTGGTACGTACGGGGGAGCGTTGAGAAGACATGATGTGGGTGGGAAGAAACGAAACGTATTAGTTGGTTCGTTCGTTACAACGGGGGTTGTTAGTGAGAGGGGTTGGTGAACAAAAGCCGACAGCGGACGTTGTTAATATTCACCTCAATTTATTCAGTCTTCCTTTCTTGTTTGGTTGCTGTTATTCTTATGTATGCGGTCACTTCTTCCTCGCTTTTATGGGTAAAAATCTATTTTCATGAATAAAATTCCTCTATGAAGAGCAGTTTCTCATGAATAAGAAAGTCCTATGAAGGACCGTTAGTGAGATAAGAATCTCATGTTATGCCGAAGCTGGTTGCAAGCCGCAAGTGGATTTATTCGGTATGTGCCAGTGACCGAATATTGCTTGCTGCTGACCTTCTTTTTTAGATGTGAACACTACTTTGATGTCCGGGACAGTGATATTTTTGAATTATATACTTCAGGACAATAAGCAACGGACCTCGACAAAGATGGTATTCTACTATATACCAGCAAGCTCTGCTGAACATAAAATATATTTATTAAATTACCATACAAAACTGGTCAGAAATACCCAAACTTCTTAGAACCACCCAGTATAGTTAAACTGAGATTTGCATACATAATGTGCTATCACTATGACGAAAACGAAGTATAAACAGCATAATGGTTCGAACGTTTATAATATCATCTGGAAATTTTAATTTCCATTTAAATTTATTTTCAGAATAATTCCATATCATATTTGAATTATAATATGGAATTATATATGCATATGCATATTTTATTATGTACAACCAGATATATTATCAATTGGAATATTTATTACGTTCGTTTCATGTTCTCTTTATATCTATGGTATGGTATGGTGCTATTATATTCCGCTCGTAAATTATAGTCACATAGACAGTAACAAACCAAAGTTGGTAGTGAAAATCGAATAGAATAATGTTACAAAATAATGAAGCAACATTTGTTATTCCGCTGCCGAACTTTCTCAAGAGGGTGCCTTGAGACTATTCTATGAGAGATATTTACCAAAAAGAGAAACCACTTAAATTCACGTCGAATTGTAAGAAAAGGCGATAGGGCGGTAGGGCAACGCATTCCATAGTCATATGAAATGAACACACACGTAATGTGTGTATATGAAGAAAATTATTATTTTCTTGTTATATTGTGAATTATTTAGAAACAGTTCCATTAGTGACAATAACATGAATATATTGCACAAAGTAATGGCTGAAACAGTAAATTTAATACACAATGGTAACCAAACAAAAATTCATAGGCCAACAATGTGCCATTATGAATAATAATCGGGTTCCAGGAGATCCAACAACTCTTTGGAAGGTCAGTACAGACAATTATGATCTTATAAGGAAGCTGCAATGAAGTAAGAAATGGATACATATTTCACCAAAGACGACGCTCACGCAAGCCACATTTCAACAAAATTTTGAAAAAAAATTATTTCAATCAATCAAATCATATCCTAACTGACAACTCATTGACACTGACAGAAACACATACAATAATCTTAAACTCAACAGACAACAGACGACAAGTACCAAAAAAATTAAACTGAAAAAAATAGTCTTCGAAGATTGAAATTAGTGTGACAGAAATGGAAGCCACCTGGTTCAGAGACCCTTAGGTACGAACGGGATTTCTAGATTTACTGCCTATCTAATCAGTTGGATCTGTTAGTTAGTATAGTTGGCTGATTGAAACCGGCAGAGGATTCACTACAATATGAAGTTTTCTCTCCAGAAAAAGGACTCCAGCACTTATAGTCAATCTGTTCGTAAGGTATAATTACCTATTTGTGCCTGCCTGTCCTTGTAGCAGTGGTTCTTAATGTTTGTATTCATTGTTTTCAGGATGTTTCTCGAGGTTTTGTTCAATTGTTAATGTCCTGGAAAGAACCGAACGTTGTTGTTTCACTTCAATCCCTAGTCCCTTGCAGGACCCTGGCTGTAGGTTAAAGCAGATAAATTACTGAATTTGTTTTATTCAAAAATATCGACAAACACCTTTGAGACAACCAATAAATTAGTGCACCACACACACACACACACACACACACACACACACACACACACAACACACACACACACACACATACACACCGGGAAATCATTGTGCGGCCACTTGACACTGACGTGAATTAAGGGGACATTGAAATTTCCACATTTACTATATGTGGAATTTTTTTACCTACTTATAGCTATTTGAATTATCTAGAAACACTCCTTCTTTCGCCACTTTTGATGCTAACAGACTTAGGGGGTCAGACCTCTAAAAGATAGATATGGTTATATATTACGGTATATCGCCTAATGCGGCCATACACACTCCCTTACACACTTTTATGTCAAGGTCGCCCTTTTTGTAGAAAATTAAGTTATTACTAACATAACGGGGCCATACACATACATGGTTGTCACATCGTTTGAAGACTCGTTTAGAATAAGGTAAATTTTGCAACTACCTTTACTAAGAATAACAATACTTAAGTGTTTATAAATTAATGGACATCATATGTATTAACAGTTTTTGAAAACTATCTTGGAAATAATCCTCTACTCTTGAAACAAAAGCGATGCCTTTCTTATTTTAAAATATGCTATAAACGTATACATTTTTGACGGTTTTATTACATATGATATGGCAGTTCGCGTTTTTTTATTTATTTTTATATCCAAATTAGAAATTTAAAGTTTTTACCACAAGTGATAATATGTTGGATAGAGCTGGGTTTTACTACCTATTAACTTACGTAGTAGCCCTAACTCGTAGGTACTATGTCGTTAAGTACGAGGTATAGTGAAGATATGCCGTACTTCGGAAGGAACATAAATCCGGTGGTCCTGAGTACATGGATGTTGGGTTTGTTAAAGTTACCTATTTCTGATTGTTGCGACACCAGAGAGTTCACCAAAAATCCCAGTTAGGGGTAACGTACTACCAGCGTCGTTGATTAGACCTGGTAGCAGATATAGACCAATATTTTTTTATTTTAAAACATGTTCAAAACGTATTTATTTTGCAATTTCAAAATTTTAATGTCCGATATTTCAAAGATAGCTGAACTTTAGATACTTATGTTTAATTTCACTTGTTTTCCTTTTTTATGTCAGTACTACGAGATGTCGATTTATAAAAATGAACATAAATTTGTAAAGTTTCATTTACAATATAATTAATTACCATATATATATATATATATATATATATATATATATATATATATATATATATATATATATAGATGTAAACATAAGGATAAATCAAACAATCGAACCCAAGATCCCCTCATTTCATGCACAGTGCTATTCATTATAAATTAGCCATCGCCTATGATCGTTATTATTGCTTTTAGAAAAAAAGTCTTGCATAAAAGTTGTTTGGTTACAGCTGACTTTTGGTAACATGCTATCAAAAGTTCAGTAGCATTAAGGGTATACAGAAATTAATAGTTTTTTCTTAAATAGGGTACTCTGTATATTTTTACATTATATAATATATTATATTATGTTACCCCTACATTTTACTATTTTTGAGTTAAATGTTGACAATCTCAGTTTTATTAATTACTGTAAATATGAAAAAGATAACATTATCAAAGTAAGCTATGGAAATGACAACTAATATGTTTGATAATTGACATTTTTCTGATAAAGTAATTAAAATGGTTTACAGTAAGAAAGAAAAAGTCAAAATAGAAAACACAGATTAATTTAAAAAAATTATAAAGAAATAACTCTTAAAAGATGTTCGATTTGTCCACCAGTATTGTCAATGCATAATTAATAACGCCTTCTTATATTTATAATAATATTGCAGATGACTTCAACATTTTCATTTAGTTTGTTAATTTCAAGTTGAATCCGTTCTTTAATCTCTTGTATATTATTATTATTATTAAAAATGTCTTTTAGAAATCCCTAAAAAAATGAATCCATGAGGGTCAAATCCAGGTGTCCACTTAATAGTTCCATATACATTATTTATTTAATTTATATTTTAGTTTTCTAATCTTTTCTTTCACTCATATCCCCTTCTAAGCAATAAATTCAAGATGCGCCTAAGATTTGTCACTTATTATGCACAGGGGTTGGCTGTTTAATAAGTTTTCAAATAATCATTGTATCAGTTCGCTCCACCTTCATGCGCACAGGAAACAATTTCAGGTTGAGCAGTGGTAAAATTGGAACATAGAGACCAAAGGTGCCGACAACAAGTGAGCCAACTTCTGTAACCTTTAATCTGTGCTGAATACGTTCATTTTTCTGATTTTTAAAACTTGCAGTTTGGATACCGCATCAGCTATATTTTATTAGTTTTCCGTTGTAAACATGATCGCGGTCGGTCGGGAACAAGAAACTTTGACCAATGCCCACATTGTGGGGTCTTCTTAAACACACCGAAGAGGGTGTCTATTTATTCGACCTAATTAGTGCTCTTTTAAATCCTTACTGAGTGGTTCGTCGTTGTGCTTGCTATCCCATAATGTATAAAAAAGGATCCGTTGCAGTTTACACGGAAAACGGTAATTATGCGTATGCCGGGAAATCATTATGTGGCCATGTGCATTATTCATACTATAGTGGTGTGGCCATTTTTTCAAATATATTGTGTTTTTTTCAACGTTTCTTATTTTAACTTGTTTTATCCGTAATTTTATAATGATGCACGCGGAGATTACCATTTTCGTTGAGTATTCGAAAAATAATGATTAGTTGTCTAATTTCCAGATACAAAATGTAAAGGTATTAGAAGGCCATAGGGTTCCAGTGAAAAGCAAGCTATCTTAGGATTTTTCCCCCAAAATATAAAAAAATGAAAGTTCCTCAAAAGGCAGAAGCTGAAAAATGTATCAGTTAAAATATAATTGTATTAAATAAACTGGGAGAGACGTGAAGTTTTTTTCCACAATCAAATAGTCAAGAAGAAGCAATTATAAAGAAGTTACTATTTATTATTTTATACAAGGTGATCCAGAATTATGTTACCTAATTGCTAAAGCAACATCCAACAATAAGTATACCTTTTTATCTACACTTGTTCCGAAAGCTAATAATAAGGGAGATACTACCCCATAAAGGTGTGAAATGTGAATCAAGTATTGTATAAATATCTTTCAGACACTTAATAACGGGTTTATAATTTGGGAGTGAATATATGAAATTTTAATAAATAATTTTATATTAACATTTATTCTATCCCTTATGAAAAAGGGTTAGTTTAGGTTGGTATGTGTGAGATGTGAAGTCATACTTTTTTAAAATTATTATATGAATAATTCCTTAAAGATACTATTTTCTAGACCTTTCCTTTAAAAATGTACTCTTAATTTATTTCGATAAATATCACCCTTTGAACTAGAAAGTGTACTTGTATTTTTATAAGATCGTAATAAGAGTCCTCAAAAGCGCTGATACTTATCGAAATGTTACAAGGGTAGGCTGAAGGATGGTTGCTATAAGGATTTTCTTTAAATAATTACATTTTTAAAAAGTTGGACGTCATACCTCACACTTATCACCCAAATCCATAGGAGATAAAATGAAAGTATTCGAATGTCATATCCGCTGATAAAAATATGAACCCGTGAATAAAAAGGATCTAGAAGATATTTGTAAAACAATGGGTCATATTTCACTTCTCTAATATAGGGTAGTATTTCTCTGATTATTAGGTTTGTGAAAGACTACTTATATAAAAAATTACCTTATTTTTTAATGTACGATCAGCTCTAGAAATTACGGTAGGTACATAATTCTGGACAAACCTGCACTTTTAAATAAATATTCTGAAAACCGAGTTCGATTGAAGTTTTTATTGTTGAAACCCTATTTGACTGATGTGTTCGAATTGTTGATGTTATGTTCAGAATTAAGAAAGCTCAATGTTTAATCGTGATTATGAAATATCGGCGTTTTAATAAGAGGGTAAGTTTTCTTATAAATAGATTTATTTTTTAGCTCATTTTTTTTCAAAATAATCTAAATAATAGCGAACCAAAATTTCGCACAAATTGAACAAATGCTTGTACAATAATGCAGCTTCTTTTATTTTACTGTTTACTACGTTTGTTCCAGTATACGTTCATCAAGGACTCAATACCTTTGACATTTATTGTATGTATACTAATGAAATTTAATTTGTTTATGCTGGAATTTATTATTTTTATTTCTAATGTGAAAAGTAACAGATAATAATGTTTAATGTACTTGTCTATTAACAATTTATTCTTGTCTTTTGGTTTTATGTGTTTAAATAGACATTCATTGAAAACTTCTTATGTATATTATTCAGAACATCTCACAGATGAATCCCAATAATATTCAGCTCACCACAGCCAGTACCACAGGTGCTATAGTACTGTAAGTACAATATTTTGGTCATTTTGGGAGAAATTTCAGTTTCTTAGCACGATACAGCCTCCGGAGTATATACAAGTGACCGATTTTATGAATATATATTATTCAGGGCGTCTCAAAGATAAACCCTATTGAGATTCAGGTCACTAAAGCCAGTACAACGAGTGCTATGGTACTTGAGGTACCAAATTTTTGTCATTTTTGGAGAATTTTCAGTTTGTTAGCACGATACAGCCTCCAATGTGTATACAAGTGACCTATTTTATGATTGAATATTATTCAGGGCATCTTATAGATGAACCTTATTGATTTTTAGCTCACCAGAGCTAGTACAACGGGTGCTATGGTACCTGAAGTGCCACATTTTTGTCCTTTTTGGAGAAATTTCGGGTTTAGTACGATACAGCCTCCGGAGTGTATACAAGTGGCCAATTTTATAATTGGATATTTTCCAAAGTGTCTCACAGATGTACCCTATTGATTTTCAGCTGACAATAGCGAGTACAGTGGTTCCTATAAATCCAGATATACTGCATTTTTTGTTACTTTTGGAGAAATTTTTGTTTGTTAACACGATACATCCCCCGAAGTGTATACAAGTGACAATTTTATGATGGAATACTAATCAGGGCATCTTACAGTCCTTACTTCGTGGGATCTATTCATAATATGAGAAATTAAACCCAAAGTTACATACAAAATTCCACAATGTATTGAAAGGGCCTAAATACTTTATCTACAATTGTTTCACAGACTATGTTTGCCTCGTCAGGATGACAAAAAATTATATTCACATATAATGACGTTGCAAATTTGGTTTGTGAAGTAACCGTAGTAAGTATTGAGTATCTTTCAATATTTTATGGAATTTTTTAAACTTGCGTTTCATTCTTCATATTTTAAAATATGGAAATTAAAGGCTTATTGCCTGTTTTATAATGGGGGTTATTATGATACAGATTTTAATTATGAAGCACATTTTCTAACCAATAGCAACTAATATTTTTTTAGAGAAGTGGGTATCCTGTACAAATGATTTATACCTTTGGAAGTTATGTCGCAAACAGTTGCATTATTTTAAAAATTACTTAAAACTAGACTTGTGATTTTTCATTCAGTGCTCTCTTGTAGTTTTGGTTCGCGTGTTCCTCTTTTATTTTTTCAGTATTCCATTGTTTCTTTTGTTCTATCCCTTTTATTGATTTATGTTCATATTCATTTTGATTACTACTAAGAAGTGGATAGAGTCTTATGTTTACTCCCCTAAATGATCCAGTATCTCCCACTATGCTTCACAATTTTTTTGTTAATATTGCATGGCCTATTTGGTTGCCTTTCTTTGACCCTGTTTTTATCCAAGTTTTCTGTTTGTGTCTACGTGCTTATAATATACGAGCCCGTTACTGTTCCAAAGTTACAGAGTTTCGATTCGTTCTCGGTTGTCCGGGTGTGTATTTACATTTTGCCTATCATTTCATTGTATTCCTATTTTCCGATTTGTGCATTCCAACTATAACTAACTATCACTTCTTGGGATGATTTTCTATACATCTTGTAACTTATCGTAAAATTCTTCTTTCTTTGCGTCATCCATGGGTGCATAAATAGTTTTTATTGTAAAGTTTGCTTGTCTATTTTTTGTTATTGTTGACAGTCTGCCGTTTACAGCTTGTTAGTGCAATATTTTATCTCCCATTCTTTTATTTCATTTTTCCCTACTTCTTTTCTCCTGAATAGTAGACTGTATAGTATTCCTTTTCCACATTCCCCTCTTCTTTTCACCTTATTGCTTGTAGGGCTATTATCTACAGATTATATATTTTCATTTCATTTGCCATTTCTTTCATTTTCCATGTACCTATTTTTCTCTTATTACTATTTTCACATTTCCTATTTGTCTGCTCAACTTCTATTGTTAATATTATTTACCTCCCCATTATGGTTACTGACGTTAATACGTTTGTAATATAATACTTACTCGAAAAATTCTTTGTGAAAATTTTGCATTGATTAGTTGCTCATTGGGATTAATTTGATTTTGATAATACTATTACACAATAAAATGAATTTATAATACCGAATTTAATCCCAACATTAAACTTAAACTTTTTAAACAGAGCACCCTGTGTTTAATTTCATTTTTAAAATCTTCGAGAAGAGCTAATATAAACAAACACATGGTTAACTAGCTACGGAGCTATACCAACGTCAAAAATTGCCTATATTTCAGCTGCAATTCATTTTAGTCTAGAAACTGTCAAACACCGACTACATCCCTTGGACTGTTTTTACACTAAAATGATGGCCATTACAAAAGAGAGAACACCGACAAGTAAAAAAGATAGTTTTGGAAGGTTGCATTGCCATAACTTACATTTGTACTGTTAGGAACAATTGATTTTGGTAGATACTAATATAATTATGGTTACATAACACTTATTTTTTCAATACACTTTTCATTCTAAATTTTATATTCAGAATATTTCTATTGATATTGTTTTCGAAAGAACCATTTAAGGTTGATTATGTATGCCCTATAGATTTCTAATAAACAAAAGTGTCTGGGCCGTGCATTATTCGAATACGCAAAGACTTCTTATTTAATATTCAATAGTTACAAGCAACCTACTGAAGCGACAACACCGCGCTGTACCAAATAATAAAATAACATATTCACAACTTCCAAATATTTGCACTTGTCCCATAAGGTAGGTTATATTCCGTGTAAATGAGTTCACCTAAAGAAGATATTGTAGAGGGCAGCACATGCTGATCAACTACTTTGACCACACAATGTTCGCTCCCATCTCATCGATTAGCACACATTTTGGCACAACCTATAACATCATTTTTGGGATCAATGTAATAAAGTAGGTACCATTCGAATCGACATAACGTGTAGAATGCGTTAAAGCTGCTTTTAACTTGTGGGGTCCCAAAAATGGCCACACAATTCAGGATGGCCACACTACTACTGTTCAAATAATGTATATGGCCACATAGTGATTTCCCGACAAACGCACACACACACTCACACTCACACACACACACACACACACATCTTGTTATATTATATATATATATATATATATATATATTCGGAAAGGTTTCCACGGTTAGAATTATGATCAAATGAACTAGGTTCACGGGTTGAACCGCGTTGGAAATTTGAAATTTCTCGACGTTTCGGCTTCCACTTTGAAGCCATTATCAAGAGGGGTGGTTAGGTTATTCGTTCATTAATCTGGGAAGTGATCCGATTCCGTAGTCTCAAGCTGCCTACTCCTTGGAATTTCACCGAAAAAGGACAATAAAATAAATAAATAAAATAAAATTATTATGATTATTTTTATTATAATTATGATTATTATTTTATTTATTTTATTGTTATGTCCTTTTCCGCTGAAATTCCAAGAAGTAGACAGATTGAGGCCTTGGAATTAGCCGAAGGGGATGATTCGTTGCGTAGAGTAGACAGATTGAGACTACGGAATCGGATCACTTCCTAGATTAATGAACGAATAACCTAACCCCCCTCTTGACAATGGCTTCAAAGTGGAAGCCGAAACAGTAAAAAACACACATTTATTTTTATAGATTCATTGATGAAATCGATATTGAATCAAATCAAAATATGATTGAGTACCAAAAGTAAAACTAAACGTTTTTAGTGGAATAAATTTTCAATATTTGGCATCAATTAAGTGAGGTTAATTCTTTTTTTGTTAGAAGATTGTTAGACCCCGCTTCTTCCACTTGATATGAAGCAGGAAAATCGATTAGGAATTTTCGCGCGATATTCCTTGATGAAGGGTATATAACAAGTATATATTTTTGAAGTCAGGACTGCTGATATCCGTTTCTAAACTGTACCTTAAGTTCTTCGTTTGTACTTATTCCTATCACTTCCTCTTATTATAAGATATATGTTGCTCCAAAATCACCATACGGATTAATTATCAATTGTGGTATTACTATATTCAAAACGTCCTAAACCTACTTTCAAAATCTGCAAAGATGGAATTTAAATAATGGACGTAAGCTAAAACGTCACCTTCCTGGTACATTATCTATAACAAAATGGGAAACTGAGTTACCTTTCCGCCCAACCTATCTAATATGCGAGAAAATTATTGGTTTATCCCAAAAAAAGTTGGAATTTTGAAACATTTTTTTAGTTATTTTCACGTTTTTCATCATGAACAGGTTTTTAGATAAAAATCCTGTATGTATGTCGTGTACTTTTCGTTACATGTCTTGTTTTTCAGCTAACCAGAACCAGAACAACAGGTGCTATAGTACTTTAAGTACGACAGTTTTGTCATTTTTGGAAAAATTTCAGTTTGCTAGCACGATAGAGCCTCTGGAGTGTATACAAGTGACCAATTTTATGATTGGATATTATTCAGGGCGTCTCAAACATAAACCCTATTGATATTCAGCACACTAAATCCAGTATAACGGGTGAAGTACCAAATGTTTGTCATTTTTGGAGAATTTTTAGTTTGTTAGCACGATACAGCCTCCAGAGTGTACACAAATGACCAATTTTATGATCGAATATTGTTCAGGGTATCTCATAGATTAACTTTATTGATTTTCAGCTCACCAGAGCTAGTACAAGGGGTGCTTATGTACCTGAAGTGTCACATTTTTGGTCTTTTTGGAGAAATTTCGGGTTGTAAGCACGATACAGCCTCCGGAGTGTATACATGTGACCAATTTCATGATTGGATATTTTTCAAGGAGTCTCACAGATGTATCCTATTGGGGTCTAGGGCCAGTACAGCGGGTCCTATAAATCCAGATATACTACATTTTTGGTTATTTTTGGAGAAATTTCGGTATGTTAGCACGATTCATCCCCCGAAGTGTATACAAGTGACAGTTTTATGATAGAATATTATTAAGTGAAGATGCAGAAAAGTTAGTTTTAATCTTTGAAACCCTTTATTCTTTGTTTCTTTAGTTTAATTCTGGCAATAAATGCTGAAATTATCGACTTTGTTTCGATCACATTTACCGAATAATAAAGTCTCATTAGACAACGTCCCTTCACAAGCCTGAAGAAGACTATTATAAATATTAATTTCAACATTCTATTTATTGGAAAATCAAGTGAAGAAATTTGGATTTTGTGCTCGAAGGAACTTGATTAACATATCACATTCCTCGAGTCCCGAGCGCAAATAAAATTTTAGTGAAACCCATAAAAGAATTAAACAAGTAAAAAGTATCATGTCGTTTGGAAAAGTTTTGGTATCTCAGCAGGTCCCGCGAGAATCATAAACAGTTTCTCTTGCGATGATAAGAGAAAAAGAACTATACGGCTTAGAACTTGGTATGTAGAACAAAATAAGGAACCGGGAATTACTGTTACTATATTTTATCAAAATTATAGAGGACATAGGGAGACATAACATTCAGTTTCAATACTTCCTGTGTACTATAACGTATTCCAAAAGCTCATTTTTAACCTTCCGATGGCCATGTTAGAAATCATACATACAAGACCAGGTGGAGTCACGTACTGACCCCATCATATAAAGTGATTTTTATAATAAATAAATAAAGTAAACCCAATTGTATGGATAAATAAACGTTTATTATAGATTATTCAGTTTTATTGCTGCATGTTTCGCACACCATTGATTGTATTGCAGTAATGTGTTTTTACATATAAACATATGACAGTTGTCACATTTTTCCATGGTTTTTGTGTCCAGATTTCTGGGACAAGCCACACAACGACCACGATTTTTTTCCAGCAGGTGCACCTGCTTCAGCTTGTTCTTCATCATTCTCTTCAGTTTCCATAATCGCAGTAATAGCATATTTTATATACTTAGATTGCCGTTCTTGAAGGCGGGCAGCTATTAGTGGTTATACCTGCTCCAAAACAAATGCATTGACTGCTGCCAAATTCAACATTTGAAAAAATAAAACTAATGGCATGTATTATCTCCTACCATACGATCCAACACATCTTCGGGCCCCTTACATTTGTTACAGTTGAGAATCATTTGTGTTTTGAATTAGGTTTATTCACCCGAAATATACAAATCAAAATGCTGGGTTGACAGTAGGACAACACTTCTATTTTTTTAGGAACGCAGGATACCATCATGGTATCTTGAGTAAATAAGGCTTCAGTTGAATATTCTGCTCGGATTATTTTTGGACGAAATTCTTTGGGAACTTCTTTTCGATTTTGTCTAATAGTTACAGTTAGTGTTGTTCCTTTTCTTAGCAAATCTTTCGCAAGAACAAAAGATTTAAAAAAGTTATCGGTTGTTACCTCATAACCCGTCTCCAAACCTTCTACCAAATCTAGCACTACTGTTTTGCCTCATTCTTTCTCGGGTGCATTATTCGCCATTCCCGAATAAACTTACATATTACAGCAATATGCATTCTTCACATCGCACAGTGTCCATAGTTTTATGCCATACCTAGCAAGCTTGGACTTCATATAAACCCTAAATGGACATCTAGCACTGAAGGGAACTAGCTGCTCATCAATACATAAACTGCCTTCAGGAATGTATGCTTCCTTACAATTGGAAATAAAAACATGGAATATATCTTTAATCGCAGCTTCTCGTCGTTCTAGGCGCGTCTCAATATTATAAATCTTAGAATATCTTTCATTCTATTACGAGACATTGTTGCAGGAAATAAGGTTCTTTGCAATGCAGGATTTCTATGACTCCATCATTCTTGAATTGGTTCTTAGCAAGCTTTTACGGAACCAGAAATAATCAAAAGACCTATAAATGCTTTTATTCCTATACCACTCACGTGTATCCATTCATCAGCTTCCAAGAGTATAGCTCTGCGATTGGTTTCATCAATTATTATATCCAAAATTTCGTCAGTTATAAATAAATCCATTGCTTCAGAAGGAGTCGTTATGTTCGCACTATAACTTGTCAATCCAAGTTTTTTAGTCAATATTTTTCTTGCCGGCCGTTTTCTAAGTACTGGTTTAGTTTTTGACCACAATGTACCATTGTCAGTCAAAATGGTATCAATTTCTCCGTCAGACGATATACTATACTATAATGCAGAAAATTATCACAATTTTAGTCAGAATCCGAAGAGGAATTTGGTTGTGCCTGATTGGTTTATGAATAGTTCTTCTAATTCGTCAGGTATGTCATCTAAGCTATCTGCTATTTCCTCGCGCTCAACTTGAGTAAGATATCTCCGCGACGCAATATAAATAAATACCAACTGGCAACTGATGAAAATCGTAATCCACGTTTTGTGCCAACGAATATTCGGGTAGACGTTCGCGATTGCAGACACTGCAAGAACTACCTACCATAAATACCGATAAAAAGTGGAGAGCAGCCGACACGGTACAAAACCAGATAGGCCGAGCGTTCCATTCACACTCTCGTGCTCTGTCTAGCCGGCATATGTCGGTACGAATTACAAAGCAAGATATAAACAAAAATATGGAATCGTTCTGTAGGACAAAAATACCATCTAAGCGACAAAACCCAATGTGAATAAACAAATATATTCAAACACCAGCTTTATAAATATTGTCACGTGCGCAGAACTACTACACTTACAAGTGTATTAACAAAAGTATGCACTTTCGAGGAAGTAAAAATATTTATAACATAGAAGGCCAGGTGGTATCACTCACTAACCCCAAAGAGAAAGTATTTCTTTTAGGATAAGTAATTACATTTTTGATTCAATTATTGCAAACATATGTGAGAAAAGGAAAAAGATGCGATTAAAAAATAACCAAGTCCTAAAAACATTTTGAGAAGGATATAGCAAAAAAACTAGCGTTGGGGTCACAGAGTGACCCCACCTGGTCATCGGAAGGTTAATGATCTCTATTTTGACGAAATAAAAAATATTATATAAATTTGACAGTAGAATTATCAGAAAACATATCGGCACCAAAAACTATGAAGATCACCGATAGAGACGTGGTACAGTGTAGTAGCTGAAATGGTGAATACAATAGAAATGATGTGGAGAAAAGCAGTAAGACTAACCGTAAGCCAGAAAGCTTGAAAAAATATTGAGTATCAAACAAAAATTTTTGAAATACGTAGTGGTTATGGAGCACAGTTTATATTTATATTTGAAAATTTGTCTAAAATGAAGTTACTTCAAAATCTGAGAAGAAAATATGACATAAAAATACCCATAATGTCATGTTAAAATCAAGAATTGGAATAGTTATGCATTTTCTTCTCTCGAAAACTTGTAATTAACTGTAAATAGTACTTTATATAGTGAATAATGACGAGGAATTAACAAACACACAATTCGACTAGGTTCCAAATTTGATTATAGATCGACGTTGTATTGTTTTGTGGAGAAAGTTAGTTATCTGTTGATAGTACAAGTTTCTTAGAGAAATAAGGATATTAAGAGAAAATAACTCTTTAAAAAATCTTCACGTAACACTTATCGATAATTCCAGCCTCTAGAGCATTATTAAAATGCGGATTATGAATGGTATGACCTTCTAAGAACTATTACAATATGGAGCAAGGATCAACGAATGGGTCACAGCATCCGTTGTTGTAATTTCCAAAATGTATTAAAGTTATTTGAGAGCCTTCCAAAAGTAGTTATGATAGGGAGACTCTCAGTCTGTCATTTCATGACATTAAGTTTGAGTCTACACATTTATGTACACGATTCCTCTTCTGACAACAAAGTTACATTTTTTGCATTTAAGATTTTTCATCTTATTCATTTTCACTGAACTTATTGCTTCATATAACACACTATTACCATTTAACTATTTCATTTACACTATTGAACACACTAACTTAACACTAAATTAAATATCGCTATGCCCGTCTCTAGAAAATGGTGTTAGCGCTAATTTCTCTGAAGAAAAAAAAACAATGCCTGAGAATCATTGATAATTATTGGTACTGTAGTCAAGTAAGCATTGAGGTAAATGATACTGAGAATCGTGAACGCATTCAATACTGGACTGAAGGCTACAAGTCATATCGTGGTTCTGTTTTGGAGTATGCTGCAACTATAAAACTAGAACAAAATTGATCTTTTCAAATTGACAACGGTCTCTGTAGCTTGAAAATTATCTTTCCCCATTTTCACCAATGGGTGAAGAAATTGTTGCTGTTTTGAAAAACGTTGCATATCATTCGCTCAAATTTGAACACAAAAATACGAACAAACAGTATTCGATTTGGAACAAACTATTGAAATAGTCAAGCTTAGGTACAGTCGATGCATTTACATTTACTGATAATAACAAAATGAATGAAATGAGAGAAAACTATTACAACCTGTAACGACTTCTAGATACGTGGTATCAAACTTAATTGATTCCAGAGAAAATTTGTTGAAATTTCAGTAGAAGAATATTTCCAACTTGTCAGCAGAAAACAATGGTATCACTACGTCAGCCACGTAAAAATATTTCAAGGAATAATAATTCCAGAACTTTGAAGTTAGTAAAAATAACAAACAACAAATAATAAGATATTGAGCTGTTTGTTAATTTTCATATGGGAGATGATCTGATGATAAAGGCAATAAGTTAAAATTACTTTTCAATATGATCCAATTTTAGAAAAGTGAACAAAAGAAGAACACCATCGCTTTTTGAATTGTGGAAAAGTTTTTTACATATTCATCGCAAATATACCAGATTACTAAATTTTATACGGTTTATTAAAGTGGACGACTTTAGAGGAAGTAAGCTAGAATTATTTCCTTGAAAAACATTTAATTTAATTTTCTGGATTGTGTTTAGTAACAAGACTCATCTTTGAAATCAATATTATACTCTGATCTCAGTATTACGGTCACAATCAGATATGTTGTAGTACAGATCCAAGATGCGTACGAAGTGAGACCCATTCTAGAATACGCTGAGCCAACATGGTATCCAGACCTTGCTAGAGACAAAACCTTATTGTAAAATATTCAAAGAAAAGCTATACGGATTCCTTTTGGTCCGGGAAGACCCTCCTATACAGAAAGGCTCTCTACGGCCAACTTAACTTCCTTCGAACGTCGCCGACATCGTGGAGACCTAGTAACCACAATTAAGATCCTAAAGTACAATTTAGACAACATGTTCATTCTAAATCGGTATATTCACCTTAGAGGTCATCAGTTGAAACTTAAAAAAGAAAACTTTGTTGTTAGGCCGGGACAGAATTTTTTATCATATAGAATATTTGACACTTAACGATTTGGATGTTGATATAGTTTCTTCACATTCGACAAATACTTTCAAAAATAGACTTGACCGAATGATCTTAAACTGAGTATCTTTTATTATTTCTGTTTTTATATTAGTATAATTTTTGTATTTGATATGTATTTTCTGTGTATGCACTTGTCAATTTACGTAGGTTAACATACTGATGTATCCTAGAATTTTTTTGGGATAATAGGGACTTATCCCTCTGCCCTTGTTTAAAATGTAATAACTGATGTATTGGAAGACATATAACAGCTGACAGTGATACATTCAATACCGCAAAGTCGTTCATTACGGTGATATATATCCCGCTAATTATAAAGATTCCACCATTGCCAAGAAGTATTCAGAGAATGACTAAGAACAAAAAAAACCCAACAACAGAGAGGAGATAGCCAGGTAGCAACTAAAAAAGAGAAAAAGGAAAATAAGGATAACCAAAAATCGAACAAACACCTTTACATATACTAGGGAAGCTGAGAACACTGGAATGATAACTATAATTTAATATAGCGCTATACCCAAAAAGTTTACTTAGGGCGGCAAAAATCATAGCATATAAATGCAATTGGTTTACTGAAGAACTAACAGGAGAGAAATCCATATTGTAATTAGAGAAAATTGATATATGCCTTATTACTTCAGTTTACGACTGAATAGTACATAAGATTTAGTGGCACACCTTACCCGACTCAAAAGGAGGTATTGCAGTTTTGATTGAAAAAACAAAAATCTGATGGAAAGACTACCAGGAGGAAGAAATTCAAATCCGTCAAACCGTTGTTTGGCTCTACAAAAAGGCACTCCACCATAGAACAAGTACACAGAATAAATAATATTGAGAAAAACAATTTTTGAAGAAAGTGTTCCCAGGCGTGGGCAGATATTTGACAACGGTTGGCACGATGGACAAATAACAATTAAACAAACAAGAAGATTCATATTCTGAGATTGAAGAAATGTGACCAGTCCTTCACTTCTTGAATACTAGTGCCACCTCACAAATTTTTGCATGTAAATTTCACATGCAGAAGCAGATAAAAGTTATTGATGAACATACTTTAGCACTAGTGAAATAAGCAAACATTTTAGAATAATAGGGGAACGGATAAAGAAAGTTACCTGGTGTGGTAACAAAGCAAAATACAAAAAAATATATAAATAAAAAAGAAAGCGGAAGTTATTCCGGAAGTGGAATGAGCTTATTAAGGGGACGTATAACAATGCTAGTGGAAGTTTGAAGGACGACAACGCGTGAAACATCGTCTTGACAGTACTTCAGCTCAGCAATGCGAGCCAAGGGCCAAGAAAAGGAAGCAGTGTTAATTCCCTTCAATATTACAACGTCACCCGTTTTCAGCGGATTGGGCGGTGAAGTCCACTTAGTACGTTGAATCAATTTATTAAGATATTTCCGAGACCAACGACTCCAAAGTAGTGAAATCGGTGAGATGACCTTCCAACGGGAGATTGAAGAAATATTCTCATAGAAAGGACTTTTAGTCTAGATAAGAGCGGGACACCCATAATAAAATGAACAGGACTGAGAAAGATGGATGCTTCATTGGGGTCTGAGGACAATGGGCATAGAGGTCGACTATTGTGAACAGCTTCGATTCGTACAAAAAGCACACAAGCGATGTAATAAATTCTTGACACATTTGACGGCTGCTTCTCATAGCCCGCCAAAGTAAGGGGCAGATGAAGAATTAAAAATCCACTTAATTTCGCGCTGCGACAAAGTGCTCAAGTTCTCGTCATGCTGAGTGTTGAGGAAATGATAGACTTCCTAAATGTGCCTGTTGGCACCAACAAAATTCCGGCCTTGATCGGATAAGATGGAATGAGGAAGACCTCTACGAGCGATAAATCTATCGAGCGCTTCTAAGAAGAAGGCAGTAGAAAGTTCGGAAGCAAACTCCAGATGCACAACCTTAGTCGCAGTAAAAACAAAAATACATTGGTAATAGTGGCTTTATGGAGACGAGAAGTGCGAACTTGGAATGGTCCGACATAATCAATATCCGTGTTAAGAAAGGGTCTATCTGGCTGAGCTCGACAAAAGGGGGTAAATCGGCCATGATGGGCCGAAAGTGGAAGTTCTAAAGCGATGACAAGTGAAGCATTGGTGAATTACTTTACGTATAAGTTGACGTAAGGAAAGAATCCAATGCCGAACGCCGATTAAAGCTTGACACGTGGTGGGTCTAGCGCGCAAAGCAGATAAATCATAGTGCTTGCATATTAGCACATAGAGGTGAGCTGATCCGGGCAATATTATTGGGTGTTGTACATCGTGACTTAGGTGAGAGTTCTTGAGTATACCGTCCACCCTGAAGGCCCCATGGTCATCAAGAAAGGAAGTCAGTTTGCAAAGAGAATTAACCGTTATACCTTGCCCCTGCAATTCAAGAACGCTCAAAGGACCTGTGGATGGAGGTTTAGAATCACTACGGGATCTACAATTGAAAACAAAACGCTGCATCCAAGCTACAAGTCGTTGTAAACGTGTAAAGGAAGAGAATCGTAGAGATAATTCTTCAAATGAGGATTCGGGTTGAATAGTGTTAAGTGCTAGGGGATTTGGTTTAAACTCTAATAAAGATTCGGAGTTCAAATTGGTACTGCAAAAAGAAATCGGCCATTGCTGGTGGTAATCGGTCAATAGGGAAGGACTTTGAGTCCATAAGTGGAATCTTGAAGAAAATGAGAAACAGATAGCCCACGTAAGGATATGTCCGCGGGATTGAGAGCAGAAGGATAGTGAGAGCATATTAGATTAGAAGGTGGGTGACATACAATATGAACAATTCGATGTGAAACAAAAGTTTAGAAAGTATGAGAGGGAGTGCGTAATTATGCAAGTACTATTTCAGAATCCGAAGAAAGTATAATGGTGTATCTGACTGAAATTCGTGTTAGGAAGCACGCAACGAGGGAGGTAAAACGTGGCAATGTGATAAAGATAATTGATCACTTGGTTCCAGTCGAATGCAGTCACCTCTGGACTGGTTGATACTAATCAAGTTCAGCGAGACACATCATCTGGATGATAATTTTAAAGGAGATGATAAGAGAGACAAAAATCAATTCAAGTCAAAACTTTTAGCTAAAACGGAAAGCATGTTATGCTTAGTACAAGTCGCTTGAAAAGGCTGAACTGTGATTACAAGGCATTCGTGAGATGGTGTCCAATTCCGACGTAAATTGTTTTACAAATTGTCGATACATTTGTCGAATGTTGCAACAAAAAGAAATTGGAAAAAGTCCAAAATTGAATAATATGTCTGATACAGCTGATTGTTACTTGGGTCCTTTCATTAAGCAATCATTTAAGGAGAGGCCGAATGAGTCGGGAATAGATGCACTAAAAACTACTCGGATATTCTAAATATTCTTGGTGAAGTTGTTCGTATTCCAATTACTAGTTAGGGAGGTCGTATTTGGTTTGGCTGAGAGACTGAATATCTGTCGTCTTCTCTTCGTTTATGATTGTCGATGAAATGTTGCTGTGCCAAAATGTCGAGAGGATCTCGCAGTGGGAGATTTGAAACACTTTCAATTTCCCAAAATTTGCTGAGGTCGTGGGATATCTGACCAAGTAGATATCAATGAATTGGTTCGTTGACTTTGATTACGTGTTTGGATAGAAACAAAAGGTTAAGGTAGTAATAACTGGTGGTAGACACCAGTACCCGAAAGTAAGCATATTTTGTCTGAGCGGTGGAATTCAGGATCCGCTAAAGAAAATATCTAAAAGGATGAGCAACTTCTGTGCTAATGTTTGGAAGGTGGCAAATGATCGGTAATACTAGAAACCACTGATGGGTTTATGTCGATATGGTTTGGAGAAAGACTGAAGAAAATTTTGCAATAAATAATGCCGGTAGAGGTAGAGAAGTTTTCGCACATGCCTGATAAGGAAACTGGCAGATCGTGCATCTTTTGTCTCAACTGGTTAGATAAACGCTTTGAGATAAAAGAGAGTTATAATCCAGGGTCAATAACTCCCCGTATTGGAAGATAACATTTGCGATGATCTAAGATGCGTGCACAAAAAGTACCTAAAAGTGACGCCACTGTCATTGTGACCGAACAACTACACAAGAACGAAGAACCAGATAGGAGTTGTTCAACAGAGGAGGTAGATGCAATGTTGGATTCAAGATTGACATGATCCCAGATGCAATTGGATACGGATCTGTGACCTGAATTGTCCAATTGAAAAGGGCGCAAGAGAGTATGATGAATTACATTTACGGCAGCCAGATGTACATTTACATTGTGATGTCAAGTGGGAACCTAAACAGTGGAAACAACGTTTGTGTTGCCTGATCAAATCGCTCTTTTCACCTCGAGGAAGAGGAAAAAATGCGGAACAGAATGACAAAGAGTGTGCCTTGTGACAAAATGTACATAGAGGGTCTTTGAATCGAAATGAACAGAACGATGTAAATTTGAATCTGAAGAATTTAAATTGCGACTGGCGATGAATGAATTTGATTCAGAAGTGTACGTGGAACAGGAAACGGGGTTACAGCCTGTGAGGTAGATATTATTTCTAATATTTTGATCTGATGTATTACAAAATCCCACAAATAATCAAATTACGGAACTCCTTCCGAATAATGTTGATCTTCGAAGGCTTTAGCGGTACGTGCATCAAGATTTTTCAAAGAAAAATTAACAAATTGAAGTTGGCCAAATCACCTGTGGATATTGCCTTGATAGCCTGTACGGAATTTAGATTCATGTCGTGAAAATGTTTCTAATTGCTGAGTGAATTTGAAGAAATTGGTTTGAATTTGAGAATTATATTTAAATAGGCTTGAGCTATTCTGCGAGAAGATCGGCTTACCAGGGCCGTATAGACCAATTCGTAATTTTTATCTGTTAGCTGTAAGCTAGAAACAACTGAGAGATTACTTGGGCTCAGGTTAGAATGTAAGAAATAGAACTTTTCGACAGGGGAGAAATGAACTATTATCGATAAGGGATTGAAACAGTGTAATGAACTCTGACCATTTTTCAGTGTCACCCGAGAAAGTCGGTAAATGAATTTTAGGTAATGCAACACAACTTTGAGAACTCTGACTGGCGCTTAGGTTAGGTTAGGTTAGTTTTATTTTGAAAGGATGGTGCGAAAAGCCATGGAAGGTGCTTCTGTGTAGACGTTATCCGCTGGGGGTAGGAGACAGTTGAGATCATCTTGCTATCGCACGTAATCATCATGATATACCTGTGCGTGAGAAATTTCATAATAAGTGCATTCTTTAACTGCATCCCATCTACTCGTAATATCGGAGAAAATCGTTTGTCGCCTTGCTACAGATTGCATCAATAATTTACTATTATTTTCGTCGGCAGCCATTTTTATAAACGTAAATCAAGCTGCAATGAAAGAGAAACAGTTAATGAAAGAATAAGTCAGTAACTTCAAACATTATACAAAGTTGAGCAACAAGTTAGAGTCAAGAAATGAAAATTAAATAAACAAAAGCAAGAATAAATTTAATGGTTATAGAATGTATCGTCCTGCTCCAGTAAACGGAAAATATTTTCGAAGCGCATAATCCGTAATTAATTAACTTGTATGATTTAGCAGATAAGAACTATCAAATCAAAGAACTATTGTATAGACGGCCAGTAATACAGTAATAATATTTGAAGAATTTAACGACGATGAAATACCAGTTAAATTATTTATCGTTCTTATTCACTCATGAATCCAATAAACGTAATTAATTTGTTTTAATCCTAAAACAAAATAGACTTTCAATGAGTACAAAATAATGGAACGCGTATAAAAGCAACATGTGAAAACTATTCGTAAATATAAGTCGACTCGCTAATTGTAATGTAGAACTAGTCATCCGGGTAAAAAGGGCCAAAAAGTAAGTGCAACTGCTTGGAAGTGGACTGTAGTAGAAAATGTTTTGCAGTTGGCGAATCGTCAAGAAATACAACGACTTTATAAAGGGACTTACAAAAGGTGATGGTTTCTGCAACATCGATAGCTTCAACAATCGATCGTTTTTGCTTCTATTTTGAATTCCTGCATTTTGTGAAATGAAAGTCGATGCAATGTCTATATATTTGCGAAGATACTTTAAAAACACTAATTGTTAGAATGTCGCGGTTTTAACTGGTCATTTTAAAGCAGTTTAACAATGAAAAATTAGCGAAAATGTATCGAGTTTAGGAAACGAGTTGTTTCTCACGAGCGGTGTCAACAATCCTTAAACTAGTCTCTTTTCAAAGTAATACGAATGCGCCAGAAAGTATTACTAAATTTCATCCATGAGCGTTGCCGCGCAGAATTTTTATAGGAAAATAAGGGAGTAGCGCGGAAAATATACTTTATGAGAATCTATATAGGTGAATTCTCATACTTTCAAAATAGTGAAAAAAGGCGTTAGCTCTTTTTTGTCAAGGGAAAGACGGCAATCAGCATCATAACCATTTTGCGCGATCTTTTTGGCAAATAAATTGACGATCTTTATACCCACAAACAATGAGTTGGCGATGATTCCTCGTTCTTTTAACATCTAAATTATATTATGCTTCAAATTCAGTAAGTATGATATTAAATAAATATGAATAATAACTCTTTATTTTTATTGATTTTGTGTCTGTTTTGAATCTACTATTATGTACTGTATAGCTTCAAGGAATTTTGAGCTGCAATAGTCTGACTTATTCGAAAAATATGTTGGTATATATGAGAAACTGGTTTCAGTCAGAACCATTTGCGAAGCGGAAAACTGTTAAATAACAATGAATTTCGAAGGATTTTTTATTATCTTCACTAACAACAATACGAATTTACAAGAAGTGTAACAAGGCAAATAATATTCATATATCAACCATAGTAGTGCTCCCATGTGGCGGATATTCTGGCTTCCTTACTCTTATTCTGAAGACCTTTTAGTTCCCTCTGGTTGGCATGTCGTTAAAAAATTATCCAATCCTAAACAGTGTTTATGATATACGGCCCTTCTGAGGTTGAGATTCCCCACAGAATTTACTGATATACATCGCTAAGAAGTCAATGAAAAACAAGATCGCAAGCTAAAGATCTTAGAAGAGTCAATTATATTTACAATAGAACAAGAATACAATAATTCATAATTCTAATATTTATAGTGTGTTACTCCCTTTAGTTGATAGGGATTAAATAACATTTAATACACGACAAATTATCTTAGGGATAGTTTTTGGGTAATTCTGCCACTGTAAACAACGAGTTGGTAGGTACTATTAAAGAAAACAATCCAAATGAATTTGACCCAAGCTTTATCAATTGTGAATTTGAAAAGAATTCAAGTGTGTTACAAGAAAGTATACATACAGTTATATACAAGAAGTATATCTACTATACCGTTTATATGCATATACCCGATATGTACAAATAAAATTTAAGTAAGTATTTTAGCTTTAATTTATGTCCTTTATTATAGGGTTCAATCTAACAATGTTTATATTGATAAATTTATGTGAATTAATATTGATACTCTACTAACAATTTACTTTTCAGCTATGGTAATGTTATATATATATATATATATATATATATATATATATATAATATATATATATATATATATTTATATACTTATATATTGTTATTTTATATTCTTGGGATTGAGGACCATTTTTAAAGACATTTAACTAGTAGTTAATACATTTTTATTTTACGTTTCGGTCTTCCATGACCTTCATCAGAAATAAAATTTTTTGTTAAAACTAAAAGAAATGGTACAAGTTACAGAAAGAATTTTTAAAAAACAAAACAAATAAATCTTACCTTCGACAGAACGTTCATTTGATTATTTAATATATTTTATAGATGTTTTAGGATGCATCACATAATAGAATACAACTCACACCACAAAACAAAACGAACATTTTAAAAATATGACATTCATTGATTAAAATTTGTATTGGAATATACGAGTATTTGTTCTATACAATGAAAGCAGCCGTAACGAGGTTTTAATGTGTCGTTTTTGTGTTGACTGGTATTAAATTGAAGTTTATATTTATATAGGGAGTGGTAATAAATGGATTTTATATTTATATAGGGAGTGGTAATAAATGGATTTTATATTTATATAGGGAGTGGTAATACATTTATTATATTTGGAATGTGCCACGTGTTTCTCTATATTTCTAAGTTTTTATAATGTTATTATAAATTTTACTAAGATTTTTATTTATATATATATATATATATATATATATATATATATATATATATATATATATGACTTGCAGTTTAGCCGAGATAATTTTGTTGGAGGTTACTGTGTGTAACGAAATCTACATTCAGAAGTCTAGAAACACTGTCCAAAATTGTGCAGAGATCAATTAAACTTATCTCCTATGCCCTGGGATCCTTCGTCAGGGAAATATCATCCAGAATATGCCCAGTTCCAAAGTGGTTTCCGTAGAGCTCACACAGAGAAAAGTACTCGTGAATTTGGGAGAACAGAAATTAACGAGTACCAAGAAAAAGTGGAACTAATAAGAAAAAGGCCTAAAAAGAAAAAGGTAATTGTAATAAGTCTTTAAACGAATAGTTATTTTTATTCATTGGGTGATAATTAGCTGGCGACTCACCTCGGTTGGTATGGGACCTTAACATGTGGCTTCCACTAGAAGTTTCGTTTAAACTGGAATTTTGCTAAGTGTTATCAGAGAAATATATCCAACTATCTGTTGCTGGCTTTAAGACATATATCCAAGCCGCTTTCTCCTTGATTGCACCACAAAATTCCTTTTTATAAATCCGCTTACAGCGTAGCACGC
Source organism: Galeruca laticollis (assembly GCA_963921935.1). Classification (NCBI taxonomy): domain Eukaryota; kingdom Metazoa; phylum Arthropoda; class Insecta; order Coleoptera; family Chrysomelidae; genus Galeruca; species Galeruca laticollis. The sequence goes on along the minus strand of OY998180.1, from coordinate 1,726,158 downwards.
TGTTCCACAATCGTTGCTTCAAAAAGGGAAAACAGAAATATCTGTCACACAAAATATCTTCTTTTCCTTTAGGCCAGTACCACTGTTGACCGTGGGAGCTTCCAAAGCAAGCTAATTACCCATATATATTGAGACCATTTTTATATCAAATAACAAGAATACACTAATTGAAGGTCAAGTTTATTTGTTTATAATTATTAAATGAGTAGTTGAATATCTGAAAGTATTATTTATTTTTCAGGTGATTTCGAGAGACAAGGATTTTTTTAACGAGATTTATTTATCCATAAGGGAATTCGAGAGTTGAACTGCTACAAGGATGAGACCCATGCTAATTAAATTTTATTATGATATTATTCACTTAGAATTTTCCTCGTTTTGTTATTGTTTTCTAAGATATTAAACATTTAACACACCATTCCTTCCTAAAAAAAACAAAAGAGAAAAAAAAAGGTTTATTCTTCCTCGACATCAGGAGGATGCGACTTAAGATCTTTGGCGTTCCATATGCCTAAGGACTTATGATTTTTGTCTTCCAGCTCATACATCCATGGAGAAATAACTCTAATTATCGTAAATGGACCTGTGAATTTGTTCGCAAGTTTTGCCGCAAAATTCCTAGTGGCATGCAAGAGAACATAGTTGCGTTTCCAAACTTGTTGATGTAAGTTGAACTTTTCATTTCGATGTCGGAGGTTATATCGTTTGCTACTTCTTTCGTATGATTTCTTGAGCCGATCGCGTACATCTTGCAAGAGTTTTTGAAGTGTGATTTTCCGATCTTCATCCATAGGGGATACAGTAATTTCACTTTCTTTGTTAATTACTGAAACCTCTCTACCAAGGTTAATCAAATTGGGTGTTACCCCAGTTTCTTCGTGTTTGGCTGATCGAATGGCAAATACAATTTTTGCTAGATATAGATCCCATCTTTTGTGATTTTCGGAGACGTAGGCCGATAGCATCGATTTTATTACCCTATGAACCCGTTCAACAGGATTACCTTGCGGATGATAATTGGCAGTGAATTGGATTTAAACATTATACCTATCCATAAGTGACTTAAAAATTCGCTCCTAAATTGTGAACCATTATCGACAATAATCTTTTCGGGAGTCCCATATTTAAAAAAGGCATGGTCTTCTAACCACTTAATGACATTCTTCGCAGTCGCTGTGCGAATAGGGAATAACAGCACGAACTTAGGAAAACAATGCATAACGGAAAATATATAACTAAATCCCGAAGTGGATAGTGGTAATTGCCCAACTAAGTCTGCCATGGCCTGAAAACATCTACCTGAGCTGAACGAATTTGGCCCCTGGGGGCCTTTTGTTCCGGTTTCGTTCGTAAACAGACCGTACATCGTTGAATGTATCTACATACATCGGGACGAAGTTTAGGCCGGTAATACCTTTCGGATATTCGACCAATGGTTTTCGAAACACCTAAGTGACCACAGGTAGGGGGATCATGATTTTCCCTTATAACTTCCACACGCTTGTCTTTAGGTACAACTTCGAGCCATTCGAATTTTCCTAAAGCGTGATATTGATTTCGACAAAGTCGATAGAGTTTACCATTTTCCGTCCTCCAGAGAGGATAATCTCTTGGAGTTCGAGACAACCTTGAAATCATCCTTCTATACCACATATCGGTAGTGTCTTCATCATTTACCGCATCGATAGCAGGTACGGATCGTGATAAAGCATCAGGAACTATGTGTTCTTTACCTTTCTTATGAACAACTTGAAAATCATAAGCTTGTAGTCGCAATGCCCACCTTGCGATGCGACCTACAGATTCTTTAATACTAAAAAGCCACTTCAAGGAGTAATGGTCTGTGATTACCGTGAAACTTGAACCCTCGAGATATGGACGGAACTTTTCTATCGCGAAAAGTACAGCTAAACATTCCTTTTCCGTGGTAGTATACCGCCTTTCGACTTCCGAAAGTGATCTACTGCGATAACAGATCACTTTTTCTTCTTCGGATTGTTTTTGTAGGAGGACAGCCCCTAATCCATAATCAGAGGCATCCGTTTCGACTATAAATGGGAGACTAAAATCAGGACACGCCAATACCGGCGCAGACACCAGATGTTGCTTCAAGCAGTTTAAATCAGTGTCATACGATTCAGTCCACTGAAACAGAGTATTTTTCTGGGTTAATCTAGTTAGAGGGGATAAATCTACGGTACCAACCCGCCATGCCGACTATTCGCCTCACTTCCGTGACATTCTTAGGAGTAGGAATATTCATAATAGCTTCCACTTTTTCGGGATTAACTAGGAGTCCGGAAGAATTAACCAAGTAGCCAAGATATTTTAGTTCAGGTCGACAATAGTCACATTTATTACGATTGATAGTTAGTCCTGCATCACACAATCTCTTCAGAATTTCTCTTAAAACTTCTAGATACTTCTCAAAAATTGGCGTGCAAATAATTAAATCATCTAGGTAGACGAAAACATAATTATCAAGCTCCGCTCCACTAACCCTGTCAATAAACCGTTGCCAGGTGGCTGGAGCTGAATGTAACCCAAACGGCAATCGCTTGAATTGGAAAAGGCCTCTAGAGGGCACAGTAAAAGCAGTTAGAGGACGAGACTTTTCTTCGACTTTAATCTGCCAATAGGCTGATTTTACGTCTACGGTCGATAAATACCGTGCATCTCGTAACCGATCTAGGATAGCACTCACATACGGAATTGGATAAGCGTCCTTAATACTGACTGAATTTAACTTCTTGTAGTTAACACAAAACCTCCAGCTATCGTCCGGTTTCTTAACCAGCACAATAGGAGAAGAGCACGGTGAAATTGATGGTTCTACAATATCCCTAGCCAACATATCATCTAGTTCCTCATTTACAATTTTCTGCAGGGTTGGAGAGATCGGATAATAACGCTGCTTTATTGGTTCTGCATCGGTTCTAATTACATGCTCTTCCAAGTGAGTACAACCAATACCATCATTCATATTGGAGAAAGCATCATGCATCACCTTATTCAAGCTAAGTCTCTGAGTGTCCGTCAACGAGTCATTATCTCGGATACCTATGGAATCTAAACCAATCTCTTCTTCGGAAGAACGAAAACTCCATTGCCCGGTGAACAGATCCGGCACAACCTGCATATGTATCCAAAAGTCTATTCTTAATATAAGTTTATGTGGCAACTCTGGGACTACGATAGCCTTAATAATCCTAACCCTATCTTGAAGTTGCATTGGCACGGACACTTCACCTATTACTCTACACTCCAGTCCATTCGCTACAGTACACCTTCTACTTTCGAATCTCCCTAATTTACAGATGCCTTTTAGTATAAGCCAACCGGGACCGCCCAATACGGTACGACTAGCACCACTATCTAACAATGATAAAACATTTTGACCTAAAATACTAACATTAAGATAAGGTCGCTCATCTCCCTTTGCATGAACTAGTACGTAGTCTAAAAGTATGAGCTTCTGTATATGGGCTGTTGTCGGCTTTTTTGAAGACATTCGCCCTACTGTCTCGCCTCCGAAGAGTTTTTTGAACAAATTGGGCAATTCTGACTAGTGGCATCTGGACGACCACATTTGTAACAGAAAACATTTTTACTTTACGGATTCTTACACTTTTTAAAACGATGACCATTTTGGCCACAATTCCAACAGATAACTCCATTAAGGGATGGAGATGCCTCCGTATTGGATGTCTGGTTTGCACGTGACGACATACGTACGCTATTCACCGAGGCCTGATTCGGTTTTTTATAACTTAATTCCGGCTCTACTAGATTCTTCGCATTAGTGGGAGGTGGACAAAATTTTTGAACCCGCCATTCAGTTTCCTCTACCACTCTAGCCAAACCGAATTAATTCATCTAAAGAAGAAATTTGGTGAGTAGCAAGCTGTGTTTGTATATATGGCAGTAGATTTCTTCGGATAATCATTAGCCGCGTTTCCTCAGGAGTAGAAGTCGGTAACTTCCGGAATAAGTTTTCCATGACGGAAACAAAGTTGATGACACGCTCGGCAGCACTCTGTGTTCAACGTCGAATTTCATCCCACAATGCCTGCTCGTAATCAGGAGGCTGAAATGCATCCCTCAGTTTTTCCACTAAATCATCACATGATGAGAACGAATTCATGCGGTACCAGAGTAACGAATCCTTTGCAAACAACTCTGGAGCCGATTCTAGTAGTCTGTCCTTAGGCATTCCTCTAGATCTACGTAATTCTTCGACACGTTCTAAGAAAGAAGTGACAATAGATACACCGTCAAACTTAACGTTCCATCTACTCACATCGAAACCATAACGGGACTCAAAATATCGAACCTCCGTTACATGACGACGACTATCCACATTCGAAGAAATAGGCGGAATTATCATCTCATCATTTACAGAACAATAAACTGACTCCCCCCTCTGTTCTGAATTCGAGTTATGATTAGGGATATTATATAGTAATGACATTGAACTTTGCTTGGGAAGAGCAGGCTTAGAAGACACATTCGGATCTCTCACAGGGTAGTCTGCTCGTACTTCAAAACGTTCCTGGGATGATGATTGAAATTTATTTGAATCACTGTTGCGATTCTCAATTCCCGAGTTAGTGATCCGTCTAGATTGCTGTTGCCCACGAGGATTGGTCTCAAAAATTTCTCGTAAGCGAGCCACCGGAGTGTGCTTTGATGGGGAATTACGAGTGACCCAATTACTAAGAGTTGATGGAAGACGAAAAGCATTATCAAGCGGAGACTTATTTACTTCTACAAATGACTCACCTGCGTTACCTAAATCGGTAGAGCCCTGATCTTGTTGAATAGCTACCTCATTCTCGACATCAACATTAAATGTTACCGACCCCCTATGTACAATTTCAGGAAGAAGAGGGTTGGGATCGTCAATTAGTGATACATCGGGATCTGCAGAACTCCAATCATGTTTCCCATAACACAATAAAACTTCCGACTTCAATTTCCTACATGTTAACAATAAACTGTCTCTTTTAGGGATTATTGTAGTATTTTCCAACCGACCCAGTCGATTTTCCAAATGCACTAATCGCGAGTTAATCCTCTTGAATTCATTTCCCTTATTTCCATAATTAAAGTTTTGAATGTCCTCACCTAAATCACCAAGCTTAAGTTCGCAAGCTAGAATTTCTGAATATGTGTCAATGTTCGAAACATCGATAACCATCGGTTTGCCTGAGCGTTGAAATCTAAGAGCTTCCCTTAATGATGCTCGATTATTCTGAACCGTTGAGTCTATAGGGTAACCCCTAATTTTTAATTCGTAAGCTACCTCATCACCCAATAGCCTCTTAATCTCCATTCTTCCCTAATTCAACCTATATTACGTATGTCCCAAAGTTTTAACGCTTATACTATAAACCCCCCTCAACTTACAGAATGAGAGGATGCACAATACCAAACCTATGAACAATCTCCTTACTAAGTCTTGAATTTATGAATTTCTACAAGGTAATTTTGAAAATTAAAAAAAGGTTTTTGCCAAATCTCAAGCAACTTCTATATATGCAACGCTATACACCATTTGTACAATGCTGAAATACCTATCCAATACCCAAGTATCAAGTACGAATATTCCTTATGTGTACATATACTCCAATATGATGCAATAAATCTATTCTAACTTCCTAACAGCATTGATTAATTTCTTAATCAATGCTAACAGTTAAAAATGTGAATGATACTGTTCGTTCAACAACCTGACGGAGAGCTTCGAAATTTCTGGCAGTGAACTTACCTTAAGTAAATTATTATATATTATTAAAACAATTATTTATAGGACAACTTTTACTTTTAATATAGTCAACTTTATTTGTGTTTTGTGTTCTCATCACTCGTCCTATTATCAGTGACAATAGAATGTAAACAGATAACCGAATCACACCTGTGTTTACTGTAAATAAAATTAAATAATATTCATTACTAAAATTGAGTCTAGCTAGCAGTAGCGAAGTTAGCAACTACCTTCATCGTTATTCACCAGTTGAGGCGCCATTTTCTTTGTTACTCCCTTTAGTTGATAGGGATTAAATAACATTTAATACACGACAAATTATCTTAGGGATAGTTTTTGGGTAATTCTGCCACTGTAAACAACGAGTTGGTAGGTACTATTAAAGGAAACAATCCAAATGAATTTGACCCAAGCTTTATCAATTGTGAATTTGAAAAGAATTCAAGTGTGTTACAAGAAAGTATACATACAGTTATATACAAGAAGTATATCTACTATACCGTTTATATGCATATACCCGATATGTACAAATAAAATTTAAGTAAGTATTTTAGCTTTAATTTATGTAATTTATTATAGGGTTCAATCTAACAATGTTTACATGTTGATAATTTTATGTGAATTAATATTGATACTAACAATTTACTTTTCAACTATGGTAATGTTATATATATGACTTGCAGTTTAGCCGAGATAATTTTGTTGGAGGTTACTGTGTGTAACGGAACCTAGATTCAGAAGTCTAGAAACACTGTCCAAAATTGTGCAAAGATCAATTAAACTTATCTGCTATGCCCTGGGATCCTTCGTCGGGGAAATATCATCCAGAATATGCCCAATTCCAAAGTGGTTTCCCGTAGAGCTCACACAGAGAAAAGTACTCGTGAACTTGGGAGAACAGAAATCAACGATAACCAAGAAAAAGTGGAACTAATAAGAAAAAGGCCTAAAAAGAAAAAGGTAATTTCAATAAGTCTTTAAACGAATAGTTATTTTTATTCATTGGGTGATAATTAGCTGGCGACTCACCTCGGTTGGTATGGGGCCTTAACATGTGGCTTCCAATAAAAGAAGTTTCTTTTAAACTGGAATTTTTGCTAAGTGTTATCAGAGAAATATATCCAACTATCTGTTGCTGACTTTAAAACATATATCCAATCCGCTTCCTCTTTGATTGCACCACAAAATTCCTTTTTATAAATCCGCTTACAGCGTAGCACGTTGTTCCACAATCGTTGCTTTCAAAAAGGGAAAAAGGAAATATCTGTCACACAAAATATCTTCTTTTCCTTTAGGCCAGTACCACTGTTGACCGTGGGAGCTTCCTAAGCAAGCTAATTACCCATATATATTGAGACCATTTTTATATCAAATAACAAGAATACACTAATTGAAGGTCAAGCTTATTTGTTTATAATTATTAAATGAGTAGTTGAATATCTGAAAGTATTATTTATTTTTCAGGTGATTTCGAGAGACAAGGATTTTTTTAACGAGATTTATTTATCCATAAGGGAATTCGACAGTTGAACTACTACAAGGATGAGACCCATGCTAATTAAATTTTATTTTAATATTATTCACTTAGCATTTTCCTCGTTTTGTTATTGTTTTCAATAACCTAAGCAGGTAAGATATTAAACATGTAACAAGTGAGCCCCATAAAAACCACTCTTTTCTTTTTATGTATATGCCTTCCATTCCTCCACATTCATTTGCAATGATCTGATTGCTTTCTTACTTATATGTACGTACTATAATGTATCTGCAATGCGTATGACACATGGGAGAAGTATTTTGGCAAGTTTTATCAAAAGTATTCATGCGACTTTAGGTTTGCGATTGTTTATAATGTCAAGAAGTTGTTGAGTGGTGTTGCAGACAATTGGATATCCGTACAACATTAATTACCGTATCCCTTGTTTTTGAAGCAAGAGTTTGTTCGGTACCGACAACTTACTTATTCTTCTTCTTAATCCGCCGACCCCCAATATCGAAGGTTGGCGATCCAATTGGCCAATGTAGTCCTGGAAACTGCCGCTCTAAAGATGTTTATTGATACGCAATGAGGCATGAGTTCTGTCTCCGCCCCATTGACCTATTATCATGAATTTTTCTCCCTATGATAATCCACAGTATTAAATACTTTCCCACTATCATTTTGTGACACATATATCGAGTTTTTCGCTCTTTAATGCAGCATAATAGTTCTTTTTTTCAATCATGTGTCTAAGTACTTCGGTATTAGTTATTCTTTCTATCCATTATATGCGCAACATTATTCAGTACAAATACATCTTCTAAAGTATTGATTTTCCTTTCCACAAATGGATCAAGAATCAAACTCTCATAGGCATACTTTAAATTGGAGAATATTATTATAGTACCTTATCATTCCTAGGCAAAGTTCCAAGCCAAGATCTGAACTTGCTCAATTCTTGCTCTAATTTCCGTTCTTGGGAAGTTCTCTTCATTTATAATAGCACCTATATATTTAAACGAGGACGCTTCTCAATAGTTTTCCCTTCCATTGTTATAGAGGCGCTTAGGTGCTTTTCGGGAACACGAGGATTTTGGTTTTAGATATAGATATATAAGCAACTATATTATTTAGTATCTGTTGTAACTCGGCTTCATTGTCAGCCAAGACAACCGCATCGTCTGCATATCTAATATTGTTTATTATCACCTCGTTTATTTTGATTCCTGCTGTGATGGTATGCAGAGCGTCTTTGAATATTGCCTCAGAATAAATGTTAAAAGGGAATGGAGACAATATGCATCCTTGCCTGAACCCTCTTTTTATCGCTATGGATTTCGATGCTGTCATTTCAATTTTGTCTTCTGCCCATTGGTTTCGGTAGCGCTCATAAACAATTCCAATATCTCCTTCGTATAACCCAGTTCGTCCTAGGATTTCAATTAGTTTCTCATGTTTTAACCAGTCGAACGCTTTGAGGCAATCTATGAAACAAGCAGATACGTGAACATTCATATCTCGAATTAACATATTCAGCGAGGAAAGTGCTTCACGGGTACCTACTCCATTTCGGAATCCAAACTGTTTTTCTTCCACTTGAAAATCACATTTTTCATAAATTCTGGTGTGTATTATTCTTGGGAAGATTTTAAGTCCATGAAACATGAGAAAAATCATGCGATAATCCTCACAATGGGAGAACTTCGTTTTTTTGAGTTGACGTATGAACGTCGGTTTTAGCCAATCCGAAGGAATTCTGCAACTACTATAGACCTTATTGAAAAGCGATGTTAGCAAGCTTATGTATAAATTACTTCGCTTTTTGTGATATATAGATCTGTCTCATTAATGCTGTTTTTTGCGAGTGTTAGTGTTTGACATATGTTATCGTCATGTAGTTTTTCAATATACTCTTTTCATCTTTTTAGTTTATCTTCAACTCCTATAATTTATAAGTTATTCGATTTCTTCATATTTTTCAGATATCAAGTTCAGTTTTGCTTTCCCACACTTCCTTTTGATGCTTTTATTCAGTTCTTTTTATATTATTGGCTTTGTATTACATTTTGTTGTTGTTTCCATCAGCTCTAGAATCTCGGTTGTCATCTCTTCTAGTTTCTTGTCTTGTTTTGGAAGCATATTTCTTTGACATCTGTTGCTTCGTGTTTCATTTTATTCCACGTCGCTTCTGTTTCTATTCGGCCATCCTTCTTAACTTCTTCCAATTTTGCTCAAGTTTGAATCTTATTTCATTCCAGAATTCATCGCTCATCAGTTTCTCGAAGTCCATTCTTCGTACCATTTTCGGTGTTTTCACTTTATAAAATATTTGCATACATTACTACTGGGTTATTGACACAATTGACATCTGCACCGGGATAAATCTTTACTGATTTGACATGTTTTTCATAGTCTTGGTTCATTAGAATATAACCGGACTTCTGAGTCAATAGGTGACCACCAAGTATACAGTTGCCTCCCATGTATCTTGAAATAGGTATTTGTGAGATATAAATTGATTGCATAATTGAACTAGTATATGTCCTCGTGAGTTTCTGTTTCCCAGAACAAAGTTACCTAAAACGTCTCCTTCGGACCCAGCGGGATATGTCTTAACTGATTTGACAAGTTTTTAATAATCGTCTTTTCAACGTCTCCTTCGGGCCCAGATCCAATCTTGGTGTTGAAATTTCCCATGACTATCGTTAGTTCACCTTTATTTGTGAGGAGTATTATTTCATCGATACTGCCATAGAATTTTTCAATCTCTGCGTCCTCCATGTCGTTAGTAGGAGCATAAATTTGTATTAAGTTACTATTCTATGAGTTGATTGGACTCTCAATAGCGTCACTCTATCAGTGAAAGATACGAAGTCAATAACAGATGTAGGTATATCATTTGCAGCTAGTATTGCTCTTCCAAATCTGTGGTTTGGGTCGGTCCCTCCTCAATAGTAAATGAATTGTTTTTTTGTTTTTGTTTTCCAGAACGGGCCAACGGGCTTCGCTTAATCCTAAAATATTAATGTTTAATCTATCCATACATTTCTGCTTCCACATTGGCCTGTTTTTCCGCCATGAAGAGGCTGCCTGTGTTCCATGTAGCGATGCGTACAATCTTGTAGTACACTTTGAATGTGTTACTAGGAACATTCATAACAGATGGCCTCGGGGAGATTTTAGCACCCTCATTCAAGTGGTGACCCGGACTGATGGCCAAAACTACATTTTCGTCAGCCATTTAGAAGCATTAGTAATCGTTTGTACTGTAAGAGTTCCGTTTCTTTGCTATACCGCAGTAAACAGATCCTACCGCTGCTTCAGTCCAGAACATTACCATTCCGAAATAATTTTTTTTTTGCGCTATAGCCTGATTTTGATGAAACTGCTGCATTTCACCAGTTGCCCTAACACTAACCCTAAATTAGGGTTGCCACTTGCGGCGGGTCCACCGTTCCGAATCTTTTCTTTTTCGCCTTCCTTGCCAGTGTGGTATTCACCCGTATTCCTGAGTAGGGGATGCGTTATACCCCGCAATACTGGATCCCCAGTCGAACCCAGCCACCGACTCGTCTGAGTCAGACCCACCCCAGCAACCTGGACACGTCCACTGGGATTTGAGTTTAAAGGAATGTATCTAAGTCTCCTTAAGCCGGGTTAATACTTATGTATGGAAGCAAGAGCAAATACTACTATTTTTGCTTATCAGAGGATATGGTAGGTGTATCGCATTTCCTTCGACTTTATTATGAATATCTAGGTTGTGGTTGATATTATTTTCAGTGGGCGTTGAAGATATTTCATTTGAGGTTTGGACTTTATTTTTGTGTAGTTTTATTATAAATAGATAATTGAATGGATAGTGCCTCGTATGACCAAACGTTCCGTTTTGATTACATTAAATTTCAATCTACCATTAAATAAGTGGACTATTTTCTTAATGTATTCATACAATCCACCAATGGTTCTCTATTCGGAAGCTGAAGGAATGGCTATAATATCCACTCTGACCTTTGTTCAGTCTGTTTTTATTTGCTCCTTTGTTATAAAATATTTCCGTAGTTTTTGTTCATTATTGTATACTTTTTTGCGGATGGAATCACTTGTAGTCTTTTTGTTTTAAAAAATAATATTACGCTCGTAAAGCTTTAACACAGATGTTGTTTTATCGAAGACAGCCACTAAAATACTAAAAGAGTATTTTCTCAACCGCACCAGAATGAAAAATCGTAGAGATAATGGTCGCGTAGAGGATATATGTATATATTACTTTTATGGATTCGACTGTCAATGTAACATGTAGTGTGACAAAATATTACCAGCTGCAGTACAGGAATTCAACGATCAAATTACACATGTTTGAGATATAAACTACACAAATATTTTACTACAGAGGGTGAACTGCCAAGCATCTATACTAGCTCACTTGTAATGTGGCTTTTGCATTCATATTCATAGTGCATTTATCATGTTCTCAACAAACATCTGTCGTTATTCGCCAATCAGAATAAGTTTCAAATAAAATTGACCAACAGTTGTTATCAATAACTATAATAATAAAAATTATAATAATAATTATATAATAAGTTTATTCAGCTTAAGACATGTTTACAAATATCCAATATACACAAATACTAAATTCAAATAATGAATAGAAAAAATAATTACAGACTTCGAATAAACTATAAAGCGAACCCGAACCAACAGTTTGTGGGGGAAAATGTACAGAGCTTATCACTCAATCAACTTATCTTCATCAATAAATCCAAACCAATTATGAAACGTTTAACTCTTTTCTTAAAGAGGTTTACATTGTTTAGTGAACATTTACATAATTTGTACATTTGTGACAAAAAATTATAAAGTTTGGCACCTATGTATGAAAAACTTCTTTGGAGGACTGATTTGTTTGTTACGGGCATATGAATGTATTTATTAACCTTGTGGCCCTTCTCATATTTGTGCTTTATTTTATTAAACATACTTTCATGATTGTACACATACTAGCAATATTATAGATATACAGTTGTCGAATAGTCATAATACCACTTTCCTTAAATAATTGAAGAGTAGGATATGGGACAGGGACAAACTATTAATATATACAAAAATATTCACCTCACTCACACCTATCTAATTCTAAGAAAGGGCAGAAACACTTACCTAAAAATACAATAAGGATATAATACAGGGTCACTAGCTTCTTGTCTAGGTGTCCATCAAGACATTGTAATTTAACACAAATTAAACTAGGTCACAGAAAAGTAGGAATAACTACAATTGGGATAGACAGAGGTAAACAAATCTGGTTCACACATTCACAAGCATACCTTCATTCATATATGAATTTCTCAGAACGTTACAAACTTCCATTTTCTTTAAAGCTAAAAGATGGCATATATTGAAGGATGGGAAAAACCCGTTTCTTATTAAATCATTAATAAGGTTTTGAGTTTCTTGGGAATATATGCAGATAAAGAAAATATGATTCAGATCACTTTTGATATGACGGTCTGTGTCAAGAATTTTTATTTTATATAAATGTGTCCAGGGCGTAGTCTAGCAATAGTTGTTACGTGGGCAGGAATAAAAATTAATCCAATAACAATTCGGAATTTCTTGTCGAATTGATGAATATTGGGTATTAGTTATTTTACAATAATCGTTCCAAGACTTTTTCCATAGACAACTTTGTTTTTGCCTAGAATTAGCAAATACGTCTGGCACAGTAAGTGAGTAGATAGATAAGGCGCCATTTTCTACTGCATTTTTAGCTAAACGATCTACATGTTCATTATGTTTAAGTTCTATATTGCATCTATTCAATATATGTTCGATATGGTTTTCCAGGTTAACTTCCTATCAACTATGATTCTCAAGTATTTTATTGATCTACAAAAGGGAAACGCTTGTGTATTCAAGTGAATTGTATCGATATTAAGGATGATATGTCTAGAAAAAATGCACACTGATGATTTCGTGGGAGGTACTTCAAAACCATTTTTAATGAACCATTTATAAGCCGATCCGTATATTTTATCTAACGTCTCTACACCATCATCATATTTTTGGGCCTCTGAATATAAGCAAAAATCAACCGCGTATTAAATTATTTTTGGGGTTATAATTTCAACGTAGATAACATTAATGTCAGCTATATACAAATTAAAAATCAGAGGACTCAATACTGAACCCTGAGGTAGTCCTGAATTATTATAACGAGGTGCTATGAGGTGATTATTATGAGTTCTTATATACAATTTTCTATGAGAATAGAAGTTAATGATTGCATCAGTTAATCGAATCGGTATTAGGAAGTTATTATCCATTTTTTCTTTCAGAATGGGTAAGCAGACACTATCATAAGCACATTGGATATCTAGACAAAGTGTGGGTAGATATCTATTGGTGGAATAAATAATTTGAATATCGGTTACGAGAGTTGTTAGAGCGTCAATTGTACCACAACCTTTTCTGTAGCCAAACTGGGTTCTTGGAAGAAGGTTTTCCTGAAATAACCACCAATCAAGTCTGTCCTTAATGGTCCGTTCTAAAGTTTTCAACATACAAGACATAAGTGAGATAGGACGATAGGATTCAGCATGATTCAGATCTTTACCTGGCTTGAGAATAGGAATAACGATGACATCCTTCAACTCATTAATTATCGATAGATTATTCAGTATGTCAATAAATATATCAATCAACATGCTTTTAGCAATAACAGGAATGTTATCAATCATAGGATATTTAATTTCATAAAGTCCTGGACTAGAACTGATGCGATTTTTGAGAACATAGTTAAACTCTGATAAAGTAATGGGTTTTGAAAAAAAATGGTTTTGATCACTACATGAAGTTCCAACAGGAAATGACATTGCAGCGAAGGGAGGAGAAATTTTGTCAAAACATTCTTCCATCCAGATATCATCTAAAGGCTTGACGTTGGAGATTGATTTTCTATAAGTGATGAAGACGAAACAGATTTATTAAGAGAAGAAACATGCCCAATCCAGTTTTGTTCAGCTATAGCTTTAATTTTTGTTGTTGTTGCCATTGTAACAAAGTAAACCTCTAATAAAATCTATCTACATGTGAATGTAATAACGCTGTCACCACTGTAATAATGTCGACCTTTAATAAAATCTAGACCCTTATTTATTTTAACATGTAACTGTAATAATCTTAGCCAACAAAACTTATTAATCAGTGTAATAATCTATCCTCCTAAAAAAAATCCGCTGCTCTAGATGTGCTAAAAAATATGGGTCAGAAAAAAAGAGAAATATTTCCCACCTATCTTTTGGCCGCTCTCTATTGATCCCGACCCTAGATTGTTGCCAATTTCTGCCTCCAAAGAGCGGCTGAGCGTGCAAGGCAATCCAGTCCGATTTCTTTTAGCTAGGTTCGCCTGGTCTTAAAACGGATGTATCCTCCTTTGCCAGGACAGGGCGGTCTTCCTCGTTTCTGTCACACGTCCACGTTAATACACTTCCAAAGGGGAAATGTTGGGGTAGGGGAGTTGGGTGAAATAATATAGAGCCAACAAGTTATACAAAATACATATATAATAAAAAATAACGTTTCTAAATCCTTAGATACAGCTATGCATACTTAACCCTAACAATAATCCCGAAGGACTCAGTTCCCAAAATTCCCCGTTATAATTTCTACCTATACATAAAATTTGTCTAAAAATTTATTTATTGCTTATTCCTACCCCTGTATAAAACGATAATTATGAACGGAGTTCCCGTCTTTCCGGGGGTGGCAGTGAGCCTATCCCTGTTATCAGCTCGGACCTTTACAACAACTGCGGGATAAGAGTGTAGCTTATTATTATTCGTTTCTCAATATTTCTATTCCCTTGTGACGAGAAAACAAATAAATCGTATGTGTAAATTTGCTTTTAACCACAATAAACGTTTCACGTTATGTCGATTCAGGTCGCCATTGACCTTCAAAACGAAAGTGAAATTCTTGTTCTATACAGAAATTCTGATGAGCTAATGAAATAGTTTAAATTATTTATCGACACTGGCGGTCTAAGTTGCGAAATTCCCCAGTAGTTTAATTACATATGTTAATTTATGCTTTTACCCTGGCAAAATATAATCGAGTTATAATTTATAATTACGGCTGAACGAAAGACTGATAACAAAGGTTCTCTACAATCAATTTACCTTTCAGCATGAGTTCGCTGACACCCACGCAAATATGGCAAGCATCCGCTCCGGCCTTTTTGTTTCTTTTGTTTTTCTACTGCCTACAAAATTAACCTTGCCTAACTTTCTATCTATTTCCTACTTTCGAGGTGGAAGAGAAAATACGTAACTCAACATATGATAATCTCCTACTTAACAAAAATGAAACCCAACTCGTGTCAGGTTGGCGAAACTCTGGAAATCGAAATTATTTCAGTACACACGGTAAATTAACTGTTCGTTAGGACGAAAAACTCAATCTGAAAGTGAACAGATGTGTCCAGTCTCTTTGAAAATCAACAATAAAACAAATCAAATAAATAATATCTGCTATCGCTACACCTGGTATATAGAAATTTTCTTATGCTCCCAAGTTCAGACTCCAGCTCGACCAATAACGAGTAAATATATATATATCACTAATAAAAGAAATTTATCCCAATCGAAATCTAATTCAAAAACTTACTGTTTGACAATCTTCCTCCGTCACGTCGGGAGATTTCTTGATTTTCTCTATCTGTTTGGTCGCTACGTATCGTACCCGATAAACGAAATCGTTTTAGGTTGAAAGGCAATTAGCGTAGAGGGTAAATCTACCGTTTGTGTATCGAAGTAGGAGACAGTATCACCTCCTAACACAACGGTGAGAATTTCTACCTCTCGTACCGCTAACACTAAAACACTAGTTACCGTAGCAAGGGAAAACCTTTTTCCTCGCGCGTTCGGCCCCCGGTACCCACTGCCGCGCTTGATCTCCTCTACACTTCTTTTTTTGTTTTCCCCCGACATTGATTTTGGTGTTTTTGTCGACTTGCAAAAAACAACTTTTGTTTTTTTGAATCGTGCTAGTTTATGTTATTGAAATCCTTTGTTTTTAAAACAATCATTTTGCTTTGACCCAGTATTTCTCTCTTCTGTTTTGGCTTCGTATTTGTTTTATTAAACATAATGTGGGTCGTGTTTCCATTTAATATTATGATTCAAAATAAAATATGTTTTACCGTGTGTTCTGAAACTTTCTACAATAAAATTATTCTTCTGAATATCCGTATTTATTACATTACTTCCCCCTTTGTAAAAGTATTGCGACCTTCCTGGTCCAATACCTTTTTTTTTCTTTTTTATTTTTCCAAAACCCATGCTTAACTATTTTCACCCTTAATTATTTGTGGCCGTCGGTTTACACTAGTGGCCTATAACCTTAAAATTAATGTTACAATTTTATACATTTTACATATTTATGTTACATTTTCTCAATATTTATGATCGGCACTGTATTTGGCAATTTTTCGCTATTGCCCTTTTTATCCTTGACCTAGGTCGCGACCGTTTACACTCGCGACACTGCTGCTCAGTAGATCGTTCATCTGGCGACTTCTGTCTGTCCAATGCTGTGACCTCGGGTGGCTCGTCTCTTGATGCGTTATTTCGTCCATCTCTATTGTTTCTTCCTCTGGTTTCCTCGTCTGGTGTGAGTGAATTATCCATGCCGTTAGGAAGTCCCATATGCTGCCTATTAGTGCTATACTGCATCCTATTGTTTGGTGGATACGAAGTCCATTTAGTATGGTGCCTGCTATGTATTTGATGGTTTGGAATGTAAAATATATTCCAATTATTCCACTTATGACTGAACCTAATTCTGTGAACCATGCCCATGTGTGTTTTAGGGTGGATTCTGCGAGGTTCTTGATTTCTTTTGTATCAAATATGTTTGATACGGTGTAGCCTTGACTATTGGCATTCATTCCCGCTGCTCTGCGAGTAATTATGTTTTCTACTGCTTTTCTCTCTGTTCCGAACGTGAGGGCTCTTTGTGCTGCGTTGACTTCTTCTTGGGTGTACAGACCCTTCGCTCCTAGTGGTTGAATGGGGTCGAAATGGAGGTTAATTTCTTCTTCTACTTTTATCGTTTTTGGTTGGTTGGCTATTGTGGGATGTGGCGTTAGACCTATCCATTGATCATCTATAAAATAAAGTGGTGGTATCATGTTATTGCAATCTATCTCTTCTGCGTGGTTTTGTATTATTCTGGTTAGTGGAGCCATAAACATTGTTTCGTTGTTTACCTTTATTGGTAGTTCGTTGTAACATCTGTTTATTCGTCTTATCTCGACTGTTACTGGTATGCATTTTATGATATAAAGTACTTCGCCTAATACTCTGCCTATGTGTCCAGGCTCATTTCCCATTAGTTGGCTAACTGCATTAGGTAGTGTATGTGCCATTAACAGTCTGTTTTTGAGTATTTCTCGTTTCGTTAAGCATCTTCGGTGTATTGTATCTGTGTAAAGCATGTTTACGTCTCGTTTATATGCTTGTTCGATATAGAGTAGTTTACTATTTACATAATTCATTAGATCGACATTTTGTGTTAGAATTGGCATTGTCGGATGTAATTTTTGTGTGTTTTGAAGTATTATGACAATTCGTGGGTGTTCTGTTTGCCATACTTCTATTCCACATAGTATGTTCCTTTTTTGTAATGTTAGTGCGAATACTTTGTCTTTTTCTTCGATTACTATAAGTTCTTCTTGTGTTTTTGTGTTTGTGATTCTGTTGCCTATGCCTTCGTATAACTGGCTCAGATGGTCTTCGCATGTTGTTGGCTCATAACTGGACCATGTTGATTCTCCTACCGTGGAGTCGAAGCAGTAACCATTCGTGAATTTGCAAGTTATTTCTCCTTGTAAGTGGATCTCGTTCGTTTCTAGCGTTACTCTAGCTAGATAGTCTTTGGTTGTTATTTTGGCTGTTGCTATTATCACTACGTCGTTCCAACTTCTGCCGTTTTCTTGGTATGTGATACCCTTACATGTTCCCATATTGTCGAGTGTGCCGCCTATTTTGATTGACGCTGTTGTAGTACCGTTCATTAGTATGTTGTCTATTGTTTGTTGGTACAACTTTGTTAGTTTATATCTGTGGGTGTTTCTGCATTCTTCTGCTCCCAATTTATGGATGTAGGTTGATAGTCCTTCGTTGACGACTGATGTGTGGCTGTGCATTCCGCAGTAGAACATGAATTTTGTGACTTCTATTACGCATGACCATACTTTTTGCATTCTTATTTCGTTTCGTTGAATCACTTGTATGTCTGTTTTTTCACTCGCGTACGTTTTTTCTGGTTCCGGACACTTTTGTATATCTTTTAGCGATAACACTGTGATATTTGTGTTGGGGTGCGAACACTCATACGCGATTAGCCCAACTACTATATGTAGCCCGCACATGACGAATGTCACCCAGGTCAGGATAGTATTTTGTCGTGCCATTGTTTTGGTTTTGTTATCCTAAAAACATTTTTTTTTAATTTACAATCGTTAATACAACTTATCTTTGTTACAAACATTTTTAAACATTTCTTTGTTATAATACTATGATTACCTACCATTTTGTCATATTTATATGACATTTCCTCATTTGACCGAGCTTCACACTTCTTTAGGACTGTCAAATGAGCTCTATTCTTTGAATAGAAGAAAAGAAATCTTTAAACTTGTGACCCGTGAGTTTGTTTCCCACTTATGTATTTCTATATTTCATTACTTTTGTAGTCCCCTTGTATTTATGAATTGAAAAAGATTTACTTACGTGAAATCATTTACTTAAGTCGTACTATTAGCATCCCTTGCCTATATACTTGGTTATTGTGTCCTTATGGTCTTATATTTCGTTATTTTGTTATGATTCCTAACTTACTTAATTATTCCTATCCCCTTACTTTGGTTTAACCTATGAATTGAACCTTAAATCTGTTTAGTTTAATAATGTAACCTAATATATACATGTATACTTGATTTTAACGTATTAGTTATGTCGATTCAAGCTCATCGCTATCCATCTGGTACTTATTTTGGTCTTGTTTCTTTTATAGTCAGTCGTCTGTCTTTGTCCTGTATTCCGTGTTCTTCTCCTTTCGGCATTAAATGTTTTTGTGTAACTGGGTGCACTTGGTATCCTGTTTCTCACTCTGGCGGATCGTCTTATCTCCGGTGGAGGTCGTAGTGAGAAGTGTAGTCTTTGTTCTGTTCTTTTCCCTTTATGTCTGGTTTGGGATGGTGGCTTATTTTTTGGTGGTTGTAGATTCTCGTTCGTTGACCATAATGGTAGTGCTGCTACTTTCCCTGGATCTACTTCATTTTCTTCCTGCTCGTGTGTTTCCTCTAACTCTTCTATACTTCCCAAGTTCACTATATCTTGAAGTATCTTATGTTCCTTGTCCTCTTTTTTTCCGTGGTATGTTTTTAATCTGTTGATGTGTACTATTTGTGTCTCCTTCCCTTTTTGCGAAATTATTTGATATGTAACCGGTCCTACCTTCTCTTTTACTTCGAAAGGTCCTGTCCATTGGTTTTGTAGTTTCTTCGATTTTCCTACTTTTGTGCTTATGTCGAGTAGGTATACTAAATCTCCTGGTGCAAATTCTCTTAATGCTGTTTTTTCGTTATATCTGGCTATCCTTTCTTCTTTTGCTTTCTCTGTGTTTTTCAGTGCTGTCTTGTATACTTGACTTAGCCTAGCTTCTAATTCTGACACATAATTGTTGTCAATATCGTATTTGATTCTTTTCGGTGTGATGAATTTTTCAAATGGTAGTGATTGGTCTCTTCCATGTAATAGGAAATATGGGCTGTATCCTGTTGAAGTGTGTACGCTTCCTCTGTACGCCACAAGTACGTATGGTATCCATTTGTCCCATTCTCGTTGATCTGGTGCTATGTAGTGTGCTAACATGTCTTTCAGTACTCTGTGTAATCTTTCTATTTGACCGTTTGTCGTTGGCGCATAACTTGCCGTGTGTAGCCTCTTTATGTTTAGTAACTTGCATGTTTCCTGCATTAGTTCTGACATGAAGTTTGTCCCTCTATCTGTTAACAGTTTGTTGGGTGTACCGTGTCTTGATATTATTTGTTCAACGAATGCTCTTGCTACTGTATCTGCTTTCTGATCTGGTAACGGTATTGCTTCACAGTATTTGGTAAAATGGTCTTGAAATGTTAGTAGGTATTTGTTTCCTTCGCTTGAGGTTGGCAGTGGTCCTACTATGTCCATAGAGGTTATTTCCCATGGTTCTGTGACCTTTGTAAATTTTTGTAATGGAGCTTTCTTGAAGTGGGGTGAAGTCTTCCGTCTATTGCATGCGTCGCATTGTTTGCAGTAGTTTATTATGTCTGTTCTCATCGTTGGCCAGAAACAACGTCTCCTTATCGCCAATAATGTTTTATGTTGTCCTTGATGGCAGTATATGGGTGAGTCATGAAAGTCTTCTATCACTTTGGTGATATAGCTTCTCGGTATTACTAGTTGATCTCTATGTTCTTCCTGTTCTTGTCTATATAAGATACCTTCTTTGTCGATGTAGTATTTTCTTTTTGTTTCTTCGTCCTTGTCCATTTGTTGTAAGGTGTTGTTGCAGAATTCATATCGTTTCTGTGCTTTTTTCAGCATGTCTTTGTCCCATATTGGCTCCCAACCTTCTTCTATTTCTATCGCGTAAATTTTTTTTGTTTCCCCTGCGTTATCTGGTCGTAAAATGATTATTTTGGTGGGTATACTGTAAAATGTAAATTGGATCATTTTAGTAATCTCGTCCCAACAAAGTCCTGGGATTTGGTCTTTGCTCGCTATGAAGGTTATACTCTCTTCTTTGTTTTCCTCGCATATTGTCTTTAACTGTTGTATTATGCCCCACATGATTTCGTACGAGGTTTCTTCTTTCACCGCTGCTCTATTTACCCCTATGTCGAATTTTGTGTCCAACGTGTCCCATTCTCTAATTTCTTCTATTCGATTTTGTGCGACGTCCGGTAAATTATATGTGTCTTCTATTTCCTTTATCAATGGATCTTGGTTTGGCTTATTTTTGGCTGTAAATGGTACTATTGCTTGTTCTTCTTGTATGGATACTAACTTTCCTTCTTTTTCTAATATTTTGTCTTTTGCTGGCACTTCGTTTTCCGTTATGTATTGTAAGTAATCTTCGTATGACGTCTCTATGTAGTTGCACGTATTGTGGAACATTCTGCTTAGCGCGTCTGCATTTCCGTGTTTCCGTCCTGCTCTGTGGATTACTTCGAAGTTGTATTCGGCTAAGGTTGAGGCCCATCGTGTTAGTCTTGAATTTGGGTCCTTCAGTGTAAGTACCCATTTTAATGCTCTGTGATCTGTGATGATTGTGAATTTTGTCCCGTAAATGTAGCATCTGAATGTTTTAATGGCAAAAATCACACCTAGAAGTTCTTTTTCAGTCGTTGAGTAATTTGTTTCTGCTCTGCTTAGTGTCCTGCTTGCATACGCTATTGGTCTTTCTCTACCGTCCCTTATTTGACTTAATATTGCTCCTACGCCTATGTTCGATGCATCTGTCGATACGATGAACGGTTTGGAAAAGTCTGGGAAGATTAGAACTTTGTTTGACGTTAGCTATTCTTTTAGTAAGTCCATTGCCCTAATTACTTCCTCTGTTATTTTGAATGGTGTGTCTTTTTTTGTTAGATTTACTAGTGGTGCTGCTAATTCGGTTATGTTCGGTATGAACCGTCTGTACCAGTTTACTAGCCCTAAGAAACCTCTTACTCCTTTTACGTTTTTTGGTAGGGGGTACTTGTGTACTGCCTCCAATTTCTGTGGATCTGGAGCTACTCCTTCTTGTGAGATGATATGTCCTAAATATTTTACTTTCTCCAACATAAAATTGCATTTCTTTGGTTTGAGTTTAATGTTTGCTTCTGTTAATCTATTGAATACTTCTTCTAATTTTTCTAAATGGTCCTTTTTTCCTGCATAGTTGAATATGATTATGTCGTCCAAATAAACCATACATTTTATTCCCGTTAAGCCTCTTAAGGTTGCATTCATGAATCTTTGGAAAGTTGCTGGGGCGTTTACCAGTCCAAATGGCATTTTGGTGTATTCGTAGTGCCCTTGATATGTGCTAAATCCCGTTAGTGGAATGTCTTCTTCGTTCATATCTATTTGGTAATAAGCTTCTGCTACATCAATTACTGAGAACAACGTTTCTCCTCCTGCTTTGTAGCCTTGTAGTAGATCCGATATGTTTGGTAGAGGGTAATATTCCTTTTTTGTTACTGCATTTAGTCCTCTGTAGTCTATGCACATTCTCACTTTCTCCTCTCCTTCGGGTGTTTGTTTTACCACTAATACTACTGGCGCTGACCATGGGCTGGATGATGTCCTGATTACTTTAGCTTCTAGTAGCCTGTCTATTTCTTTTTGGAGTACTTCTCTTTGGCAATATGGTATTCTGTATGGAGCTTTGCATATTGGTTGGCTTCCTGCTTCTATGGTTATGTGGTGTTTGACTTTTGTAGTGCTTGTTAGAATTTCGTCGTCATCTGTGAATAAATGATGGTACTTTTGTATTAACTTAATTAGTTCTTCCTTGTACCTTGTATCTATATGACCTATTTCAAAATTTTTTCTGATCCATTCATCTGTTCTGATGTCAAATTTCCTGATCGTGTCCTGTGCTTTCGTTTGTGGTACTGTGTCTTCTGCACATTCATATGCTTTCCCTAGTTTGGTTCCTTTTGTTAGGTGTATTTCTTGTGCTGATGTGTTTATTATTCTAATTGGAATCTTTTTCCCGTTATTTGCTATGCTATTTGCCAGTCTTATTGCTTCTGGTCCTTTGTGTTGTGTTTCGCACGCAATCGTGTTTCCTTTTATTGTGTGTTTTAGTGTCCCAATTGTGTGAACTTCGGTTAGTGCCGGTATACTTATGCTATCTTCTATGTATACATCTGTGAAGTTTCTGTTAGTTATTGTTTCTTTTATTCCTTTGTTCTCCTCCCTGGTTTCTGTTTTTCCCTTCTTTTTCCATGTTTCTGATTCTGTACTATTCTTCTTTTGTTCTATGTGTCCGTATATTTCTTCGTTCATTCTTGTTTCCTGACTTTTTTCTCTCTTTGTATCGATTTCTTTCTTCCTTCTGTATAGTTCTATATTTTCGTCTCTGTAGCCGTTTTGTCTTTGTTTGTCTGTTTGATTTGTTTTTGCTTTATTTTCCCTTGTCATTACCTTCTCTTTTTCCTCCATTGTTCTGTGTTCTGTGTCCCTTCTTTTATACATTGTTTCCACTATTCCTAGCCATTTCTGCCAATTATTCTTTTCGGTAGTGTTTGGTTTTTCCTTTACTGTTGCAACTTGGCCATTTACTTCCGTGCTTCTGCCGTTATTTATTGTGCTCTCAACTTGCCTTGCGTTTATCAATGGTATTCTTCTTCCCCATATTTCTAATGAAGGCTCTCCTTTGTATGATATGATTGCTTTCTGTTTTTCTAGGAAATCTCTTCCTAAAAGAACTGGTATTTCTCCCATTATTTCGTCTTCTGCTGCGATTGCTCTTACGTATATGTTGTAGTTCATTCCGTTTGTGCTTATCGCCAATTTCGTCGATCCATACAGCTGTATTGTGTGCCCTGTTATCCCTTTTAGAGTTAATTCTTCTATGATTTTTGTGTCTAATTCCCACTCTGCAATTATCGACCTATTTACTAATGAGTACGCTCCCCCCTGTATCTATCATGCATGGTCTGTTTATACTATTCACCCTTAACATTACTATATATGGGGCGTCCTGGTTTGTTACAGACATTGCATCATTGTGATACATTGTTTCTTTTTTTTCCTTTTTTTCCATTCTCGGTTTATCCTTATTCGTTGCTTCTTGGTTTGTTTTATCCCATTGTGGTTTATTTAAATCTGTTTCCCCTGCTAAATTAGCTCGGCCACTTGTCCGGGGACTAACTGTGGTCCTTACTAGTTTAAATGTTCCGTCCATTCTTTGTTACTTGTGTGTCCTCTTTCTTCAGACTGTCCTCTTATATTATCGTTCTTTTGGCGTCTGTTTCTCTCGTAGTTCCCAAAATTATTTTGTTGAGACCTCCTCTGTGTTTCTTGTTTATGATACTCTTCCCTTTGGTTTCTGTGTCTGTTATATTCTCTGTAGTTTCCTTGTTGTGTTTCCTGGGTTTCCTCGCGATATCTAGTTTTCTCCGTTTTCCATGGACTTACTTTTTCGTCGTTGCATCTGTTGTACTTAGAGGTTGTTTTATTCCGTTTGTTTGCTTCGTCGAATATTTTCTTTCTACATTCTTTTGCCCAATGTCCTTGTTTCCCACAGTAGTAGCATGTATTTGTTGGTTCGTTCCCTTTTTCTCTGCAATCCGGTGCCCCATGTCCTTGTTTTCTACAAATCTGGCATCTTGTCTCCCTTTTTGTTTCTTCTGCTTCCTTCGTCCTACAATTGGCCATCCAATGCCCTTGTCTGCCACAGAATAAACATTTCGCGTTCTGCCTACATTCTTCCGAAGTGTGATTCGACCTTCCGCACGTTGTGCACCTCAGTTTTTCACTCATAAATGCGACTTTGTGGCCATTATTTCTGCCGCTTGTCATAGTTACCGCCGTTTCCTGACAACTAACTATTTCTTCTGCTTCTTCTAATGTCATGTCGTCTTTGTGTAAAATGTAAAAACCTACCTCCCTTAATAAGTCTTTTCTCAACCCTACTTTGAATTGATTTATTAATACCGAATTATGTTTTTTTTGTATGGTTGGTATTTGTTCCCTACTTGCGCCCTTTATATCCTCTAGTATCTTGTTCCCGGTTAATTTTAGTCTGGTGCAGAACGACGCTACGTCCTCATCGTGTCTTTGGTAGCATTGCACCAATTGCATCCACCAATCTGCTATCGATTTTTTTGGTACAAATTTCCGTAGTAGTTTTTCTCTAAATTCCGAATATGACACTGTGTCTAGCCTAGGATCCGCTTTGAAAAAATCGTGTGCTACGCCCGCAAGTTTAAATTTCAATAATGTTAGTGTTTCTGCTTCCATCCACCCGTCTAATTTAGCCCTTAATTCAAGTTTTTCTATGTATCTAGCCGCATCTCTACCTGTGAAATCGGCTAAAGTCGCCGCTATGACCCCTAATGGTTGCGCCTGTGCTACCCTCAGTGTGGGCGGCATGCTGCTTGTGTCTCCCGTGGTTTCTGGTCCACCTTGATTGCTTGCACCTAACCTATTTTGCGAATCGAGTGGCATAACGCTGTCTGAACTTGGTTATTTTTATTTATTAAATGAAGCTTTCTAATTTTATAAACTTATATCACTCCCACCTTTCTGGCTTCTACGACGCCTGAAATGGATAGCTTTTGGTGCACGGATAGGATATTTGAGGATGGGTTAACTTCCCTCTTTGTGAAATTGAAGCTTACGTCGTTTCAGGAATTATGATTTATTGTAATGAAAATAATTGAAGACGAAAGGACAAACAAACGAAAAATCAATTGTATGACGGAATGACAACTGGACTAATTTGTAGCAAAATGCTGTATAATTGTTCTCATAGACGACTGTTGTACCTATGGATAACTGAGATGATGGTGGAGGAGTATCGGCTAACTCTCGATATTTTCCAGCCTTTCTACCCTCCTGTATGCCCCGTTTACTGCCTATTGCAGCCTCCGGTTACAGACCGTACAGCTTCACCGTTCCCTGTATTCTCTTGTGCTGTAGCAAGATTGGCATATGATCTTGGCCTGACAGGAATATCTTGGATGAAGAACTGGCGTCCCTGCTGGCTTACAACCCTGTATTTTAGAACCGCTGTGACGACTTGAACGAACAACCCTATATCGGAAAACCGCTGTCACCAGTGTAATATCTCTAGACCATATTTTTACACTCTTATGGTGAAGCAGCTATCAACTCAGTCGATGGTTGCTGAGTAGGATTATTTTTCGACCTTGACTGGTCTAGATCCAGTGTGATTTGCAGGAGCTGTGCTACCCGTTTGGCAGGGGGTGATTTTTCATCACGCACACTGATCTTGGTCTAGTGGAAGCTATGTTTTGCGCAATTACTAGACCCTGGTTAGAAAAACTCCGTTGTCAATACTTAGTTGACCGAAGTATTCCACCTTACGCCATTTGGCATGTTCACCTCAGATCGGTATTTCGCCTTTTATCTGATGTATGGATTTTTCCTCGACCTTCTCTGGTCTAGATCCAGTGTGTTCTGCGCCCGCAGTGACACCTCGTGTAGGTTGTGGCTCTTCACCACGCACACTGGTCTTGATCTAGCGGAAGCTATGGTCCCGTAGGCTCTATGTTGCGCTATACTAGATCCTGGTTGCGACCACCGATTTTTCTCCCTCCTAGGTAGGGTAGCTGAACCGCTTGTCACCGCTCGTGGGGTGTGGTTCTAGACAACCGGATATACCTCTCGGGGAGAAATGGTTTTGGACAACCGCTGTCCCCTTCCCTGGGTGAGGTTCTTCCAATAGGGGATGGTACGCGAACCGCTGTCACCACTGTAATGATAAAACTTAATAATCGCTAGATGTTATTTTTTTTAACATGTAAATGTAATAATCTTAGCCAACAAAACTTAATAATCAGTGTAATAATCTATCCTCCAAAAAAAAATCCGCTGCTCTAGATGTGCTAAAAAATATGGGTCAGAAAAAAAGAGAAATATTTCTCACCTATCTTTTGGCCGCTCTCTATTGATCCCGACCCTAGATTGTTGCCAATTTCTGCCTCCAAAGAGCGGCTGAGCGTGCAAGGCAATCCAGTCCGATTTCTTTTAGCTAGGTTCGCCTGGTCTTAAAACGGATGTATCCTCCTTTGCCAGGACAGGGCGGTCTTCCTCGTTTCTGTCACACGCCCACGTTAATACACTTCCAAAGGGGAAATGTTGGGGTAGGGGAGTTGGGTGAAATAATATAGAGCCAACAAGTTATACAAAATACATATATAATAAAAAATAACGTTTCTAAATCCTTAGATACAGCTATGCATACTTAACCCTAACAATAATCCCGAAGGACTCAGTTCCCAAAATTCCCCGTTATAATTTCTACCTATACATAAAATTTGTCTAAAAATTTATTTATTGCTTATTCCTACCCCTGTATAAAACGATAATTATGAACGGAGTTCCCGTCTTTCCGGGGGTGGCAGTGAGCCTATCCCTGTTATCAGCTCGGACCTTTACAACAACTGCGGGATAAGAGTGTAGCTTATTATTATTCGTTTCTCAATATTTCTATTCCCTTGTGACGAGAAAACAAATAAATCGTATGTGTAAATTTGCTTTTAACCACAATAAACGTTTCACGTTATGTCGATTCAGGTCGCCATTGACCTTCTAAACGAAAGTGAAATTCTTGTTCTATACAGAAATTCTGATGAGCTAATGAAATAGTTTAAATTATTTATCGACACTGGCGGTCTAAGTTGCGAAATTCCCCAGTAGTTTAATTACATATGTTAATTTATGCTTTTACCCTGGCAAAATATAATCGAGTTATAATTTATAATTACGGCTGAACGAAAGACTGATAACAAAGGTTCTCTACAATCAATTTACTTTTCAGCATGAGTTCGCTGACACCCACGCAAATATGGCAAGCATCCGCTCCGGCCTTTTTGTTTCTTTTGTTTCTCTACTGCCTACAAAATTAACCTTGCCTAACTTTCTATCTATTTCCTACTTTCGAGGTGGAAGAGAAAATACGTAACTCAACATATGATAATCTCCTACTTAACAAAAATGAAACCCAACTCGTGTCAGGTTGGCGAAACTCTGGAAATCGAAATTATTTTAGTACACACGGTAAATTAACTGTTCGTTAGGACGAAAAACTCAATCTGAGAGTGAACAGATGTGTCCAGTCTCTTTGAAAATCAACAATAAAACAAATCAAATAAATAATATCTGCTATCGCTACACCTGGTATATAGAAATTTTCTTATGCTCCCAAGTTCAGACTCCAGCTCGACCAATAACGAGTAAATATATATATCACTAATAAAAGAAATTTATCCCAATCGAAATCTAATTCAAAAACTTACTGTTTGACAATCTTCCTCCGTCACGTCGGGAGATTTCTTGATTTTCTCTATCTGTTTGGTCGCTACGTATCGTACCCGATAAACGAAATCGTTTTAGGTTGAAAGGCAATTAGCGTAGAGGGTAAATCTACCGTTTGTGTATCGAAGTAGGAGACAGTTTCACCTCCTAACACAACGGTGAGAATTTCTACCTCTCGTACCGCTAACACTAAAACACTAGTTACCGTAGCAAGGGAAAACCTTTTTCCTCGCGCGTTCGGCCCCCGGTACCCACTGCCGCGCTTGATCTCCTCTACACTTCTTTTTTTGTTTTCCCCCGACATTAATTTTGGGGTTTTTGTCGACTTGCAAAAAACAACTTTTGTTTTTTTGAATCGTGCTAGTTTATGTTATTGAAATCCTTTGTTTTTAAAACAATCATTTTGCTTTGACCCAGTATTTCTCTCTTCTGTTTTGGCTTCGTATTTGTTTTATTAAACATAATGTGGGTCGTGTTTCCATTTAATATTATGATTCAAAATAAAATATGTTTTACCGTGTGTTCTGAAACTTTCTACAATAAAATTATTCTTCTGAATATCCGTATTTATTACACCATCATTTCTTGACAAGGGAAAAAGTTTTGGAAATTTCACATTTTTTTATAAGTCGAAAAAGCCAAACGTCTATCTTCCAAAACCTTTTCACAATCTGAATTCCACCAAGGTGGGGGGTAACGTTTTGTGTTTTTACTAGTTTTGAATTGTGGTATCGCAATGTGTGCAGCATGATTCATATTGCTGATTAAGATTTGATATTTATCTGATGTGGAGTTTAATGAGAAATCTCCTTGGAAAATATTTTTTAAATTGTCCCAGTATACAATGGCCAGTTAGCTTTTTTATGTTCCATTTATTTTTAAGGGATATTTCATTAATAACATGGTAAATTGGAAGCTCCATAAGAATAACAAAATGATTCGATCCTAATGTATCATCTAATACTGATCAATTAATTCTATCAGCAAGTTCAGGCGAACAAAAGGTGATATCTATCGCAGAAACATTTTGATTAGGACCAGTTAAAACTGTGGGATGTCCATTATTCATTACCTTTAGATTAAGATCATCTACAACTTGGATTAGCTGTATACCAACTGTGTCATTATGATGTGCACCTCACAATGAATGATGTGCATTGAAATCACAGCCCACGATTATAGGATTTTTTGCTTGTGAAAAAAGTGTAAGCCAATCATTAACAGAACATTTAATTTTAGGTGGTTTATAAAGAGAAAAAACGCCACGCCTGTAGACACATTAATATGAACTTTAAATTCACAAAAAATTATTGACTGATGAACTAAAATAGCAACACCACCATAGCCGTCATGTCGGTCTTTACGTATATGTATATTTTTTTAAACCAAGTTCCAATAATAAGTGCCACATCTATTTTTCTAGAATTTAAAAAGTGTTTTTATTTGCCACAGCTGATCTAGCATTCCACTGCATAATGTTAAGTGAAAATTTCTGAGCCATTGATATTTATTAACTGTGAGAGTACTTGTTGTACTTGTTTTATGCTACTGATTATTGAACTCTTATTAATTGATTGCATGTCTTCTACTAAGCTAATATTATCCAATAAATTGAATACAAAATTGGAAACAATGTCAGCAATATTCTGATTTTTACTTTCAATACTTCAAAATTGGATTTATAGGGGTTAGCAGGTAATGGTTGACTAGGACCAAAAGTAAAAGGAAAAATAAGCGAGCAAGAAGGAGATTGGACGGAGAGTCTGATTTTCTTTTCTTTTTCATTGGAACTGAGTAGTTCTTTATGCCACTTGTACTTGGTAGCGACAAAATTAACCTATTGCTTTCCCTAGTTTTTTTTGATCATAGTTTGTGCTGTGAATTATTATTAACTTGATTAGTAAGACTGGGGAAATCTTTATTATAATTAGATAAGCCCGAAAAAGAATAATGACTTACAAAAGAATAAATAGAGTTTTCACAGTATTTTCTGCCTTCCAGAAATGACGTTTTTTGTTCAACCATTAATAGTTTTAATTTTTTTCTGTTTCTCATATTGAGGGCATTTTTTAGATATTGATTAGATTTACAATGAATACAATAAATTTTGTCCTTATTGCAACTGTGTTCCTCTGTTTTTATTCCGTTCTTGGGTGTTTTTACACTGTTTAGAAACATGTCCATACTTCAAACAACGATAACATTGAACTACTCTACCTATAAATTGTTCTACCTGACAATATACTTAATTAAATGCAACATATTTTGGTATAATATTAACTTCAAAAGTAATAATAATGGTTTTTTTGGTACATAATCAATTTTGTT
Source organism: Galeruca laticollis (assembly GCA_963921935.1). Taxonomy (NCBI): domain Eukaryota; kingdom Metazoa; phylum Arthropoda; class Insecta; order Coleoptera; family Chrysomelidae; genus Galeruca; species Galeruca laticollis. Next base: position 1,695,473 of record OY998180.1, on the reverse strand, counting down.
ATCCTCTCTTTGGATTTTACGCTTAGTACGATAAATATTGATTACCGGAGAGGTAGACTCTACATTCTCTAATAAATATTTTTTATCATACTCAGTGTCAACGTCTCCAATGATACCCTTTGATTCGAGTAGATGATTTGGAATATAAGCTACCAAATTATGATTTTCCGACAAAGAATTTTCTACTAATTGATTTGCCTCAAGAAACGATTTTAATAAAAGTTTAATTCGATGTTTATCAAAACATTTAATTTCTAATATATTAGTGAGCTTTAATTGTTTAAAAAGTATGTGAAAACAGTCATCGGATGTAGGCTTCTTAAATTACTACTTTTACTATTTTCAATGTATACCCAAATAGTAGATAAATAGTGGTTATCTGACAATAAGTTGAAATTTTTTGGAACTGGTTTTACTGCAGAAACCTCATTGCTGTTTGAGGATTATTAATCGGTAACATTTGATCATCGTCACATAACATAATTGACTCCACTTGCGTCGAGAATGACGTCCCTCGTTCATCCCCCATCGTAGGGGAAAATTATTTAGTTAAAAACTCTAATCGGAATATTTTAAATAAACACGTCAAAGGAAACAAAGTTGGCACTGATAAAAACTATCGACCGGTTTTGTAAATTGCTTCGCACAACCTATTTGTACAAAGGTAAAATCAACACTGTAGGATATAGTTATGGTTTATCAAAAATTATCATCAGCACCTTTTTTGTAATACTTTTATCTTATTTAAGTGGGTTGGAAGAATCTCTCCCCATCCCAAAATTCCGTATTGCAATCGAGATTCTACAAGTGAATAGTAGATTATCTTTAAATAGTTTATACCTAAGAATATTTTTAAACATTAAAATTTAAATAGCATATATCTTAAAGTTTTCGCAACCGTAATCACTTGCTTATCCCATCTCAAATGTTGGTCCACAATTACACCGAGATATTTCATAAATTGACAGAATTTATCTGAACTACTTCATCCTGGTTTAGCATGCTTAAAATTTGATGATGGGGTAGTGTTGATGTATAATTTGCAAAGGGTATAAAATGTGATTAAACAAGTTTAATAAGTGAGATAAATAGTTTTGTGCTTTATTTTTCAGATCGACCCAAGTTTTTGATTAATATAATATTGCTGTGTCGTCGGCAAAACTGTAAATCTTTCTGTTCGTTACTGTAACAGGCACCTATCTTCACTTGCTGAACCCGACCTTCAAGATAATTTCGCATAAGATTAAGTATACTTCCACGTATTCCCGACCCCTTCAAAGCATCCAACAATATCTGATGATTTACAGTGTCGAATACCTTGGAAAGGTCACTAAACACACAAAGGTTTGGTTCACTTTTATCTTGTAACCGATATATTTCATCTGTAGCTACTGCTATTGCATCGTTCGTTGAAACCCCCTCTTCAAATCCAAACTGTTTTTCCGAAATAAAATTGTGTTGTCACAGATATTGGACGATATTTATTCATGCAATCTAAATGTCCTTTCTTAAAAATAGGAGTGACAACACTTCTCTTAAATTCGGATGGGGATATGGATGTCTCAAAAACACAATTTATTAGGTATTTAAGACGAGATTTTATTAAAGAACTTATATTTTTTAATGCTTCTGGTCTTATGCCATCAATACCTGGAGCTTTTTTGGTCTCTAGTGTGTTTATAATGGCTGACAGTTCTGTTTCACTAACAGGTTCCAGAAAAATTTATTAAACTACACGATTCGTTAGCGGTTTAAGGAAGTTAAGTTTTTTTTTACTTTCGACGCCAAGGATATACCCACATCTACAAAAAAGGAATTAAATCCCTTTGCAATATCTGGAGCAGTTTCTAATTATATATTGTTTTGGTTTATGACATATTTGATTTCCCTATCGGATTTATTATTTTTTATATATATTCCGTTTACGATATCCCATAATTTCTGTGTATGATTTAGATTATCAGTGTTTTATTTTTCGTAATACTGAGTCTTTCCTCTTTCTATTAATTTATTGTAATGTTTTTCTTATTTATTTAAACCTTTTTATTATGGGTGGGATAAATTTATACACACATTAACTTGTGTCCACTAACTTAATTTATCTATTCACTACACTATTCACTAATTTATATTATGTACACAGTATATTCACTTGCATTAATTTATATAAACACTTCACTACTTAGACTATTAACTTGTTCGATGTCTATATCACAAGATGACTTTATAAACTAAACTTCTCCCGCTGATCGGTCCTGTATATATTAGTGCCTTGTGTACTAGATAATTCTAGATTGCGGCTTACACAAACACAATTGGCTCTCTGGAGTATTCTTTTCTTTTTGTGACATTTCTTAAATGCCGGCTCAATCCTTAAAAAATCTTCGGAGATCATGTCTATAAAAACGGTCACAAAAAAATCACAATAGACCTTCTCGGAATTCGGCGCGCTCGCCATTTTTTGAACACCGGTAACATAAGTGTAATAAAACACAAGATATGACATAGGAAGTTTCAAACACCCTATATAAAAAAAAATTATTTTTCTTTACACCATAATTTATAAACTGACCTCAACCAAAACCAACAATATGTGTTACTACAAGGTTATTAGTAACGAAAGATTATGCATAGGTCAGGTTCAATTATTGAAACATTAAACAATTACAAACACGACTTATATAACTAACCTTCAAACAAGGTTAATTGTTGAAATAAATATTGGGAATTTTTCGGAGGAAAACAGAGAGAAAAAGTAACTCTCCCATAGTCAGGAACCTAGGTAGTAAACCCAGGCCCTCATTTCCTCGAAGAAAAAGTGTACAGTTTGTGTTTTGTGAATATTTCCGAAAACGTAAGTTTTTAACCCATAATTACTTTATTGTTTGTCGTTGGATGAATTTATATGTTGAATTATTCTTTTGCCAAAAGGGTAATTAATTAAGCAAGGGATATTGTTCCTTCATCATTATTTCTTTGCAGTCATATCGAATGTGTTTTATATATCAGCGCCTCTCATCATTTTTTAGATAAGTATTAGACGGATATTGTGGATTTTAGCAGAAGTATTCAAGTTTTTTTTTGTTTCTCTCGCAGTTATAAATTTGTTTATAAGATTTTTCTCTCATAGCACAGGGACTATAAATTAGCATCATAGTGACGTATTTATAAAAGTATTTTCGCCGAAATTGTAACATAATTTCTCTAATTGTCTACTCTTATCGGAAATTACACTTATAGTTTTTTTTCCGTCACTATGGTATATCAGGGAATATAGATTTAGTATTACAGTGACCGAATGGTTTATAAAAGTATTTCTTTTGCTGAATCAATATCGAGTTCGTTCCTTAATTTTGTTGAGTTGTCTAATCTCATGATTAATGTTTACTAAGGAATCTATTTATAGATTTGATTTGTTTATATAATATACCGTGGACTCCAATTGTTGGAAAGCATATTTAGAAATTTTGTTTTGTTTAGATACGTTCGCTCACCTGATGTTAGAAATTTACTGTTTTTTTCTTGTAATATATGTATATATTCTAGGTTAATCCTCTACAGTTTAATTCTCTAACCCTACCTCTCACAGCCGCAGTACAGGCACAGAATAATGACTCAATCTGCAGTACGGACCTGGGCTTGGCACACTGTATAAGCCCAAGGGGCCCCACGACGACCTTGATCGCTCGAGCTAGGAACAGCCCTCCCACGAGACAAACCTCAAAGAGGGACTCCTAGTTCTACCCCTTTTGTGCCGTAAGGCACTGGTGACAGCACGCTGCAAACATATTGTTCTCTCGACAAGAGAGTACAATAGTACCGTCCGGTCTCTCCCTCGACATAGGGGAACGATAGAAGGAGAAAACGAGGAGGATCATTACTCACACATTACAAGTGGTGACAGTGGTTACAGTAGATACATACGGCAATTTATTACATAAGGTTACAGGACCGTACTTCGTATCTACTTCGGTGTGCGAGTTCGTAACATTATTTACTAAATTTCTAAACTTTATATAGTTACTTTTTATGTCAGTGTCGTGAATATTTCTTTTGTATTGCTTATACAGGTTATTTCTTAGAATATTTTTACTATATATTTTATTCCGTAAGGTATATTTATTTATTAATTTACTTATCAATTCAATTGAATAATTAATTGAAATATAAGAGTTGGTTTGCTTATAGTAAAAATGATTCCAATTATGATTTTGTGGGTCCTTTTTAAATAAATTGTTTATATATTTTTTAATTTGTGTTATTTGTATGGTTTGAAGTAAATGAAATAGAAGATATAATTGTTTTGTGATCATTAGATTAGATTAAATTTCAACGGGGTTACAATGCACTGAAACCCAAGGTTTATTGTGCCCCCCCCCCTATTAGAGCTGTTATCGCTACTACTACTACAGCTCGCCTTCCAGTTCCAGTGTTCTAATTAACTCTAGTATTTGGAACGGCTTCAACGAGGTTATATCCTCACTCTTACACGTTTCTTGTCCGAAACATTCCTTGCGTTGGCTTGCAATGGCGGGGCATTCCAGAACTAGGTGATCCGGAGTTTCATCATCCTCCCCACAGAATCTAGACTCGTCAGTTTCTGCTAGACCTATTCTCATTAGGTGCTTCTTAAGGCGGCAGTGTCCTGTAAGCCCATGAGGAGATGTAGCTTATTTTTACTGAGGTCCAAATATTTTTTGGATCAAGCAGTGTCAAAGTTCCGCAGTAACTTTTTGGAATGTTCCAACCCGGGAAGGCACCGCCAGAGTGCTTCTCTTTCGGTTTCCACCTTCTTCCGAAACCCTTTCTTATATGAGCATTTTTCCACACCACAGAAAGGCTCCGGGCCAATAAAGGGCGTTTATGCTCCTTTCCTGGCAAGTGTATGGGCCTCTTCATTTTCTGTGATTCCCGAACGGCCAGGAACCCAGACTGAAGAGACTATTCTTGCCTAATTCATCAAGTTTTCTTCGGCACTTCCATGCCACTTTGAGTCAATGACATGGGAGCTCAATGCTTTGATAGCTGCTTGACTATCAGAATGGATCGATATGTCACATTTCTGATAGTTTCATACTAGGTTCATTTCCACACATCTTTCAATCGCAAGTATTTCTGCCTGAAAGACGCTCGGGAAGGAGCCTAATCATAATGAGTATCTAGTGCCAGGCCTAAATACTTCAGCGCCTGCTCCAGTGGTAGTTTTTGAACCATCTGTATACCATCTAATGGTGTTTTCTTCGAGATTTTGGGTGGCGTATTCCCTTTTCCAGTTTCTCCTCGTATTTAGCATTGTAGTGAAATTCTTTTCGATACTTACTTTCTTGATCATTTTGTCACTGGGAAGATTCGCTGATGAGATGTATTTTGTTAGAGAGGACCAGGCTCCCTGATTTTTAATACTCTCATAGCCCGATCCTTCCTTAGATATTCTAAGAATTGCCTCTTGGGCAGATCTTTCTATCACCAGATGTAGAGGTGTGATATCTGTAATGATCTCAAGTGCCCTAGTTGGCCACGTTCTCATAGCTCCAGTGATGCACACACAGGCAAGCCTTTGAACTTTGTCGAGGGTCTTCCTCGTGTTGTACTGACTTGCTTTTGTATGTCAAACTATTGGCCCATACGTAATTGCTTGTCTCACAATCATGGCATACATCCATCGCAGTATTTTTGGGTTACAGCTCCACCTCTTACCAACTAGATTTCTGCACGCCATTAAAGCTCTTATTGCTTTACTAGCAGTTATTTCAACATGCTTATTCCACAGAAGCTTACTGTCTGGGGTTATCCCTAGATATTTTAGATAGATACCTTTAGAAGTCGAGTCATGGTTCAAAATAATAACATGAACACTTATCAATACTTATAAAAAACTCTCAACATGAAAAAGTTACTTACCTAATTATGGTTCAAGTATTGATTAATACGTGTAATATACTAAAAATTGGTGGCTGTAAATCGTTTTATTTAGTTGAAATTTAAATGAAAAAAATGTTTGTAGAGAAATTTTAAGTTGTATAAAATGTTAATACGTGTTATTTAATCTTGGTGATTGTCTTCGTTTTTCTTGATCTTGTAGGTCTTTTATCCTCATCAACTACTGCTAGCTGGTATTGATGCTTTATCTTTTTCTTCATTCTTGAGCGTTGATGTAGTGTTTAGTACTTACATTACTGGACAATGAGTCGTCATCGGATGATGTTTGACGAGTGCGTTTGTGAAGTGACTGGAGTGATTGTGTGACAGAGGCTTGGGAAATCGACATTTCATTATGATACGAGGGACATTGGGCAGAAGAGGTGAATGAGTTCTGAGTATTAGGAAGCAGAGTAATTTTTTTTTGCAAATCTTATACAAGTAGAGGGAATAAATCTTTATTAATATCTTGTTTATCATTTTTATTTGCTTTGCTTGAACTGGCTTGAGCATAAGACACATTAGGCTTTGGGGTAATGATTTCCACTTTCTTCCTTGCTTCTTGATATGACAAACTTTCTTTCGTTTTTATTTCCTGCATCGCCAGTTGTCTTTTATAAACTGGACATTCTTGGTATCTAGTTGAATGGGGACCTTCACAATTGACGCACTTTAAGGGTGGTTGGCATTTATATCCGATATGTGGTGGTATTCCACAAATACAGATTTCAGGTTTGTCACAATTAGCCGAGGTATGACCAAACCGTTGGCATTTGAAGCATCTTGAAGGTGATGATATATAAGGGCGTACCTTAAGAAAATAAAAGGCAACCATAATATCTTTTGGAAGTTTTGGGCTATTAAACGTAAGTATATGGCTGCTAGTATCTAATATTTTTCCACCCTTTTTAATCTTAATTCTCTTCACATTTATATTGCCTTGGATTCTGAGTTCTTCGAGAATTTCAGTTTCCGAACAGTTCAATAAATCATAACAAGTAACTTCAACTTCATTTTCCATAATATGGGTAAGTTTGCTTATCAATTTCGACTGAGCAGCAGAACTCGTTTCTATGAATAAACCGTCTCTCGTTTTCTTTAGATTCTTAACATAAATGTATGTATTTAACAAGAAGGGATTTGTTTTTGAAAAATCTCCTTCTTCTCTCCTCACGATCAGAAACCGGGGCACGGCCGTCGTCTCCTGATTCGTGTTTTGGCGCACATTGTTATCTGTTGCGAGACCAGCACCACTGTCTGCACCAGTGTTAGTTTTTATTTGCGAAATGCTCATTTAGATCCCACGAATAGACACTGAAAGAATATCAACCATAGCAGAGCAGGTTTACCATGGTAAGGCTATAATACATGTGAGTTTTGCCGCGTTTGTCATCGTTAGGGACTGCGCTAACAGGCCAGCCATGCATCCCATTGGCACGATAGTTTCCACCATAGGATTCCGGATTTTTTATCGAGGTTTACTCCTGTAGGTCCCTGGGGATCTCTCCTTTTGGTCGCCTTTTACGACAGGCAAGATTTACCCTGGGAGAATTCTACTTAGTGGTCCCGTCCCTAGGCGGGGTATTCTTCCTCTCCCTCTCGCGTTTGCCCATCTGCTGTAGATCCGTCACCGGGGATGGGTTACCCGATCTTGAATCTCCAAAGATGGTTTACCAGGGTCTACCGACGTGGAGGTGCGAGCAGGAATTGATAGGAGAGGCTGTAAGAAACGCTTCACTACCCTTTAGACCCTATTATTATTATTATTATTATTATTATTATTATTATTATTATTCTTCGGAGGTGAAAAAATGCATCATGCACGCATCTCTTTGCTGCGACTTAGACTTTAACCAAGTAAAACAACACCTCCTCCAAGGAAGTCTGCTTTGGAACCGCTGGTTAGCATTACATCAAGGCAGCCCCGGTCTCATTTTCTTATACCTGCTCTGCAGCTCTCTTTGGTCTCCCATATTCATCCTTTTCTTTTTGGCTCATAATATCTCTTATCATTTTATTTATATATTTCCATTTTTGCCTGCTCTCTAACATCTGAGGTACAAATGTGTCCACTGTTAAATTGATGCCCACTCCAAGAGACGTCGTTGTTCTATGTCGGTTCCATCTTTCGCAAAGGAATATTGTGTATTCCACCGTATCTAAGCTGTTACAGTATTGGCACATGTTGCAGTTGTCGTGACCAAAACGTTTAGCGTATGTCCTAAAACATCCGTGGGCCGTTAAGACTTGAGTTAAAAAGTAAACTGTTTCACGGTGTTTACAGCTAATCCAAGCTTCAATATCGGGTATTACTCTTTTCGTCCACTGCGCTTTTGTGGCTTCATTTTTCCACCTATGCTGCCAAATGGATAGAGCTTCAGCTCTGGCAGTTGCCTGTTTTCCAGCCTGAACTTCGTGTCTATTGTTGTAAAGATATATGTCCTTTCCCAGACCATAAGGTCTATAGGTAATGTAGCTGTTACTACTTGCAGCACAACACATGAAACCGTCCTGTATGTCGATGCTACCCGCAATAGCATCTTTCTTTGGGCTTTTTCCATTCGCTTTTTGTATTTTTTAATTTTTAAAGCCCTATTCCACACAGGAGCACCATATAGTAATATGTTGTGCATTGCACTACACAACACAGCCCGTCGGCTACTTCTTGGTCCTCCAACATTAGTCATGAGCCTTATTAGTCTAGAGACCTTGTCTTCGTCTTTTGTGCCGTAACTTCAATGTGTTTGCCAAAGCGCATCTTCTCATCGATAGTTATCCCTAAGTATTTGATGGTTTTTGCCGGGGAGACATTTATTCCTTGAAAATTAAAAACTATTTCTTTCCTGTCTCGTTTACCTCTAAGTATCACTGCTTCAGTTTTATTTGGCGCTAGTGTTAATCTATGTCTTTCCATCCAATTGCTAATATTTTGTAGACACTTATTCGCATTTCGTACTAAGATATGCTTATTTTTGGCTCCTATAAGTAACGCTAGATCATCCGCAAACCCTATGCAGCAAGCGTCATATGTGAGGTCCAGACCTAGTACATCATCATAGAGAATATTCCATAGGGTCGGTCCTAAGACCGCGCCCTGTGGTACCCCTGCGGTAACTTCTATGGCATCACCTTTTCCGACAGTAATCTTTCTATTTTTTAGGTAGCCAGATATCATATTTATGAGATAGCTAGATGAAACCCATAATGATGCTTATATAGGCCTCCCTTTGTTTCCAATTCAGCCGTTAACCTATTTTTGATGAGTGTTTCCATAAGTTTGCTGATTGTATTCAGCATACAAAGTGGTCTATACGAATTTGCTAATTCTGGGGGGTGTCCCCCTTTTGGTATTAATATAACTTTAGCCAGTTTCCATTCCTCGGGAAAGACCTGTGACATTAGCACACTGTTCATAGTACTCAGAATCAGCTCAGGGAATTTAGAAGCAACCAGTTTGATTGCTTCCGGTGGAATTTTGTCCAATCCAGGGGCCTTTCTGTTCTTCATGCTACTAATGGAGGACTCAAGTTCCTGGTTCATAAAGGGGTTTATGTTTGTATCATTCTCTACTATTTCCCAGCTGTCAGCCTCAAATGAGAAAAGGTGAGTCACAATTTCTCTTTTCTTATCGGTACTCAAATGATAGGGCACCAATCTATTGAACCTTTTTGCTACAATTTTGTACGCATCTCCCCATATATTGTTATCCAGCTCTTGGCGCAGTTCATTCCAATATTCCTTTTTCGCTTCTTTTATAACTTTTCTTAATTCATTCTTTGTTGTTTTATATAGATTTTCTAAGCCCTCTCCCACATAGCACAGGAAGTCCATCGGACGTCCATTTCAGATCCAAATGAAGTCCAAATGTCCATGGACCTTCTATGGACGTACACTGGAATTCGACATCTGGACATATCCTGTATGTTACATGATTGGACGTCATATGGATGCCCATCGGACTTATGTTATTGGATGTTCACCATAACGTCCATATTGAATCGTTATTGGAAGTCCTTGGTATGTCCAAAACTGGAGTTAATTCTTAAATCCAAAATTGTACGTTTATGTATGTCCATCGGACTTATGTTATTGGATGTTCACCATAACGTCCATATTGGATCGTTATTGGAAGTCCTTGGTATGTCCAAAACTCGAGTTAATTCTTAAATCCAAAATTGTACGTTTATGTATGTCCATCGGACTTATGTTATTGGATGTTCACCATAACGTCCATATTGGATCGTTATTGGAAGTCCTTGGTATGTCCAAAACTGGAGTTAATTCTTAAATCCAAAATTGTACGTTTATGTATGTCCATTGGATGCACATTGTTGGAATAACTTGGAACATCCATAATTGTACATTCACGAACGACCATGAGATGTACAGAGCTGGACCTAACTTGTACGTATTTGAGATGTACAGGAATGGGTATATGTACATCCAGAATTGTACGTTTATGTATGTCCATTGGATGCACAATGTTGAAATAACTTGAAATATCCATAATTGTACATTTACGATTGGCCACAAGACGTACAAAACTTAACTAAATTTGTATCTACATAAATTGTACATTTATGTATGTTTTTGGAATGTACACAAGCGCTTCTAATTCTCACATCAAGAATAGTACGTTTATATATGTCCATTGGATATACATTGTTGCAATAAATTGGGGCATCCATCATTGTACCTTCATGAATGGCCATGAGACGTACAAAACTGAATCGAATTTGTACATATACAAATTGTACATATATTCAGTGAACGAAAAATGGACATCTAGAACTATATTAGGATGATAATATACTATCTACGCTATAAACTAACTAGACTTTAGGCCTAAGTTTATCGATGACATATACGCCATAAAATTTCAATTTTGTTGTACCTATATTATGGAAGCAAAAGATTTGTTCCAGCATATATCCTGCATTCTGAATATGCGTAGTTTTATAACACACCGTGTATCGGTATATACAAATTCTCATATATCACAAAAATCTTGCGATCCCAGCCTCTTACAGAGTATGTAAAAAACTTACAGCACCATGAGGATAAAAAATTGTTCAGTGCATATGTTCCATATAGAAATAGAGACCAAAAAAGTAATGACGTCATAAACATAGCCGCTGACAGTTACTGATGGATAACAAATATTTATTTACGTTCATTTTACGTTTGTAATATGCTTAAACATGGCTATTGTCAATTTGTCGACCATTGCTGAGCAGTTTTGTAATGAAATTAAAGTGTTATAGAAATGTGGAGACAGTTTAAACAGTGGATATGTCGTAAAGATAGAGTATGATGGAAGTTTAGGAACGAAGCAATAAGGAATAATTACTTGATAGTCTCTGCAGTGTCACTTTACAAATAAAAAACGGATAAACTTTCAAAATATTACAACGGTCAGGACAAGACATAAGTTAAATAATTGATTTCTTCTCCCTCAGTAACTGTCAGCAGCCATGCTCTGACGTCATACTTTCGGTCTATTTACTCCATTGAATAAAAAGTAAAGGAAGGATAGCTACTATCTACACTCATAGAGAGAAAGCAAGACGGAGTAGCCATCTTGAACAACCAAGTATGACTCATTTTATTTTGTTGTTGCATTGGTTGAAGAGTACGTTTTTGCTTTTGGAAGTTTTATAATAATTTTATAGTGTAAGTAAGTTGTTTTCTTTTATACTTTAATTTATATTAATTTCAAATAATATAAAAGATGCAAAATAAACATTTCATATTTTGATGAATGACAAGGTTAAGACATAGGCGTAACATAAAAATAAAAATAGTAAGTTAACTGTTGTAACACTATACATTTAAGAAATATTTATTTGCATTTTTTCAAATTGGATTTATTTATAATGTGTAAATATTGATTATAAAAGTTTGATGCATAAAAATATGTTTTTAGTTTTCCTAAAGATTGTCAGAAAAGCAAATTGTGGACGAATTTTGTTAATATATATAGCGCGCCTATGGTAAAACGGATATTGCCGTCCGCCATATGCAACAACCATCCTGATCAACCAAACTTGTGTTTATTGCTCCTTCCTTTACTTTTTATTCAAGGATTTACTCTCTGCTGGAGCAAACGTGTTGGTAGCACTGCACTGCACATTCTTCACGTTTTGCATTTGAGGTTAGGTAACGTTTAGCAAACGTTTAATTTTAGTTTGTGATTTATTTAGTGCTGTTATATTAAGTAATCAAGTTATTATCAATGAATCTGTATTGTTTGTTATTATTAAATTGTGACTGTGATTATTGTAGAAAAGAGGTGAGTGGAAATTTCAGATTCATGCTTTTATAACTACCTACTTTTATAATTCTGCATCGCATAATTCGCATAGGATACTATATTTACTAAAAGTGGTTCACCTAATATATCACTCTAAAAACGCAAGTAGCCGACGTGTGATCACAACAATAGGTATATTTTTGCATAGTCTAAAAAATGTTTTAGACCTGCCACTTCAATACACTCAGTCGCTTGTACCCATAGTTGGTTGCTTTATTGTAGGTATCCCTTTGAATTTAATTACTTGGAAGTAGGTCCTGAATTGCAAACATGAAAAGGCAATACCAAAAAACTACTCGGATTACTATGTTCAACAAATATTATAAAAGAACTGCTGCCTATCAAACTAATGGAGAAATATCTACTGATGAGGGTGAAGACACTACAGTAGACATGTACTCCAATTATATTAATGAAGAGGAAAAATTATGTGGTCTTTCTAGTTCTAGTATAAGTACTAATTTTGCCATCAACGAGTCTATAGTGACAGTTAATTCTACTCTATCAAATAAAGACTGTTATATTAGTGATTCAGATAATAGTTCCATTAATATCAGCAGCAGTAGCAGTGTAGATTTACATGGTGATGAAAGTAATTATTCTCAAAAAATTAATATTGATGAAATTTCATCCCAGCAAGGTCATACAGCGGAAAGTACGACAATTAAGTTACATATAGCAGAATGGGCATTGAAACATAATATCACTGTGTAATGATTTATTGCATATTCTGAATCCATCTTATCCTGATATATCTCTAGATGCCAGAACACTTTTGAAAACTCCAAGAAAGACTACTTTAGAAACAGTTGAGCCTGGGTCATATTACCACTTTGGATTTGAAAAATGTCTGAAAAGGCTCATGACACATTCACACCATTTATTGCATGATTTGGATATATTGGAAGTTTGTGTAAATATTGATGGACTGCCATTATCTAAGAGTTCAGGGAGTCAACTGTACCCAATTCTGTGTAATTTATTTTTGAACAGGAATATTGTTGGAATTATAGGTATATATCATGGCCATGAAAAGCCAAAGGACGCCAATGAATTTTTGAGATTTTTTGTGAATGAAGCGATACATATTCTACATACTGGAATTTCTTTCAATAACCGCACATATCAAGTGAAAATAAAAGCGTTTATTTGTGATGTACCGGCTAAATCATTCATTAAATGTATTGTTGGACACAGTGGATATAACTCATGTACAAAATGTAAAATTGAAGGTGTTTACATGGAAAGACGAGTGTGTTTTCCGGATGTTGACAATTTAACTTCCAGAAACGATTTCGGTTTCAGGACAAAAATTGATGGAAATCGTCATACAGGAACATCAATTTTGGAAATGCTTCCTGGTGTTGATATGATTGAGGATTTTCCATTAGACTACATGCACTTAGTGTGTTTAGGTGTAGTGAAGAAACTCATTGTGAATTTGTGGATGAATGGAAAAGTTCCTGCCAAATTGTCATTTCAGCAGCTTTCGATTATATCTAAATTGCAATTAAGTCAAGCTACAAATATACCTCATGAATTTAACCGTAAGCCAAGGTCACTAGAGGAAGCAAGAAGGTGGAAGGCAACTGAATTTCGTTTATTCTTATTTTATTTGGGTCCTGTGGTTTTGAAAAAGGCTTTAGATTGTGACAAATATCTTAACTTCCTGAGTCTTCATATAGCAATGTCATTTCTGTCAAACTCAAGATGTCAACATAATATATCCTACTGCCAATCTTTATTAAAGTACTTTGTTGAAACTTTCATTATTCTTTATGGTGTTCAGAATGTATCACATAATATTCATAACCTGTTACATCTCTGTGATGACATTAGAAAATTTGGAGAATTAGACATGTTCAGTGCTTTTCCTTTTGAGAACCACATGAAAAATTTAAAAATGTACATCCGAAAAACAGATAAACCGTTACAACAGATTATACATCGAATTACTGAAGAAGATAACTCAAATAAAACAAGAAACACTTCTTCTAAAAGTTATCCTGAACCATTAGATGAACATTTTCTTGGACCCCTGTCAATTGACATCTCAAATTCCAAACAATTCAAAAAATTATTATTCGAAAATTTCTCATTGAGTATATTTGAACCAGATAATTGTTGTTATCTTACTGATAGTTCAGTAGCTATTATAAAGAACATTCTAGTAATTAACGGTGAGGTAAAATTATTAGTTCAGAAAATGTTAAAACTAGAAGATTTTTATGAATCTCCTTGTAAGTCTTCCGAATTGGGGGTATTTCTTGCTAGTGACTTTGGTTTACCAGAAATAATAACTTTTCGGGAAATCTCCTATAAATGCATGAAATTAGATTATGAAGAAAAGTTTGTTATATTTCCAATATTACATTTATTCTGAAGGAAAATTTAAATATAGGATCTATATATAAATAAAATGTTAAATTTAAGTTTGATTTATAATTATTATTATTATGCGAAAAACTTAGGCACTACACAGCTTTTAGAGCTGGTATCATTCACCTATTATTGTTATTATTATTCTCATTATCTTTATTTTATTACTTTCTCGGTTTTTGATCAGTTTTCCCTAGGTAGACAGGTGTGTACAAGGTCTGCCCAGTTGTACAGCTTTAATATTATTATTATTATTATTATGCTAGTTGCTCGAAACTTGGTTTAGTAATTATTTGAGATTTTGTGACGGGCGTAAGCCAAGTCACATCCTCCTTCTATTGCAAAAATTTTCTTACTATTGAGGTTGTTTGTAGTATAACGGCTTTTTGTATGTTTGTGTGAGTGTTTATTGGCTGAAGGTCGATTGTTTTTAAATGTGCAAATGATTTAGTTGTTATACCTGTAACCTACATAACTATTGAAATTTTATCCTGTATCCAAACTTCTTTCATTTCCTCGGCTAAGGGTGTGTATGTTTCAATCCTTTCAGTTTCTTTCTGTGTAACAAAATTGTCATTTGGTATTGCGATGTCTATGAAATATGTATGTTCATTAGGGTTATGTCTGGTCTATTGCAAATAATTGTTCTGTCTGTGTGTATGGTTCTGTCCCAGTACAATTTAAATTTGTCATTTTCAAAAACTTTTTCTGGTGTGTATTTGTAGTATGGTATTTCATTTTGGGTTAATTTATGTTTCAGGTGAATTATTTTTGCTACTGTATTATTATTATTATTATTATTATTTGTTTACTTCTCTCAAACTCAAAATAGGAAAATAATGGATGAAGAACATGGTCTGTTGTCAAATTCATTGTGGAGAACACAGTGGAGGCTGTACCTTCAACATGGATTCTGGGAAGTTCGTGCTATTGGCCTCCATACCCCAGAGAAAAGTTGGTGGCTGCGATAAAAAACTTTGAATCCCCAAACACACATTGGCCTCTATATAAAATGGAGGTTTTCAGAAATGGGACTTTTGGTACGTAGGTAAATTTGCCAAATTAATAAGTATCCTTCATAATCAGTGAACAGAGAACCAACTTTAGCTCATTATTTTAGTGGGCTAGCTATTTCCAAAAAACTACAGAATCATTACATTGATTTCCAAAATTATTTATACTCAATCTTTGCACAATGCTTCTGAGTTAAGTTTTATGATATATGCAAGCAGAAATAGCTTTTGAAATACCAGCATGAGAACTGTGACATAAATGTCATAAAATGATGGGGTGTATTTTTTAAAGTAGCTTCCTAAAAATTATACACCTTTGCATGCTCGCGATTTTGTGAATTCTCATATAAGAAAATTGAGACACTTTTTTGTATGTACATTGATAATGGTATTCAATTTTCAGGTACCTATTTAGAAGCAAGGAGAAAATTAAATGTGGCTGAATATATGAGTGATTTGAATCAAGAAGATGAACCTCAAACACGAAAAGTACGACATAGAAGACATGTTGATTCTTCTTCAGATGACGAGACTGCTTCTCAAAAAGAAAAATCATTGCCCAAGCCTCCCAGTAAGCCTCATAATTCATCATCTGTAGAGGACAATAATTGTGTACCAGTGTACAGTATGTATAAAATATTCAGTGTGTTACATTAGGGAATATAAGATTTCTGGTCAAATAGAACGCTTAGAGTCGTCGGTGAAATATTCAGAACAAATAGATAATTTACTTTTTTTCATGATTGCATTTCAATACATACGCAGTTCCATATATGTTGCCTACATTCTCACTGATTTTACATGAATGAATCTACTTTTTCGTAGGAAATTCTGCTGCTACTACTGTGACTGTTGAAAATTGTTGCTGCTGTCCATTCCATGAAAGAATAGTGAAAGTATCAGGTAGATATATTAAAATTGAAGTTTTCGATACATTTCAATTGTTGCAAACGTTTTAGTTGATGAAATCAAAAACATAAAAAAACAATATGTGTTTTTGACCAACATTTTAGCTGATATGAAAACTGAAATCTCTGACATAAAATCAATGTTATCAGCTAAAGAGCAACCTACAAAGGACGAATCTTTTTTTTCGAAGTTCCCATTTCCCATCAACGACGAAATCAGCCTTGATGCAGTGGAAAATTATTTAAACACGAGCGATAATTTTGAAAAAACGGTGAGTAATATTTTTCATTTATTGAACAATATTTCAAAAAATGATTTTTTTGTAGGTACCTGAACTTGCAAATCTAGGTGGAAATTCAGTTTATGACTTTGTCAAACGTGTATTGACAGTATTATTGACTAACAAATTTGCTGCTAAATACAGTTTTTTGGGTAGAAAACAGAAAAGCTGTTTCAATGCCCTAAAGTTATCTGGTTTAGTTCTAAGTAAGTATTCACAGTAGAGTATTATTATTGCTTTTGAAAATTTCATATTTCATATTTTTTTACTTTAATCTTCACAAAATCATGTCTTCTTGAATGTTCTCAAAACTTAATTTTGAGCAAATGAAGAGTTTCAATACTTGAATTTATTCGACCTAAAAAAGGAGAGAAGAATTTTTTCTACAAAACATGTTATTTAGTATGGTTATTTTGTTTGTTTGTGGAAGAACTATATATTGTACTGTCTTTTCAGGAGCTGTTGAATATTCCAAAAAAGGAGATCGAAAGGAAGGCGAAGATGCAATTTCAAAATGGCTGCGAAGAGCCAATGAACGGAAATAAGTGCAGTGAGATAGATTATAGACTAGATTTTTTCAATTTAGTATGGGAATATGAATATGTTGAGTTTTTTCTTAAGAGTACTATTTTATTTTGATTTATTATATAATGAATTTTTGTTCTAGATTTTTCTTAAAAATTTCTTTTATATTTTGTCTGTATAATTTATTTTGTGTTTTGTGAGTATGGTTTATTCTAGAATATATATTTTCTTTAAGCTTGGTGTTGTAAAAATCCATTCTCAATTTGAAATATCACCTTAAGGTGGTATTATATTAGTGGGTATCAATTATATACCCTATGTTTCATATTTGGATTTCACTTGCAGTGTATATCCTGTTTTCATGTTCAATGGATATCCTAATTATGCATCCAATGGATATCCTGATTGTATGTTCAGTGGATATCCTGGTTGTACGCCCAGTGGATATCCTGATTGTACGTTCAATGGATATCCTGGTTGTACGCCCAGTGGATATCCTGATTGTTCATCCATAAGACATTCTCAATGTATGTCCATAGGATGTTCCAATGTACATGACTGGACGTTCAATGAACATCTATAATATCCATTACATACATCCAAGCTTCTTTAAATGCACGTTCATTAAATCTTCAGATGTCCATCATACATTCTTCATGTATATCTATTGAATGTCTTCAATGTACGTCCACTGGATATCTTGATTGTATATCCATAGGATATCCTCAATGTACATCCATAGGATGTTAAATCCAGTGAGGTCTGGACGTTTTTTGGACGTTTCAATGTATATGACTGGACGTCCATTGTACCATCAAAATATCCAGTCCGTACTTCCATTGGATATTCAATGGACGTGCATGTGCTATGTGGGCTATGCCATCTATTCTTCGTGTTTTTGCTCTAGTTAACTTACTCCTAAATCTTATGCATTCTGCCCTCTTTTCACCTATTTTTTCATTCCACCAGTACGGGTTATTAATAGTTTTTCTATCAGTATTTGTGCAGTTTTTGTATGCTTTTTGGATCCATTTGCTTAGCGTCTGATAAGTAGGTTCCAAAGTATTTCTGCAGATTAGTCCGATGTTGTCAGTAGAAGCGTCCCAATCTACAGTGGTATTTCCTATATATTTTTTATTTCTTAAGATTCCATTAATTTCAAAATATATGAAATTATGTTGTGTCAATGATTCATCCTCTAAGACTTCCCAATTTGCTTATTTTCCCTGCAATATTGCTTGTTGAAATTGTCACGTCAATGTAGGATTCACTGTTTCCTCTCACAAATGTAGGCTTTATCCCAGTATTATGCACAACCATGTCTAGCTCCGAGATCCATTCCATCCAGTGTTCTCCTTTTTTGTCGGTTTTGGGTGAACCCCACATAGAAGATTTGGCGTTTATGTCTCCAAGTATAATGTAATCGGTTTTACTACGCTTAACGTGTCCCATTATTTTATCTGATTCATTTTTATAATCTCTTAGCATTTTGGGAGATATGTAGCAACCAATAATTGAAAAGTTTCTCATTTTCACCATTACAAACCCCTCTCCGCTTACATGTTTTACTATGTCCATACCTTTATTTATGATTAATATAGCCACATCCACCCTCTTATCTGTAAGCCAGTTTTGGCCTTCTACCCGCTTTTTGTTCGGTTCACAAACAACTAGTATGTCGACATTCCTTTGCATGGCCGTTGCGTATGCCATGTCCTGTGCTGCATAGGCCCTACCCACATTTATTTGTATGGTCATTATGCTTTATTTCCTCCCCTACCATTTACTGCCTCTCTTGTTTTGGCTTCTATCAGTTTTCTGTATACTGGGCACCTAGTTTGGTCAGCCCTATGTCCTTCTTGTTTGCAAGTTAGGCAAAAACTATTGTTTCTACAGTCCTTTGCCCTATGGTTTTCTTTACTACATTCAAGACATATCTTAGACCTATCCTCTCCAGTGCATTCGCTTGTGTGATGCCCGTATTCTAGGCATCTATAGCATCTGGTAGGGTTTACTCGCGGTCGCACCCCACAGGATACCCAGCCGATTCGTATTTTCCCTCTTTTTATGAGCTCTCTCGCCAACCCTTTCCTCAATGCCACCGTAGCGTTTTGTCTACCTCTTTGGCTAGGTCGTATCGATAAAACTCTTACCTCGCCTTCGGCATTTGCGTTTACTACGCTTTTTCGCACTGCTTCCTCGATTTCCTGTTTATTTATATCACCATCAACATTAGAGATGTAGACTATATCATCACTACTTTTGATACTGACCCGCGTATCGTCATTTTTGCTCTGGATTTCCCTTTTCAAAGCTTCAGCTTTGTCTTTGTCTCCCTGGATTTCCAGCATGACATCCCCTTTGGTAGTTTTTTTTAATTGATCTGACTTTGATCCCGGCTGCATCGATATCTACACTACTTTTTACTGTACGCAGAATGTCTGTGTATTCTTTACCTCCCAATTTTATAATGATCTTCTCCGTCCTGGGTTGTTCCTTACTTCTAAACGATTTATGTCTTTTTTTCCTTTTGGAGTTTTCCATAGCAGTCACTTCTACCTTTATTTCAGTTCCACGGAATACGTATTCCGCACATTTTCTTACGTATAGTATATCCACATTACCCAAAGCAGTCAGCTTAATTTCCGTAGTATCTGGTTGCAGTTCTTTTTGCAGACTATTTATAGTAGCATACAGTTCGCATATGTCGTTTACTCCCTCTGGTTTTACATCATATGGTAGTAAATATAGAACTCTAGAGATCTCCTTTTTCTTCCCTTTACTCAGTATAATTTCTTTATTTGTTTTAACGTACTCGATCTTACGTTCTATTTGCTCTTCTTCTATTAACACGGCTACTTCTGGAAAATTATGCAGTACGTCCTCCGTCTCTTTCCCAGTAAAGGGGTCTCCCGGTTTTACTATGACAGCCATATCGCCAATATATTCTCTAATAGTTTCTGATCCTGTAGCTTCTGTATTGACAAAGCAGGTTTTTGGCCATTTATGGTCTATTATTTTAAAAAGTCCCTCTCACCCCGTTTTATTTCTCATCTGGGTCTCAATTTCTTCTTTCGCTTTTGCTATTAGCTCAGTTACTTCTCTTTTCATGTCGTCCTCACTAGCTTGCACCCCTACGTCTAGTGTACTCTTTCTCGGGGTAATTGTTTCATCTGCCGGTTGCATTGCCGCGGCAGTGGGTTTTTTTTCATCTCCGCTACTGTACTTTTTAAAGTGTCCTAACTGTTCTCCAGGATAGCCATTTTTCTAATTCGCATATCTACTATATTTCCGACACCTCTTGTTGTACTTTTGATCTCAACTTTGGTTTTGGTACTTTCCTTCACTTGTTTCTTCAGTTCTTCAGTTTCCTTTGTTAACTTCTGGAGTATGCCTAAAACCGCCGCCATATCACTAATAATTTCTTCTATACAGACACCTTTGTGTCATTCTCTCTTCCTTTTCTTTGTCGTTGGAGTTTTTTCTTTTATATCCGTTGCCTCTTGTATTTTGTACATAGGGATCGTTTCTATCTCCTCATCCTGCCATTCCTCGCTATCTACTGCAACAACCGACTTGTCAGGTACTTCCCTTGGTGTAGAGAAAATGTCATCTTTTCCATGTATCAAATCACTCTTATTTCCCGGCGGTGTTCTATGTAATGACGAGCGTCGTACACTAGGGTCGATTTCATTCACCCATGCATATTTACCAGAATCTTGTTCCAATATCTCTTTTTCAATTCTTTCACTATCTGCTTTTGTCTGATTTTCCACCTCAGCATTATTTGTTTTATTGTTTAGATTAGGGGTTCTCAAACTTTTTGACACTGCGACCCCCTTTTTAGACCTAGTATTTCCGCGACCCCCCTATTTTTAAATATAAACAAAAATGAAAAAAAAAACACTGTTGGCTAAGTTTTATCCATAAAAATACTATTAACTAGTAAAAATAAATACAAATTGTTGTCACTTGATTTGTTTTATAATAATGCTGAAAATTAATGTGCAGAAAATTACTGCAGCCCTCTGTCGAGCAGTTTAAGGTAAAATTAATGAGCAGTGGTTTTCTGCAATTGTTTACCGAGGAAACTATCAGATGCTTTTAATGCTGCTATGACTAAGATTTTCAATACAAATGTAGTCTTATTGCAATTCAACTCAATTGAATGCTGGTTAAAATAAAAATAAACTCTGTTCATTATTTATTTATAATCTTTATTTATTCTGTAATTATTTATTATTTATACACTGACAAAAATTGTATTTTTGAATGTCCAACTCCAATAATTTACAACAATTCAAAGAAACGAGTAACAAAACTATATGACCATATGGAGAAAACACAAACTTCAAATAATGTCAAATTGCTCGACACAGGATTGCAGTAACTTTCCGCACACCAATTTTGGGCATAAGAGAAAGTGGGATAACTCACTTCGTGGCACGAACAAGGACAAAGCAATGATGACTCATGGGGCCTAGAATAGACTGCAGTCACAGCTGTCTGCGCGCGCGCACTCTGCCAGCCGGTGCCCGGCAGACGACACGACAGTCTGGCTTCTTGAGTGGGTCACTCAACACTGTGTGTACTTTGTGAGTAGTATTGCGAGCAAATACAGTTGGAAAAAGTAGCAATGAATACGTTTTTGAAAAGACCGTCGTCAAGTAGTGATGCTAGTGCTAGTGAGTGCGGAAGGACAAAATTCCGCAAATATGACCAGTTATACATACAATTCGGTTTCACTGAACTGGCAAACAAACCTGGTGGTGTGTAGTGAAGTGTTGTCAGCTGAAAGCATGAAGCCTTCGAAAATGAAACGCCATCTTGAAACTAAACATTTTGCTTTGAAAGACAAACCAGTGGAATTTTTCCAAAGAAAACTGTTATCCCTTCGAAGTCAACAGGTAAACATTACAGATCTTGCTAATGTTAATAAAAATGCTCTTAAAGCTTCATACGAGGTAGCACTCAAGATTGCTAAAAAAGGGAAACCCCATACAATTGCTGAGGAATTAATTCTTCCTGCTGCAATTGATATGGTTTCAAATATAATCAGTCCTCAAGATGCTGAAAAATTGAAAAAAATCCCGTTATCAAATGATACTATTTCAAGAAGAATATGTGACATGTCTGAAGATGTTCAGAACCAGCTAAAGAAGCAAATAGAAGACAGTACTTTTTTGCAATTCAGTTGGATGAGTCAACAGATGTTGCCAACTGTGCTCAGTTTTTATGCTTCATCTGGTACGATTACGGTGATGCTATTCATGAAAATATTTTGTTTTGTAAGCCCCTGCCGAATAATACAACAGGTGAAATCTTTATAAGGTGTTTGTCGAAGCAACTGAACTTTTTCAATTGGATTGGAAGAAATGTGTGTCAATTTGTAGTGATGGAGCAATGGCCCTTACGGGAAAGAAGAGTGGCTTGATTGCCAGGTTGAAATCATTTATACCGAATGCAAGCAGGGTCCACTGTTTTTTACATAGGCAAGCTTTGGCAGCTAAGAAAATGCCAGATGAATTACGGCAAGTGTTAAATGAAGCTGTCAAGATAGTGATCTACATCAAAAGTCGCCCGCTGCAAAGTAGGTTGTTTAATAACTTGTGTGAAGAGGTAGGAGCCTTGCATAAACATCTTTTATTTCACACTGAAGTACGGTGGCTATTCCGTGGTAATGTATTAAGCAGGGTGTTTGGATTAAAGTCAGAAATGTTGTTATTTTTGGTTGATAGTAAACCCGAACTTTCCACTTTTTCAATGATGAAAAGTGGTTGGTTAAGCTTGCTTATTTGGCTGAGATCTTCTCTCAACTTAATATTTTGAACCTACAAGGACCAGACAAAAATATGCTATATACTCAAGACAGAGTGAATGCATTTGTAAAAAAACTCATTGTTTGGAACGCAAGAGTAGGGAAAGAAGATTTTGAAAATTTTACACTAACTCAAGAGTTTATAGAGTATCTGTCAAGTATTAACGCTACATCCCCTGACACTTCATCTCTCTCCTTACTAGTATCTTCTCATCTCGAAAGTTTGATTGAACAGCTGACAGATTACATTCCAAATAAGGATACGAGTGGGGTTTTGTGGGTAGTCAGTCCGTTCAGTGATCAAGTCGTAACAAAAGCTGAGCTAACTGCTCGTCAATATGATCAACTGATCGAAATTTCAAGTGATCAGTCAGCAAAACTCACTTTTAACAGTGCTTGTATCGGCAAATTTTGGATAGGTATCAAAAATGAATACCTAGAGCTGTCTACAAAAGCATTACAGACTTTGATGCCATTTTCTATGTCTTATAACTGTGAACAAGGTTTCTCCATAATGGTGAATATCAAAACAAAATCAAGAAATCGTTTGACCCTGGAAAATGACATTCTTTTGTGTATAACAAAACTCAATCCGGACATAAAAAAATTGGTTATTTCCAAACAAGCTCATGTTTCCCATTAAATAGTATTAGGCCTTTTTCAACTTTTATGTGTATTACAAATTTGTGTAGCCTATAAATTTTGTTATTAATAAAAACTACAGCTATGACTGATTTGTTTTTTTCCTCCTTATCCCGCGACCCCCCTGGACACATCGTTTGAGAACCCCAGGTTTATATTCTCCATTTAACGTCCCACGAGTCGCTAGGGAGTTTCTGTCAATTCCTGCAGAGCCCCGCATGTAGGAATAAGGCCTTGCTTCGGTTGGTGACCTCCGCCTACTCCACCATATCCTCGCCATGACTGGTAGGGACCGTTTGCGACCGCTCTTTCGTGTGGCCATTCAGTGCATCGACACGGTCAACATCTTCACTTCCGGATTTTTTTTCGCTGGGTTTCTCCATCGGGACTCTTCTGTCTGGGTTACCATACCATAGTCGAGGGTTCCAGTTTTTCGGCGCCGGAAACTCGCCGCTCGTCCCCCATGTCTGGTCAGGACTTGCCAGTGTGTTCGGAAGTAACTTGGGCATGTTGGATCTTCTACTGGCATTTGTTGGTGCGATCACATCGGCATAGATAGCCCCACTGACCATTTCTGTGCTGTTTTTTAGTTTCACTCCTCTCTTCCCGTCCATGTGGCTCGAGGAGGGAGGAAGTTACTGAGCCACTCCACCAACGACAAGGTCTTACAGCTCCCAGGAGTGGTATTATTATTATTATTTTTTTTTCACACTTTTACGTGGTTGGTGGTAGCAGTTTCTACCGGACGCAGTTGCATCAAGGTATAAACCTACTTAATTAGGGGGTTAGTGTTCTTCGGACAATTGCAGTTGTTCCCAGAATTACTGCTTTTTGCATCAAACCACAGATATGTCGAGATATGCTTAGCTCTTCCAGGTGTTTAGTTACTTTAACGTGCACTAAGCCATTTGCAGAAATTATGAATGGTTTGATCTCTACGTTTCTTAAATTCCATAAATCTCTTACCTCATCTGCTAGCGGACGATATCGCATTATCTTGTCTTGGTAAGCTTTCCCCAGATTTTCGTCCAGTGGGACCGAAAAATCAATAATGATCGCCGATTTGCTGTTTTTATCTAGCACGATCATGTCCGGTTTGTTGTGTTGAACTTCTCGGTCTGTTCTTATCAAAGTATCCCAATAAACTTTATAGTGCTCATTTTCAACTAGACTTAACGGTTGATGTTTGTACCCTGGTGTTTTTCCTGTTTTTAGATTTAATCTTTGGGTCACAGCGAGATTTAATTCCTTCTTTTTTTTTCTTTATGAATCAACACGATATCTGGCCTATTGTAATCCACAGTGCGATCAGTTTGCATCGGTCTATCCCAGTAAAGCACCACGTCATGATTTTCTATAGCTGGTAGGGGGTTGTACTTGTAGTACGGAGGAGGCATCACGCCAAAAAGTTTATACTTAATTCCTAATTGCTGATGGACAACTTAATTGTGCCTTCCTAAGTAGAAAGATTCTGCAAGAGCTGTACAGCCAGCGGTAATATGCTCGATGGTCTCACCAACCATTCCGCACTTTCGACATTTGTCGCTTACATCTAACTTAAGAAAGTGCTTTTCATAATTTCTCGTTCTTATGACTCTATCTTGAATAGCAATAATGAAACCTTCTGTTTCCGGGTAAAGTTCTTTTCTAGTAAGCCACTTAAAAGACGATTTTTTATTCGTACCAGGAGCTGTTGTAAGTTTAGGATAACTTCCGTAGATAGTTTTCCTATTCCATTCTACTATTCTATCTGTAGATGATCGATCTTCCAGCACCAGGTTATGAGCACTTAAGTTTAGTGGCGTATACCCTTTATCCTGCTGTGCAACCAACCTCATCAGATCGCTTCTTTGACTCATCAGTCGATTATTATTATTATTATTTTTTCACACTTGTACGTGGTTGGTGGTTGCAGTTTCTACCGGACGCAGTTGCATCAAGGTATAAACCTACTTAATTAGGGGGTTAGTGTTCTTCGGACAATTGCAGTTGTTCCCAGAATTACTGCTTTTTCCATCAAACCACAGATATGTCGAGATATGCTTAGCTCTTCCAGGTGTCTAGTTACTTTAACGTGCACTAAGCCATTTGCAGAAATTATGAATGGTTTGATCTCTACCTTTCTTAAATTCCATAAATCTCTTACCTCATCTGCTGGCGGACGATATCGCACTATTTTGTCTTTGTAAGCTTTCCCCAGATTTTCGTCCAGTGGGACCGAAAAATCAATAATGATCGCAGATTTGCTGTTTTTATCTAGCACGATCATGTCCGGTTTGTTGTGTTGAACTTCTCGGTCTGTTCTTATCAAAGTATCCCAATAGACTTTATAGTGCTCATTTTCAACTAGACTTAACGGTTGATGTTTGTACCCTGGTGTTTTTCCTGTTTTTAGATTTAATCTTTGGGTCACAGCGAGATGTAGTTCCTTTCCCATATTGTTGTGTCTACTCAGGTAAGCGGTGGGGGCTAATTGGGTGCAGGCTGATATTATGTGCTGGATCGTCTCCTGTTCCTTATTACAGAGTCTACAGCGGGGGTTTGGGATGTCCATTTTAATGATATATTTCTGGTGGCAACGCGTTGCCACCACTTGGTCCTGGATTGCATGGAGTGCGCCTTCGGTTTCCGCAAACAAGTACCCCGTCATGAGGTAAGTATTCGTTGCTCTGAAATCTGCATCTTCCTGGTGCAGTGAGTTGTAATATCTGCCATGTAACACTTTTACCTGCCAAGTTTCCTTCATTTTATTGATGCAGTCATTTTCCCTATCAGGTTCCCCGTCGGCGAGGTTTAGTGCCGAGTATCCATCATCTACTGCAACTAGGCATCTGAATAGAGGTAAGTTCATATTTTTAAAATATCCTCTCAGTTTTTGAGTTTCATCCACTAAAATGCTCTCGAGATTAGTCAGTCCACGGCCACCTTCTTTCCTGGGTATATACAATCGCTCCATCGCAGATTTTGGATGGTGTAGGCGAAATTTTGTGAGCGTTGTACGTACTTGTCTGTCTATTTGTTGTATTTCTGTATGTGTCCAATCTATTATGCCAAATGAGTACGCCAACCCGGGTACTGCCCATCCATTGATTGCCTGTATTTTGTTCTTAGAGTTCAGTTGTGTTATCAAAACCGTATTAATTCGACGGGAAAATTCTGCTGTTGCTCTTTCTTGATTACCTTTCTTGTCGAGGCTTAATCCTTGCTGAAAGCCTAAGTATTTGTATCTGTCCTCTGGGCCTAGGGATGGGATTGTTGTTATGTTATCCATCAGTGTCATATTTTGGGACTGTGTGACCTTTCCTCTATCCACATGAACGACTGCACATTTTTCTAGCCCCATTTCCATTTTAATCGCATCGCTGAACGCCTTAACAAGCTCTAGCGAACTTTGCAATTGTTGAGGGTTTTTGGCATACACCTTAAGATCATCCATGTAAAATGCATGGGATATTTTTGTCCCTTTGTCAAGCTCGTATGAGTTTCCACTTTTTTTAACATTTCGCTTAAAGGGTTAAGTGCTAAACAGAACCAGATTGGGCTCAGGCTGTCACCCTGGAAAATGCCTCTATTGATTTTTATCTCATCTGTTCTGTAGGTTTGAAGATTTAGTGTCGTTCGCCATGTTGCCATTAAACGTCTCAGCACTGCAGAAAGATGGGGGTGGATTTTATATACCTCTAGTACTCTCAGTAGCCAGGAGTGGGGAACTGAGTCGAA
Source organism: Galeruca laticollis (assembly GCA_963921935.1). NCBI lineage: Eukaryota > Metazoa > Arthropoda > Insecta > Coleoptera > Chrysomelidae > Galeruca > Galeruca laticollis. Next base: position 1,667,955 of record OY998180.1, on the reverse strand, counting down.
GGCTTTCCTATAATCGATCCATGCCATGAATAGTTTTCTTTTCTTTAATTTTGCTTGTCTTGTAACAATGTTGTCAATTACAAGAAGTTCCTTACATCCCCGTGCTTTTTGTTTACATCCGTTCTGTTCCCATGCAAGAATATTGTTTACATTTTTTTTATTTATTTATTATTATTATTATTATCCAGTATAACACAGCTCTTTGATGGGCCTAATGTATATAAACCAGTTGTCCCCCGACATCTGAGGTTTATAATACTTTCCGTATAATATGTGCTGTTCCGTTTAAAGCAGTTTGCTGTAAGACTGCTGCATCTGGTTCTCCTGGTATCATTGAAATGTACTTCACATGGTTGGTCGTTATCGTCCCGAGAGCTCCTATCAATACTGGAATTACTTCTACTTTTGTGTGCCACATTCTTGAAATTTCGATTGCTAAGTTTTTGTATTTAAGCAATTTTTCGGCTTCCTTTGAGACTGTATTATTGTCGCATGGTAGAGCTACATCTATTACTTTGCATACAAAGTCGTTGTTGTTTCTTATCACGATGTCTGGCTTGTTCGCAGGTATTGTTCTATCAGTTTGAATTTGTTGGTCATAGAGTATTGTAACGCTGTCTTTACTAATAACATCTTGTGGTTTGTGGTTGTACCATTTTGTGTCACATTCTATTCCAAAGTTATTACAGATCTTCCAGTGCAGATACCTGCAGATGTTATTGTGCCTCTCTAGATACTCTCGTTTTGCCAGTTCTGGGCATCCTGATATTATGTGTGTAATATGTTCTTCACCCTCATTACATAATCGACATTTACTGTCTGTATTCAATTTGAGAATATGTTTTTCATAGTAGCAAGTTCTTATGGCTTGGTTCTGTTCTGCAGTTATAAGAGCTTCAGTCTCACCTTTCAGTGTTCCCTTCCTCAGCCAGTCTAAACTTCCTTTTATGTTGATATTTGAGTTTTGTAGGCTTTGGGGAAATTGTCCGTGAAGGGGTTTTCTGGTCCATGTTTCTTTCAGTTTTTCGACTATTCTTGTTTTTATTATGTTTTTTTGGAGGTTCGTTGTGTTTTGTTGCTCATGTTTTATATTCAGCTCCTCTTTAATACGTTGGACTTTGTATTCTATTGTTTTAGTTGGCTGAATTTGTTTCTGGAGGGTCCTTATCATTTCAGCTATCTTGTTGTAATTCGAGTAAATATAGTTGTAAAGTGCTATATGTGCCATATTGTATACCGATTCGATTTCTCTAAGTCCCCTTCCACCTTCGTGTCTTGGTACATATATTCTGTGCACATCCGCTCTTGGGTGAAGAAGTCCATTTGTCGTTAATAGTTTCCTGGACTTTGTATCTATTTTCTTCATTTCGCTTATGATCCACTCTACCAATCCGAAGCTATATTCTAAGGCAGGTATAGCTAGAGCACTTATTGCGCTAAGTTTTTTTTTTCCTGTTAATTCCGTTTGTAAAATTTTTCTTATTCTTCGTAAGTATTCTTTATTTAGTTTTTCTTTTATAAGATTGTGTTCAATTTGTGCTCTTTCGTCCATTCCCAGATATTTATATGTCTTTCCGGGTTCTAGGCTTTGTATTTCAAGGTTCTGATCAATTGTTATGCTGCTAGTATCTGTCATTTTTCCTCTAGTAAAGGTTGCTGAGGCACATTTGTCTAAACCAAATTCCATTTTAATGTCTTTACTGAATTCATGGACTATTGCCAATAAGCTCTCAAGATCATTTTTGCTTTTGGCGAATAATTTTAAGTCGTATATTATTATTATTATTATTATTTTTTTTAGGATTATAGAGCGTCGACTGCTAAGGCCATTGGCTCTTTTCATCAGGTGGCAGGGGGAAAACTCGTGTTCACTCATGAGAGTAGTGTTGGACTTCATTCACATGACCTACCAACCAAAACCCCCTGTGTAAGTTATATCGTATATAGCGGGTTCTTCAAATTGCTATGAATATTTAATTTACTTACTATATTTTATTTAACGCATTAACTATTTTGAGATAAAGTAGTACTTGTCTTCTACTATTTAACGTTGTGGTTATATCTGACTTTATACCGAAGATGTTTCTTTGCCAAGTATAATAGTCGCATGAAAACAGGTGTTCTACGCACATATGACGATTGCAGTGTTCACAACGTGGGCGCCGCTTGCCACATAGAAGGTAGGAATGTGTCAAGTGAGTATGTCCTATACTTAACCTACATACTTTTACTTGTTCATATCGACTTAGATTTTCGGAGTATAACCACTTGTCAACCGATGGTTTAACAAGTCGCAATTGCCCTGGGAAGTAATTCCAGCTTTGTTGCCATTTAATCTTTAAAATACTTTTAATTTCAGTTTTAAAGTCTTCGATGGGAATGTAGATTCCTTCGTCTACTGGTGATTGCGTAGCTTGCTTGGCAGCTTCATCAGCCAACTCATTTCCTTGAATACCAGAATGACCTGGAGTCCACAAGAAGTTGCAAGCAAGTTTTTTAATTAGATTCAAGATGCGTGATAAGCTCTAAAATTTGTTGGCATAGAATATTTCTCGTGAATGGATTTTCCAGGGTTTGTATCGCACTTAAAGAATCTGTGCAGATTACACAATTTTGATGTTCAGACATCATGAAAAATAACAGTGCTTGCCATATCGCATACAATTCGGCTGTAAAAACTGAACATTCTGATCTTAAAGACCATTTGTGGTCGTTGTGTTTAAAATTTATAATTGGAGAGGACAATTTCCATGGTGGGATATTACGGGGAGGGTCCATGAGAATTGTATCTTGTTGCACAGAGTACTTTTCACAAGTCTCAATGTTTCGTATTCGTCAGGGTCTTGTTATAGTGCTTCTAGAAGCAAAATCATTATCAGATAAAAACAACCCATGATTAATATGATTAGGTCGAGAGAGAACCTTGGAGGTATAATTTATTACTTGATAGTCCCTTCTAAGATCTAGAGGAGGAACAGCAGCCTCACAATTGACGGCAACCGCAGGACTTGTTCTAAAAGCACCGGTTGCATATCTCAAGGCAGCTACTTGAATTCGGTCCAGTCGGCGAAGTCTACTAATTCTGCTAGACCCGTATACTACCGATCCATAATCAATTCGACCTTGAATCATAGACTGATACATTTTTAAGAGTACTGTCCTATCTGCGCCCCATCTAATATTAGACATGCATTTAATAACATTAAGTGCCTTTTTACACTTTGTTTCAAGCTGAACGATTTGTTCTTCCCAGTATAATCTCTTATCAAAAACAAGGCCTAAGAATTTAATCTTATTTTTTGTTTCTATCCTATGATTTTGGATGTGGAGTGAGGGGTCTTCGTGTTTAAGTCACTGCCTACAGAAGTGGATGGTATTCGTTTTTTCTTTTGATAAGGTAAGACCTCTAGTTTGTGACGAAATATGTATTTCATTTATTTCTTGGTTAAGAGATTGGTTTACTATAGCCATTGACTTATTTCTCTGAAAAATTATTAGGTCATCAACATAAAGCAATTTCTTAACATCTTGTTAACCTTTTTCTACGAGGAAATTTATTGCAACTGCAAATAATGAGACACTGAGGACAGAACCCTGTGGGATTCCAGTCCCAAGCACTCTCAGAGATGATTCCTCAGCACCGACCCTTACCTTAAATTGTCTGTTGTGTAAAAAATGTTTTGAAAGCAATGGTAGACGTCCTCTGAGACCCCACTCGTGCAGTTGCCTGAGAATTGAGTGCCGCCAGGTCCTGTCATAGGAGTTTTCTATATCAAAAATGATAGCTACAAGATGTTCTTTATTAAGGAATGCCTCTTGTATTTCGTTTTCAAAGTTTACTAAGGTATCGGTTGTAGAATGCTTACTTCTGCATCCCGTTTGTGATTTTGATATTAAACTATTTGTCTCCAACCACCAAGTTAATCTTATATCAATCATTTTTTCAAATATTTTTCCGAGGCAGCTTGTTAACGATATAGGCCGGTAACTATTAGGTTCTAGTGCACTTTTGTCTGGTTTTAGAATTGGGATAATTATAGCTATTTTCCAGCTCTCTGGCAACTTGCACTCGTTCCAGATCTTATTAAATAGTTTTAGAACAATTTGTTTTTGTTCTTCCGGTAAGTGTTTAACCATACTGTATAAAATATTGTCATGACCTGCTGCAGCTTCCTCACTATTTTCTAGGGCATATTTTAATTCATTGAATGTAAGAGGTGCATTGTAGGGTGTTTCATATTGAGAGTTAAAATCGAGTACAACTTTTTCTTCTTCTCTTTTTTGAATTAAGAACTGCTCACCATAGGCTGTCGGACTGCTGGCTGATTCATATTGGTCTGCTAATACTTCACATATTTGATGTGGATCTGATGTTATATTGTCACCGTATTTTAAGTTTTGAGGTATGTCATGTGTGTTTTTACCACCAATTATTTTTATTTTTCTCCAGATCTATTGGAGACCGACTTGAGGTGTGATTGTAGAGACATATTCCACCCATGATGCCTTTTTTGATTCATTAATTAGTCTTCGTGCCACAGCTCTGGCCCTTTTAAATTTTATTAGGTTTTCTAATGTCGGCTGCTTCTTAAATTGGTTGTAGGTTTTCTTCCTTTGGGTTATAACTGATTTAATTTCACTATTCCACCATGGTACGGGTCTATGAGATGTTGTTGGCTTTGACAGTGGAATACTTATTATTGCAGCATCTATAATAGACTTGGAGACGGTGTTTACGGCCTCTTCAATGTCATCTGGGAGATCTGGAATTTTAATGTTTTGTTCAAATTTCAACCAGTTAGCTCTTTTGGTCAACCATTTTTCTTTCATGGATATATTTATTTTGGGAGAGTTTATTTGGATTGATACTGGAAAGTAGTCACTAGAATGCAGGTCCTCAAGGGTTTCCCAAATCAACCTATTGGCAAGTTGAGGAGAGCACACAGTAAGGTCAATAGCGGACGTCTCACCATTTCTTGCATTAAAGTGTAGGTTTTCCAGTATTGAATATCATTAAGTTGTTGTTTTCTGTGATGACCTCGATACATCGACCTCTAGCATCCAACTTTTGCGAACCCCAACTTGGAGAATGGGCATTAAAATCTCCCGCAATTAGAATTGGTTGTGGTAACTGATTAATGACATCTTCGATTTCCCGTGAACGCCAGTTTCCGTCTGGTAAGTATAAGTTACACACTGTAGCTTTAATTGGGTAATCTATTTGTACTGCTCTGGCTTGTAAGTTCGTAACAAGTCTAATTTCTCTAACAGGGATATTATTGCGGGTAAATATTGCTACGCCACCTCTGGCTCTATAATTAGGTAAGACGTCCTTGCGGAAACATTGGTAACCTCTGAATCGAAAAGATTCTTCAGGTTTAAGATGAGTTTCCTGTAGTAAAATCATAAAAGGGGCATACTGGTTTTTGATGATTTGGACTTCATTTATATTATTTTTTAGGCCATTACAATTCCATTGTATGATTGTATTGTTTGTATTATTCATGTGCGCTTTAAAATAAGTGATAGTATGCAGAAATAGAATAAATAACTAAATATATAGGTTAATAAATAAATAGATAAATAAATGAATTAAAAATGAACAAGTGTATAAATAACTAAGATTTATCCAAATAGACTTGGGATTTTTAGAGACCTTCTTGTGAATGGGGGCAGTCTTGTGAGGAAGGACCTCCCTGTGACAGGGGGACTTCCGACAGATTATCCGCATCAGCAGATAGGGCTAGATCTGTGTACTTTGTATTTTGTAAGGTTTGTTTTCGGCGTTTGCCTTTAGGCCATCCTTTCTTTTTCCTTTTACAATCTTTTGATGAGGTCTCACTTAAAAGGGATTCATTTTCGGAGGTATCAGTTATTTGGGAAGAAACAGTAATTTGTTTGTCCGATAGATCGCAGGTACGTGGGTAGGTAAGGGGTACGGAGTGACTTGGGTACATATATTGAGGGTCGCCTTTTGGGCGCATTGGGGTAATTGAGGATATCTCAGTAAGTGCCTTAATAATATGTGGAACTAATGCTTTAACAAGATTATTGGTATTAATATTGGTGGGGTTTGTTGCTTGCGCGTAACTTATATTGGGTTTAGGTGTAACACGTACCACCCTATTCTTTGCTTCGAAATACGAGATATTCTCTTTAGTTTTTACCTCTTGAATGGCTGCTTCTTGTCTATATACAGGACATTCTTTAGACCTTGCCGAATGTAATCCTTCACAGTTTACACATGTGACTGGAGCTGAGCAAGGCATCCCTGCGTGTATATATTTACCACAAACGCACACTTGTGGTTTATCACATTTAACAGATGTGTGTCCAAAGCGCTGGCATGTGAAACATCGAAGGGGGGAGGGTATAAACAGTCTTACATTTAAGAAGTAGAACGCTACTTTAACATTTTTTGGGAGGACAGGAGTATTAAAGGTGAGTACATGATTTGGACTTTTTACAAGTTGGTCATTCCTTTTTGATTTTATTCGGTATATGACTCCTTGGTCGTGTAGTTCTTCTTCAATTTCTTTGATAGTGCAGTTTAACAGATCTGGACAATTAATAATTCCCTTTGACTGGTTTAGGGATCTATGGGGTACGACTTCGACTTCTATACCGTTAAATCTGTATACTGACAATAGCTTCCTGGCTTGTCCTGGAGACACAGTTTCAACCAAGAGACCATCTTCAACTTTTTTTACCATTTTAGGGTCACCACATAAACCATTCAATATCTTCTGAATTAGAAAAGGACTATCTTTACTGAAATCTCCTTCTTTCTTCTTCACGACCAGAAACCGGGGAAGAACCTCCTTTTTCTGGTTCGTGTTATTTGTGCTTCTGTTTTGAGAGGGAGGCGCTTCTTTGTTTTGATTATCTGGGCTTGACATACAGTTCCCACGAGAAGGGACGAAATATGCGTCCGACACGGCAGTGCGCCCTTACCGTCTTTTATACGACTGGATGCGACCCGGTGTCCAGAAGGAATCGTTAGTGACCAAGTACGTATGGCCATGCATCCATGCATCCCAAAGCACGATATTTTCCACCATCAGATTATGCTAGAAGATGTTTACTTAGTGGTCCCGTTCCTAGTTGAGGTTTAAGATTTTTTTCGCTGGTTTACTCCATCGGGACTCTTCTGTCTGGGTTACCATACCAAAGCCAAGGGTTCCGGTTTTTCGGCGCCGGAAACTCGCCGCTCGTCTCCCATGTCTGGTCAGGATTTGCCAGTGTGTTCGGAAGTAACTTGGGCATGTTGGATCTTCTACTGGCATTTGTTGTTGCTATCACATCGGCATAGATAGCCCCACCAGTGCCCCACTGACCATTTCTGAGCTGTTTTTTAGTTTCACTCCTCCCTTCCCGTACTTGCGGCTCGAGGAGGGAGGAAGTTACTAAGCCACTCCACCCTCGACAAGGTCTTACAGCTCCTAGGAGGGTATTATTATTATTATTATTATTATTTTCCGTTTCCTCCCTTGCGGGGTTGCTCCACAACATGAGATTCATGATCATTCACGTTGCTTGAAACTTGCGATTCTTCTAGCAGGATTTCGCAGTCACATATTTTCAGGTAAGTTAAGAGTTTTCCTGACAATTCTACACGTTTCCAGTACGACAGATTTCTGCATTTCGGGGAACACTTCTTTATGATTTATTTCCAACGTTTCGATGTATTTTTTTAAGTTCTTTGTTACTAATCCGGTTGCAGAGATGACTATCGGTAGAACTTCGACTTTTTTAAGTTATTAATAACTTTGAATTCTTCGGCCAGTTCGAAATATTTATTAACCTTTTCTCTTTCTGTTTTATTCAGGTTGTGATCGTTCGGATGGGCAATATCTACGAAGTATCCAATCTTGTCCTGTTTATTAATAAACACGATATCTGGTCGATTGATCGCCACAGTTTTGTCCATTTGTATTGTTGTGTCCCAGTATAGACGGAAAGTATTATTTTCAAGGACGGGAAAAGGGACATATTTGTAATAACGTTCTTTTTGTTCTTTCAGTTTGCAGAGTATTGCCAGTTCTTGATGGATTATATTCGCCTTCAAATTATGACGTTGGAGATATTCCGTTGGAGCAAGGTAACTGCATCCTGAGATAATGTGCTCTATTGTTTCCGCATGTCTATTACACAGTCTGCACAGATCGTTATCCAGCTGTACTCCATGTACAAATTTCCCATGATTTTTGTTCGCAATTACGTTGTCTTGTATTGCTACCATGAATCCTTCTGTTTCTCCGAATAATTGTCCCCTCCGAAGCCACTCCGTTGAAGAATTAAGATCAGCTTCATTTAGTTTATTGGGAAATCTACCGTGTAATGGTTTTGACAGCCAAGCAGTTTTTCGTTCAGCCAAAGTTGGTACAGGGACCTCTTCTCCGGCGGACAGATTAAGCGGTGAGTAGTGATCCAGCACACAGATCATCTTATGCATCTCTGACATCTCTGTTTTGGCCTTAAAGTACTTTTTTAGTTCATTTATTTGTCTGTGATATAAAGTTTTGAGATCTAGTAGACCGCGACCACCCATGCTTCGTGGTATGTACAGCCTCTCAATGTATGCTCTTGAATGGTGTATGCTGAACTTGGTCAGTTGTACTCGGATGGATCTATTTGCAGCTTCAAGTTCCGTTTGTGACCACCCAATTACCCCTAATGAGTAGGTTATCGCAGGCACTGCCCATGAATTAACGGCCTTTATTTTAATGAAATTGACTGTCTCGACCCTTACTTCGTGGAATATGCTCATATTAGTGTTTTTAAATGAAACTCAAGGTCTCTAGTTAATTCCACAATATAATACAAGTTATTGAAAATTCTAAAAAATTTACAATTGTTTCGATAAATCAATATCATCATGATATTGATTTATCGAAACAATTGTCAATTTTTTAGAATTTTCAATAACTTGTATTATATTGTGGAACTAACTAGAGACCTTGAGTTTCATTTAAAAACACTAATATGGCCTTTATTTTATTTTTTGAAGTGAGTTCCGTACGTAGAATGCTGGACACTCTGGTTACTAAGGTTTTATTTAATTTTTCTTTTGCAGATTTTCGGTCTATTATTAGTTCCTGTTCATAGCCCAGATACTTATAACTGCCTTTGTTTAGATAGCGAATATTTTCATTTTCTAAGTTGTCAATTTCCTGAGGTTTTCCCTTGCGAGCTACCGACTTGGCACATTTGTCCAATCCAAATTTCATTTTTATATCGGTGCTAAATATTTCCGTAAGGCTAGTTAATCGATTTAGATCGTTCTCTGTTGAGGCATAGAGCTTGAGATCATCTACATAGAAAAGATGGGATACGTTATAACAATGATCGCCATTCTTAAGTTTGTATCCCAGAGCCGATTGACAAAGAGCTTTCGATAGTGGATTAAGACTGATTATAAACCACAGCGGGCTAAGCGAATCTCCCTGGAAGATTCCGCTTTGTATCGATATTTCCTCAGTTATTTGTTGTTTGGGTATATTAACAAGCAGTTTTGTTCTCCAGGTTGCCATACATGTTTTAAGAAACTCCACAATTCCTTCGTGCACCTTGTATATTTCCAGGATTTCGATCAGCCAACTATGAGGAACTGAGACGAATGCCTTTTGGTAATCGATCCAGGCCACAGCAATATTTTTTTGTCGGTGTCTTGCATCTTGTGTAACCACGCTATCTATTAAGAGCTGTTCTTTGCATTCCTGTGTTAGGGCTCGGCTTCCTTATTGTTCTTCTGTAAGTATCTTCTGTCCGCTGAGGTGTTTTTCTATTCTATTTGCAATAACAGATGTAATTATTTTATATAAGGTGGGCAAACATGTAATGGGGCGATAATTCTTAGGGTCTTCTGTTTTTCCAGTTTTAGGGATCATAAACGTTATTCCTTTTGTTAGGTATCCAGGCATCGTCTCGTTATTGTTTATAATACGGTTGATTTGTGCTGCTAACGTTTTCCATACTGCCGTATTCTTCCACCACTAATTGTGCAAATGGTTAACTCCAGCCGCTTTCCAATTGTGTGTTTTTGAGATAATATTTTTTACATCTTTTTCTGTGATTTTTACTTCTTCCATAGCTTCGATTGTTTCGCAGGTTTTCTTCTCAGCGTCTAACCATGTGGCTCTCCTGTTATGTTCACCTTTTGTTTTCCATGTATTTTTCCAAAATTCCGCTTGTTTTTGTCTGGCATATTTTCGATCTTCTGTTTGTTGGAGATTAATTCTTGGTAGAATGCCCTTTCGTTTTTAAAGTATGTCTTATTTTGTTCTCTTCTTTTGTAGCTTTTGTTGTACCTTCTTAATCTCTTCCCAAGCACTGCTATTCGCTGCTTCAGTTGATCTTTTAGGACTGCTATTTTTGTTTCAAAGTTCTCGTCTCCGACCTTGATATTCTTGGTTTTTAGGAATTTTTTGACTTCTTTTTTCAGTTTCTTGCTATCGTTGCCTTTTTTCCCACGTGCATAATTTCGTCAGATTACTTCTAATATCATTGATTTGTTTTTCGATTCTCTTTTTCCATCTTGGTTCCTGGTTTTTGTTAACTGCGTTTTCCTCTCTCATGTTTTGCCCCATTACCTCAACAGCAGTTATGGCTGCACTGTATACTATAAGTTGTGTCTTTAGAATTGGGTCTTCTTCACCAAGCAGTATGGGTATCTCTGCGTTAATTGTCTTTAGTATTTGTTCTGTTTTTCTATTCGGTCTTATTTTTGGTGATTTCGGTCTGCATTCCGGATCAGTTTCATCGTAAAGGGTTAGATTCCTATAAAATGTATCCTCTATGTGTCTTTCTACTTCATTTCCCTCTTTTGTTTCAGGATCCTGTTCCTGTATCGTAATGTTGTTTTCCGTATTTTCTTCTCGAACGTCTATAATAGATAAGTTTGGTATCCTTCTTGCACTTTGTTGTCTTTGAATATGGTCTCTAATGCTGTCTACTTCGAGTTGTGTAAGGAGTTTATGGGTTTTAATAGCATACATTTGATTCGCCAATTGGCTTTCGCTTAGGGTGGAGTCTGGTCTTATTCTTCTCCATTCCACTAGCATCTTTTTGCGGAAACCCCGCTTATTTTTCTCGCATTCAGTTCCAAGGAAGTAAGCCCGCATGATATCCTCATTTTCATGTTTGGTCCATCTTCTGCGGGTCGCTGTGTGTTCTTGTCGATTCTCTGGAGGAGCTACATCTTCATGATGCGCTAATCTCGCATCTTGAGTTTCGACACTTCCTTCAATCGATTCCATTTCCGATTGCCTTCTTGTGGTCCCGGAGCCTGCAGAGGCGCCACTTGCTTCACCTTGCTGCAGGTCAGGCTGATCCTAACGGGTCCGAATAGAGCCAGCCTGGAGCTCTACCCCGCCTGAATAAATTTTTGCTCGTGTACGTACAGCAATTTACAATATCACTTACTGGGGTGCTAACCCAGCAGGTTTTACCCCCATTACTCCCTTAGGGGTGCCAGGCTAACAAACACTGATGGTTCTCGCGTTTGGATTTATTAACGAGGTTATCTCCTCGGGCTGGGGGCGGTGGCGACGCCGATTTGCTCTCCGTCGGATTTATTATGTGACCGACGCCCTTACCTATATTATTATTATTATTATTATTATAATCTTCTTCCTTTCTCAGATATTCTCTGGTTAGTTTAGGAATATATGCGGACGTCAGGTCAAGCATAGTTTCCATTCTGTTTTTATTATTCCCTGTAGTTCTCATTTAAAAATTTTCTAGTTATAGAGCAAGTATCTATTATGACGGACTTCTGTAGTGGTATGTATGTTGTTGGATGAAGTTGTAATTTCTGAATGCTGTCGTGTAGATTTCTTGGTATAACTCCTGTGTTAGATAATATTATGGGTATTATAATCACTCTGTCCTGGTGCCACATGTCTTTAATTTCTTCTGAGAGACGGATGTATTTTTCAATTTTCTCTCCAATTTTGTTTTGTAGATTGTGCGTGTTAGGTATGGAGATTTCTATTAAGTAAGTGGTTTTGTTGTTTTTTGTTATTAGTGTGATGTCCGGTTTGTTCTGCGGTATTGTCTTGTCTGTGATGATTGATCTGTTCCAGTATAGTTTAGCATTGTCGTTTTCTAGTATGTTTTGTGGTGTATATTTGTACGTAGGGGTGATTTCTTCTATAAGGTTGTATTGCTTCGCAAGCTGTTGATGTATGTGTTTCGCTACATTATCATGTCTTCTGGTGTATTCTGTATTTGCTAGTATGTTGCAGCCTCCCGTTATATGATCAATTGTTTCTATGTGCTGTTTGCATAGTCTACATTTGTCTGTTTGTGTATTTGGGTCCTTTATTATATGTTTGCTGTAGTATCTGGTGTTTATCGTTTGGTCTTGGATTGCGATCATAAACCCCTCTGTCTCACCGAAGATATTCCCCTTTGTGAGCCACATGTTGGATGCCTCTAAGTCTATATGTTGTTGTGCTAGATGTTGTGGATGTTTTCCATGTAGTGTTTTTCCTTTCCAGTTTTCTTTCTTTGTTGCTGGTGTTATTATTCTATCTGTCGGGTTGTATGTATGGCTGGAAAATTTTAGGGGTGTGCCTGATGTTTCAGAGTGTATGATGGCTTTATGGATTTTGCTTGTTTCCCCTCTTTCTACAAAGTATTTTCTCAAGTTGTCTACCTGAGTGTAGTTCATATTTTTAATGTCTATGAAACCTCTTCTCCCTTCTCTTCTGTTAAGTGTAAATCATTCCACTGCTGAGTGTATATGATGTATTCTGTGTTTGTGACATTGCGATCGGGTTAAGGTGTTTAGGCTTTCGAGATCTGTATCACTCCATTTAATTAATCCCATTGAGTACGTTAGTATTGGTATTGCGTACGTGTTAATTGCTTTGGTTTTATTTCGTGCTGATAGTTCTGTTTTAAGTATGGCTGTTAGTCTGTGTTTGTATTTTTGTTTTAACTCTTCCTTCAATGTTGTATGCTCTAATCCAATTTGTTGGTTGAATCCCAAATATTTGTAGTAATCAGTACTTTCCATACTTTGTATTATCTGATTGTTGCTGTTCAGAGAGTAGTCTTCTTGCGTGGTTTGTTTTCCCTTGACAATGCTATTTATTTTGCATTTGTCTGTTCCAAACGTCATTTTGATGTCTGAGCTAAATGTTTGAGTATTATTATTATTATTATTATTATTATTATTATTATTATTATTATTATTATTATTATTATTATTATTATTATTATTATTATTATTATTATTATTATTATTATTATTATTATTATTATTATTATTATTATGGTGGAACAGTTCCCCATCCATGACATATTTTGCATTTTGTGCTTGAACAATATCAATAGTTCGAGATTGTAGTAGTTTTAAATTGTGCAAGTTAGTGTATCCGTTTTAACTAAGTGTTATGACTGTGTGCAATTGCTGGCAAGTACTAACTCCAAGTTTTTAATCGCATTATTGCATTTCAATGTTTTAAAGTGTTCTGTTTTACGTCAGTTTTTACCAGAATTAATTTTACGGAGAATACCTATTCCACCAAAGGTTATTGATTTGTTTTGTAGACTGGGTAAATTTGTTGAAATATGCAGAATTCAAATGCTAACAATAGTAATGATCTCCCGTGTATTAGATGTAATAAGATCGTAACGACGGGTATTAAATGCGTACGATGTGGTAGACTATCCCACAAATGTTGCTTGGCATATTTGAAGATCAAATTACTTTCCAAAGACACCGTTAATTGTTGCATCGGAGAAACAGCGGGTAACGATATCCAAAGTGATTCTGCTGTAGTAGACAATGACAATTTAAATATTATTGATGGCCTAAAGATTAGTTGTTTTCTTGAGAGAATAATAAGGGATAAGGATACAATTATCGAGAACCAAAAAATAGCCATAGACGCACTTACAGAGCAGGTTGCTTTATTGAAACGACTAAAACAGCATAATGAACTCGCTGGCCAGTCATCGGAAAGTTATAGACAGATTATAGATTGCAGCAATGGGCAAGATATGGAGCAAAAGACTAGTTCATCGTCTAAAGAAGAGACCCTAAATAAAACATCCAATTACATATCTGCAGTTGCAAAGGCTGTGCATAGTGCAAGTTCTGTAAGCATAAAACTCAGTGATCAGTTGCGATTTAGCAGAGTAGGCTTTGCGACTTCTAAAGAATCTGAGAAGAGAACGAAGAGCTTGTTGGTAGGTTCTTGTAAGAGTGACGGCGACTGTAAATTAACCGCTGCAGTAACAAATTCCAGAATGCATTACCATTACCACGTTACTAGGTTCTCCGCTGACACTACCGACGAAGAGCTATTCCAACATCTATCCCAATTCGCTCCAAATGTGAAGGTGATGAAATTGAATTGTCGCAATCCTAACGAGTATAGCTCATTTAAGATCTCGATACCTGTTGATGAATCTCAGTTAATACTAAAACCTGACATATGGCCATGCGGAATAATCCTCAATCGTTTTTTTCCATCAAGGAAATTTGACATCTTTGACAAATAGGGATACATCAAACATATTATCAGATTCGCCAAGTAACTTGATGTGTTCAGTGTTGAATATCAATATTCAGAGTATAGCCAATAAAATTGAGTTACATTTGATATTAAATGACTTTGATGTTGATATACTTTGCATTTCGGAACATTGGCTAACGAAAAATAATATAAAAATGATTAAAATCAACAATTTTAAACTTATAATAGCTTTTCGTCGCCTTAAGAATCAACACGGAGGTGTCGCTATTTATAGTAACAACAAACTATCTGTGAAGGAAGTTGATTGTTCAAAATTTTGTTTGTCTAGGTTAGGTTAGGTTAGGTAAGGTTTATAATGAGTGGGTCAATGAGGCCCTCCACTGCGACTCGCGAGAATCTATTGTGGCTCATACCTATTCAAATTTCACCAAACAAATTCAGCTTCTTGACGAAGCCGATTAATTTGTTCAGTGAATGATATTTCAGGTCCGAGGGCAAGAGAGTGGCCCTGCCAAACATCCGATACCTGATTTGCGCCGCGGCGGGGCAGGCACAAATTATATGCTCTGCTGTTTCATCATCTTCCAAACAAAGACGGCAAATCGGATCGTCCGACAGTCCAAGTTTCAGCATATGATGATTCAATCGACAGTGGCCTGTTAAGAGGCCTGTTAGGCACCGTAGATCGTGTCTTTTATAGCCTAACATTTGTTTGGATACATTATTCGAAGGATGTATGAAGGCCTTTGAATGAACCAATCCTGGTATATTATGCCAGAAGTCTAAAACTCTTCTTGCAGTCCAAGTATTTAGTGTATGTTTGGCAACACTTGTTGCGATGCCAATTGTAGGTTCTGGTCCGATAAAGTCATGAGCGGCACCCTCTCTTGCAAGAGAGTCAGCCTTCTCATTACCATCCATACCAGAGTGGCCAGGAATCCAAACCAGCGATACCCTGTTGCGTTCTCCTATTGAGGCGAGTCTTTTTTGGCAGTCTAAAACCAATTTCGACGTTACACGGTACGTGCTAAGTGCTTTCAAGGCCGCTTGGCTGTCCGTGAAAATTTTTATTGATCTGTGTGTCAGGTTGGATTGCCCCAAACTCTCCACACATGAAGCAATGGCATAAATTTCTGCCTGAAATACGGTTGCATAGGATCCCAGAGATGTTGAGATTTCTGTCCTAGGTCTTCGACCGTATACACCCGCACCAGAGCCTGAGGGTGTCTTTGATCCATCAGTGTACCAACAGATGTCTGCTCTTGAGAGTTCATCCTTGCGGAGGACCCATTCATCTCTATTTGGAAATAGGACGGTATAAGGCAGATTATGGTTTACTGTTGGGGGCATTATATCAGAGGTCATTCCTAGAATACTATGACTTTCGGTAGCCGCTAGCATTCTACTTTGCTCTGTATAAACCTGTTTCGTGCATTTAGAAATATGCACAATTCTATATGTTGTCCATCTGGCCTCCTTTTCCAGAAGTATGTGGAGAGGAGGAAGGTCCAGGAGGACTTCCATGGCTGCTGACGGTGTGGTGCTGATAGCACCAGTTATAGCCAAACTAGCCTGTCTCTGTATGCCAGAGAGCTTTGCTTGGGCCGTTTTCTGTAAAGATTTTGACCACCAAGCAATGGCTCCGTATGTGATCATTGGTCTAACAATCATCACATATATCCAATGGATTTGTTTGGGACCCAAGCCCCAAGATTTTCCGCAAATCCTGCGACATGTCCACAAGGAAAGTCTGGCCTTATGGATGACTTTTTCCAAGTGAGCGTTCCAAGTAAGTTTTTTATCTAGGATGATCCCCAAATATTTTACTTCCGCTGCAAATGGAATAACCTCACCATTATAGGAAAGTGGCGGAAGGTCCGCCAAATTCCTTCTCCTGGTGAAGGGAACTATTACAGTTTTGCCAGGGTTAACAGACATCTGTTCCCTCTGGCACCAACTGTAGACATCGTCCAAAGTCCTTTGGAGGGTATTATGTGCAACCCGTCCTGACTTGGTTCTTGCCAAAATGACAAGGTCGTCTGCATACGCTTGCAGTTCTACCCCTCTACCCACGAGAGTACCAAGCAGGTCATCCATCAGGAGTGACCACAAAAGGGGAGATAAAACTCCACCCTGCGGGCAGCCCCTGGAAACCTTAAAGCTGATGGCCTCGTCCTGAATAGATGTAGTGGCTGTTCTATTAGTGAGCATGGCATATATCCAGCCGGTAATCGTTGGTTTAATGCCCTTTTCAGTCAAAGCTGAACCAATGGAAGCTGGTAGTGCATTGTCAAATGCTCCTTCGATGTCGAGAAAAATGGCCACCGCAATCTCCTTATTGTTAAGGGATTGTGTGATTTTCTCAACAAGGTTATGTAATGCTAAATCTGTTGATTTGCCTGTTTGATAAGCGTACTGGTGGATGCTCAGGGGGGAGCTGTATAAAGCTACCTGCCTGATATGGCAGTCCAGTACTCTTTCAAGTCCTTTAAGCAGGAAAGATGTTAGGCTGATTGGTCTGACAGATTTAGGGTGTGGGTCAGTGCGGCCCACTTTCGGTATATATACTACCCTAGCTGCCAACCAACTGGGTGGTATATAATTCCACGCCAGACTAGCTCTATACAATTTAATGAGGATGGGTATAAGTAATTCCAGTCCGTTTTGTAGCAGAGCTGGAAAGATGCCATCCTCACCTGGAGATTTGAAGGGCTGAAATGATTTTATTGCCCATTCAATTGCCGGTGCTGTGATAACGTTCTTGGCGACCTCCCAATCATTCTTTTTGAGCCGCCTTGCGCCCTCAAAGTGGGGAGGTCGGTTGTTATCCAGAGTCAAACTTCCAGGAAAGTGGTTTTTAATCAAAAGCTCTAACGTTTATTTTCTAGAGGTCGTAAAAGTGCCATCTGGTCGTTTCATCGACCCTATCTCGGCAATCGGCTCTTTAGAGAGAATCTTGTGTATTCTAGTACTGCGAGGTATGTCGGATATACTCTCACAGAACTTCTTCCAAGACTCCCGTTTCGCCTTTCTAATTTCTTTGTTATAAGTTGTTAGAGCAGTTCTATAATGTTCCCAGTTGCCTGACTCTTTAGATCGATTGAATAGTCGTCGAACTTCTTTTCTTCGCTTGTCTAGGCTTTTGTTCCACCAAGTAGAGTTGCGATTGTCTCTTTTTGTCTTGAGTGGACAGTTTTCATGATAGGAGAAGATCACTGCTTCCCGAAGCTTGTCCGCCGCATTATCTATCCCATCACAACTGTTTATTGTAGTGAAGCCTTCCTCAATGTACCGTTGAAGGGAATTTCTGTATCCTCTCCAGTCAGTAGCTTTTGAGTCGCGATATTCCACTACTGGCCGTGGACCTATTTCAATGTTGATTTGAATGTGTCTGTGATCTGAACACGAAGGTTCAGTAGATACTGCCCAATACCGTATCTTATTGCTCAAAAAGTTTGAGCTGATTGTTAAATCTAACACCTCTGATCTATTTCTAGTTACAAAAGTTGGTTCGGAGCCCTTATTAATAACAGATAGCCCTTCCCCTAGTATATAATCAAAAAGTAACTCACCTCTTTGATTTATATCCGTGCTACCCCACGATGTATGGTGTGAATTGGCGTCACAGCCCATGACTAACTGGAGTGTGTTCTTCTTGCTATAGTCGACCAGCCGACGTATAGCGAGAGGAGGTACAGTATCCGTGTCCCCTGGGAAGTATGCTGAGCAGGCGACTATGTTAGTCATACCATTCTTCTCCGGTAGGGACACTTGGATGGCTACTACATCAGGAGTGCAAAAGCCTGTAAGCAAAAAATAATTAATATTTTTCCTAATGAGGAGACAAGCCCTGGGTTTCACCCCAGGACAGACTACTACCTCGCCAGGAATATTGCTGAGACCAGTTACTCGGTCTGTGTTTCCTGTCCATGGTTCTTGCAGGAAGGCAAGGTCGATTGATTCATCTTTGAACCTTTTGCCAAGAATGTATGAAGCGGCCTTGGCATGCTGTAAGTTTGCCTGTAAACAGTTGAAAGTGACGAATACGGTAGCCGCAGGCAAACTTGTGTCTCCTCAGATCCCTAGGGGAGATCACACGGTGGGTCAATTGAGGCGCCACCATCTGATCCTCCCAGGGGTGAGGCTGTAGTTGGTGCCATTGACGAGGCTTGGTCACCTTTCGCCATGGCAGATCCAGCTGATTGCTTTGGTCCTTTAGTCGAGGCCGTACTGGTCTTCGATTTCAGGACAGCAGGTCCAGTTCCTTTTTCCCGTTCCGTTGAAGAGACGTTACCCGTCTTCTTTTTGGGGAAGCCAGCTCTCCCTTTGGGATGGCTAGTGCCCCGGCTACGTGCCGGTGGTACACTCCCCCTGCTCTTGTGAGGAGGGTCGGTCCTCCTCACTGTAACAGGAGGTTTTCCACTCGGCCCCGGGCCGCAGCTTTTTTCGGATCTCTTCGAGGGACCCGGTTTTGATGTCAGTTGGGAGGGGCGGGTTTTGGGTCGGAAAACAACCTGTCCAAAACCGAAATATGGTTTAAATCCGATCCTCTCCAACGTGGCCATGGATCGATCGTCGATGGCAAAAGTCCATGTTTGACCAGGGCCTGTAATTTCCTTGTGTAGGACAGTCCACTCCAAGGTAAACAGACCATGGTTCATTTTCCTCAGTCTGGTGAGGACCTGTTCTGAAGTCAGTCTACGACTGCCTTCGTCAGGTATGTAAGCCACACAAACGTGTGGCTTCGGGAGTTGGTCACCTGAAACACATTTCAGGGAGGCACCGTCCCATGGTTGAAGTGTATTGACTACTCCAGTCAACCACGAGACACTCTCCTGATTTACACAGGTGACCTGTAACCATCCAGGCCGGAAAGTACAGCTCTGGAACTGTACTTGTGGACCACCATCAGGTATATCCTCTACAGCGGCCATAATGGCATACTGAAGGGACTCCATTTGTTTGGTCGTAATCGAGGCTGTCGGATGTTCAAGATGTAAAATTCCCACCTTGATGCCGGATACAGCCTGCCCATAAGAGGGCTTTTGTAAGTCAGTTTCACCTGACGTTACCACTGATTCAGCTGAGCAGGGCTTCTTTGCCTCTTGTTCAGGTGAGTCATCATTAGAGCGTAAGCGCTTGCTGGTACCAGCCACAGAGGGAGTATGTTTCCTCTCTTGCGGCTGATCCCGCTCTCGCTGCTCTAGTATTTGGTGCAAGGCGGATTCGTAAGGAACCCCACTCTTAAGGAGACGACTAAGTCGTTTTCTGGCTGCACCACCTAGTTTCCTAGGTTTATTTTCAGGAGTTGGAGACCTGAGTAGGTCTCGTTCCTGATCCGAAGTTACAGGGAGGTCAGTTGGAGTCGATAGTTCGACTTCCATCTCCTCTGTGGTATTTATATTTTTAGTTACTTCTTCCATAAAAGTCCCACGAGTAGCTAGGGAAAAAGAGGTCCATCACGGCAGAGCCCTGCATTACCATGACAAGGCTGACTTACGACGGGAGGGCGCCTAGTATCCCGAAGGTTCCGTTAGTGACAGATGAAAGGCTCACTGTCATGCATCCCCTCGGCACGGATACGCACACCTTAGGATTAAGCCGTAAAACAAAACCGTTGGGATGTCATTTAGTCAAAGAATAACAGCACCATAAATGATCCTGTTATTCCCATTACCAGCGGTGCTAACGTGGAAGCAGACACCCGATAGCTGAATTTGTCCACCATCCCATAACCCAAACTAACATACATGCAAAAGCAGCAAGCAGTAGTTAAAGCAGTGCAACAATGAGCAAAGACAGCCAACCCCGCCTTGTTTGTCTATCCACACTGAATTCAGCGCTGTTGAATTTGTCAACAAAAGCTTATTGGTAACAACATATAGATCATCATCAAGTGGTGATATTGGTGTCTTCAAAGATAAATTCTATGATTTGCTGTATACTTTTTCAAAAATATATAGAAAAATTAATATTCTCGGAGATTTTAATATTAAACTAGATAGTAATACTGAACACGCTAGCGACCTTAGGGACATTATGAATATGTACGGTTTTAAACACTACATGAGTAAGCCAACGAGAATTACTCCAACATCTAGATCATGCTTGGATAATATCATTTCAAACATGAATCCCGATGGAATTTGCACTGGAGTTTATGATCCCAGTTTAGCGGATCACTCTGGTATCTTTCTTAAAATTAAAAATGTTATAAAAGAAACAAGTAATGAATCGGTGAAAAGAAGAATAGTGAATATTGAACGAATTCCTAATTTTTCCAACAGACTAACTAATACCAACTGGCATGATCTGGACTTGGATGATTGTGATCCGAATGAGACAACTCGGAGGCTGATGAGTGTTTTAACGCTAAATGTGGACATGTGTTCTCCTTTAATAACTAGTAGGGTAAAAGCTAGAAAATGCGAATAATTCAGTGAAAGTCTGCGTGAAATGAAGACTGAGGTATTCAGACTTATGGGGATAAGTAGAAGATCAAATGCTTTTAACGACTGGTGCAATTATCGTACCGCTCGCATAAAATATAAAAAAGCCATAAAAACACAAAAACGGGAATTCTACTCTAGTGAAATACAACAATCGGATGAGAAGAGTAAAACTATTTGGAGTATAATAAATTCCGAAAGGAATACAAAAACTAAAACTAGTGGTGCTCTTGTCGCCGAACTGACTTCGGATGATCTAAATAATTTTTTCGTATCAATTGCAGATAAAATGACTGCTACTATTTGCAACAATGCCATACATCCGATTGAATATCTCCATCAAATCCCTAAGACCTCGAGCTCTTTTTTTATTGGTCCCATTGTGGGAGCTGACATGAGGCAAGCAATATTGAGTCAAAAAAACTCATATTCTCAGGATTTCAACGGCCTAAATAGCTTAATGATGAAGGCGTCACTTGGGACTCTTATTGAACCATTGGATATTTTATTCAACAAATGTATCCTAGAAGGGTGCTGGCCTGATGCACTAAAAATCACTAAATTGATACCCATTCACAAAAAAGGTGAATTCAGTAACCCTGACAACTATAGACCCATCGGGATTGTACCAGTGATTGGCAATATCTTTGAGATGCTAATTAAGGAAAAACTCATTTCTTACTTCGAGCACAAAAAATTACTGTCGCCCTCTCAATTTGGTTTTCGTAGAAACATGTCCACAGTTAAGGCCGTGGTAGATATTGTGGAAAGTGTAGTCGATGTCTTATTATGGTCTGAGGGGTAACGAATTGGGGTTATTTAGATCATATTTGTCTAATAGGAACCAGTATGTAAGTTTTGGAGGTGCAGAATCGCGGTTGGCTGCAATAACTAAAGGGATTCCGCAGGGATCTATACTAGGACCAATTTTGTTCGTAATTTATATTAATTATCTACCAACTGCGCTGGAGGAAGCACGTTGTATTCTCTTTGCAGATGATACAACCACATTGGTTAGGGGTGAGGAGACTTTGAACAATTCTAGCATGAGGATACTAAAATCATGGTTTAACAGCAACCATTTAAAGCTGAATGAAGAAAAAACACAGAGCATCTGTTTCACATCTAGTAAGCTCAAAACAATTTCGGAGCATGCCAGCTTACTTGGGATAACTCTCGACTCGCGATTGGATTGGGCGGCACACATAGAGGGCTTATGTTCAAGGCTCGCTTCCCAAATATTTGCCTTGAAGCAAATGAGGAACTGTCTTAGTCAACCGGTTTTGAGAACAGTATATTTTGCCCTTGTACACAGTCACCTTAACTACGGTGTTGTACTGTGGGCAGTGCCACTAATGTTGCGAGAGTCTTCTCACTCCAGAAAATGGCTGTACGTGTAATCGTAAACGCCGAATATGGTGATCCTTGCCAAAAACATTTCAAAAAATTACAAATACTTCCGCTTCCTTGTGTATATGTCTACGAGTGTCTGAGGAGTATTCATAGCAATATCGATCTGTTATTACTTCACTCGGACGTACATGGATATGACACTAGGAATGCGCCATCCATTGTGCCTCAGAGATCAAGAATTTGTTTATCTCAGAACAACAGGCTGAATTATAATTTATATAATGCATTGCAAAAATACTATAAGGGCACTGACATAAAAAGATTAAATAAAATTGGTTTTTTGAAATTAATCAAGAAATTGTTATTGGCACACTGTTTTTATAGTGTTGATGACTTTATTGCGTTCTGCAGTAGCCCTTGACTTACATATCGGTTCCCAAACGGATGATTTTTAATTGTATATATATATATATATATATATATATATATATATATATATATATATTCATATATTTTTTTAATTATTGATTCTTCAATATAATATTTGACTGTTATCTGTGACTCTTTGACTATTTATGTATTTGGACTGTGTTAAACTAATTAACATCTGCATTCATATTTATTTTTGTTTTTACGTTTTATATATTTATGTTATTTATTGCTATTGTGTTATTATATGCTTATATTTTAGTGGACTATGAAATTTACATAAGTGTTTTTAATTATTATATCAAAATCTAAGGAACTTCATAATTTGTGACGATATGTACTGTTTGTATACTAAACGTCAATAAACTATACTATACTATTATTATTATTATTATTATTATTATTATGGAACTGAGGCACAGGTTTGTCCTGGTGTGTTCCGCCTATACGGGTGGAGGCCAAGTATAGGAGGACTCTATTGATGTCGGAGGAATGATCTAACAATGTTGCATGTTTGCAGTATTACGGCTTTCTGTGTTTGGTTATGTATGGTTGCGGGTAGATTGAGTTCTGATAGGTGTCCGATGAAGGATGTGTGAGTGAGGCCTGTTGATGAAATGATGATTGGTATGACAGTGACTGTTTTTTGTTTCCATATTCTTTCAAGTTCTATGGCGAGCGGGATGTACTTTTGGATTTTTTCCGAATATTTAGCTGGTACGTTGTGGTCGTTTCGTATTGATATGTCTATTAGGTATGTGTGCTTCTCCTTCTTATCCGTGAACGTAAAATCGGGTCTATTGCATGATAGGGGTTTGTCAGATTGAAGAGTTTTATCCCAATATAGTTTATAGTCTGCGTTTTCAAGTATGTCAGATGGTTTGTATGTGTAGTAGGGCGTATGTTTGTTTAATAATGAATGTTCAATAGCAATGCTTTGGTATATAATTTTTGCGGCGGCGTTGTGTCTATCTAGGTACTTGGTGGGTGTTAGTGTGCTACAGCTATTAGTTATATGTTCAATTGTTTCCCGTGCATTGTGACATCGTCGGCATTTATCGTCCGTTACTGTCGGGTCCTTAATGATGAATTTACTGTATGCGCGTGTGTTGATTATACCGTCTTGGATCGCTAACATGAATCCTTCTGTTTCGGGGAACAGGTTTCCATTGTGTAGCCATGTGTGGGAGTGTCTTTGGTCAACGCTTGTATTTTTAGAGTGGTTGTAGTAACGTCCATGTATTTCTTTCCCTGACCATAGGTTAATTTTTTCGTTGTGCATGGTTGGTTTGTCTTTTAAACTTAGGTTTGTGTTGCATAGCTCCAATGGGGTATATTTTTTGTCGGCTTTTGTGATTGCCAAGTGAAGAGGACTTTGTGTAGCTTTATTGTAGAAGTAGTTCCTGAGACTCGTGATTTGTGAATTATGAAGTGGGTGCATATCCAAAATACCTCTCCCTCCTTCAGATCGGGGCAGAGTGATTCTTTCAATGCAAGCGTTCCTGTGGTGCATGTTGTGCTTGGTGAGTTTCGTCCTGGTGTTCCTGTTAATGTTGTCTAGGTCTGTGTGTGTCCATTTTAAAACTCCAACTGAGTATGTCAGTAATGAAACTGCATACGTATTTATAGCTTTTGTGAGATTTTTTTTGTTGAGTTGGCTTTTAAGTAGTTGGGTGAGTCTTGAGGTGAATTTCTGGATGAGTCTTTGTTTGAGCTCAGTGTGGTTCAGTTTAATTGTCTGGTTTATTATTATTATTATTAGTATTATTATTATTATTATTATTATTATTATTATTATTATTATTATTATCATTATTATTATTATTATTATTATTATTATCATTATTATTATTATTCTGCACTTTTCCTACAGTTAATATCTTATTTATATCGGATTTAGTCATAATTATACCAAGTGTTGTCTTTATTAGAAAGATCTACGATCTCTTGTTCTATTTTCGTCGTCCTGTCCTCTTCCTCTTCTAATAACTTCTTTATATTTCTCATTTCTTCGTTAAAATTTCTTGTAATTGTTTCAGTTTGCTTCAAATTTTCTGCTACTATGATTTTTGTTGGTTGCTCAATAATTTTTCTTGTTTGTGACATGCTGGCTAGTATGGATGTGATTTCTATATAATCACCCGTACTTATTATATTATGTCTAGGTTGATCTATTTAATATAATTTGAATGAACTTGTTCCGTTTATTATTTAATATTTATGTTTTTTCTCTTATGGTATAGTTTACTTACAGATTTTTATGTTCACTGGTTAAATTTGACTATTTTTAGAGCAGTTATTACCACTTTTATAATAAGTTTTATGAAGAGCGTTTTTGAAACATTCACTCGACACACATATGGTTATACATAATTGGCATGCCTGGAGTGACACATCTGATTTTCAATATATTACAGTAAAACTCCTGTTAACGGACCCCCTTCCACAACGGAAAACCTATACTGAACGGACAATGTTTAGGTCACCGAACATTTCATATGTGAGTAAATGGGACACCCCTCCACAACGGAAACCTTTACTAAACGGACAGTGTTTAGGTCACGGAACATTTCATATGTGATTTAATGGGACACCCCCGAACAACGGACCCTCTTCACAACAACTCCAGATAAAATTTACTTTAATGTCAAAAACAGATAATAAATGCGATTAAAATTGGAGCTCGGTAACTTGGAAATTCCAAATAACTTATTGTAGCCATAAAATAAGAAGGTAGGTACTCATAATCATAAAACTAGTAAATTAGGTACTTTGAGTTTGATTTGGACACACCCATTTTAGAATTTATTCTATTCATTCTTTGTACACATTCCTAATTAGTAGGTGCGATACGCTGATCTAAGTGTAACAATGCCTTCGACTAAGAGACATTTTTTAAGATTGGAAGAAAAAATATTGGTGATTGAGGCATCTGAAAAAAAAGAGTGTGTGCTTAATACCGCACGGTAGAATTGAAAACTGAGAAGGACAATATTCAAACATGTATACCTCGTATTATTATTACACATAAAAATAACTTGTGTCTCAAACATATTTATTTTTGAATATGGGAAAGTAAAAGTTTGGTTAATTTTTAATTATATTACATATACATATATCTATATGTATGCGTGTATGTATACAGGGGTCTAAAAATTTTTTTGCAGGCTGTAACTCGGGAATTAACGAATATGTTTATTTGAAAATTGAGTATTCTTTTTGGTACTCACAGTAATTTCATCCGAGGTATACAGGGTATCTGTGACGTCATCATAGAAGCAGGGACGTCATTGCAATGAAAAAAATTCAATAGCAGGGGGGGATCAACCTGAGCTCAAATGAAAGGGCTTTAGATTTCAAATTCAACGGTGTATTACAGTGAGGGTACTCAAGAAGATAATTATACCAAATTTTCAATTTTTTTTGCAACAATAACCAGTGATCGTTTAAATGCCGGCAATTATCATGACCGGATTCACTTCAGATAGGCCTATTTTTACTTTTTAACTAGTTTTTATAAAAGCTAAAGAAAACAGTTGGCATTGGAATTCTACCTTAATCATTTTTTGATTGATATTAGTAAAATATAATGTCACATTGATTATTGTCACTTTCTAAATAATCATACATATTACCGTTTTAAAAAATACATAGTGTGAAAACTCCGAAGTAAAAATGCCATTCATATTAACACCGAATGAATATGTAGATATGTTGCTAATCTATGGTGAGTGTAGGATGAATTATCGAAATGCTCAGGACTTATACCAGGAGCGTTTTCCGAAAGAAGAACACCTTCTCATATGACTTTGTAACGACATAAATGCGTTACTATAAAACTCCATTCAGAAAACCAGTTATCGCCGCGATGATGATATACCCCACCAGAACAGCAGAGCCACTTCGGATGCGCACGATGAATCGACGGTAGACGGGACAGATACTACCATCACCACCACCACGATGGATATAAAAATGCGAATCAACAGACGAAGAGGCGACTTGGTTTACGGACTCCTGCTCCTCCAAGTTCAGCTGCCTTCAGTGCGAAGCGTAGGTCGAGGGTACTGACTTCAACCTTAAACGCTTTACACTGTCTTCTGCCGAGTGTTGTACTAGGTCGGAATATTGATCTTACTTTGTACATCACTTATTAGAACGGCCGTTAGTTTCTGGTATTGACGGAAACATGAACGATTGTTCTAACTGTTAGAAGAATTTCGGTGTGGTACTGACGCACTGAAATCTCTGCAGTATATCCGTAGGGAAGCGCCGTTAAGCTGGGTACTGACTGGCTATAAACGATCGCTTCAACTGTTAGAATAATTCTTGTGTGGTATTGACACACTGGAATAACTACAGTCCCTGCACGTAGAAGTATTCGTTAAGCTGGGTAGTGACTAGCTATAAACGATACTCCCGAATCTTGAGACTAAAACCGAAAGAGTATTTATCCGCCGGTTGCTCAGATCCCCGGTTAGCTGAACATTTCACAGGACATAGCGAGTCACGTGTACCGTCTAGTATATCTCCGAAATCGAACCACATACCGCTTTAGTTCCACCTAGGTTCAATTCAGGCCGTCAGTACCTATCAACCGACGGAAGGATACGGATCGACGAAGCGTGACCTTCGAAATATTTACGTACCGAAGTATTATATAGACTATTGAATTATGTCATTTTAATTTATTTTTATCGTTGTACATATTATTTTCAGAAATAAAACTGTTAATTTACTTGGACTCTGTCTCCTTTGGGCTTACCTGGGCAATACGCATTACAACTTTTGCTATGGTTGAAGAGAAGATGCGGCAAGGTTCATTTCCAAACTCAAATCATAGTAATTATAACAAACCAATGCAGACCGAACAGAATGTGGTGAATTTTTTAGCATATATAGCGGTTAATGCCCATGTGTCCATCCAAACCATTGCTGCAGAAACTGGTGTTTCTTCAAGTTCAGTTAAAAGAATTTTAAAAACCCACCATTACCATCCTTTTAAATTGCATTTGACTCGTGAGTTGCGACCCATCGATCTGGATCGGAGATTAACCTTTATCGCCATCATGCAAGTTATGATGCAAAATTTTGTGGAGTGATGAAGCGCGTTTACATAATAATGGCGTCGTGAATCGCCATAACTCTCATTATTGGTCACTGTAAAATCCGCGGTGGGTAAGGGAAACTCGCTTTCAAACCAGATGGAGAGTTATTGTTTGGAGTGGATTATTCAGTGGTCGGTTAGTAGGCCCATATTTTTTCGATGGCCAGAGATACATAAATTTTCCAGAAAATGACCTGCGTTACTGGAGAATATTCCTTTGAATGAAAGAAGAGATATGATATGGTAGCAAAATGGCGCACCCCCACATAATAGCGATATTGTAGTAAATTATCTTAATGCTAAATTGTCAAACAAATGGATTGGAACTCATTAACCCTTTCAAAGGCCTCCACGATCGCCGGTGCTGTCACCTCTAGATTTTTTTGTATGTGGATACCTGAAAGAGCTTGTTTATAATGACTAACATGTAGATTTAAAAAATAAAATTAGTCAAGCTTGTAATAACCTTACGCAAGAGATGATACATACGGCGTGTACCTACACGTGAACTACTTAGACGGTTCGATTTGTGTTGTTGCAGACAGTGGCCATTTTGAACTTCTTTTATAAAATCACTGTAAAGTCGAAATGTTCTGGTTATTGTTGCAAATAAACATTAAACTGAAAATTTGATATAATTGTCCAATTGAGTACCCTCACTGTGATACACTGTTGAATTTGAAATAAACAGCTCTTCTATTTGAGCTATATTTGATCCCTCCTTCCCTTGAATTTTTTTCATTGCGATGACGTCCCTGCTTCTATGATCACAGATACCCTGTATACCTCGGATGAAATTAGTGTAGGTCCCAAAACCATTACCCAATTTTCAAATAATTCTATTTGTTAATTCCTGAGTTACAGCCTGTAAAAAAATCTTGGGATACCTTGTATATATGTATATATAAACATAAAGTGACTTACCTATACAATCGAATCACTCTTTATAATAACAATAACAATAATGTGTGTTTTTTATAATGTTTATTGATTTTTCAATATATAATATTAGCACGATAAACCGCTAACTACACACACTAACCTCACAATGTAAACCAAATAATTGTTAAAATAATTATTATTACGTATCAATAATAACTATTAAATTAATTAAGACAATTATTACGTTTGAATTGAATATACTAAGCACAGCGACACAACAGCTCACTGTATCTTTCTCGCTCGGGTACACTCGGCGGTCCCGAGTTCACCCGATCGAGCCTTTCACCTCATAGCGTAACGGATCAGCCCAACTTACTACCTACGGAAAAATCTGTGTGCGGTGCGCCAAAAGAAGTTTTGACCGACAAGTTTCAAATAGGAAAAACTCAAGTTAGTGTGATATCTTAAAGAAAAGTAAGTAAAACTTTCACATTTCGTAATGTAAAGTGCACTGGGAAAAATCTGCTAAGGAGGGAACGACAGTATTATTGTGTGCAAATCTAACTGAGAAAAAGAAAAACGTTTTGTGATTGGTAAAAGTAAAAATTATATATATATATATATATATATATATATATATATATATATATATATATATATATATATAACAAAGAGATTCATGGGTAATTCACGCTAAATAGGGGCTACTGGAATAGAGTGATATCCGTGGACATGCATGTTTCTGGCTCATTTTGCCTCTTCAGCACGGCATAACCAAATGAGGATGTGAAATTTGGGAGCAAAGATGTTAATCGAAACATGGGAAAACACAAAATAACGGATTACAGCAGGGAAACCAAACGCTCATTTGTGTCTGCAATTGGAAGATCCCGAGTTTTCAGGAAAACAACCAACATCGACACGGAGGCGCATATAGCCCCCCCGCCATGAACTTTCCGACCCATAGTAAATAACAAAGAAGATGTAGGAATATCGCGTGATATGTTAACAACAACAACAAAGAGATTCATGGGTAATTCACGCAAAATAAGGGCTACTGAAATAGAGTGGTAACCGTGGACATGCATGTTTCTGGCTCATTTTGCCTCTTCTGCACGGCATAACCAAATAAGGATGTGGAATTTGGGAGCAAAGATGTTAATCGAAACATGGGAAAACACAAAATAACGGATTTCAGCAGGGAAACCAAATGCTCATTTGTGTCTTCAATTGGAAGATACAGAGTTTTCAGGAAAACAACCAACATCGACACGGAGGCGCATATAGCCTCCCCGCCATGAACCTTCCGACCCATAGTAAATAACAAAGACGATGTAGGAATATCGCGTGATATGTTAACAACAATAACAAAGAGATTCATTCCTGAAAACACGGGATCTTCCAATTGAAGACACAAATTAGCGTTTGGTTTCCCTGCTGAAATCCGTTATTTTGTGTTTTCCCATGTTTCGATTAACATCTCTGCTCCCAAATTTCACATCCTTATTTGGTTATGCCGTGCTAAAGAGGAAAAATGAGCCAGAAACATGCATGTCCACGGTTACCACTCTATTTCAGTAGCCCTTATTTTGCGTGAATTACCCATTAATCTCTTTGTTGTTGTTGTTAACATATCACGCGATATTCCTACATCTTCTTTGTTTTTTACTATGGGTCGGAAGGTTCATGGCGGGGGGGCTATATGCTCCTCCGTGTCGATGTTGGTTGTTTTCCTGAAAACTCGGGATCTTCCAATTGAAGGCACAAATGAGCGTTTGGTTTCCCTGCTGAAATCCGTTGTTTTGTGTTTACCCATGTTTCGATTAACCTTTGCTCCCAAATTTCACATCCTTATTTGGTTATGCCGTGCTGAAGAGGCAAAATGAGCCAGAAACATGCATGTCCACGGTTACCACTCTATTTCAGTAGCCCTTATTTTGCGTGAATTACCCATGAATCTCTTTGTTGTTGTTGTTAACATATCACGCGATATTCCTACATCCTCTTTATATATATATATATATATATATATATATATATATATATATATATATATATATTAATATGTATTACCACGTTGGGATGCCTTTTTTATATAGTTATTATTTATGTTTATTTTATTCTCAGAATAACTTTATATCTATGATTTTATGAATTTTAATTGCTATCAAACCTTTATTAATGAGTTATTATTTAATTGTTAGGATTCTAATTTAATTTATTTATTATTAATGTTTCAAATTTTTTTTAAATGTTTTGCTCAATGAATAAATTAATTTCATCTCTTACCTTTTTTTTAAATTCCTTTCCTTCAAATATTTGTGAAACACAAATTTATCTCAGGGCGATTAGTCTCAAAACGGAAATTAGATATATTAGCAATTAAACAAATTTTTGACTAAAATCATTTATGTAAAATTCATATCCAAATGGTTACAAATAATAAAATGTGACACTTATGAAGCTCATTTGCATAATTTTCATATTGTTTATCTTGAAAGCTTAGAAAGACACCTGCAGATACAAAGCTTTTTTTTGTTAACACAACTTTTATGTGGAAAAGAATTTATATTTTAAGCTTTGAAACAGTATGTTCCAAATCATTTCTTGTGGTGTATCGTTTTAAATTATCACAAATATTTTAGCAAAGTGAAGTTGGATATTTATATAATATATGTGTGTGTGTAAAATGATAAATTTTGTGACTTATCAAAACTATAATTTCTTATGAACTATAAACATGCAGTTTACATTTTTCAACAAAATATCAGGTAAGTTGTAAATCTTATACCATTATAATTTAATATTTCACTTATATAGTTATTCTTAATGTTACATTTAATTTCTTTATTAATTTTCGGCCTTTTAAAATGTTGAGTAAGTTTATAATGATCATTTGTTTGATGCAGTAAGTTTGTTATATTATTTTGGACCAAAATAAATTCAAATATCACCAACCTGGTGAGAACTAGCTTCTCCAATATGTCCGCGTTTTAAAACTTTGCACATCTCCTGGCAGCGACTCCTCATTTCTTGATAACTCGTTCAAATCGCACTCTCCTATTAAAAACTTGTTTATGCGTATTAGGGATTGTTCACTTAATCACAGTATCTTTCAATTAGACTTAATTAATGATATTCATCACTTTTGATTTAAAAATTTAACTCCGCTATTCACAGATGTTACCTCACGCGTCTCCTTTTCACTTCCCCCTCTCACTGTCTCTGTTTTCTTTTTTTATCAACAATCCTTTGTTGTTGACCGGAAGTTTTACACTCTCTAGAATGTTCTATTCATCGTCCTATTGTCTGATTGGTCAGCTCTAATTTTGATATATCGCAATTTTACAACAGAAATATTCAAAAGCATATGTATACAATTTATTTCATATTTGTCTTCTATTCACCACATTTTAAACATAACATTTCATTAGTTTTCCTTTTTTTATCAAATTTTATCCTCATCATTTGTCAATAATCATAGTATTTTTTAGTTGGTATTCCTGGCTCATGTTTTAATTCCTTTTTTATCGACATTTCATACAAATTACAGATTTCGTTAAAATTTATATTGCTAACAAATGAATCTTTTCGTGTCTAATGTCTCGGCTTCCGTCCAGTTAATTAGTTGAGCTTGATTTCTTTTAAAGTTCTGTCTTATGTTACTTATAACGTAAAATTACCTTATTGATAATTTGCAATGATTTTGATCTGGCTTATTTATTTATCCTTGATTATACTATAATGAAATTCAATTTGATATCTTGATAAATACCTAGAATTGATAAAGGACCCAGCACAAACCTTATGGAAAAGTGGTCCCGGTTAAATTGGCCCAAACTTTGGGAATGAACAGATCTTGATGAGTAGAAAAAAAGTCTCCACGGCACCAAACTCCGGGGATGCCGCGTTTTCGAGATATCCGCGTCTGAAAAGTGAAAATTGAGCTCCGAGATATAGGTTATCTCTGTAGGTTATTACAGTAAACCTTGGTATGGCGACCCGGTAACATTAATGTTGGTGTAGAATATTGGAGGAAATGTCTACGAAAGCACGGAAGACAATATAAGACAAACTCTTGCCCAGGTGCGCCCAAATTGATGGGAAATAGGGTGGAATTCACATCGCCCACTAAGGAAAAAAGGTTTGTTTGCATCAATGGAACGAATGAACTCCTGATTTTACCATTTTCCATGCATGCAAGGTGCTCTCTGAAACATTTAGATTTACACGATTTTTTAAGGTTGCCAAAAAATGGGTGCCGGGCCCCAGTAAATGAGACCTACACCAACTCTGTTTAATGTGCGCACTTAGTGCGCTTCTACTGAAAACTTGAGTATTGTTAGCCAGATGAGGTTGATTTTTGTACAAAATATGCGCGAAAAATTCCACCAGACTGCGAAGACAATATAAACAAAGTCTCCCTCCAAGGGCGTCCACATTCACTTGGTTCTCCCAATATCTAGAAACAAAGCGATAACAGGCCCTCTGTGTTCGTCCTTTGCAATCAAATCTTTGTTTACATCAGACAGAATCGCTTTGTTTATATTAGGAAGATTTTTGCAAGTTCAAGTTCAATTTCCTGTGACGCTTTGTGACACCTTGTCAATTTATCAACTTTGTGATTGATCTGTTCCTTACTCATTATAGATAATTGACGTTCGATCCCCTGAAGTAAGTATTTTTCGCATCCAATATTGAAGTCCAAGTCTTAAATAACCTTCTTATTGGGTCGTTCATGAATCCTAGGAAGTATGGCAGCTCGCAACAGACTAAATTGCTATGTGTGTAACGCCCGTTTCCAGCCACGTGTGATGGTACTTATCTATGGAGAAGCCCACGCTCAAAAACGTGAAATTGCGGTTACCCGGCGCAATGATCTCAATCATCCTGGCCTCGAAATAGATGCAAATACTCGTATTTGTTTCAACTGCAACCAAAGCATAAATAGGGAAATTCGAGATCTAGAAGCGGACCCCACCTGCATAAGATTGAATGTGTTGAAGCAGACGCGGAACCGATATTGCCTGTTTTGCGGAGAGCAAAGGAATACAAGTCGTTTATCAGGCAACTGTCGAGTCAAAATATTCATTCTGCGGAATATCTATGCTCCTCCGTCTGTTCGATCATGTCCTCATCATTTGGATCAAAACGGGTTCGTTCAAAGATTACTTCTTGGCGGTTTGGAATTTGTGAATAGACCATACCGTTTGCCTGGCCCAGAACTGAACAACCTGTTGCAAGTAATGCGCCGTGAGGCAAGACCAGATGAGCCAAACTTCAACGACGAGAATTCCTTCACAGATGATGAATTTCGATGTGTAACCTCCATAAGTAAAGCTCAATTTGATGATATGTACAGATATTGTGAAGGTAATAACGAAAATGAGAATCACGGTCGACGGGTACATAGAAAAGACTTATTGACGTTCTTGTGCAAGCTTCGACAGGGTCTGTCCGATGAATTCCTGAAACTGATTTTTAAATACTCGAGTCGACAAGCTGTTTCTCTAGCGATTTCCACAGTTCGAAGATGCTTGATGGTTCAATTTGTGCCAGAAAACATAGGTCTAAATGCTATTAATAGACAGCAATACATTGAACAGCACGTGACGGAATTGGCGAATGGATTGTACAATCAAAACCCAGAATTGCCAGTTGCCATTGCATATCTCGATGCAACATATTCATATATCCCCAAAAGTAGAAATTTTAGTGCTCTGAGACAGTCTTACTCTCTACATAAAGAAAGACATTTAGTGAAACCCGCTCTTATAGTGGCGCCAGATGGGTATATCTTAGATATACAGGGTCCCTACTTTTCTGATTCCGCGAACAACGACGCAGCGATTTTACAAAATGAGTATGAAAACAATATTAATGGTATCCGAGAGTGGTTTGAAAACGGTGATATTTTCATTTTCGATCGTGGCTATAGAGACGTCCTCCCGTACCTCGAGAATTTGGGCATTCGTTGTAAAATGCCTGCACGGGGACAACGGCAACTAGACACAGAAGAAGCTAATGACTGCCGACTTATTACTAAGACAAGATGGCTAGTGGAGGCCCGCAATGGGCATATTAAGTCCATGTTCAAGTTTTTCAACGACAGCATTCCGATGGATCACGCATCCCATTTAGGAGATTTTTACCGGATTGCGGGCGCCATCATTAACAGATATAAGGACCGAATACAAATGCAGGAGGCAGATGGGGAGTTGGCTGAAACAATGCTACGCAGAGCGCGAGAGGCAAACGTTGTTCAAACTAGGGTCGAAAATGATCATTTGGAGCGCCGCAATGGAGGATGGGTTCGCTTGAATGAAAATCATGCGCCCAATTTTCCTAGATTAGATATTGATTACCTTAAAGAGATTACCATGGGGATCTACCAAATCAATTTATCTCCATCTTATATTCAGGACAAGCTACAGAGAGAAGGGACTGAAACTTTCGAATTTGATGAACGCTTTGATGAACCTGGACTGATGCGAGTTCGCCTTTACTCTCGTTTTCGAAATGCAGCAAAATACCAGTTGTTTATTGCATTTAGGGCAGACGATGATCCAGATGAAAGGGCAGCGGAGCATGAACCGCTCATTTTTGGATATTATTGTACCTGTAAAAGTGGAGCGAGAACATTGGGGAGCTGTGCGCATGTTGCGAGTGTGTTATGGTTTCTGGGACATGCACGGCACCAACCTCACACCAGATACCCGACTACGGCTTTACTTGATAATGTTGTTGATGCAGCACACAGACCACGACAAAGACACGTGCAAGAAATCCAGCGGTTAGAAGAAGAGTAGGGTCTTTGAAAATGTTAATCTATTTATTTTTAATTTAATTGTCATAATAAATACTTTGTTGATGTGTTCAAGTTTCTTCCTTTAGACCTGCAATAATCACGCCTTCTTTTGGTTCACTTGCACGTTATAGAGTGTTTGCCCCAGTCCTTCCGTTCAAAAACTTCAAGGCAGAGAGAAAGTCGCACATGCGCCCCAGAAACCCCTTCTTTGCACACTCCTCATGGACGCCAAAGATGCGCTCGGTCAACGCAATCAAATCTGTGCCTCAGAAAATCCATGACAATTGGTAATGTCCACATAAACTAGAGTTAGTGTAGGCCTTATTTGCTGGGGCCCACGCCCATTTTTTGGCACCCCTGTCAAGTCGCGTGATTCCAAATATTTCGGAGATCACCTTGCACGCATGGAAAGTCATCAGATCAGTAGTTCATTCATTCTATGGATGCGAACAGACCTTTTTTCCTTAGTGGGTGATGTGAATTCCACCCTATTTCCCATCAATTTGGGCGCACCTGGGCGAGAGTTTGTCTTATATTGTCTTCCGTGCTTTCGTAGACATTTCCACCAATATTCTACACCGAACTTCAACGTTAGCTGGCTCGCCATACTAAGGTTTACTGTAATAACCTACAGAGATAACCTATATCTCGGAGCTCAATTTTCACTTTTCAGACGCGGATATCTCGAAAACGCGGCATCCCCGGAGTTTGGTGCCGTGGAGACTTTTTTTCTACTCATCAAGATCTGTTCATTCCCAAAAATTGGGCCAATTTAACCGGGACCACTTTTCCATAAGGTTTGTGCGGGGTCCTTTAGAGAAATATTATTGACAAATGTTTATTTATTTTATATTATGTAATCAATATTATTTACATACTTGTGCAATCTACATAGGCTATAATATAAATTTTATAATTCTTTTCCATATATAATATTTTTTCATAATTTCTAAATTTAAATTAAGTGATCTTATTTAAATTTTCAATTGTCCTTTCAAACTAGAAACTATATTATGAAAATATTTAGATGTCACGTTTCAAATTGCATAAGATTTTATTAAACTAAATATCTTTATCTGAAACATTTTATATAGACGTTTTAACCAACAGTTTTACATCTATCTTAAAATTATTAAGTTAATTATCTAATTTCCTGACAAATCTATGGACATGAATCATGATTCCCGTGAGTTTTGTGTGTTTGATACATTTTATCATCAAAATTTCATTTCCTTCAATTTTATGATCTATTTAATAACTTAGAATTTTAAACTTAAAATCAACTTAATCTTTCGAAGAAATTTTGCTACTAGACTTATACCTTGATAGACTGCTAATCAAATTGAATTTATAATTATATTTGGTATTCTATATTAAGACCTACTACTTGAATTTCTTATTTATGTTATGACTGAATGTTCTAAAGAAACTGAATTTGTAGTCATATGTTATTGTTATGATTGTGTTATCTTATGATATTTCTAATCTTTAATATCTATGATCTTTATATATTATTCCTTATTGAATATATCATCTCAACTTTCCCTGAGCTTTTACAAATCTTTTCTGGTACTTATTCCAGAATAAGTTGGTAAACGTTCACACTATTTAAATTTTGCATTATAATTGAAAATACTTCCAATTAAATTAACTTCCTATGTTTCTAAACAACATAACTTAAATCTATCTTATTTATTTCTTATTATCTACTATGTACATTGTTGTGTATTTTCATTTAAGTGGTCATGGTATCTGTATAGTTGCAGCTGGATTTGCACAAGGATGTCTAATGCTCGTGTAAATTGATTGTACATTCGATTTCATGAACCAAGTTTGTAAATTTTTATTATTAAAATAACTGGCATTATCCATTAGACGTTTCTTTGGAATATCATATTTTATAAAATATTTAGTTAGGCAATCTTCAACTGTTTCTTTATTAGTTCTCTGGCAAGGATATGCAGCTGTGAATTTTGAGAAATGATCTATAACTACGAATATATGAGAGTTTCCTTCTCTGCTCGGTGTCAAATTTGATATGAAATCTGCTGCAATGAGTTATAGTGGATATTTTGTTATAATAGATTTATTTAAATTCTCATTATGATGATCTTTTCTTTGGCAAATTGGCATATGTCACAATATTTGATTATTTGTTTGCACAAATTTAGGTCATTTTTACTAATAAAAGATTCTCGAAATATTTTATGTGTTTTTCGGACACCTATGTGATGATATTTCTTATGAGGTTCTTTTAACATCTCTTTTGCCAAATTATTCGTTATTACATAAACTTCTTGATTATTCATTATTTTATAATACATATTATTTGAATTTGTTAATGATTTTGGTTTTATTTTATTGTCTAGGTTCCGTTAATCTTCTACTATTTTAATATTTGTGGAATTTCCCATTGTATTTTTCATTATGTTAATTCCTATTTTATATTCCCTTTTCATTTTACATTTGTTTCCCTCCATTCTTGTGATAGGATCTGCCACTATATTTTTCTTTCCAGGTTGATAGTTTAAGCCCATCGATGTATTCTACTGTTACCATACTTGTTGTTTAATATTATGGTTAGAGCTTGGTTGTCAGTTTCTAATTTAAAATGATTTCCTATTCAATAAAATCTCAATTTATCTACACAGAATATAATACTTGCTAATTCCAGCTCACTTGTGCTGTAATTTCTTTCTGCAGGGTTTGTTGTTCTTGAAACAAAAGAAATTGGAACTTCTATCCCCTTTTGTGTCTGTAATAATACTCCTGCAAATATGTGCAAAGATGCATCGCTTCTCAGAGTAAAAGTTTCATTATAATCTGGGTGATAAATTTTAATATTTTTAGTAAATGTTTTCTTGGTGTTATTGAAAGTTTCTCCTTTCTTTTCATCCCATTTCCACCTGGTATTTTTCTTAAGTAACCCTAATAATGGGATTTCCATTTCTGTCAAATTCGGTATCAGTCTTTTAAAATAGTGTAATAATCCTAAAAACCCTCTCAAAGTTCTTAGATTAGTTGGTCTCACATAATCTTTTATGATCCTAATTCTTTCTTCGCTTAGAGATACTCCTGTTTTGTCAATTTTATATCCTAAATATGTCACTTCTTCTTGGAAAAATGCACACTTCTTTATGTTTAATTTAAGTCCAGCTTTATCTAATGCTTCAAAGATTATTTCTAGGTGTTTTAAGTGCTCTGTTCCATTTTTAGAGAAGATTAAAATATCATCGATATAATGTAGAGTAAAATTTTCATATTTATTTAGAATTTTATGTAGTGCTTTTGAAAGTGCTGATGTGGCTGATTGTAGTCCAAAAGGTACAACTGTAAATCTGTAAACCATAAAACCAGTAAAATATCTACTGTTTTCTGCTAATGATATCAACCAAAAGGAATGTTTCAAGTCCATTTTTGAGAATACTTTTGCTTCTGAAATCCTTCCCAATATGGCTCCTATAGCAATTTCTTTATTAATTTTCGGCCTTTTAAAATTTTAAGTAAGTTTATAATGATCATTTGTTTAATTCAGTAAGTTTGTTATATTATTTTCGACCAAAATAAATTCAAATATCACCAACCTGGTGAGAACTAGCTTCTCCAATATGTCCGCGTTTAAACACTTTACACATCTCTTGGCAGCGACTCCTCATTTCTTGATAACTCGTTCAAATCTCACTCTCCTATTAAAAACTTGTTTATGCGTATTAGGGAGTGTTAACTTAATCACAGTATCTTTTAATTAGACTTAATTAATGATATTTATCACTTTTGATTTAAAAATTTAACTCCGCTATTCACAGATGTTACCTCACGCGTCTCCTTTTCACTTCCCCCTCTCACTGTCTCTGTTTTCTTTTTTTATCAACAACCCTTTGTTGTTGACCGGAAGTTTTATACTCTCTAGAATGTTCTATTCATTGTCCTATTGTCTGATTGGTCAGCTCTAATTTTGATATATCGCAATTTTACCACAGAAATATTCAAACGTATATGTATACAATTTATTTCATATTAGTCTTCTATTCACCACATTTTAAACATAACATTCCATTAGTTTTCCTTTTTTATCAAATTTTATCCTCATCATTTATCAATAATCATAGTGAAATTAATTGACACCTAACACAAAACTAAAAGTGCTGCATATTTGTGGAAAGAAACA
Source organism: Galeruca laticollis (assembly GCA_963921935.1). Taxonomy (NCBI): domain Eukaryota; kingdom Metazoa; phylum Arthropoda; class Insecta; order Coleoptera; family Chrysomelidae; genus Galeruca; species Galeruca laticollis. Next base: position 1,628,267 of record OY998180.1, on the reverse strand, counting down.
AGAACTGGATTTCCTTGAAGAATTGGAAATCAGAAGACATTTAAGAAACCCACAATATGAAGTTGTCAATGAACAGTTAAATCTAGGGAGTTCTCCACTAATAAACTGTCTTCTTAAGTGATAATTGTAAAGATTAGCAGATATAGTTTTCTTGGTTTTCTATATCATTGCACAGTTATACTGATCTTAATTGGAAAAATGATATCCAGGATATCACCATAGGGCTAATAATATCTGAGCTTCAATATTTGTAATATCACATATTCTTCTTTTTTCTATAAACATATATTAAGTCAATCACAAGCTAGGTCACTTCTTGGTGCAGCCAAAAATAACTACTAAACATCAGGTAGGCATCAAATATCATATATATATATATATATACAGAGTCCCCTCCCCCCCTCGTATCTTCTGAACGGCTACACTTACATTAATAAAATTTGGAGGGTGAAAATAAAGTTTTGAAAACTTCTATACGAATGGTAACAGGTGACGTAATCGTAATAGATGACGTCACAGTGCCAGTCTGGCCAATAATTTTAAATAGGACCTTATGACAAGTGATATCTCGTTCGAAAGGCATTGAGATTGGCTACATAGCCATATTAATTTTGTTTGGGTTTAAATTAATTTTGACGGATAAATTAAATAAATACCAACATTATTGAAATTATTTTTTTAGATTTAATTATTCAAATATCAACAATGGATTCTCATAGCAAGTGTTCGAAATATGCTCCGTCTACTTCCTGAGAGTAATACATCCTATTAGTAAACTCTTGTCGTACTCTTTCGAATGTGTCAGCTGAAATAGCATTGCATTCTTCAGTAATTCTTTCTTTCAAAACGTCAATGCTATCTGGTGCCGTAGTATAAACCTAGGATTTCAAGTAACCGCATAGAAAAAAATCTAATGGTGTCAGATCTGGTGACCGAGGTGGCCATTCTATAGGACCTCGCCGGCCGATCCATCTACCTCGATATTCTTCATCCAGGTAACGTCTTACTGCACCATAATAATGTGCAGGAGCACCATCTTGTTGAAATGTTATTTCCAGATGGCCGAATTCATCTTGATTATCTTCCAGAATTTCAAGAATTAACGGCTCAATTGCATTTTGTAACATCTCCAGATACACTTCACCGCTTGAATTTGAATTTAGGAAAACAGGACCAAGTATGTGGTTTCCCAAAATACCTGCCCAAACATTGACTTTTTCTGGAAATTGGGTATGTTGTTCACGAAAGGTGTGAGGATTTGTGTCACTCCAATACCTTACATTTTGTGTATTCACATTTCCATTGACGCTAAAAGTACTTTCGTCACTAAAACAAATTGTTTTTGTGTAATGTGGGTTTTGACTAATTTTATTTGTCATACATTCACAGAACTGGAGTCTTCTGTCGGGGTCGTCATCCGAAAGGTAGTGCACCATTTTTAACTTTCATGGATGAAATTAGTTTTTAGCCAACACTCTCTGTACTGTACTTTTACGTATTTCACAGATAGACGCAACTTTAGTTGAAGAGGAACTAGGGTTTACTACCATTTCAGCAACTATATCAATTTTGTTATCATCACTAAAGGTTGGTCGACCAGATCGTTTGGCATCTTGAACACTACCTGTTGCTTCAAACTTGTGAAGAAGCTCCCTCAAATAAGTTCTCGAGATATGGCGATCTGGGTATCTCTCATTAAATAAACATTCTGCTTCATGGAGATTCTTTCTAGATTCACCAATTATTAAGATAACTGCTACTTTGTCGGCTTGAGTACGTACCATTTTGCCTGTGTGAACTCTTAAACGTCTCGTTAAACAATAATAAAATTAAATATTTGAGCTATTTAGAAAAACTTTGCAAATCAACAAATACTATTGAATTAAAAACGTCAATTTTTTTGACAACTAACCAGAGGCGGACTGAAAAATCTTCAATATTCAAATGTGAAATAATAATTTTGGTATTTATTTAATTTATCCATCAAAATTAGTTTAAACCCAAACAAAATTAATATAGCTAATGTCAATGCCTTTCAAACGAGATATCACTTGCCATAAGGTTCTATTTAAAATTATTGGCGAGAATGGCACTGTGACGTCATCTATTACTATTACGTCACCTGTTACCATTCGTAGAGAAGATTATTACACTTTATTTTCACCCTCCAAATTTTATGAATGTAAGTGTAGCCGTTTAAAAGATACGAGGGGGAAGGGGACTTTTGATTAGCACTGTATATACCGACAAATTACCCATAACGAGGTAACCTGTATCTCAGCTATACGTACAGCTAGGAGATTGAAAGTTCTTATTCTATTTTTCCGGAAAATTGAATATTGACATTTTATATGAAAAAAATTACTGTATGGCTTTTCACGGTTTGAGATTTAAGTTTGTATTCAGCTTTTTCAGTGTGGTGGTTTGTGTGGGGGTGCACTTGCATTATACGGCAACTACTTTTGCCTGTGATGCACTTATCATACTTGATTCAATTTATTGATAGAAATTGCGAATCAAAACAATATGCTTAGGTTTATAAATTGTTATCTATAGGTATATAAAGTGATTCGCAAGTTCTATCGTAACTAATGGTAGACTGACACTGAATAAATCACAATCACAAATAGTAAATTTAAAATCGAAGCACAGAAGAACACCTACTAATCTTCATACATTATAAAGATTGATGCATGTCAAATATGATTAAGTAATAATTTTATTCTTATACTTTTCAATATAATAAATCTCATTCCTTAAATTAGAGTAAAAGATAAAAATGTATGACGAATTTATAATGTTTCAAGTATATACTTTTGTTTATAGATACGTAATTATATTATCCTTAAACGTTTCATCTCTCAATAAACATTGAATATCAACAAACATTGACCTTTGTTAGTAATCGGTACGTTCAATGATTTTACGAATAATAAGTTTACTCTCTAAACATGAATATGTGAATGTTTACTTAAAGTAGGTATACAATAGATTTAAGTACTATTGATACCACTTTTTGAATGAAAAGGTACAATTCCCAATTAAGTAAATGAAAATTCACTTCCTCGTATTTAGAGAGTGAAATTTAACCGAAAAGGGAATAACTTATATGTTTTTATAGACCGATAAAGTTATACTCGACTGAACTAAACTATTTTCGGATATCTCATATGTCAATATCCTTTCGGTTGCGGGAAACAATAACAAACCGTCGTTAAGTTGGCTTCATTATTCGTCGTGTAGTATGTGTTGAGATGCTCTAGTTCCATCTTTTGTATTCGTCCAAAGACTGTGTAGTCTGTATGCGTATGTGTATGTGAATTCGCCGCGTATTATAATGTAAACCGTTTAATACGTTGAACAAGAACTTATAATTTTCCTAGTTTGTGTACAATGCTATGGCGTAGTTCCATGCGTTGTAATCCAATATGCGCAAAGAAAAAAGACTTTGCTGTTACCAATGGGACACCAGGTCCGACTCGTTAATTCTGACCGTCAATAATATATTATATCACTTTGTACTCAAAAAATCAAAACTTGAGAAAAAATTTGACGAGAGCATGACTTTTTATGTTTGACATTAAAAAACATTCTCTCTCTACTACTATTTCTTCGTCCTGATGCATCCTGTCAGAAAATAGACTACGCATAGGGTACCGGCATCTTTCTCATTGGCTGCATTCTAAAGTCACACCAGAATGCGCCAACAAGAGAGATACAACACATCTCGCACTTTCTGTAATGTAGAATATAATTAACAAAAATAGAATTCTATTGACTTGCAATCGTCACAGTTGGGATTTGGTCCAAATCCAAATATACTGGGGGGCTACAAGGAATATAGCAGGGATTACCCTGACTTAAGTCGGGGCAGTGCATCTACATAACCGTAAGGGCGTTCTTACTCACCAGTAGAACGAATACGTTAAAAAAAGGTTACTGAACAGTAAATCATAAGGGCGTTCTTACTCACTAGTAGAACAGATAGGTTAAAGAAAGGGTATCTGAACAGTAAATAATAAGGGCGTTCGTAGTCACTAGTAAAACTGATACATTAAAGAAAAGGTTACTGAACAGTAAATCATAAGGGCGTTCCTACTCACTGGTAGAACGGATACGTTAAAGAAGGGTTACTGAACAGTAAATCATAAGGGCGTTCTTACTCACTAGTAGAACGGATACGTTAAAGAAAGGGTTACCGAACAGTAAATTATAAGGGCGTTCTTAGTCACTAGTAGAACGGATACATTAAAGAAAAAGTTACTGAACAGTAAATCATAAGGGCGTTCTTACTCACTGGTAGAACGGATACGTTAAAGAAAGGTTACTGAACAGTAAATCATAAGGGCGTTCTTACTCACTAGTAGAACAGATACGTTAAAGAAAGGGTATCTGAACAGTAAATAATAAGGGCGTTCTTAGTCACTAGTAGAACGGATACATTAAAGAAAAGGTTACTGAACAGTAAATCATAAGGGCGTTCTTACTCACTGGTAGAACGGATACGTTAAAGAAAGGTTACTGAACAGTAAATCATAAGGGCGTTTTTACTCACTAGTAGAACGGATACGTTAAAGAAAATGTTACTGAACAGTAAATCATTAGGGCGTAACCACCAAACCGAGGTTGAAGTTAAGTGTAAGAAACTCTAATTAGAACTATGCTGGGGTTTATGTACAAGGAAGCTATTTACAAATGGTATCAAAGGTTTTGAGAAGAAATGGAATCATTTGTAGGTAATGGCACAATCTTAACGATGGAACGCACATATTGTCCGGAAGTAGTTTTTACTTGAACTGACCTTATTTTACCATCTTTGCTAGGTATCACTTCCGTGATCCGTGCCAAGGGCCATTTTGATGGGGGGTTTCATCTTCTTTCACAAGTACCATGTCACCAATCTTAAGATCTGGCCAATGGGTTGTCCACTTTGGACGATTCTGTAGCTGGTTGAGGTAATCCACTGACCACCTCCTCCAGAAGTTTTGCTGCACATGCGAACAATGTTGCCAGAATTTCAATCTATTCACGGGTATGAGGGAAATATCCTTTTCAGGAAGAGACATTAAGGGGGCTTCTATCAGAAAATGACCAGGGGTCAGAGGGTTTAAATCAGAGGGATCTGACGACAGGGGAAATAAGGGTCTTGAGTTAAGAATGGCTTCTATCTGGGCGAGAATGGTAGAAAATTGTTCAAAAGTGTAAATAGAAGTACCAACCACTTTATACAAATGTGACTCTTAATACCGGCTTCCCAGAGACCCCCCCCAATGCGGAGATCTTGGGGGAATAAATTTCCAGTCGATAGAGCTCGAAAGCAGATGTTCCCGTATAGGGTTGAACTGGTTCATAAAAAATTGCGTTAACTCTTTCAGCTGGTTATTGGCACCAACAAAGTTTGTCGCATTGTCGCTATATTTGGCTGAGGGAAGTCCACGTCGGGACGTAAAACGCTTTAGGCAGGCGATAAAGGCCTCAGTTGATAAATCGGAAACTAATTCCAAATGAACGGCCTTGGATGAAAAACACACTAACAGAGCTAAGTAGCATTTTGTAATAGGGCTTTCCTAATATATGAGGAGTTTACTAAAAATTGTCCTCCAAAGTCAATACCCAGTGTTTGGAAGGGTCGAGAAGGCGATATACGAGGTTCAGGGAGATCTGCCATAATCTGTTGTGCAGTTATGGCCTTGAACCTGTGGCACATAGCTCACTTGTTAATAATGCTTTTTATTTCTCGGAGGCCCCCAAGGGGCCAAAACTGGAGTCGTACATTGGCCAGCACATTTTGAGGGCCACTATGTCCTAATCTACGGTATCCCCTTTGCAACACCAATGAAGTGAAATGACTACCAGAGGGTAGCAATATGGGATGTTTTTGCTGATATGAGACGTCAGCATGTGAGAGTCTACCACCGATTCTTATAATGCCGTCTTCGTCAACAAACAGGTTTAACGAAGATAAGCGTTTGTCTGAAGGAATTAGTTTCGTACAGAGCACGCGTAGAAGGTTGGGAAAATAATGTCCTTGGACTTGAGTCACAAGGAAGGATAGGGCTTTGTCCAAATCGTTTGAAGAAAAATGATTTTTTACATCATGAGGAGTTTTAAGACGACTAACAAACTTGAACACATAGGCAACAGATCTGATTAGCTTGGTGAATGAGGAAGATCGAGATATCAGTGCCATAAATATGTTTGTTGAGGGGATTGTTACTACAAGGGATTTTTTGTTTTCCTCGGGGAGATTAACAATTGTTAAAAATGTATCATAGAATGCAGTATCTTGAGATAAGTTCCATAAAAAGGCTGGTCCGGAGAACCAAGCCTTGCTCAGAAATTCTAATGGTTGACCTCTAGACAAAAGATCCGCAGGGTTCAAGTGAGATCTAATATGCCTCCAAGAGGCTGAATGGGTTAACTGTTGGATTTGGGTAACTCGGTTGCAAACGAAAACTGACCATCGTGTAGGAGTACTTCTGATTCACGAAAGTGCGATCTGTGAAAGAGACCAAAGAATAAAGGAAGAAATTTGCAACTGCTTTTCAAGAATGAGTTTCACACGGGAGTAAAGATTTGCCAGCAGTGTCATAGCACACAGCTCTAGTTTAGGCACTGTCAAGGGTTGTTTAAGGGTGCTACACGCGATTTAGAAATAAGGAGTTGAGATTTTAAATGTATCAAGTTTAGGAGTCCAATAAATTCCTAAAATTTTACTGGGATCTTCGTCCAAGTTTAAATCTTTCCCTGGCGGTGATTCAGGAAAATGAGTTTACGTCATTTCAACAGAATTGGAGCAAAATTTATGCAGGTTGAAACCAGATGACGCAAGAACGCTTTTAAGCGAAGAATATAGTTTTTCCAGTTCAACCAACGAATTGGCACCTGTGTGAATGTCATCCACATAAGTTTGTGACAGTAACGTTTCCTGAACCTGTGAAAAATGTGGATGTCTTAAAGCAATCTCTTTTAAAACACGGCAAGCCAAGTAAGGAGCACTAGTCTGTCCAAATAACACTGTCGACATTTGTAAACATGAAAATTTATCAGAAGGAGAATCTCTCCAAAGTGCATTCTGCAGGAAATGGAAGTTGGGGTTTAATGCAATTTGCCGATACATTTTCTCAATATTGGCAGTCAATGCATATTTAAAATTCCTGACTCTAATTAAAATATCTAGTAGCTCCAGTTGGACTCTGGGGCCCTTCAGAGGATATCATTCAGTGAAACTTGCGAAGACGATTTTGTCGAGTAATCAAAGACAATTCTTATTTTTGTACTGGTGCTGCTTTCCTTTAGTACACCAAGATGTGGAACAAAGTATTTGTGATTAAGTTCGGATGTCTGCAGGGTGAGGGGGGCGAATTTACCATGTCCCAACTCAACATTTTCAAACAATAATTTCCTATATTCATCTTCCATGTGAGGGTTTTTTGACAATCGTTTTTCAAGGGAAATGAATATGTGTTTTGCTGTCACAAATGAATCACCCAGCATTCCATATGCAATTTCATGAATCAAAGGCAAATCTACCTGGAATTTACCATCAGGAAGGGTTTTAAGGGTTGATGTGAAAATATTTTCGGCTTTCTCGTCTGCTTCGGACATTTTCTCAACTGAAGAAATCTCTTCCTGAGCCCAAAATTTTTCTAATAGAGAGTCTATATATACTTCCTGGGGCAGCTCACAAGAAATAACATGAAATGAAGTGGATAGCACTAAGGGTTTGAAATTGTTTACACTAGACGGGGGAACAACCCCTGTAACCAACCACCCCAAGTGGGTGTCAATCAATGAAGGGAGATTTTTTCCTAACTTATGAATTCCTGGTTTCAATAATGAATAGTAAATTTCAGCTCCCAGTAGCAAATCTATCTGGGAAGGTGTCCCAAAATTCGGGTCGGCCAACGAGGAGACAAGGTGGGGGGGTATATTCAATGAAGGGATGTCAACACGAACTTGACGAAGAGCTTGTGTGATTTTGTCGACCACAGCGCAACTAATCTCAAAAAATAAACTTTTGTCAATGGTAGAATGGAAAATAATGTCGGTCATACGATTGGTGGTTCGGCTATTATTGAAAATGCCAAACACCAATAAAGGTTGGTCATAAGTTACACAATTTAATTGTTTCACAAGGCTAGAACATATAAATGAAGTTTGGCTACCTGGATCCAGGAGAGCACGAGCTTGGATAGGGGGCCCCTCGCGGGGATAAAGAAGTGTATTGGCTGCTGCCAATAGAACATGACTGCCGTTAAGGCTTAACATGGATAAATGAGGAAGAGATGAAACATTTTCAACTGTGTGGGTTTTCCTTGAAGTAACAGGGGTTCTAAAATCATCATTGCACGTATCAGTAGGTACAATATCGTCAGGTGTGTTGTAAGGTCTACTGTTGTAGTAATTAGTCTGGCCATTACCTAAAGATGTTCTATTTATTGAAGATATGGCAACATTACGTTTCGGACTTTCTACCGGCAAATGAAGAAGTACATGGTGCTTCTTTTTACAAATGGAACACGAACCGGTTGATATGCAATTTGACAGTAAATGTTTTGAGCCTAAACAACCAAAGCACATACGATTTGATTTCACAAATTTATAACGATCTGGTACTGAAATTGATGAAAATTTAGAGCAAGAATAAATTTTGTGGCCGGTGTGTCTGCAATAGGCACACCCTGGAGGAGTGGCAGGGGTGGATTGGATACCACCAAGGAGTACTGAAGGGGTAACTTGATTAGTGCTCGATGCATTTAACTGCTGGTCTGAAGATGTTGTTTGATTGGACAGTAATGTAATCTGACTATGAGGTGTGGTCACACAAGAAGAATGACCACGATGAAAATGTTCAGACTTCTGATCCTGAACTTGTAAGTTTTTCAAAATGTTACACTTTTTATCCAAGAAATCAAAAAACTTTTCACTAGTAATGAGGTTTTGATTATTTTTATTTCCTTCTAAAGCTTTTTTTGTTTGAAAATCAAGTTTATATTCTAACAAATGAGTTACTAGAGCATCAAACAATTCTGCTTTATCTATATGTAAGTTTAAAAGAGAGTTTATTATTGACTTAGCATCAGAAGTAAAGTAAAGAGCTGTTGTGCCGTACATTTATTGACCAAGCTACAATTAAGAAGTTTATGGAAATGCGCAGCAACAATCTGCCGCGTATTGTTGTACCTAGAATCTAGTAATCTGAGTGCGACATCAAAATTGTGTTCAGTAAGTGGTAACTGGGATATCAGTGCCAAAGGTTAATTCCTAAGGTACGATTTCAAATAAAAGAATTTTTCTGTCTTAGACGTTAATCGTGAGTTATTAACTATAAGGGCATGGAACAGGTTTATAAAGGTACCGTATTGCATGCAATCCCCTTGAAAAATGGGAATATCAATATTAGGTAGACGTATATTTGTGCTACTCTGTGCGCCGCTATTAGAGCTAGCATTGTGATTCGCAATACTCAAATTATCAACGTGGTTTTGTAATCTACAACGCAAAGTAAAGTATTTGTCTTCTATCAATTCTCTTTCTGCCATCTCACGCTCAAGGTCATTAGACGCTAATTCAATGGCCTCCTGTATTTCACAATATCTGCGAAAATGACTTTCTAGTGAATCTAACCTAAATTTAAATGCACATTTGTCCGTTTCAATAATATTCTCATCTAACCACGTTGCAATTCGAGTTATTGACGCTTTACACACTGTTCTTTGCGTCATTAAATTATCCATATTTATATGACTTTGGGCTATTATAACTCTCAAATGATAAATTGAAAAGATATCAAAAATATTTTTGATGAAGCACACACTATAGTAATAAACTCAATCTGTATTGTATTACAATGAATAGAAACCCGTTTTTCTGAACATATTTAGCGTTATATTCAGAGAAATGTCAAAATATTCTTATGAAAATGTAAACGTTTCACACATTCAAAATAAATCAGTAATCAGTATTAATTATAATTCGAAAAAATCAAGAACAAATCCTCTCCACACGGTATCACGGATTAAAAAATGAATGAAATTAACTTAATACTTCCCACGACCATACATATGCCGGTGTGCGCTTAAAGTGTATCAGAAATGTTTATCTGAATATAAAATAAAACTCTCAAAAACTTACATATTACCAGGACGATATTATTCATTACAACACATATATCTCTGGGGGGCCACGCATAGGAAACGGGATGAACAGCAGCAAAAACGTTCCAAAGAGGCTCGAAGTATTTGTTCAATCAACTCGCTACTCTATCCACGAGCGACGAACAAAGACCAATTTGAGCAGGAGGCCCCATCATTTTTGGGGCCCACAAATAAGTTCACTCGACACATGAAATCTGGAACACGAAACGCGTAAAAAGGAAACCATATATATTCTCGAAGGACCATGAGCAGGAACTTATGATTTTCCTAGTTTGTGTACAACGCTATGGCGTAGTTCCATTTAACCGAAAAGGGAATAACTTATATGTTTTTATAGACCGATAAAGTTATACTCGACTGAACTAAACTATTTTCGGATATCTCATATGTCAATATCCTTTCGGTTGCGGGAAACAACAACAAACCGTCTTCAAGTTGGCTTCATTATTCGTCGTGTAGTATGTGTTGAGATGCTTTAGTTCCATCTTTTGTATTCGTCCAAAGACTGTGTAGTCTGTATGCGTATGTGTATGTGAATTCGCCGCGTATTGTAATGTAAACCGTTTAATACGTTGAACAGGAACTTATAATTTTCCTAGTTTGTGTACAACGCTATGGCGCAGTTCCATGCGTTGTAATCCAATATGCACAAAAAAAAAGACTTTGCTCTCAACAATGGGACACCAGGTCCGACTCGTTAATTCTGACCGTAAGTAATAAATTTTATCACTTTGTACTCAAAAAATCAAAACTTGAGAAAAAATTTCACAAGAGCATGACTTTTTATGTTTGACATTAAAAAACATTCTCTCTCTACTACTATTTTTTCACCCTGACGCATCTTGTCAGAAAATGCAATACGCATAGGCATCTTTCTCATTGGCTGCATCCTAAAGTCACACCAGAATGCGTCGTCATAGTTGGGATTTGGTCCAAATCCAAACATACGTTTTACATATCCTTGTTCTGTATTAGCAACGTTTATAATGTATACTACTGAATAAAAATTAATTTTGCTTTCTAGTGATGCTGCTGTCTTTTTTTATGAATTAGTAGTAGTCAAATTTGACTTTGACAAGTAGGTGACCCATCAAAGACATTAGACGTGGATTTTTGTGCGCTATATACAATTTACTTTTTTTTATATCTTTTATACATGGCATAATTTCAATCTATTTTGTTTTATAACGTATTTTTATGCGTTTGTAAGATCAAATGAACATTCGGAGGTTTTTTCGCAATATCGTTACTTAAGACACCATATTTTTTCATTTGAAATAAAAAAATTCATTAATTTTCTTTCTTTCAATTGATTTTCGCTTTTTGGGTAAATAACGAAATTACATTTATTTTTGTATATTCTGTACAAGGTGTCCGGGTATCGGCTACACAATTCCATTTTTTATCCCCAAGGTTTAGCCTTTTCGTTTTATTCCTTTTTGCAAGCCAAAAAATCTATTTTTCTTAGATTTTGTCCATTAAACGAACAAAATTAAGTGAAATTTCGATATTTTCACACAAAAATCAACTTTTTCTTACATTTTATCCATGAAACGAAAAAAATTGAATAGAATTTTTATATCTTCACAAAAAATTATTTTTTTTACATATCGTCCATGAAACGAATGAATTTAAGCGAAATTTTGATATCTACATAAAAATCAATTTTATCCATGAAACGAACGAAATCAAGCGAAATTCTAATATTTCCACAAAAAATCTATTTTTCTGACATCTTGTCTGAAACGAATGAAATTAAGTGAAATTTTGATATTTACATGAAAAATCAATTTTTCTCACAACTTGTTCATGAAACGAATGAAATTACGTAAAATTTAAATATTTTTACAGAAAAATAGGTTTTTCACACGATTCTTACATGACAGGTTTTGTAAGATTTTGGTATTTTCTGAAAAATCTAAATCTTTTATGGTAGTCACCGTGGGCCTCTGAAATCTCTCTAGAATCGATTATAGGCATGGTACAAACCATTTCTGACCACTTATTTACATTTAAAATAAGTAAAAAATGCATAAAATGTATTAAATATCGATTTTTTTTATTAACGACCTATTCCACTCATATGCCTTATAATGTACACCAGAAATCTTGAATATGCTATTTATGCCGTTGGAAAGATCTGGAATACAGCTACAAAACCCATATCACCTGTTTTTTGTCTATCTGTGGTTAAAAACCGTATAAACTGGAAAAACTTGAAAAAACGAAAAAAAATCAAATGGTGGACAATTTATTTTGGCTGTAACTCCACAAGGGTACACCAAGTATCTTGAACATTATATACCTTTGAAAAGGACTTGAATAGGGGTACGAAAAACATTTAGAGTGTTATTCCTCTATTTGTGGTCAAAAATGTATAAATTGGAAAAAACTTAAAATACCCATATTCCGAAATTTTAGAGGGCCATGAGGACCGCTTAAGGATTTTTTCAGGGAAGTGGAATGATGCGATCGTAATAACTTTTCAAGCTCTATCATCCAGCAAAGTTTCATCGAAATCGTTAGAGCCGTTACAAAGTTGCCACAAATATATATACACGACAATCTACATAAAACGAGGTGCATGTAGTTCAGCTTTGAGTACAGCTAGGAGGCCAAAACTTTTACTGTATCATTACCTCATCACCCCAAGTCAACTGACAGAATTCCATCGTAATCGGTAAACGCGTTCCTATTTTTTCCGCCATGTGAAAATTGACATTTTGTATTAAAAAAAGGTACTGTGTATAGAGAATGACTTTTCATGGTTTGAAAATCACATGCCGTAGACAGTTTGTATTATTAGGCTATTTCGGTGCGATGGTTTTTGTGGGGGTGTACTTGCGTACCGTGGCCTGTGAATGTATATACTGTGAAATATTTATTATGTCTTTGCACGTATTAAGAATATTAGTATGTACATCAAATATTCATTAAAAATCCAGCAAAGTGGTTGTTATAAAATAATTAAAATTTTACTAGTATGAATGAATTATAATGAATATGATGCGTATATCATAACCATCCAATAATACGACCGGGTAACACATAATATGGCGTATAAGCCATTAGGGAAATTTTTTAATATATATACTGGTCTCACCAGCAGATATATTTCCTCAGTTTCATAGAGTGGTCAGGGTTGGACTTGGATGATTATGTAGATATTACATTGTGTGAAAATTGTTTATTATGGATACAAACAAATCCCATTGAATAACGAGTTAAATCTGAGACTACTCGGAATAGTAAGATCGTGGTTACCTGCTTTCAATAACAAACAAGAATTGTACTAATGTTAGGTACTTCAAAGAATCGAACTCTGAATTTCGCAATATTTATCAGGGACTATTGTCTAAAATCTGTCTTCTTTTTTTCTCTTAACAGTACTATTCCAATAAAATACTGCCCCATCTCCTGATGTCGGTACTTCTTACTGATTTCTAGAACAATGTCTCGATACCAGGTAGTGGCTTTGATTCCGGTTATAGTATTCTAATCCTAACTATTCAATTAGCAAGAAACAGATAAATTTCGGTTTTCTACTATACACCTCCATTTTAGTTAAATTTTTAATAATTTCGACATATTAGTCTGACCGTTCTTCGAAGAAAAAAACAACTACTTTCCTGGCTAATACCACGCAGAATATTGAATTACATCTCTTTCGAAGAACATGACGTCGATCGACCCTTTTGTCGATACAGACATCTGTGGTGATGCGCAACCACAAGGAGAAGGGCATAGTACACTGATTCATCACCGCAAATAACCGAATGGATGTTACTTGTGAAGTTCCTAGAGTTAGAGAAACTCAGAAAGCTGCGGATACTACTAAATCGGCAGATTTGAATCAGAAAACTACATAACAACATGAAATAGTTTCCAAAGAAATCAAAGGAGAAATACCAAACGATATTTTGAAAATTAGTAAAAGCGTAAGGGTCCAATTAATAATCGCTTTACGTTACTCCAAAATTTAAAAAAAAAATGAGGACATTTTATAAGTAAGTATACCTAGTGAGTTTTCCACGGCAATTCATTTACTACCATTGTGTGGATTTTAATAAAAAATTTATTTTATCATCAACATCAATGGCAGGACGACCTTCATAATTATCCCTTACATGATCGTTTAATTTGTTCTCCAGTCCGCTTTTTGGGGCTCATCATTATATTCAGATATTATTAAAATTTCAATTCGTTGTTTGGAAATGTACCAAATTGAGCAAGTTGAAGACATTCGGAAATGGAATCCTTGTCATTACTGATGTAGAAGAAGTTAACTATTCAGAAACGTTAATAAGAAAAAATGTTCAGTACAATATTCCTGCAAAATAATAAGTTCACAATTACGAAGGAATTATTCAAATATGGATGCATCCATTGGTGGAGATAAACATTTTTTTAATTTTTTCCGATGTTATTATGCAGAAGACGACAATTAATGTTCCGTAATTTCATGATGGAACTCGTAGTCGTGGCGTTGTATGAATATTGACTTCAGGAATGTTCAATTTTGAACGGTTTGTTATTGGAGAAACCATATGCAATTTTTTTTTTCATTTTCATACTATATTTTTTTTATTATGATAAACAGATCAAATCTATCGAAATTTTGTACTTACTTTGTAGGTATAGTCGACGCAAGAGATATAGTGTGAACTTTAAGGTTTCGACTTATCGTTTGACTTACTTACCGTCATTGTCCGGTCAATATTATAATTGAAAATGCTTAATTGACGATATATTTATTTATTATTATAATTTCCTCTAGTAATCGTTAAAATGTATTTAATAATTTTATAATTATAAAATACATTTACCGACTATCTAACGATTATTTTTAACCTGTAATTATGGACCGCCATCCTACTTTTTAATGCATTCCTTTAAACAATATTAGCCTGTTTATATTTAAAAATATCTCAAACATAACAACAGATAATTAACATTGCCTTATATCTCGTTTAAGAAGAATTAAGACTATAATTTTCAAATAACTTGATATTTTTCCCATATTTCACTGAACTATGAGTATATTCTGAGATAGCAATTTTTTCGAACACGACAGATGTTCACCAGAGATAAGCAACACTCACTATTTAGTTGGTAGGCTGACATCAAGAAAGAGTGTAGTGTTTTTCTCAGAAATTTCGGTAAGATACATATCAAGAGTGACTGCTCGTCACTCGCGTCATGTCACGTCTCGACTCCGCCCTCTTATATTTTTGCGCTAGACGACAGACACTCTTATACCGAAAATTTCGTTTGTTGCCTCTCCCCGCAATTCTATTTTTTTTAATTAATTAAAATGTATATTATCTACAGGCAAAGTATGCATACATTTGCCATATAATTCATATATGATCTTCCATTTGCACCATCAATGATAATTTTCCATGTATTTATTAAAAAGATATTCAGTTCTAAAAAATAAAAGTTGTAACGTTTGTAAAAATATTTCTAAAGTTGAACGTTGGTCATGTGTGGTTTCGATAATTCGCTAAAAAAATCAATGTCGCCACCAGTGATTCATTTATTGCAGGTGTGGTGGTCGATGATTAAATTTCATCCACCCTGATGCCCTGAATCTCGTTATTCTTGACGTCGTTCCCAACGTCATGCATACGCAAAGCTGTGAATGCTCTATTTGCGAATAGTTCCTAAGAATGATATTCTCGAGCACCGTTCCTGAAATCATCGAATTGTATCGTCCCTCACAACAGCGTCAGTTGACGTTATAATACAAATGTCATTTGTCATTTTATTATGTCATATATAAATATAAACAAGCTTCTCTAATATGTTTATCAATTTCTTCTATAAAAATGAATTCTACGAACCCAAATTGAAGAGGCACACAAATAATAATTTACTCATTTGGAACATTTTCATGGAGTGTATTTAGTCCAACAACAAAGGAAGTCTAATTCTGTAACTTGTCGTTACGGTAACGATTATTATGTTAAGTATAATTTTTCAGAGTAGATTCTGTGATGATATCCTTGCGATAACATCTACAGACAAAAAATTACGATAATATTTTCACAATTTTATAATGGTTGGTATATTTTTGACATAATGTGCTGTTGTGTTAGGTAAGAAAATATTACCTATTTATTTGTTTATAGAAATTTTGTTAAATAAGATTTTTATTCACTTTCTCACGTAACTTTTATTATGGATAAAGACAAAGTTAAAACACCAAGACAATATAGGCACAATGTATAATGTATTTGGATGAATTGAATACAAAAATGAACCGTTTAGGAATAACAAATTTGATGCTATAAGCCCTGTTATTATTAAAAACATAGGGAAACAGCTTTCAGACAAATGAAATAGTTTAGGTGGTCCTGTTAAGGATTCAGAAGAATGGAAAAGGGTACGTATAATACTTGTTTTTCTTTTTTTATTAGTATTATCCATAAAAGCAGTAATTGCATATGTTTTTTGTTATAATTGTTATCAATTTCAGACATTCACCGACTGGAAGTGTCAAGTTAAAGCAAAGACAAGAGAGAATAGAATTATCACAAAAAAACAGGAAACATAGGTTATCCTATTCAACCTTTATCAGATACTGAAGAACGATTACTAGATGTTACAAGTTTGGTGGTAGTCAACTGCATATCCCATGTCCATGAAATAGGAATGGGTATGAATTACGTGGTTCTTTAAATTTGGTTATATCCACTTAAATTTTAAAATTGCAGATATACCAAATAATGAAGAAATTAGAGAAGAATCAGAGAAAGAGTCCCCAAATTAAAGTAAGATTCCTAAGAATCAACCAGTTGAACACTCGGTTGAAGAGTCACTTAAAAGACCATCAAACAAAGAAAAACGTCAAGTACTGGGGTGCAAGACTTTAAAAGAAAGTAATTGTAATGATGAAAGTGAAAAAATAATAATCCTGAAAGAAATTGCAAAAAATGTCAAAGAAATGAGGCTAATAGAGGAAAAAATGCTAAACCTACGTTAATTCAATCTTCGAGTGAAGTATCATGATTATGATTTTGTGTTGGACTTGGATTCATATTCTTAAATTGCCCAATTTGTGCCCCCCCCCCTGTCCGTAAGTTGGTGTCAACTTTTTTGTTATTGATTTTAGTTATTAAGTTATTCTTTGATTTGTCAAAAAATATCAATATAGCTCAAGAGGAAAGTACTTTTATTTTTGAAAATATCAAAAAATTGCACTTTAAAAAAATGTTTGCATTTGAATTTATTACTCACTTGCAGAGTTACAGCCACCTGAGTGTAGTATTA
Source organism: Galeruca laticollis (assembly GCA_963921935.1). NCBI lineage: Eukaryota > Metazoa > Arthropoda > Insecta > Coleoptera > Chrysomelidae > Galeruca > Galeruca laticollis. The sequence goes on along the minus strand of OY998180.1, from coordinate 1,610,832 downwards.
TTTTACTTTCTGTTTCAAACTGTTTTAATAATAATTTTATGAAAAAAGTTACTGGCTATAAAATTTCATGTCAGGTAATTGCCTCGGTAATTGCATTTCATGTTTTAGACCATCTAGAGTTTTTACGTAGAATACTTTTTTTCTAAAATCAATAGTTTTTTATATGGTGCTAATTTAACGGAATACACTAAATAATCAGTTTATTAAAAAAAACTATATTTTATATATTTGTTGGATTGTCTGGTTGATTGATGTTTAATACAATACTTTAGGTAGGAGTTTGGCTTGGACTAGGTTCTTAAGTTACCTATACTTTAATCAGTGTTATTGTAAAAAATCGTATACAGTGCAGAGACCAATTTCTTTATTCGAAGGGATAGAGTAGTACTTCGTAAGAAGTTAAATTATTTTCTACTACTTTGCCTTGGGGAGTATTACTCTTGTTACGTTTTTTTTTTCAAGAGCCATCGTAATTACAGTTAGAGTGTTGTGTAATATAATTATCTTCGAGTATGACCCTGTATTTGTTCGTTGTATTTTGGTTGCTATATTTGAAGCTGCCTATTACCTGGTACCTTGTTTTCGCCATATTGGAGTATTCTTAGATATAATAAATATTATTTTTATTTATGTGTAAGTGACCCTTTTATTTGTTCTTTTGCAATAATAAGAATAAAAACGTTATTCGAAAATATTATGGGTATTGTCGTCTAGCGTCGTCTAGGGAAGAATAAAAACGTTATTCGAAAATGTTATGGGTATTGTCGTCTAGGGGACGAGTTTCAAAGTACGTATCTAGTATTGTCGTTAGGTTTTCTGTGATAATACAGTTGGAATAGATTGAAGGAAACTGTATAGTTAGTTCGGTATTGGTACGTCGGTATTCTCTTGATCAGCTGATGTTTTAAAAGGACATGATACCTGATGGCCATAATGGACTGTGGTGTACAATTGTGGTACTGGAAATTCTGACTTTTATTTAGTCATCCTTAAGCGGGATTATTCTGTACCACATATTGTTGGAATCCAGTCGTGTTGGTTAGTAGAAATAGATATTTTGGTGTTCTACTGGATTTCTGGACCTTATGGGATTTTTAAATTTCACCCAGTCGCCATTTTCTTGTGTTGGAAATTTGCCTATTACCGGTAAGTTCTGTTATGCCGTTCTATTTTCTTTCTTTTCCTGGAGTGTCGTATTCAGGAGCTTTCAATACGCTTGTTCTCAATAGGTTCCAATTAATAAGAATATTTACCAAGACGCTACCGAGACCCCTGTCATTTTTCCTTCTGGGTGGTTATTGGTTTATGCACCCCTTTCGATACGACGGGATCAGGCTATAACCCCGTACTAGCATAGGGTGAGTTATTATATTTAATTTATCTATTTAATTTTTTAAATTATTTTACGGTCTTGATTTTTAATAGTCAATGGGACTGCCTAAATGTCAATTTGAATTTAATTTAGTTTTATTATCAGTAAAATAATTGGGAATAAAAGTTGTAAAACTATTTAGTTTGTATTTCCCTAGCTTATGTATTTTTATATTGGGGAAGATAGATTTATTCATATTATTTGCAAAATAACTAGTAGTACACGCTCATGTACTAGTAAGTTTTTATTATCTTGGCCTAATTATTTTCAAATTTTAAAGAAATATAATGTTTATGTAAGTTTTTCATGTTGGTGCGTTCAATTATTCGTTTATTATTTGATTTATCGAATTGGTCTAGATAATTTGCTTATTTCAAAGTCAACTTTGAGTTTTGTTGATTGCTTAAAACTATAAAATGTTTCTAAGAAAGAGACTATAACAGGTTTTCTTTCATTTAGGGTTTTTCCATCTGTATTTTTTGCCTGGTGTATTGGAACTCGCCTTGTTTTTTTTGGTTATTCGTTGAAGTCTGCATATGGTTACTACTGGGAACACAATCTATGGATCTGGGTTTGGTTGTCCCAGCACGTATACAGGGTGATTGATGCTGCGAGGATTTAACGGTGACAATTATTTAATTTAATATTTTGCGACTCATATTTCTTATTTAAAAGGTATTAATGAAATTGGTTTAATAGCAATTAATTTTGAGCTTTTGTGCAAAATATATGATACTCATTTCCTTGGTACTTGTTGAAATGTTGAACAACCCGTAATTATACAGGGTAAATCATTAATATCCGAAACATATTTGAATTTAGTCGGTCCTTCTTACTCATACTTTTGAATACAATAGTAATTGTTATTTCACATAATATGAATAATTAGTACGATATTCAAATACTTAAAATATAGTCACATATTTAAGAATATTGTTGTTTTGGTCCATTGTAACGTTTGAAGTAGATTTCACCATACAGTGTTTGTTAATGGATAGCTATTGCGCTGCACTTAAACTATTTCTGACTATTCGCATTTTCTCTTGGTTACCTGCGCATGAGCTCAAGCCCGGGATACTAATAAGTTGATTTTAATTTTTTTTATTTGTATTTGAGATATATTCCCCACCATTCATATGCAAGATACAATAGCGTTCCTTATTTATTTAGGTATTAATTATTATTTTTTTGTACTTATTAATAATAATTTCTGTGCTACATTCATTATTGGGTGTTATGGCTTACCACTGTGCTATTGAATAAATTTAATCTGTTTACACCTTCTTCACGTTGATGTACTATTTGTTTATTGAAAAAAAAGAACTGAATAGAATCGTTTCTTGAATATTCTGTTTTAATTCAGTACCATTCCTTTTGCGTTGGTAGGTCGCGTGATTGGTAGTTCTTTGAGATATTTGGGTATCGACTTGCCTGGCGCCCAATTAAGATCTTTCCGATGTTTATGAGGTCTTTAACGAACCTCCCCATCTTCACTGAGTAAACCGGCAAATATCCTGTGAGGTACAATTCAGATTGGGTATTTAGTTTACACAAAAAAATGTATGTCACACTCTATCACTTCGAATAAAAAGATGTCCTATGAAGGTTTTAAAAAACTTGCATTGTCGTTATGTTTAGTGAAATAACATAAAAAAAATAATTCACTAAAACAATTTCAATTTTTTTCCTACAAAAGAGTTAATTCGAGTTTATTGGACATTATCGTATTAAAATGGAAATTGTGAATTTTCTGGAATTGTTATTTTAATAATTGAATTTTTTAAATTTTGATTCTTATAAATGGTACCATGTAAGAGCCATAACACAAGAAACTTAAGAAAATTGTTCTTCAATTATTGTATTAAAATATACAATAAGTCTTGCTCAATTAAAGAGATTATTTATAATTCTCTGTTCTCCGTTGTTGTTTAGCCTGTTTGTTAATGACCTCAATGATTATATAAAGGAGTGTGAGTTTTTAATGTTCGCTGATGATCTCGAATTATTCTTAGTGGTTCGGAATGACATCGATATTGGTTTAATTCAAAGGGAGCTAGATAATCTGTCTGAATGGTGTCGGGTAAATTTGTTGGATTTGAATGTTGAAAATTAGTTCAAGATCTCTTTTAGTGAAAAGGAAAGTATGATCCCATTCTCTTATACAATAGATAATCAATTGCTGATAAATAAAGAATTGGCTAAGGATTTGGAAATACTTTTTGACTCTCACTCAAATGGTGAGCATATCAATCAATTATTGGTTGGGTCTCGAAGGATGTTGGGATTTACTTTGAGGAATTGTAATGATCTATCTCTGGAAGCTGTGAGGTCTGTTTATGTTGGGTTGGTCAGATCTCAACTGGAATATGGAACAGTTATTTGAACGCCTCAGTATTTATAATGTTTATAAGTTATTACTCGAAAGATTACAAAACAAATTCTTGAGATATTGTGATTATAAATTTAATTTGAATCTCATTGATCATGACTATTCTCATATTTTACATGAACTTAAATTGCTTACTCTGGATAAAAGAAAGCTTGTGCGACATTTCTCTCATTTATTAAATACTAAATGGTATTGCATCATGTCCATCCTTGCTGCCTGAAATATAAATATATCTTGAAGTTCCACAAAGAGCGCTGCGGCATTGTAAATTATTTTCCATTAGTTTTCGCAGAACTAATTGTGGTAGACATTCGCTCATAGACAGATCTCTAGAAGTTTTAAATAGAGAGGATAGATTGGATGTTTTTAATGGCTCATTCCAAGTCTTTAAGAGTACTTTACTAAGGTCCATTTGAAGTGATATATATATATATATATATATATATATATATATATATATATATATATATATATACTACCAAAACTGGTATTGGTATAAGGCTGCAAAAATTGGGCCAAGTCTTATAAATTTTTTTTCTTGCCAAATGATTTTTTAGATGAGCTTAAAATTAGTTGGAAAATAACTATGTATATATAAAAATTTTATCTGAATAAATTTCAGTCAATAAATTGAGAATTATTTGGAAGAATGTTTCTTTGTAAGTATCAATTGAAAATAGAAAAAGGTGGATAAATTTAATATACGACATGGTATTTTAGGTGATTTCAAAAATTTTTGTGATCTAAACTTGTTTAGGTACTTTTATTGTTAATTAAATGGAAATTTTATTCTTTCTAAACTTGAGACGTGTACATGGCGCAAAGTTTTACTGACATCCATAGATGGCAGTTTTGGTAGTATTTCAATTATTTTTGTAGTTAAATATTCTAATTCGTTCTATTGTTCATTTAGTGATTCGTTTTCTTTACATGTGACAAGAATATATCCCTTAATCGAATATCGATATATATATATATATATATATATATATATATATATATATATATATATATATAGATTGTTGTAGTATGAATGGAGGCATACATTGTGACCCAGTGTAATGTAGAAATAAAGAAACTAAGATCAAATTTTTTATATATAATAGTAATAATGACCATATCTGTCAATTGTAGTTAAATTTTCAGCAATTTTTTAGAATTCCAAAAGTTGAGATTATTTTAATAAAGTTTATAAAACTAAATTTAGATAAAACCATATAAAGTCATATTATAATAATAATAAAACAAATAATCAAATATAAATGACAATGAAATAAGTTAACTTAACGCAAAACCAAACCAAAATTTAATGGAGGAATATGAAGGACAAACTAATAACTTGAGAAATCAACGATATAGCTACAGTATCTAAATCACATAAAAAAGAAAACAATTGTGAATTTTGTAATGGAAGATTAAATATTATTTATATAATACATATGAGTTTTAAAGATCTATTTTCATATAGGGAAGTACAAAAACCAGAAATGTCATATTATGTTGACATGCGTACCAACAAATCTGATTGAATACATGAGGGATGAATAAATAAAATTTGAAAATCATTAAGAAACTATGTATGATAATTGAATGAACAAATAGTAGAATACAAATGGAATAATTACATATATGATATATAATTGTTCATGTTACCAAAATTATATAATTATAATTTAAGTTTCCACCAATCACAGGACTTTTGAAAATTAAAATAATTAACAAGACAATTTAAAGAACTGATTGTGACGTATTATGAAATTATAAACAATATAAAGTATAAATAATATAAAACAATAGGACATTTATGTGAATAATAGAGGGATTTTGGACAAATAAGAATGACAATCAATCGTTATAAAAAATTGTATATCTATTAGTTTATGAACATCCGCTTGAAGCAAGTTTGTTGATAAAAAAACAATTGAGTGTGGCGAGGAAGGTAGAAGCATAAGCAACTCCATGTCGGGGCTCTTCAAATTTGTTGCGAAAAATTATTAAAATTAAGTATTTCGGCCATTCTACAAAGTAGTTTTACAACCAGAGATCCTACCAACAAATGAAAACAAATTCCCGATCCAAAACGAGTCTTTTCTAAGTAATATGAGAAACTTGGTGATCTACAGCAATGAGAAAGGACGCTAATAGGTGCGGACATTTTGAGACAATCGTTTTCTCAAATAACAGGTTAGTGAATTTATTTCTTTGGGTTCCAAAGACGAACAATAAATATAAATGATCATTCAATTAACTAATAAAATAAATATTAAAGGCCATAAATAAACAATACAAAGAACAATTTTGAAAAATAATTAATATATCGTTCAATTTTATAGAGTATAACAATGATTACTCACCTGTTTTTCAATCTATACATGTAGTTTATAAGAGATTTCTAAAAATACTTTTATAGTTTATAGTTGGTAATTTCATATATGTAATTAATCTGTTTCGTTGTTTATCACCATAGAATATTTTCTTGTTTTATACAAGTTAAAATAACACACAGCCACACAAATCAATCATATATATTTCAATTTTCTCAACGTTTAGCGTTATTTCATAATGTGAGATGTGTAACAAAAGACTGCTCTGCGCAAGCGTTGTATATTTTTGAAGGTTGACTATTAATTTCAGTATGCGATAGGAGCACACCATAGGCATCGGATAATTTTATTTCTATAATTAAATAAAAATGTGATACTAAATAAATAATTGATTATAAGTTTCAATCGGAACATTCTTATCCATTTTCTTTAAAACAATTTATTCATTAATTAAATATATAAAAGCATATGGTGATTTTTAAATTTATTTCAATCGCCCATCAATCCAACTAAGATTAGGAGTATATATTTTCATGCCCCAATATCAAAATTGATCAGCAGCCGAAGGTAAAATAAATAAGGTAAGTTCGATAAACAAATAATAAGGTATAAATAGTAAAGTAATTATAAATAAACAATAAATAAAAATAAATAAATATGATTATTAATTAAATTGTCGGCCCAACGTAGGGCTATAATAAAAAAAATTGATATAATTGGCCCCAAAGTGGGGCAAATAATAAAAAAATAATAAAAAAAGAAAAACCATATATTAATACAATATATATATATATATATATAAACTTTTTCTATGCTGTCAATAACAACACGGAACGTAAAGAAAATCTATTTATAATTGAGCTTTTGAACCAAATTATAGAAGGAAATGTATTAAACTAACTAAAGATAATGTAAACATACGAATTCGTTACAAGAAAGCTACTGTGCGAGTGAAACGCGTCCAATAGTTGAAATTGAAGATTAGTTCAAATATAATGAAGTTTTAAACAAATTATATTGTTTTATTTCATCGTTATATTTATTTATTTATTTAAACGGAAAACCCCCACTACAAAATACAACAGCATACAATATGGTTATGTTTACATTCAACTAACTTAACTAAGTAACAGTAACACAACATGATAATATCATAACAAGCATATATATACAATCACTTCAAAGGAACCTTAGTAAAGTACTCTTAAAGACTTTGAATGAGCCATTAAAAACATCCAATCTATCCTCTCTATTTAAAAATTCTAGAGATCTGTCTATGAATGAATGTCTACCATAATTAGTTCTGTGAAAACTAATGGGAAATAATTTACAATGCCGCAGCGCTCTTTGTGGAACTTCAAGATATATTTATATTTCAGGCAGCAAGGATGGACATGATGCAATACCATTTAATATTTAATAAATCAGAGAAATGTCAAACATAAGCTTTCTTTTATGCATAGTAAGCAATTTTAGTTCATGTAAAATATGAGAATAGTCATGATCAATGAGATTCAAATTAAATCTATAATTACAATATCTCAAGAATTTGTTTTGTAATCTTTCGAGTAATAACTTATAAACAATATAAATATTGAGGCGTCCAAATAACTGTTCCATATTCCAGTTGAGATCTGACCAACCCAACATAAACAGACCTCACAGCTTCCAGAGATAGATCATTACAATTCCTCAAAGTAAATCCCAACATCCTTCGAGACCCAACCACCAACTGATTGATATGCTCACCAAAACTTAAGTGAGAGTCAAAAAGTTTTCCCAAATCCTTAGCCAATTCTTTACTTATCAGCAATTGACCATCTATTGAATACGAGAATGAGATCATAGTTTCCTTTTTCCTAAAAGAGATCTTAAAGCATTTTTCAACATTCAAATCCAACAAGTTTACCCGACACCATTCAGACAGATTATCTAGCTTCCTTTGAATTAAACCAATATCGATGTCATTCCAAACCACTAAGAATAATTTGAGATCATCAGCGAATATTAAAAACTCACACTCCTTTATATCATCTTTGAGATCATTAACAAACAGGCTAAACAACAACGGAGAACAGTCCCCCCCCCCCGAGGGACACCAGCACGTACACCAATCACTCTTGACAAAAAGTTCCCAATTTTTACCTTCAAACTTCTCCCACTAAGAAAACTAAACACCCAATTCACTAATTTGTCTGATAAATCTAAATTTTTTAATTCCTCAATCAACAAGTGATTAACTCTGTCGAAAGCTTGGGAAAAATCAGTATATATGGCATCAACCTGATGCCCTCTCTCTAAGGCAGCAGACAGCGTACCATTGTATGTAAGCATATTGGTTACCGTAAATTGATCCCCCCCCCCCCTAAAGTTGTGCTACTCATTAATTATAATCTCTTAACACTGCCAATTCAAACAGTTATACATCAAACTATCAAAAACATTTTGGATTGAAGACTGTATAGATACACTACGATAATTTTTAATATCACTTCTTGAACCTGATTTAAATATCGGAGAAACAAAACTTTCCTTCCAACTATCAGGAAACATACCTGAAGATAAAGATAAATGGAATAGCTGACACAAAGGCAGCATTAAGGATATACTACCCTGTTTCGAGACCAAATTTGGAATACCATCAGGACCAATCATTCAACGAAGAGATGCTTTGTTTCAATAAGTTGTTAATATAATTTATCAGATTGTAATACCAGTAATTGTTACATCCTTCATTCTAAAACAAATGTAACTACTCTAACCTTACCTGCTAAATTTTGTATCGGTTATGAACCAAATTTTAGAGGCATATTCTCTAATCAGTAACAATGTCGTTCATAGACGTTCGGAATTGCATTGAAAGAACCAATGGAATGCTCAAAGGTGTGCAATACGATCCTGCATTTGTGTCAAGAATTATATATGCTTGTTTTATGCTCCACAACATTATTATAAAAAGGATTATACCTTCTTCATCTTCTTCGGCATTTTCCCATATCATGAGTTGACTGTTATTTCCATCCACAGTTCCCTTAAGTTCCAATCTCCTTCTTTCGGAATATACAAATTGATGAATATCTAATTTTATAGGAACATGACAACAATTTTGTCGATGAAGATGATATTGGCCGATTGGACGATGCTCATTTATTAAATAGGGTTAATAATACAGTTTGCAATCAAATTACAAATAATCTCTTTAATTGAGCAAGACTTTTTGTATATTTTAATACAATAATTGAAGAACAATTTTCTTAAGTTTCTTGTGTTATGGCTCTTACATGGTACCATTTATAAGAATCAAAATGAAAAATATCAATTATTAAAATAACAATTCCAGAAAATTTACAATGTCCATTTTAATACGATCATGTACTATAAATTCAAATTAACTTTTTTATAGGAAGAAAATTGAAATTGTTTTATTGAATTATTTTTTTTATGTTATTTTACTAAACATAACGACAATGCAAGTTTTTTAAAACCTTACATAGGACAACTTTTTATTCAAAGTGATAGAGTAGTACTCCCTAAGGCAAAGTAGTAGAAAATAATTTAACTACTTAGGAAGTACTACTCTATCACTTCGAATAAAAAAATTGGTCTGTCGGGTTTTAAAGAATTTGCACTGTATACGATTTTTTCCAATAACACTGATTAAAGTATAGGTGACCCAGGAACCTGGTCCAAGCAAAATTCCTACCTAAAGTATTGTACTAAACATAACATCACAATCCAACAAATATCTGAAAATATAGATGTTTTTTAATAAACTGATTATTCAGTGTATCCCGTTAAATTAACACCATATTAAAAACTATTGATTTTAGAAAAAATATTATTCTTTGTGAAAACTCTGCATAGTCTAACACATAAAATGCAATTACCGAATATAAAATTTTATAGCTAGTAACTTTTTTGTAAAATTATTAATAAAACAGTTTGAAACAGGAAGTAAAATAATACTAGAGTCAGGTAGCTGTAACTCTGCAAGTGAGTATTAAATTCAATTGCAAACAACTTTTTAAAGTGTAATTTTTTGATATTTTCAAAAATAAAAGTACTTTCCTCTTGAGCTATATTGATATTTTTTGACAAATCTTGTTTACTACTAATAAATATTGATATTAGGTTATTGCGTTTTAGGATTTAGAACATGTAGTAAAAAAGAATAAGTTAATAACTAAAATCAATAACAAAAAACTTGACACCCACTTACGGACAGGGGGGCACACTGTGGGCAATTTAAGAATATGAATCCAAGTCCAACACAAAATCATAATCAGGATACTTGACTCGAAGATTGAATTAACGCAGGTTTAGCATTTTTTCCTTTATTACCCTCATATCTGTGACATTTTTTGCAATTTATTTCAGGATTATTATTTTTTCACTTTCATCATTACAATTACTTTATTTTAGAGTCTTGCACCCCAGTACTCGACGTTTTCCTTTCCTCGATGGTCTTTTAAGTGACTCTTCAACTTTGTGTTCAACTAGTTGATTCTTAGGAATCCTACTTTGATTAGGGAACTCTTTCTCTGACTCTTCTCTAATTTCTTCATTATTTGGTATGTATGCAATTTTAAAATTTTAGTGGATATAACCAAATTTAAAAAATCACGTAATTCATACCTAATCCTATGTCATGAATATAGAATATGCCGTTGACTACCACCCAACCTGTAACATCTAGTAATGGTTCTTCAGTATCTCATAAAGGTTTAATAGGATACCCTATGTTTCCTGTTTCTTTTGTGATAATTCTATTCTTTCTTGTCTTTGCTTTAACTGGACACTTCCTGTCGGTGAATGTCTGAAATTGGTAAAAATTATAACAAAAAACATATGTAATTACTGCTATTATGGATAATACTAATAAAAAAAGAAAATCAAGTATTGTACATACCCTTTTCTATTCTGCTGAATCCTTAATAGAACCACCTAAACTATTTAATTTGTCTGAAAGCTGTTTCCCTATGTTTTTAATAATAACAGGGCTTATAGCATCAAATTTGTTATTCCTAAACGGTTCATTTTTGTATTCAATTCATCCAAATACATTATACATTGTGCCTATATTGGTGTTTTAACTTTGTCTTTATCCATAATAAAAATTACGTGAGTAAGTAAATAAAAAGCTTATTTAACCAAACATCTATAAACAAATAAATCGGTAATCTTTTGCTACCTAGCATATGTCAAAAATATACCAACCCTTATAAAATTGTAAAAATATTATCGTTATGTTTTGTCTTTAGATTTTAACGCAACGATATTACAGAATCTACTCTGAAAAATTATCGTTACCGTAACGACAAGTTACAGAATAGACTTGTTTTTTTGCACTAAATACACTTCATTAGAATGTTCCAAATGAGTGAATTATTATTATTTGTGTATGCCTCTTCAATTTGGGTTTGTAGAATTCATTTTTATAGAAGAAATTGATAAACATATTTGAAAAGCTTGTTTATATTTATTTTTGACATAACAAAATGACAAATGACATTTGTATTATAACGTCAACTGACGCTGATGTGAGGGACGAAACAATTCGATGATTTTAGGAACGGTGATTGAGAATATCATTTTTAGGAACTATTCGCAAATAGAGCGTTCACAGCCTTGCGTATGCATGACGTTGGGAACGGCGTCAAGAATAACGAGATTCAGTATATCAGGGTGAATGAAATTTAATCATCGACCACCACACCTGCAATAAATGAATCACCGGTAGCGACATTGATTTTTTAGCGAAATATCGAAACCACACATGAAAAGTCTTAAACTTTAGAAATATTTTTACAAAAGTTACAACTTTTATTTTTTAGGACTGAATATCTTTTCAATAAATACATGGAAAATTATCATTGATGCTGCAAATGGAAGATCATATATGAATTATATGGCAAATATATGCATACTTTGCCTGTAGATAATATACTTTTTAATTAATTAAAAAAAATAGAATTGCGGGGAGAGGGAAAAGACGAAATTTTCGGTATAAGAGTGTCTGTCGTCTAGCGCAAAAATATTTAAAAGAGGGCGGAGTTGAGACGTGACATGGCGCGAGTGACGAGTAGTCACTCTTGATATGCTTGTTATAATATTATCATGTTGTGTTACTGTTACTTAGTTTTACTTAGTTAAATGTAAACATGACCATATTGTATGCTGTTGTATTTTGTAGTGGGGGTTTTCCGTTTAAATAAATAAATAAATATAACGATGAAATAAAACAATATACTTTATTTAAAACTTCATTTTATTTGAAATAATCTTCAATTTCATTTACTTGACGAGTTTCACTCACACAGTAGCCTTCTCGTAACGAATTCATATGTTTACATTATCGTTAGTTAGTTTAATACATTTACTTCTATAATTTGGTTCAAAATATTAATTATAAATAGATTACCTTTAAGCTCTGTGTTGTTATTGACAGCATAGAAAAAGTATATTTAAATCAAATTTTTTTATTATAGCCCTACGTTGGGCCGACAATTGAATTAATAATCATATTTATTTATTTATTTTTATTTATTGTTTATTTATAATTACTTTACTATTTATACCTTATTATTTGTTTATAGAACTTACCTTATTTATGTTACCTTCGGCTGCTCATCAATTTTGATATTTGGGCATGAAAATATATACTCCTAATCTTAGTTGGATTCATGGGCGATTTAAATAAATTGAAAAATCACCATATGCTTTTATATATTGATTTAATGAATAAATTGTTCCAAAGAAAATATTGATAGGAATGTTCCGATTGAAACTTATAATTATTTATTTATTTAATATCACATTTTTAATTAATTATAGGAATAAAATTATGCGATGCCTATGGTGTGCTCCTATCGCATACTGAAATTAATAGTCAACCTTCAAAACTATACAAAGCTTGCGCAGAACAGTCTTTTGTTACACATCTCACAGTATTAAATAGGGTCTCTGGTTGTAAAACTACTTTGTAGAATGGCCGAAATACTTAATTTTATCAATTTTTCGCAAAACATTTGAAGAGACCCGACATGGAGTTGCTTATGCTTCTACCTTCCTCGCCACACTCAATTGTTTTTTTATCAACAAACTTGCTTCAAGCGGATGTTCATAAACTACTAGATATACAATTTTTTATAACAATTGATTGTCATTCTTGTTTGAACAAAATCACTTTATTATTCACATGAATGTCCTGTTGTTTTATATTATTTATACTTTATATTGTTTATAATTTCATAATACGTCACAATCAGTTCTATAAATTGTCTTGTTCATTAATTTGATTTTAAAAAGTCCTGTGATTGGTGGAAACTTAAATTCTAATAACATATACAAGTATATATCATATATGTAACTATTCCATTTTTAATTTAATATTTGTTCATTCAATTATCATACATAGTTTCTTAATGATTTTCAAATTTTATTTATTCATATTGTTAGAATTATTACCCATTCCTGTAAGCAGATTGGTAATAATTCTAACAATATTTCTACATAACATCGACCGAATTATTGTACCTTCCTCGTATTCTATTCAAATGTATATATTATTTCGATAGTTTTTAGTTTAGGTCATTATGGTCGTGGTAATTAATAATTTTTTAATAATTTTTCTTTTCTGTTTCATAGGAAAGAAGAACCTGTCCTTATTCTGTTTTCAAATTTAGATACAATTTAAAATAGATCCATGTGCTTGTGTGAATTCTCGCTGTTTTAATGTTTCAACCTTACAATGATTTTAAAATATTTTAATATGTGACTGTTAGTGTTTGTAATGCAATTTGGACTTGTTTCTTTCTTTAATTTTAACTGTTTAACGATTGTCCTTATGTTAAGATCAAGGATACATTCTCAATTAGCGTAAGTTATGAAACTGTTGTAGCGGACTGTTTTTGTAATTTATGTTTTTTTCTCTGTCTTTGGAGTTACCTGAAGATGCAAATAAATATTTGCGAAAGCTTGGAACTCTAAGAATAGTACACTTTTCCTTTTGCTGCTAACCTCAATAGTATTTGTCCTTTTGTATATATATAATATATATATATATATATATATATATATATATATATATATATATAATATATATATATAGCAGAACGATCCCTACCAGGCTATACAGCTCTATCTACAGTACCACCTTCATGTAGATAGGCCCCGCACAACGTCTGAGACTCTGTTATAAATGGTAAGATGGCGCCACTCGAATCGCCTTACACCACACCGATAGTCCTATACATAGTAGCATGGTGAAGGGTAGAAGCGAACACGGATTACGTATTATTATATACTTTAAATAGTTCATGTTATTTTCATTTAGTAATATTTTTTGTTTGTTGTTAAATAAAATTATTACTACACTGGCGCCCTGACGTGGAGCTCGAATTAAGGATTCCTGAATGCAAGTGAGAGTTTTTTTGTCTTGTAGAATCGAAACTGTCACATTTGACAGATTGGAATTTCGTCAGTCCGGCTTTTTCCAGTTATAACGACAGGAATATTCGCTGTTGACTTTATCCAATCAGATTTCACCAAACATTCCGCGTCGAAGTAAACGCATTGCTGCAAGCCAAACAACCATGGCGATGTCTCCAGAGCAATTCCAACAGCTTCTACAAGCCGTAGCCGGCATAAGGACAGAACCAGATAATCGGAAGAAAGGGAGTTTGAGCAAATGCACGGCCCGATTCGACGGAACACGTTGTCATGAGACAGTCGACAATTTCCTAAACACCATAGCAGTCTATAAGGATATGGAACAAATCACAGACCAAGACGCAATTAAAGGCTTGCCACTACTACTTACTGACACTGCAGCTACTTGGTGGCAAGGCATAAAAGGAGAAGCAACAGACTGGAATAATGCTATTCGATTAATCCGTGCCGCTTTCTCTCCGGCAACTCCCGCATATCAAATTTACCTAGATATCTTCAAGTCCCCTCAAGGAATCTCGGCACCTACTGACGAATTTATTTGTCAATAACGAGCACTCCTTTCCAAACTTCCACAAGGAAGACATTCCGAAGAAACACAGATTGATCTAATCTACGGTCTTATGCACATTAGACTTAGGGAAAAAATCCCAAGAGGAAAAATCACTACGTTTACTGACTTGCTGACAAAAGCTAGACAAGTTGAGCATCTAGAAATGGAACTCACAGCATACAAGAATGTCGTAAACGGCAGAAGCAAGACCAACCTAAAACGACTGCGACACATACGGAGCCTACACAATCAACCGCTACCAAAACCGACAAAGGTCACCTTCACTGCTACGGATGTGGCAGAGCTGGATACTTCCGCAGCAATTGTCCCAATTGCACTAATGTCGGAAAAGTTGTCGATGCCCAAGCTGTCCACTTCTATTCGATAAATACGCTTTTAAGATCTACACCTGAAGTCCCAACAGTTCCCGCAAGAATATGTGGTATTAAGGGCCAAGCACATATAGATACTGCGGCTAAAACAAGCGTAGCTGGCGTCACCCTCTACAAACTTTTAAAAGACAAGAATTCTGCATTCACCAAATCCTTGAGTTATTTAGTTTCGATGTCTCCCTGCAACCAATCGAAGCCGCAACGCTATGCCCGACTAATTGAAACCAGCTGAATGCAATACTGCAGGAATTTCCAAATTTATTTGAGGAACATGGCCCTCCTACCACGCGGGCGGAGCATCGAATAGACACAGGCACTAGTGGACCAATTTCCAGTGCGCCTTATCGTCTTAATGTCACCAAGCAAACCATTTTACGCGACAAACTCGACGAGATGTTGGCTAATGGAATAATCGAGGAAAGTGAAACAGCGTGGACTTCCCCCGTCGTCATGGTACCAAAGAAAGATGGCGATGTTAGGGTCTGCGTCGACTATCGCCGATTAAATTCGATTACGATACCAGATCGATACCCACTTCCTCGTATCGACGATTTGCTACACACAGCAAAGAGCAAACCTTATATGACTACCTTGGATCTCAAATCTGGTTACTGGCAAATAAGAATGCATGAGGAAGATAAGAAGAAAACCGGGTTTATTACACCTTTTGGAGTTTACTGCTTCATGCGCATGCCATTCGGTCTAAGAAATGCTCCGGCAACATTTCAAAGATTAATGGATAGGTTTGAAATTAGTCTCAGTCATATAACACTTCTAGTATATTTAGATGACTTAATTATTCGTTCATCAACGTTTGAAGACCACTTGAGGGACTTGGAACAAGTTTTTCGACGTTTACACGATTTCCAACTCCGTATTAATGGAACTAAATGCCGTTTTGCTTGTTCGACCATTGGATTCTTAGGCCACGTGCTGACACCAGATGGGATCACGATGGATCCCAACAAAATTCAAGCAATTGTGGATTTACCTGTGCCTACCCATGTAAAGGATCTCCTAAGATTTATCCAAACTTGTTCATGGTATCGCCGATTTATTGCAAATTTTGCCAGCATTGCAAAACCTCTTACAAATTTGACTCGGAAGAATACTCCGTGGAAATGGGGATCAACTGAGCAAGATGCGTATAACAAATTAAAGAACTGTCTGATAACTGCTCCAATCCTCAAACAAGCAGATGATAGTGAACCCTTCACTATTAAATCCGACGCCAGTAGCTATGCCATCGGTGCAGTTTTGGTCCAGGGGGAGGGAGCAACCGAATACCCTATTGAGTATGCGAGTCGGTTAATAACGAGTGCAGAGAGGAACTATACGACTACGGAGCGAGAAGCCTTAGCAATTGTTTGGGCTATCTCGAAGTTTCGAGGATATATCGAAAATTCCGAAACAATTGTCATTACTGACCACCAGCCGTTGAAGTGGTTATTAGGATTGAAAACACCTACGGGACGCCTTGCACGATGGGCACTACAACTTCAACCTTATAAATTAAAGGTACTTTATTCTCCTGGTAGAACCAACATAGTAGCAGATTTCTTATCTCGACCACCATGTGCTAACCACTGCGATCCTCAACTATGTATCTGCCGAGTGGAAGTTGAGTTGCCCCGCAATAGTGAAAAGCAGGTGCGAGCTAAACAGCTACTTGACAGTAATCTAAAACAAATAATAGACTCTCTTGAACTTTCGTCATCTGAGGAGACTCAGAAATGGTTTCAGCGGGGTTATTTTATGAATAAAGGAATACTCTACCGATACGTAGAAGAACAGGATGACGAAAATGCCCGAATGGTGGTACCCGAGAACGAAAAAAAGAATATCCTTCACGCTTACCATGATTCTCCAGCTGCTGGACATTACGGCGTCGACAAGACGATCAGCCGTATTTCGAAAAGACAACCGCAACTAACCAGAGATTCTAGGTGCTAGCCATAGATCTCTTCGGCCCCTTGCCGACCACCGAAGACGGAGAGAGATGGATTTTCATCATTGAAGATGTTGCCAGCCGCTGGGTTGAACTATTTGCCCTGACCGAAGCTACGGCAGAGACCTGCGCCCATACCCTATTAGATGAAGTAATTCTGCGATATGGACTGCCACGAAAAATCATTAGTGACAACGGGACTCAGTTTATCTCGGCTATCATGCAGAAGCTCACTTACTGCCTAGCCATCAAGCAGGCATTTGTACCGGTTTATCATCCCGAAGCAAATCCGGTGGAACGCAAAAACCGAGATCTAAAAACACAACTTGGCATCCTTGTTAGGAATAACCATCAAGAATGGTCCAAACATTTGGCCGCAATTAGATTCGCAATGAATAGCGCTCGGTGTGATAGCACCGGGTACACGGCTGCTTACCTAACATTTGGACGTGAGTTGAGAACCGTACAAGATATCGCTGACGACTTTAGTGCTATTGTAGAGTCAGAAAATTTTGTAGCTGAAATAAGTCCAAAGTTGCTCGAGCTGGCGGAAACCCTGAAACTGGCAAAAGAAGCTACCGAGTTGCGCCAAGACCAGAATCAAACGCGAATCAATCGGCATCGACGGAACGATCCTTGGTATCGTCCAGGGGACAAAGTTTGGGTGACCACCCACACCCTTAGTAACGCTGCTAAAGGTTACTCGTCAAAACTTGCACCTCGGCGTGATGGACCTTACGTTATCATCCGCAAACACGGTCCTACTAGTTACGAGCTTGCTGACCTTGAGAATCCTACTGTACCTCTAGGCGTCCATCACTCGTCCACTATTTCTCTGTACCAAGGAGATAAGAATGAAGATGTGACCCCCGTGCCAGTAAGAGCTATGAGAAGACGTGGAAGACCCCGGAAGGTAGTTCCACCAATGACCACGGAGGAAGTAGCATCACCTGCCAATCCACCCCTAAGGAAGAAAGGATTACGAGGTAGACCCAAGAAACAACAACCTTAATCGTCCTGCTTGGTGTGCTAGCCTCTCATCGGGATGATCTCGAAGCTAGAGGGGGAGGTTATAGCAGAACGATCCCTACCAGGCTATACAGCTCTATCTACAGTACCACCTTCATGTAGATAGGCCCCGCACAACGTCTGAGACTCTGTTATAAATGGTAAGATGGCGCCACTCGAATCGCCTTACACCACACCGATAGTGATGTAACCTAGTCCTATACATAGTAGCATGGTGAAGGGTAGAAGCGAACACGGATTACGTATTATTATATACTTTAAATAGTTCATGTTATTTTCATTTAGTAATATTTTTTGTTTGTTGTTAAATAAAATTATTACTACATATTATAATCAATGAATGTTGTTCGGCTAGCTTAAATTAATTGTTGCGGCGATAATTTATAATTATTATTGTTTATTTATAGCTCAGGGTGATTATATCAAGTAGAGCATGAGTACTTCTTAATCTCTTGAGTTCAGGTCTAAAGATTTTTATGTAATTTATTATTTTGTTTTATATATTTTCATAAAGAATTATTTGTTTTGGTCTTTTATTCAAAATAAAAAAATTATACCTTGTCTAAATTTATGTTGAGACGCCTATGGTATCAAACCTATTCCTTTCTTTAGTATTGACACGTGAAATGATCTGAATTTATGTATATATAGGTTGTCACTATTATTAACTATTTTCTGTTTCTGATATTGTAATGACACAACAATGACGTACACTCTAATTATATAATCAACAATATGGAATAAAAATGAGAAAAGAAGTACATATATCAACACAAACAAAGTCTAAATCTAGTATGTTGAACAAATAACTATAATCTAATAAAATTTTAAATCAGTGTACTATTAAAATGAATTTGAATGGCCAAATCAGATTTTTTTTAATTATTAAATTGGTTAACCAATAAAATTGCGCAACACTAACCTTACTACTGATGGCTTCTTCTGGTACCGACAGTTAACAGTCTCCAACAACACAACTCTTCTATTAATGTGTCTACTGCATCTACTCCCTCTGGATACTTGACACAACTCCTCCAGGTAAGTTTTGAAATTATATTTCTTGTTATCTTTTAAAATAACTTATGTTTCCTTTTTAATTCAAATTCTAGTTTTATTAGTTTATAAATATTTTTCAATGATACTTTCAGTTTATTTTATTATTATAATGTCTTTGATTTCTATCTATTTTAATCGTTTATCTTTTGTACCTTCAATTAGCTTCTAAATCTTCTCAACTTACTTCTTCAACTTTATTTAACTTTTTTCTGTTACTTTTCTTGAGTTATACGAGGACTTCTCTTATATTTTATTATAATTTGAAAATTTCATTTATCTACGTCCTCTCTTCAAAATATCACACCACATACTCCCTTTTTCCAAATCAACAACCATCCTTTTTCCTGTCCGTTGCTATGGACAAAACTCATCATCTCACTAGATTTTTTTTAACAATGATTCACAAATCAGAGGTTTTCATCTAATTTCATATTTTTCTTATTTATTTGATGATATTTAATGCTTAGTTTATTTCCAAAATAATTTAATTTATATATTTAAAACTCTACTTCTCTAAAAATATCCCTATTTATAAAAAAAACCTCTCATTGTGTAATACGTTTCCATTCTAAATTAGACAAATCTACAAACTGATACTTTTCAAAATATATATAATTCTTTTCAATTTCTATTAAAAGTTGGTCACGATTATGATTTCTCATAAACTTGACCTAAAATTATATATACAAACATTCTTCATGTGTTATATTTCATTGTTCCTTCAGATATCAATCAGAATTACATAGTTCTATGACAACGAATTCCTGTCGCTGACATCGAACTCTGTGGTGGCGTCAAGTTTCGGTCGCGGAAATTTCATGCATATGAAAGTAAATTTGACATTCCAATCAGTTGACAGTTATCTGTGTCATAATAATAATAAACATCTAAAATAATGATTCTGCTACTAATTCTTATTAAACATGATGTATTATAACAATCTAAATACATTTATTTATTCTTTTAGGGTTTTAGATACTTTTAATGACGTATATGACACATTTACAAGTTATTATATTGTTTAAAGATGGTTTCTGGTCCACAGGTATGAGTTGAATTATTTTATGAAGCCCTGACAATGGTAAATGTTTTGAATATTATTTTAGCATCTCAATATTTACAATAAACAAACGATATCATAGGTACACATTCAATATATAACCCATTTTAATTTCATTCATATCATGAAAAACAAATAATTCCCTATGTTTTGGCAACTTACAACCAAATTCAGCTTGAAAACCTCACACACCAACACCTTCAAACCCTTATAGTTGTTGTGATGAGTTCAAATCCCCTCAAATTCAAATTTAACAGATATTAGCCATGTTAATAGCTACTTGAATTTCAATTTCAAATTAAATCTTTTTATTCATTAATTTCTTTTATAATAAACTGTTTCTGTTCATTCCTTGTAATGTATTAATCTTGACTTGACCTGTCTATTTTATAAATCTACTTAACCAACTATTTACAAATAACTATTATGTATCAATTTAAGTACTTGCAATATTATTTATTATTCATTTAAAAGTAGTAATTATTATCTTATATACAACATTCTACATTTCTCACAATTCATTTATTTATCTCTAGAATTGCGTATAAAATTATTATTTATTTTCTATTTCAGATTTCGTTCTAATGTTTTATTTATAATCAGATAGTATTATTTATGAATACCATCCTTTGAATGTTATTGTTTTTCTTTTTAATAAATGATTTTGAATTATTAGTCGTATCTATTATTTCAGTTTGTCATATGGGTGCTTTATATAGAGGTATAGTAAAGTTTATTATTCTGGCATACTTATTATCTAATATCTATATCTTTGTTAAAACTAATGGATTTATATACAGTGTACATGTTATTTTTATAGTTCCTTCTTATCATTTTCATACTTCTAACATTATATTTTCTTTAATATCTTAATGGATACATCTTTGATTCAAAATATTCAATTCTTCTTACTTTCAGTCCATG
This sequence comes from Galeruca laticollis, assembly GCA_963921935.1. Taxonomy (NCBI): domain Eukaryota; kingdom Metazoa; phylum Arthropoda; class Insecta; order Coleoptera; family Chrysomelidae; genus Galeruca; species Galeruca laticollis. The sequence continues at coordinate 1,589,337 of OY998180.1, read as the reverse complement.
CAAATCATTTCGCCACTATCAATTCCATCGACACTATTTTCTCATTCCTATTCATTAAATTATTTATAATTACATACTATTTATCCTCACAATCTATAATTCCACTCAAATCCTCTTCTTCTTAATCATTATTCTATTTATTTTCAATCTTATTTTCATTATATTTAACATTAACCTTTTCGTCCACCATATCTTGATTTTCAAAATCTATTTATCATCAATTAAATCTCAATTTCTCTCAATATTTATTATTGCTTTATGTTTATATCTCTCCAGTACATCTGTTCCAATAATTACAATGTATCTATGTTCATAATTACCATTAGTAAGATATCTATAATTGCCATATATTTTTCAATCGCCTCTTTATTTTTCTATTATTTCTGCACCTAATTATATTACTTTAAATAAAAAATTTCATCATTTATTAAATTTGGATTCATTTTTAAAATTTGTTAATCATTATTATCAATTAAATTGTTGTAGTTATTAGCCGAATATCTATCTATTCTAATTATATATTTACACATCCTAATTTCTATTAATTCGATCAAACGTTTCACTTCTTACAATTCTTTCTATTCATTATCTAACTCATTGTATAATTGAAGGACGTGAGAACCTATTTTTCCAGTTTCCTTTCCTTATAAATATTAAAAACAAATTATAAACAACATAAAATTATCCTATATTATTTACACACTTCAGTCTCATAATATTACTTATTCCCCGTTTTCATCAATAAATTCCCTTGGACGCTCATATTTAGAAGAATAAATGATATTATGGACATGGAAGCGATTTAGGCAAAATCCCTATGGTCCTGTCCTGTGACAGTTTCCCCAGGTCTATCATCTTCCCTATTTTGATTATCCCCACTATTTCTTTTATTCTGGCTACAACCTGTATTTTGTCTATTATAATTTCTCTCTTGATTTTGTTGATTATTATTCCTTCTTTCATAATCATTTCTTCTTTCATTATAATTGTTTCTTCCTTCCCCTCTATTCTATTGCCAACTTCCATTCCTGTTACCATTATAGTTTCTTCGTTCGTATCCTCCTTGGTTTCCTTGATCTTCATACTGTCTAGATTAGATTAGATTAGGTTTTAACGGGGTTACTGTGCACTGAAACCAAAGGTTTATTGTGCCCCCCCTATCAGAGCTGTTGTCGCTACTACTACAGCTTGCCTTCCAGTTCCAAGGTTCTAATGAACTCTAGTATTTGGGACGGCTTCAGCGAGGTTAGGTCCTCACTCTTACAAGTTTCTTGTCCAAAGCATTTCTTGCGTTGGCTTGCAATGGCGAGGCATTCCAGAACTAGGTGATCAGGAGTTTCATCCTCCTCCCCATAGAATCTACACTCGTCAATCTCTGCTAGACCTATTCTCATTAAGTGCTTCCTAAGGCGGCAGTGTCCTGTAAGAAAGCCCGTGAGGAGATGTAGCTTATCTTTACTAAGGTCCAAATATTTTTTGGACCTAGCAGTGTCAAACTTCCCCAGGAACTTTTTGGAATGTTCCAACCCGGGAAGGCACCGCCAGAGTGCTTCTCTTTCGGTTTCCTCTTTTTTCCGAAACTCTTTCTTGTAGGAGCATTTTGATACACCACAGAAAGGCTCCGGGCCAATAAAGGGCATTTGTGCTCCTTTCCTGGCAAGTGTATTGGCCTCTTCATTTCCCGTGATTCCCGAGTGACCAGGAACCCAGACTAAAGAGACCTTGTTATTCTTGCCTAATTCATCAAGTTTTCTTCGGCACTCCCATGCCAACTTTGAATCAATGACATGGGAGCTCAATGCTTTGATAGCTGCTTGACTATCAGAATGGATCGATATGTCACATCTCTGGTAGTTTCTTTCTAGGTTTATTTCCACGCATCTTTCAATCGCAAGTATTTCTGCCTGAAAGACGCTCGGGAAGGAGGCTAACGATAATGAGTATCTGGTGCCAGGCCCAAATACTCCAGCGCCTGCTCCGATGGTGGTTTTTGAACCATCTGTATACCATCTAATGGTGTTTTCTTTGAGAGTTTGGGTGGTGTATTCCCTTTCCCAGTCTCTCCTCGAATTTAGCATCGTAGTGAAATTCTTTTCGATGCTTACTTTCCTGATCATTTCGTCACTGAGAAGATTCGCTAATGAGGTGTATCTTGTCAGAGAGGACCAAGCTCCCTGATTTTTAATACTCTTATTGCGTGAACTTTCCTTAGATATTCTAAGAATTACCTCTTGGGCAGATCTTTCTATCACCAGATGTAGAGGTGTGAGATCTGTAATGATCTCAAGTGCCCTAGTTGGACACGTTCTCATAGCTCCAGTGATGCACACACAGGCAAGCCTTTGAACTTTATCGAGGGTTTTCCTCGTGCTGTACTGACTTGCTTTTGTGTGCCAAACTATTGCCCCATACGTAATTGCTGGTCTCACAATCATGGCGTACATCCATCGCAGTATATTTGAGTTACAGCCCCACCTCTTACCAGCTAGATTTCTGCACGCCATCAAAGCTCTTATTGCTTTACTAGCAGTTATTTCAACATGATTATTCCACAGAAGCTTACTGTCTAGGGTTATCCCTAGATATTTAACCTCCGATTTCCATTCTATGATTTCCCCATTTAAGGATATGGGTTTCATGGCTGGAAGTGTTCTTTTGCGGGTAAATGGAATTACTATGGTCTTGCTTGGGTTAATGTTTAGCCACACTGACAAGCACCATTGCTCAATGATTCTGAGGCCCTTTTGTAATAAATCACACAAGCTGCTCTCGAACTTGCCTCTGACTATTATTACAATGTCATCGGCGTAGCCCATACATTCGAAGCCAAGCTCCGTTAGCCTGTAGAGCAACTCATCTACTACGAGGCTGCATAGAAGGGGAGATATCACTCCCCCTTGAGGTGTCCCCCGAGTGGCTTTAACTGAGGTGGTTTGATTCCCCACCTGTGTCTCAGCTATCCTCGTTGTCAACAACTCATACATCCATTTTACAATGATTTCATTCACTCCTCGCCCTTTTAGTGCTTCTTTGACAGACACATGAGTTGTGTTGTCAAAGGCCCCTGATATATCCAGGAATGCACACATTGCGATTTCTTTGTTGTTCAGAGTTCTCTGGATGACTTCTGTCAGCTGATACAGAGCCGTCTCAGTTGATCGACCCGCTCTGTAGGCATGCTGACATTTATGAAGTGGTATATTCTCCAGATTCTCTGTTCTTATGTAGTTATCCACTACTTTCTCCATCGATTTGAGTAGAAACGATGTTAGACAGATGGGTCTGAAAGATCGGGGATCAGTCCCATCTTTTTTCCCTATTTTTGGTATGAAGGTTATCCTTGCCCTTCTCCATTTTCTAGGTATTAGACCCACTGCTAGACTGCTTCTTGTAATATTCAGCAGGTGAGGAAGAATCTCCTCTATCCCTTGCTGTAAGGAGTGCTGGAAATATTCCATCCACTCCTGGTGATTTATATGGTTGAAAGGTACTTATTGCCCATTCCAACCGTTGTCTGGTAAATATTTTCTTAGCAATGTCCCAATCTTCCTTGCGGGATTTTTTTGAGTAGTTCATTGCTATTTCGATTTTTGTGGCTGGTTCACTACCTGGGAAGTGGGTTTTAAGAAGAAGAATTGATCGTACCTCTTCACCTTCCGTGTATGATCCGTCTGGCTTTTTCAGTGACATTGTGGGGTTAGTTCCCCATTTGCCATGACCTTTTGTAGTCTGGCCGCAGTGTGAGTGGAAGTGATCTTTTCGCAAAAGACTTGAAAATAAAGCCTTTTGGCCTTCCTAATCTCTTTATTGTACTGAGTAAGCTTCTCAGTGTACCTCTGCCAATTGCCGTCACGTTTGGCTCTACTAAAGAGCCGACGGACCTCTTTTCTGAGGTTTGACAGGTTCTCATTCCACCAAGGAGCATCCTTTTCTGAACGAGCTTTTGAGAGTGGGCAACTGGAATGAAAAGCTTCCATTATTGCCTCACTGATCTGTTCGACTCTTTGTTCCAGGTCGTAGTGCGGGTGATTTACCCCATTCACTTCGACGTGTTCCAAATTGTCCTTCAGATTGGTCTTGTAAAGAGACCAATCAGTATTTGTAGGATTTCGAATTGTAGGAGTCGAGGTGGTATTTCCCTCTATCCTAAATTCGATGATCCTATGGTCGGAAAGTGATGGCTCGCTCATCACCCTCCAATCTTTTACATTTTTCCTAGCAGCAATATTAACGATTGTTACGTCCAGGACCTCTTCTCTTGCTCTCGTGACAAAAGTGGGGGTTGTCCCCACGTTTAAGGTCTCAAGGTTATTTGCTAAGAGATATTCTAATAAACACTCACCTTTTACGTTGTTATTGGTGCTTCCCCACACGGTATTGTGTGCGTTGGCATCACAACCAATTCATACTGTCTATATCCATTATTTCTAGCTCCATTTCCATAGTAATTTCCCCGATTACCACTATACCTACTAAAGTTCCTAGCATCTCCATTGTTCTCCCTAAAATTTCTATTACCCTGTCTATAATTATCAGTATAATGATTTCCTTGATATTGATTTGTCCGATTGTATCCACTCTGATTTGCTACACTCCTCTCTAGTCTTTGCAGATAACTTGACAAATGTTCCATCCTTTTGATGTTATGCAGGGCTATGGTCTCTGCCATTTCTTGATTGAAATGACTAGATATATATAAGACTATTTCTTCCTCTCTCATTTCCGTTTCTAAATATTGTGCTGTGTTGTACAATGTCATAGCGTACATATTCATGTTTCTGTTACGACCATAGTCAAACTTTCCGAAATATAATCTTTCCCGGAAACTTGCCTGTTGGAATTTTTCCCCAAAAGTAGTTTAAAAATCTGTTTTCAAAATCCCTTTAATTTTCTATTTTATTTTCCTCGATACAGAACCATAGTAATAGCATCCCACTTAACATACCCCTAAGTACTAATCTCATTTCCGCCAGATCCCTAATATTTTTAACCCTACTTCTCACAATTGTAATAAATACTTTGGGATGAATATGATTAATATTTCCATCATACCTAATTGCTCCATCCACAAAATCTGCTGAAGGTACTACAACTGCCCTTGAATTCTGTTCTAAACTTCCCCCTATTCTTCTCATTTCTTCATTTGTATCTCTCAGCTTCCTATTCATTTCGTCCATCTCCTTTTTAAAATTGTTGTCCCATATCTCACTCTTTTTAGCACACATCCCTGTTTGTTTTTCTACTCTAACTTCCAAGTCCTTAATTTCCCTGCCAACATTTTCTTTAAAATTCTGCATCACTTCCCCACTTACTTGTCCCTGTAATTTAATAGAACCCACTTCTTTGGTTAATTTTTCATTTTGTTTTGTGACTTCTATTTGAATCACATTTGGTATATTTTCCTCAAGGCGTTTTCCCAATTCTTGTACTTTTTCTACTACACGCTTGCTCATATCTTCCCCGATTTTAATGCCATTTTCTTGAATTTCCATCCGCAAATTTTCATTCTGGTCCTTCATATCTTCTTTTACCGTTTCAATCTGCTTTCTACATTGCTCGTTCTCCTCCCTAACTTTCTTAATCTCATTCAAACTTTCCATTTTCACCTCATCAATTTTCTTTTCCAAGTTATTCATGTTACCCTTTATATCATTCATATTCTCATTCATTTCTCCCCTCATACTATTCATATCTCCCCTCATCGTGTCCATCTTCCCATTCACATCTCCCCTCATACTATTCATATCTCCCTTCATCGTGTCCATCTTCCCATTCATACTAATTTAAAATTCCATTATTTGATCTTCTCTACTTATTCTTTCATGTCTCTCTTGTCTCCTATCCTCTTGTTCTTCTCCTGCAATATCTCCCTGATTATCTCTAAGAGTTTGTTCTTGTTCATCTCCTGACAAATCTCCCTCTGAATGTTCTCTTCCTTGTTTCATATACTGCACTTGGAAATCACCCATACCATGTCCTCTTTCTTCCTCTGAACTTCCTTCTGTACCTAACTGCTTTCCGTCCCTTAATGTCATTTTTCTCTCCATCGTATCTACTAATTTTTATTTAATACAATCAAAAAAAAATTTTCAATATTATTTATAATTAGATGCAAATTTTCATATATCACGCCCCACGTTGGGCGCCAAATTATAATATATCGTATATTTATATTGTTTTATTTATAATCAATGAATGTTGTTCGGCTAGCTTAAATTCATTGTTGCGGCGATAATTTATAATTATTATTGTTTATTTATAGCTCAGGGTAATTATATCAAGTAGAGCATAAGTACTCCTTAATCTCTTGAGTTCAGGTCTAAAGATTTTTATGTAATTTATTATTTTGTTCTATATATTTTCATAAAGAATTATTTGTTTTGGTCTTTTATTTAAAATAAAAAAATTATACCTTGTCTAAATTTATGTTGAGACGCCTATGGTATCAAACCTATTCCTTTCTTTAGTATTGACACGTGAAATGATCTGAATTTATCTATATAATTGGTTGTCACTATTATTAACTATTTTCTGTTTCTGATATTGTAATGAAACAACAATGACATACACTCTAATTATATAATGAAAAATATGGAATGAAAATGAGAAAAGAAGTACATATATCAACATAAACAAAATCTAAATCTAGTATGTTGAACAAATAACTATAATCTAATAAAATTTTAAATCAGTGTACTATTAAAATGAATTTGAATGGCCAAATCAGATTTTTTTAATTATTCAATTGGTTAACCAATAAAATTGCGCAACACTAACCTTACTACTGATAGCTTCTTCTGGCACCGACAATTAACAGTCTCCAACAACACAACTCTTCTATTAATGTGTCTACTGCATCTACTCCCTCTGGATACTTGACACAACTCCTCCAGGTAAGTTTTGAAATTATAATTCTTGTTATCTTTTAAAATAACTAATTTTTCCTTTTTAATTCAAATTCTAGTTTTATTAGTTTATGAATATTTTTCAATGATACTTTCAGTTTATTTTATTATTCTAATGTCTTTGATTTCTATCTATTTTAATCATTTATCTTTTGTACCTTCAATTAGTTTCTAAATATTCTCAACTTACTTCTTCAACTTTATTTAACTTTTTTCTGTTACTTTTCTTGAGTTATACGAGGACTTCTCTCATATTTTATTATAATTTGAAAATTTCATTTATCTACATCCTCTCTTCAAAATATCACACCACATACTCCCTTTTTCCTGTCCATTGCTATGGACAAAACTCATCATCTCACTAGATTTTTTTTAACAATAATTTACAAATCAGAGGTTTCCATTCAATTTCATATTTTTCTTAACTATTTGATGATATTTAATGCTTCGTTTATTTCCAAAATAATTTAATTTATATATTTAAATTTCTACTTCTCCAAAAATATCCCTATTTATAAAAAAACCTTTCATTGTGTAATGCGTTTCCATTCTAAATTGGACAAATCTACAAACTGATACTTTTCAAAATATACATAATTCTTCTCAATTTCTATTAAAATTTGGTCACGATTATGATTTCTCAAAAACTTGGCCCAAAATTATATATACAAAAATTTTTCATGTGTAATATTTCATTGTCCCTTCAGATATCAATCAGAATTACATAGTTCTATGACAACGAATTCCTGTCGCCGACATCGAACTCTGTGGCGGCGTCAAGTTTCGGTCGCGGAAATTTCATGCTATGAAAGTAAATTTGACATACCAATCAGTTGACAGTTATCTGTGTCATAATAATAATAAACATCTAAAATAATGATTCTGCTGGTAATTCTTATTAAACATGATGTATTATAACAATCTAAACACATTTATTTATTCTTTTAGGTAGGTCTATGACAGAAAAGGTACCGGAGGAAATATTAAAGTGTGTATCACACTCTGTATAGAGTAGGCAAGAATTTGTATTATTCAATATATTTTCGACTACCTTTCCGCGTCCATATGTCTTCTGTGAACCCCACATGCTGTTGTGAGCGTTAAAGTCTCCTGTGAGGATAAACGGCTGGGGGAGTTGATATATTAGTTCAAGAAGCACTTCTTCTTTCAGAGGATGATCTGGGGCAGTATGTCGTTATGGCAACTGCCTCCAAGTTTGTTGTTAAAGGAAGTAGTTCTGAATACATTTCGTTTGAGACGAATATTGATGAACCCCCGCTGGCTCTATTGCAGTTATTTCGAATAGAATGGTACCCTCCAAAAGATTTACTTCGTGCGATATTAGATGTTTCGAAATTGGTCTCCTGTAGACAAAGTCAGGTCGGTAAATTGAGGTTAGATGCTGAATTCGTTCTAGGCGCGGTAATATCCGTCGCAGTTCCATTGCAAAATACTGAATTTTAAACTTAAGAAAGATTGAAAATGTATTGGATAAAGATATATTGAAATAGATCGGAATCTTCCTGATTAGAGTCGTTGGAGTTGATGGATTAGGCTTGCAAGTCCGACAGCATCACTGGGGTTTATTGAGAGTTTTAATTTTTTCTGCAATCTAGTAATTCGATTTTTAAGAGATATATCAGATAAAATTTGGTATATTTGTAGAAGGTCTTCAATTAGTGATTTAATATTAGGGGTAAAGTTATAGGTTTCTTTTAAAGGATCAGTACCGCCAAAAGAATTTTCCAGGAAAGCTATTATCTGTATGGACGATAGGGAGAATTTTTTAGGATCGGTACTAATTAACTTTTCAATTTTAGCTTGATTAGAGGGACTTATCTTACAAACGTCTTTGTTTTCGTTTTTGGTGTTACAAAGGCAGCAGCTGAGGGGGATGGTTTATTTTCAATATTGAGAATTGGAGGAATAGTAGTAATCTGTATAGGAGGTGATTAAAGGCTGATGTCAGTAAATTGTGTCCTCTTAATGCCAAAGTTGGGTGTTAAACTATCTGAAATTTGGGGTTGTCCTGTAGATTTTTTTAAATGGAGGAAGTATTATTAGCAGGATGTTCTTCGGATGAGGAATGTTGAGGAGGTGATATACCAGAAGATATGTCTTGGCTTTCGTATCTGAAGGTAGAAAGTGAAGGATGGTTGCAGGATATATCTTGCGGATTTCGGCAAGAAACTGCGGTGTGTCTAGACTGCTTACAAAGGAAGCATTCAAGTTTATCCGGTGTGATAAGTCTACGATTTGGTATGATTTGTTCTTTGATTCTAACAAAAGGATGCTTTTTCATAAGATTCTCTATAACAGATACAGAAGATATATAGCTACATATACGGTGATTGGAAATGCGTGATGCAAAGGTTAGCCCATTTGATGTTACAATTTCGCCAATTGCCTTAATGTAGTCAAAAAGGACGACGCCTAGAAGTGCGTTCATGACAATAGCTTGATTTCAGCTTGGGACTGATGTAGGTGGTATCGGTTTCTTTACTGAATTCCTAGTGACTGCTGCGAAGCTAGGTCCAGCTGATTGTGGTTGGTTCATTGTGGTTGACATTTTATGGTTTTAATATTTTGGATACCAAAATATTAAGTGAAATTGGCCAGATACACTGGCCTATTATTTAGTCGTTACCATACGGTAGATATAAAGCGACTTACCAGTTGAAAAACAATATATAAAATTAACCCGTTGAAAAGAAAAGGATCTTGAAGGGAAATGGATATTTATTTATCCTTTTCTTTGAAGTTATAAGGTGTAATCCATAGGCAAACACAACACTAACTAACAATAACATATATTCTCACTACTAACATTACATAAATCCATAAAATGTAAAATGATGAAATTGCAGCTGTACGTTATGACATCTTAATAGTAACTACTCTTTCAAAGCTACATCTCGCCGGTATTCAGGGTGCGTTTCTAAGCTCCAGCTAATTAGCGGGCGTTCTTACTCAAATCTCCTTATAAGGAGTTTTTGTCAAATTTCCTTATAAGGTGTTAACAACGGTCACGACGGTTGAAAAGAATTGACAAGTGCACTCTTCGTTATTTTAAGGGAACGCAAGGGCGTAACAACGAAGGTTTAATTTTCAATTATTGCGAACTCAGGTGGAATTACTTTTAGAATTTCACCATACTGGGCCCGCCAGCAACGGTACGTAGATTACAACAATAGATATCAGTAAAGGTTAGGGTGTAAAAGAAAGGGTTTAACGAAGGAAGGTATATATAATTATTTTGGACGTTAAAGGTCCTATGTCTCATAAACCAACAACTTAATAGCATTTTAAGCGATCAGATTTGGTGAAAACTAATTATTTATTGAGTAGACACATTATTGTCATTGCTCTCATTAAAGGGAAGGGGGACCAGTTTTACTATGGGTCTGGTGTATGTGCCAGATGAAGTGCGAACTTTGACAGCACGAACTTTGCCATCTTTTCCAGGGATAATGTTCACAAGTCTGCTTAAAGGCCATTTTAATGGGGGAGACTCATCATCTTTGATAAGTACCATGTCATTAATGCTAAGGTTTTTGCAGGGTGAAGTCCATTTGGGACGATTCTGGAGTTGATTTAAATAGTCAACTTTCCATCTTTTCCAAAAGTTTTGTTGGATAAATGTACAACGTTGCCAAAATTTCAATCGGCATTCAGGTCTAGAAGAAATGTCCTTTTCAGGGCAAGATGTGAGGGGGGCTCCGATTAAGAAGTGACCAGGTGTTAAGGGCTGAAGGTCATTTGGATCACTGGAAGAGGGAAACAAGGGACGAGAATTGAGAATAGCCTCTATTTGCGTTGAAATAGTGGCAAGTTGTTCAAAAGTGTAATTAGAGTTTTGAAGCATTCGGACAATATGATGTTTGGCACTTTTAATTGCCGATTCCCAGATTCCTCCCCAATGTGGAGATTTGGGAGGAATGAAATTCCAGTCAATGGATAAGGAAAGAAGATAATCATTAATGGGCGAGGAGTTGTTCTTTAAGAACGTATATAAGTCTTTGATATGATTACGTGCTCCAACAAAATTAGTACCATTGTCACTATGAATGACAGATGACAAACCTCTACGAGAAATAAAACGCTTTAAAGTTGCTATGAATGCTTCTGTGGACAAGTCAGACACTAGTTCAAGATGTACTGCTTTAGTGGAGAGGCAAATGAAGAGGGCTAAATAACACTTTGTAATAGGAGCTTTCCGTAGTGAAGATGCTTTAATATTAAAAGGACCTCCATAATCAACACCAACCAATTGAAACGGTCGAGAAGGCGACACACGAGGTATGGGTAAATCGGCCATTATCTGTTTAGCTGTTATGGCTTTAAACCTATGACAAATCAGGCAATTATGAATAATTCTCTTTACATCTCTGAGGCCATCTAATGGCCAGTATTGGAGTCTGACATTATACAATACATTTTGAGGACCACTGTATCCTAGACGTCTATGTTCTCTTAGTAAGAGTAATGAAGTGAAATGGTTATGTGAAGGCAAGAGTATAGGATGTTTCTGTTGGAATGGAATATTCGCATGCTTGAGTCGACCTCCTACTCTTAATATATTGTTGTTATCTAAAAATAAATTTAGATTTTGCATTTTTTTGTTCGATGGCGTTTTATTTGACTTAATTTCCTGTATTACTCACACAAAACAATGCTGTTGTACTTGCAGAATTAAAAATCGCAAGGAAGTATCTAGTTCGCTTGTAGAAAACAGTGCAGTATTTTTCTTTTTAGTTTTTAAAATACATATAAATCGTAAGACGTAGGCTAAAGATTTAATTAATTTATCTAATGATGAAAATCTTTTGATAAATTCAATCCAAACGTTATCAGGATATGATACAGCTATTAGAACCTTTTTGCTTTCTTCAGGCGGGTTTAATATTTCAGCAAAAGTATCGTGGCTTTTTGTGTCTTGAGTAGTTTTCCACAGAAAGTCCGGTCCTGAGAACCAAAATAATGCAGGTGGTGGCAATGACTGGCCGCGGGACAAAATATCTGCAGGATAAAGATGAGAACGGATGTGACTCCAAGAATCCCGAGGTGTTAATTGTAATATTTGAGAGACACGGTTACGAACGAAAACTGACCAACGGTTGGGGGTCCCTCGGACCCATGTAAGGGCTATCTGCGAATCTGACCAAAGGACTGATGAATTGATGGGAAGCTGGTCCTTAAGAATGCTCAGTACTCTAGAATGAAGGCTGGCCAGAGGGGCCATGGCACAAAGTTCCAATTTTGGAATGGTTAACGGTTTACTAATGGGAGCAACACGGGATTTGGAAATAAGTAACTGAGATGACGCAGTGTCATCGTCATAAATGGCTCTAAGATAGATGCATCCTCCGTAAGCCATTGAACTGGCATCGCAGAAACCATGCAGTTCAAGATTAATGACTTTTTTATCTAATAACGTAAATCTGGGAATATGAAGTTGAGAAAGTTGTGATATATTTTCCGTAAAAAGTTGCCATTTTCTAATAACAGAAGGATCAGTTATGGGTTCATCCCATGAAACCTTCAGTGACCAAAGCTACTGCATAATTGCCTTCCCCAAAACAATTACAGGATTAATTATTCCGATAGGGTCAAAACATTGGGAAACGGCACTCAATATTTTTCTTTTTGTTAAGTTATGATCAATTAATGTGGAAGGTGAACAAATTTGTAATGTGTCATTTTTAGGGTTCCAAGATACTCCTAAGACTTTACAAGGGTTTTCTTCTAAGTTGAGATCTTTACCTAAAGGTGAATCAATAAAATGTTTATTTGCCATTTCTAATGAATTCGAGCAAAATTTATGTAATGTAAAACCCTATGCATGTAAAATTTCTTTCAGGCTGAAATACAAGTTTTCAAGTTCCTGAAGGGAGTTTGCACCAGCTAGTACATCATCGACATACGTCTGATTTAATAAATCATTTTGTGCGTCAGGGTATTGAGGATTTCTGATTGCGATTTCCTTAAGGACTCTGCACGCTAAGAACGGAGCACTTTTGTGCCCGAAAGAAACAGTAGACAACTGCATGCACGTAAATTTTTCAAGTGGAGAGTCTCTCCATAACACATTCTGCAAGAAATGAAATTTTGGATTCAACGCTATTTGGCGGTACATTTTCTCAATGTCTGCCGTCAATGCAAACTTGAAGTTTCTAAATCTTAATAAAATATCTAATAAATCGGGTTGGACTCTTGGTCCTGTTAAAGATAGATCATTTAATGAATACTGTGATGATGACTTTGAAGAATAATCAAAAACAATACGAAATTTTGTGGAAGTGCAGTTTTCTTTAATTACACACAAATGAGGTACAAAATAATTATGATCTAGTTCAGGATTGTGAAGAGTCAATGGAACTATTTTTCCATGACCTAATTCAATATATTCGAATAAAGTTTTTTTATACTCTTTTTTCAAGTTAATGTCTTTCTCAAGTCTTTTTTCTAAAGTAATAAATCTATGTTTCGCTACAACAAACGAATCACCTAGGTTTTTATAAGCCTTTTTACTTACAAGAGGGAGGTCAACTTGAAATCTTCCATTGGGAAGTATTTCTAAGGTTGAATTGAAAATGTTTTCCGCCTGAATGTCTTCCTCAGATTGGTTTTCTGTATGAGTTGGCTCTTCTTGAATCCAAAACTTTTCTAGTAGTGCATCCACATGTAACTCTTCCCGGGCCCCGGAAGAAGAAGAGACGTGAAAAGAAAGGGCATTTACCGTAGACGGTAAATTTCTCAAGCAGTGGGGTGGTACTACTACCGAAATCACAAAGCCAAGATGGGTATCTAAGAGAGTAGGTCTATTTTTGCCTAATCGATGAATGGTGGATTTCAACAGCGAATAATAAATATCTGCACCTATTAAGAGTTGTATTTCAGAAGGCACGAAAAACTTTTTATCCGCAAGATACTCATTAAATTGAGGGGGTATTTTAAGAGCCTCGAAATCAATGAATACTTGTGGAAGGGTCTGAGTTATTCTCTCTACCACGGCGCATGAGATGTCAAAGCTCATGGTGGGGTCAACAAGTGAATAAAAGGTAATGTCAGACATTAAATTAATATCCTTACCATCACCAAATATGCCTGATACTTGTAAAGGTTGATTAAATGTAAAGCTTTCCAATTTGTTTACAAGTGAAGAACAAATGAAACTATTTTGACTACCAGGGTCTAAAAGGGCTCTAGCTACTATCGGCGAACCTCTTCTAGGGTAAATTTGAACGTTCGCTGTGGCCAGAAGAACGTGGCCTCCATTTATATTTAAAGCAGATAATTGAGGTAAGGGCGGTTGAGAGTGTCTCTGGTTTTCTGTACCAGGTGAAGATTGACTAGATGACGGTGTGGTTTGATTATTATAATTTTTTCTATCATTTGTATTCTGAAAATTATTTGAACTGCTCGTGGCACAATTAGAAGACAGGTTATCTATTGAATTCAATGTTACATTGCTGTGATTATAATCTGATAAATGGAGTAGAACATGATGTTTTTTATGACAAATTGAACAGGAACCAGTTGACAAACAATCGGTAATCAAATGCTTCGATCCTTAGCAACCAAAACACATTTTGTGATCCTTCACAAATTTCTGCCTGTCCGGTACTGACATCGCACCAAATTTTGAACATGAATAAATTTTGTGCCCGGTTTCCTTACAGTAATTGCAAAATTTCGAAATCAACTGTGGTGAATTTGATTTCACTGGTGAAATTTTATTTTGAAATTGTTTGGGTTTATCCACCATACTTCTATTACTATTATTTTCCTGAGCGAATAAAGAAACTCTATTATTATATTGTGGTGAACTAGAATCAAATGATCTTTGGAAGTTTTTGTGATGATCTATTCTTTGACTCTGTACCGCTAAATTTTCAAGTGTATTACATTTTTTGTCTAACAAATCGAAAAACGATTTTTCTTTCATTAATTCCGTGCTGTTGTCCGATTCTTCTAAACTTCTCCGTGTATTATAGTCCAACCTGGACTTTAAAATGTGAATTAATAAGTTATCTAAAAGATCCTCTTTTTTTATATCAAGATTATAAATTGAATTTATAGTAGCTTTTGCATTTGCAATAAAATGTCTTAACGTAACAGCGTCACATCTAGTCAAATTTGTACAATTGATAATGTCATTAAATAGTGCACAAACTGTTTGTCTTTCATTTTTGTAACGTGAGTTCAACAAATCTAAGGCGGTTTGAAAGTTTTGTTCGTTAACTTGTAGTTTTTCTATGAGTTTACTAGGTTCATCTCTCAAAGCATTTTTTAAATAATAAAACTGTTCAATTTTTGACAAACGACCATTTTTTTAAATTAACGCATCAAACAAATCCATAAAAGTATTAAAATCTGCATAATTGCCCCTAAACACCGGCAATGAAATAGCCGGTAGCTTAAGGGAATTACTGAACGTGCTACATTGAATATTATTTACCTCATTATTAGTTTTTTCATTATTTTGTATTGTTTGTAAACAGTTTTGTAAGTCTCTCTTTATAGCAAAATATTGATCTTTGATATTCTCCCTTCCTCGAAGTTCATCTTCGAGAAATTCTTCTTGTACCTCTTCTTCTATGGTGTCCTGTATTTCACAATATTTGTAAAATGTTTCATTCAAATCTTGTATTCTATATTCCAAATCTAATTTTTGAATTTCGGTATATTTAAATTTTTCAAACCAATTACGCAATTTTGTTATTGACGCTTTCTGACAAGCACGTTTTCTAATTAACGTTTCCATTATTTATTTCAAGTACTACTAACGCTTCACTAAAAAAATTTATTTGAAAAACTTTCAAACTGCTTTAGGAACAGACACGAAAATTTACAATAAGTTATACGTATAAAATCAGTAAAATGTTTGAAAATCACCTATATTATTCATATAATCAAGTTCATTCTGTGATTCGGTTTCAACTATGATGAAGTATTTTTCCACAATATTTAACTCAAAACTATTAAATTAGTATACCCGTAAAGCAAAATCTCCAAAGCGTAAAATTAACTTATAACTACCACGAGTCGTCACTATTTTTCGCGTGCGACATATTCACAAATCAAATATCTTTCTTTTGATTTCCAATCGACTGATATAATAATTATTTTCGTACCTCAACAATCAATAAAAGAAAAATCCTTAACGAGTATGCAAGTGCTCAAAAAAGTTAATAAAGAATAAAAGACACCAAGCGACACAACGTGTGCCTAATATAAATGATTTATTTTATTTTTTAAACAATTGTGATGTACAATATTGTTTACAGCTCCTTGCCGACGCCGGTTTCCTTCTTCTCCTGAAACAAATCAAAGCACAAACCCCAACAAATAATTGACAATGACGCAGGGCACTTGATCGTGGATCTGTGAATATCTAATAAATAAAATAAACTTACGGTTTGCAACTCGACAATCCAATTTTCTCATTTGAAAGTAAATGAAATGCACCTCACTACCTTCGAGTACCTCAACAAATTACACTAATTGAAAATGTTTGTCTCCAACGTGGGTATTTTCACATATTCCAGGAACATGTAAAATTTTTAAACTCCATCGAATTTCAAAGATTAATTTCTTCCAGCAGGCAACAACTTGAAATATTTTCAACTACACAATCAGCAACGTCTTCCACTATAAATTATAATAATATGTTTTCATTTCAAATGTAGGTATTATTTTTAAATCTTCCAAAACAAATTCTTAAATTTTTTCTTGTAAGTTCACATTTAATCTCGAAGCTACGAAGGACCATGAAAAGAAAAGGATCTTGAAGGGAATTGGATATTTATTTATCCTTTTCTTTGAAGTTATAAGGTGTAATCCATAGGCAAACACAACACTAACTAACAATAACATATATTCTCACTACTAACATTACATAAATCCATAAAATGTAAAATGATGAAATTGCAGCTGTACGTTATGACATCTTAATAGTATAGTAACTGCTCTTTCAAAGCTACATCTCGCCGGTATTCAGGGTGCGTTTTTAAGCTCCAGCCAATTAGCGGGCGTTCTTACTCAAATCTCCTTATAAGGAGTTTTAGTCAAATTTCCATATAAGGTGTTAACAACGGTCACGACGGTTGGAAAGAATTGACAAGTGCACTCTTCGTTATTTTAAGGGAACGCATGGGCGTAACAACGAAGGTTTAATTTTCAATTATTGCGAACTCAGGTGGAATTACTTCTAGAATTTCACCACCCGTATTTAATCGTATTTAGCCAAAAAAATGCTGAAAACGAGACTATATGTGTTTACTCGTTGAAAGCTTAATTCAGAATCCATCAATAAATTGAATGAAACATAAGTATTATATTTATACGACTCATCCCCACTTGTTTTGAAATACAGACTTTATACTTTCTAGCAAATAACTACTATCAAAATATATCTTATAGATAAATAAATTGAGACGTATGGGTATTTTCAATAATTAATACAATTTTTATTTTATACGAGTATAACAGATTCAGTAATAGCATATATTTATAATAAAATGGTTCTACCACCATTATCCAAAACACGTTTTTCTACACAAATTTTTATTAGCAAAGTAGGCCTTTTCTCAATTTCTTTGATATCCATCCGTTGACAGACACTAATATTACAATAAATTCAAACTTATTCTTCACTAAAGATACACCAGGCGTAAACATTCAAAGTTGTTCAAATTTCACTGTTAACTATACCCAGTTTAACCGATTTTTAATTTTTTATATTCGTTCTGTTCAATGTTTAAATAAAATGCCAATATAAGCTACCTTCTTCTTTCAATAATAATCGTAGTCGTAGAATATATATTGTGTACAACTCATATGCAAATCACTTTTCCCGCTCGCTAGAAAAAGTTAACGATATAGAAGTTGATATGCTGCACGCCATCTGGTGGGAAGGAAATCTCAATGTCAAAATTCGTTTTGATAATCTAACATTATCTTTATAGTGAATTTCGTTGGCAGACACCAATATTACAATTAATTAAAACTTATTATTAACAAAAGATAGACTACGCATAACAATTCTCAATTGTTCAAATTTCACTATTAACTTTAACTGATTTCTCTATATTCAATATTCAATGTATACTTTACATTCTACGTCAGATGCGTTTTTATTATACCACGTTTTATAGTGACTAGTACTTGCTTTGACGTTTTATGTCACGTCACACGGGAACGCTGTCGAACACCAATTTTCAGCCAAATCGGTTTATATATATATATTAAACTATATATTTGTGATATATTACTTATTTATTACTTACTTTTATAGTAGATTTAAATGTATATGTTTATAATTTAGAATTTTTGTTTTAGTTTGGCTAGCTCAGTTTGTTTTTAATATTTGTTTAATAATTTATTTTAATTAGATTATTCGGGAGCATGAAATCCTTTTTCCCTTTGAGTCCTGGCAATTTATACTGATGTAATAGTTGAAATAAAAAGAAAACACATTATTTGAAATCAATTTAATTATCAATGCAATATTTATTTGATAAAATAATATGCGACGCCAATGGTTATATTGTACCTATTTATTGATTTTAATAATATCATAAATGCGCATGCGTGAAAAAACTAGTCATGCGCTTTAGCATGAAATAAACAATTATGATACGTAAGAAGCATCTATATTATACAACACAGTTTGTTGACGATGAAAACAATTGAATGGTTAAAACACATAAGAGAATTTATCTATAAATCATAGTTATATATCATACAAATTGCTGTGGAAAGAAATGAGTTATATACATGGATAGACAAATAGGAATTATATACAGAAGGACATAGTTATTACATTATGAAATTTCAATCACCATATTTATGCAATTACAAGATGGCGTGATTAGCGTAAGTACATATTTTAATTTATATAAAGTTCGGCCTTTTATCAAATTTAATGATTTATGCAATGAATACACTATATAAAGTCTGTTTCTTTCTTTTTTAGATCGATCATATTTTCAAAAGTTTGTCAATTTATGAAATTAAGTACTTAATTGGTATTCTGAGTTTTTACACTGTTTATTGGCCAATAAATGATTTAAATACACTGACCTGTTGATCTTGAATTTGGAAGAAAGTCTCTGGATCCCAGGAACACTCCACTGAATCTCCAAAAAACCAAAGTTGTTGAAAAATTTCACAGATTCTTGTCGGAAAACTTGTTACAATTAACTGTAAGTATTTCTAATATTGTATTTAATCGTACTTTAGGAGTTTAAATGTCTTAAACCGGGAATATCTTTAAATTTTTAGGAACACTATCCCACACACTCCTCGCTTCTTAACACTCGCTACCGTTCTTTTTAAGCGTCCCCTCGATTCTCGACTTTTTTAAACAAACAGTCTTTTGTTCTTTTTCAGATCACTATTCAAAAATTTATTTATTGATTCACAGTTTGTTATGTCATCTTTTTTAACCAATAAGATATTGTCTTTTGTAATCAGATAATTGAAACTTCAATCACTTATCAAAACAATTTCATACATACAAATACATTAAAATTGGTTATACTTAGATACACTTACATGATACAACATTCAATATCATTATTGATAGTATATCCTTGTTACATTCAGATCTATTATAAATATGAATTCTCTCATGTTATTTGTCTATATGTCATTATTTGTTTATCTATGAAATCTATTGGATTATATTCTATTCAATATTTATATTTGTTCTTATTCTTAAATTAATGATTATAATGAATTAACTATAGTAATATTTGTTTTCATTTCAGATGAACAGCTGATTAAGTTATGGAAAATAGTCTTCGTCTTAGGCAACTTTATTTACATAATTACATTGGTTATGCAATATCTATATTTTATGTTATCATTGAGGTAATTCCTTTTTTATTATATTGTTATTGGCTGTTATTTAATATATCTTTATTTGATATGATGTTTAAATTAAGAAAAGTGTTTCCTTTTTACTTGTTTTCTTAAATTATGTTATTTTCATATATATTTCATACTAGCAAACTTAATTTTATAATACTACTTCTCTTATTATCTAAGATATCTGGTTCAATTCCCCTCAAATTTAAATTTAAATGATATCCATACCCTGGATATTTATTTGAATTTCAATTTTCTTATTATAAATGATTGATTTTATTTTATTCAAAACATTTAACAATTTTATGGCATAATCTTACTTTCTTTACCTTTGTTTCTCAAATATTTGTTCACATTTTTCCTACTACAAAATCTATTTCTTTCAATAACTGTCTCCTAATTCTTTCCTTAAAATACACTTGATTAAGATCAATGTCAATTTATATTTTTAATATTACTTCATATAATACTTCATTATTATCATTTCTTCCTAACATCCACTTATATATCAACTTATTTCTTTGTAATTACATTATACTTCTATATACTCCTCATATCATATTTCTTTTCAATATTCATTATTCAATATAATTAATTATTTCTTAAATTCATATCTATATCAATATCAACTTCCTTATTCCTTCCTGTATTTTCAAGTAATCTATAAGATTCTAATTGACATTAAACATTACCTCCTATATTTTTAATCAATATCATTCATTATTATCCTTTCCTATCCTTTATTACTTACATCTTATTTCCTTATTTAAAAATGTGAACTTCTATTTGATACTTGAGTTATTCTTATTTTATCCCCTCTATCCTATATTCTTTAATAGTTTCATTCTATGTAAAACCAGTATCTCTTATAAATTGTTTCCTTTATTTGCTATATATATAGATTTGCCATACTAAAAATTTTTTTTTTCAAAATGTTTTAATTATAAGTTTTACCTAATAAATTTCTCTTTATATTATATTATATTTATTTTTTTTTAGGTTCTGAAGAAACAAACGAGATGAATTTAATTGGATCACCAGCTGCCAAATGGAAAACAAAACTCTGTCTAATATCTACTTTATCTTTGTACACTACTTAATATTAAATTTTAAATCTATCCTTATGACTATCATTTCCTTCTTTAAATATTATTCGTAACATAACATATATACATTCTTTAGAATTGGGTTACTCATTAATAATAAATTCTATGTACATTATTTATACTTGTGTTACTCATCAATAATAAATTTTAATTTCAACTTCATTTCTGTATCCTTTCCCTTTTTCATTGAATTGCATTTTCGTCTCCATATTTCATTCCTGTTCTCTTGTTCTATTATTTATATATTGATTTCTTCTTTCGAAATTGTTATGATTCCTATAGTTCTCAGGATATCTGTTTCCATTATTCCTTTCTCGATTTCTATTTTGTTCCCCATTTCCTTGGTATCGTCTATCATCAAAGTTCCTGTTTCCATAATTTCTATTTCCATTGTTTTCATTATAATCTCTTCTTATATTTCCATTCTCTCTTCGTGCATCATTTCTATTATTTCCATTTCCATTTTGATATCTAAGAAAACCATTTCCATTTTGTACACTTCTTTCAACTCTCTGCAAATACCTAGATAAATTGTCCATCGTTTTTATGTTGTGTAAGGCTATCGTTTCTGAGACTTCGGAATTGAAATGTCTCCCGACATATAAAACTAATTCCTCTTCCTTCATAACAGGTTCCAAGTATTGTGCCATGTTATAGAGTTGCATAGCATATGCATTTAAATTTTTATTCCGATTGTAATCGAATTTCCCAAAATACAATCTTTCCCTAAAATTCGCTTGATGAATTTCACCCCAAAAATAATTCATGAATTGGTTCTCAAATTCTTCCAGATTATTTATGCTTTCTTCCTTATTACAGAACCATAATAGGGCATGTCCAGCTAACATCCCTCTAATATAAATCTTCTTCTCCATCATATCTCTCATTCCTTTGAGTTTGCTTTTAATGATTTTAATAAACACCTTCGGATGAATGGTATTTATATTCCCATCAAACTTAACTCCGATATCCATGTTTCCCGTATAGATTACTCCATTTCCATTTCTCCTAACGTTAAATTCAATTTCTTCTATGCTTTCCTGTAATTTTCTGTTCATTTCTTCCAGTTCTTTATGAAATGTTTGTCCAATGTGCTCGTTCCTCTCCTCACATGTTCCTGTTTGTTGTTGTACCTTTGTATCCAAATCCTTAAATTTCTGCTCCGCATTTTGCTGATAATTTTGCATAATTTCTTCGATTGTTTGTTCCCTGAATTTCATATACTCCATTTCTTTCGTTATATCTTCTGTTTGTTTTATAACTTCTGCTTGGATTGTTCCCGGTAATTTTTCTTCTATTTCTTGGATATGTTCAAATACTTGATTTTCTATCTGCTCTCTAATTTTCATACCGTTTTCTTGAATTTCAATCCGTATTTGTTTGTTTTGCTCCACCATATCTTCTTTCACCTTATTTATCTGCTGCCTACTTTCTTCGTTTTCTTCCCTAAGTTTTCTGAATTCTTGGATACTTTCATTTTTCACCTCTTCTATCTTCTTTTCCAATCTATTCATGTTTCCACTCAAATCTTCTCTAATATTCTCCTCCATTTTGTTCATATCTCCCCTCATATTGTTCATATCTCCCCTCATATTGTCCATTTTTCCATTCATCTTCACCATATCTTCCTTCATGCTAATCAAAATTTGCATCATTGTATCATTGTTATCATCTCTACTTCTTCTATTTTGCATCTCCTGTGTCCTATCTTCTTGTTCTACAGCTTCCCCATCTGTCAAATCTTCTTCCTGTGCATCACCTTCCACTTGTTGTCCTTGCTCCAAATATACTGCTTGGTAGTCTCCCATACCATGACTTCGTTCTTCCCTTTCCTCTTCTGATCCACTGTCTGCTCCTACCTGCCTTCCATCTCTCAACGTCATTCGTTTTGCCATTTTGATTAAGTATTAAATTTTACAAATATAACCAAAATTTTTACAACGCCCCACGTTGGGCGCCAATTAAACTATATATTTGTGATATATTACTTATTTATTACTTACTTTTATAGTAGATTTAAATGTATATGTTTATAATTTAGAATTTTTGTTTTAGTTTGGCTAGCTCAGTTTGTTTTTAATATTTGTTTAATAATTTATTTTAATTAGATTATTCGGGAGCATGAAATCCTTTTTCCCTTTGAGTCCTGGCAATTTATACTGATGTAATAGTTGAAATAAAAAGAAAACACATTATTTGTAATCAATTTAATTATCAATGCAATATTTATTTGATAAAATAATATGCGACGCCAATGGTTATATTGTACCTATTTATTGATTTTAATAATATCATAAATGCGCATGCGTGAAAAAACTAGTCATGCGCTTTAGCATGAAACAAACAATTATGATACGTAAGAAGCATCTATATTATACAACACAGTTTGTTGACGATGAAAACAATTGAATGGTTAAAACACATAAGAGAATTTATCTATAAATCATAGTTATATATCATACAAATTGCTGTGGAAAGAAATGAGTTATATACATGGATAGACAAATAGGAATTATATGCAGAAGGACATAGTTATTACATTATGAAATTTCAATCACCATATTTATGCAATTACAAGATGGCGTGATTAGCGTAAGTACATATTTTAATTTATATAAAGTTCGGCCTTTTATTAAATTTAATGATTTATGCAATGAATACACTATATAAAGTCTGTTTCTTTCTTTTTTAGATCGATCATATTTTCAAAAGTTTGTCAATTTATGAAATTAAGTACTTAATTGGTATTCTGAGTTTTTACACTGTTTATTGGCCAATAAATGATTTAAATACACTGACCTGTTGATCTTGAATTTGGAAGAAAGTCTCTGGATCCCAGGAACACTCCACTGAATCTCCAAAAAACCAAAGTTGTTGAAAAATTTCACAGATTCTTGTCGGAAAACTTGTTACAATTAACTGTAAGTATTTCTAATATTGTATTTAATCGTACTTTAGGAGTTTAAATGTCTTAAACCGGGAATATCTTTAAATTTTTAGGAACACTATCCCACACACTCCTCTCTTCTTAACACTCGCTACCGTTCTTTTTAAGCGTCCCCTCGATTCTCGACTTTTTTAAACAAACAGTCTTTTGTTCTTTTTCAGATCACTATTCAAAAATTTATTTATTGATTCACAGTTTGTTATGTCATCTTTTTTAACCAATAAGATATTGTCTTTTGTAATCAGATAATTGAAACTTCAATCACTTATCAAAACAATTTCATACATACAAATACATTAAAATTGGTTATACT
The DNA here is from genome assembly GCA_963921935.1 of Galeruca laticollis. NCBI lineage: Eukaryota > Metazoa > Arthropoda > Insecta > Coleoptera > Chrysomelidae > Galeruca > Galeruca laticollis. Next base: position 1,565,190 of record OY998180.1, on the reverse strand, counting down.
TAGATACACTTACATGATACAACATTCAATATTATTATTGATAGTATATCCTTGTTACATTCAGATCGATTATAAATATAAATTCTCTTATGTTATTTGTCTATATGTAATTATTTGTTTATCTATGAAATCTATTGGATTATATTCTATTCAATATTTATATTTGTTCTTATTCTTAAATTAATGATTATAATGAATTAACTATAGTAATATTTGTTTTCATTTCAGATGAACAGCTGATTAAGTTATGGAAAATAGTCTTCGTCTTAGGCAACTTTATTTACATCATTACATTGGTTATGCAATATCTATATTTTATGTTATCAGTGAGGTAATTCCTTTTTTATTATATTGTTATTGGCTGTTATTTAATATATCCTTATTTGATATGTTGTTTAAATTAAGAAAAGTGTTTCCTTTTTACTTGTTTTCTTAAATTATGTTATTTTCATATATATTTCATACTAGCAAACTTAATTTTATAATACTACTTCTCTTATTATCTAAGATATCTGGTTCAATATATATATATATATATATATATAGTCGACCACGGTATCATATGACATCCGGTAAAAAATGTGACGTTTCGGCATCCACCCTAATGCAAGGAGAGAAGGACGAAATAAAAATATGACTTTCTCAAATCGGGAAGATTAATAATTTCGTGCAAAAAAAAATAGACCATACACGATTTGAAAAAATGATTTGTCCTATCTTTGTGACCTCCGGTGTATAACAAGTATACGTTTTCAATAAAAGGATCTTGTGACGTCCGTAAAAAAATAACATACCTTGTAACATCCTTACACTGTTGCCTATTTGAGTATTCATGTGAAATAAATGAAAGGACAGTGCAAAGATATCTTCCTCTCAATCAAACCCAGAGCACTTAGAAAGCGATTCGCAACTTAAACCTTAAATAAAAAATCACATCTATTTCTTTGACTCCACCTTTATTTCAATACATTTTTGTGAATGTATTTATGATACATATATTCACAAAAACAAATGTTTATATGACTCAAAATAAAGAACAATAGATGTAGCTATAAAAAAATGAAAAATTGAAAACATATACATTTCCAAAAATAGTTTACTGTTTATAAAATTAAAAGAAGCTCTGATGAAAAGTAAATCGAATATACACGGGGGTTCTTTTCACAAATCCTATTTCTTATTATATTGATTAACGATTAATATTTTTATTTGTTCCCATGTTCTTGGATGCAGTTTTTTCAGCTCTAGAACTTCCATTTTTCATGGTGGTCACTGGGTGGTTAAATGATTTCTAAAGAATATTTGAGCAAATCTCTTTTGTTCTTGTGTCCAAGGTATCAGAACTCGACTTTTCCCCAAAAATATTGAAATATACATTGAATCGCTTTCGAAATAGTAACATTATACTCGAAATGGTGACATCTCAATAACATTCTTATTTTCCAAAGAATACAAAAATAAAAAAAAACCCTTATGTAAGGCTTGTGAAGCTTCATAAGAAGGAATCACATTCTCACCTTTGCAGTTCAAAAAAGTGAATCAGTAATAATAAAACTAAACAAGTTATGTCTCAGAACATTAATCATTTACTTTTCTGGGCTAAATTATTCTGAGAATAAAAACATTTTTTTGAGTGATTTTTTTTAGTTTCCAATCAATTTTTGGAAGAGGAGTTTTGAGGTAATTCCTAACAAGTTTTCCCAATAAAATTGAAATTCCTAATACGTTTTTTTATTTATGTCCGTTAATTTTTTATCACAGTAGGCTAGTTTTTTACCAAGAATGAAATTTTTCTTTTTTTCTACCCATCTATGAAAGCTTTACAATCTTATCATGATGGTTTTTCATATTTCTCTTCATTGGAAAATGAAAAAGTTGTTGAGGTGTTACTACTTCAAGTAAACCATACTGTAGATTGTTACTATTTTTGTTTTTTATATCTTTACCTGAATACATTGACTTCCATTAGATTCTTTTTTATAATTTTCAGTCTCAATTCTTGAAGTGTTAGTTCTCCTTTTAGTCTTGAAGTCATTTTCATTTTGATACAACTCAAAATAATTTACACGTATATGAGAACTTCTTGTGAGTTTTAAATCCCGATGAAATCCGAAAAATCTTCAAAAATGTTCTGTATACTACTCCAAAAATAGCAATACAGGTCAAATAAGAGAGAACAAAAATATAAAATATACTAAATTGCTGAGCCAAATTTTCGTTAACTGTATTACTAGATTAGGTTTAAATACACACAAAAATTTGGAGGTTGATGAAATAAAAGCTTCTAAAAATGTTTTAGATCTCTGCTTTCGATATGCAAATACATTTTTGTAGGATTGAAGAAACAGCATTTATGAACATCTTCAAATATAATCAGGATATAAAATAAAACCATGATCGTGCAAACCTGTTCGTTACTGCTACTACTTCCTTGCTCACACGTTTCTTTGACATCTATTTCCTTGGAGTTCATCGTATTCGACTTTGTTTTCTCCGAGCCTGTTTCGTTCGAGTCTACTGAATCCCCAAATGTCTCATTTATTTTGTTGCTTCCACCAGAAGATGTAGAATCTTCTACATAATCCAGATCAGGAATATCAAGGTCAATGCTCTCCAAGGTCTTATCACGGTATTCACTCATTGATTTCTTTTCCATGAGGAGTAAAACTTTGGACACTTTTTCTATCTGCAATTTGTCATCAGTTTTCCTATAATAATTCAAGTGTGTATCTTTTTCGTGTCCAAGGAGACTCGACAGCTGTTCCAAGTCGTTATTTTCCATTGAAATGAATTGAGCAATGGTAGCAATAAGTTGCTGTTATAGTTTCAATATTTGTTATTCCTCAAGCCAAAGAAAATTTTTTCAATAGTTTGTAATAATAATGGTTTTATTATTCAGCTAAAAACTTATCTTCAGTACCTGGATTGGCAAAGAGGTAAGGATTTGAAGGAGCTATAACTTCCCAAGACTTCAACAGTATTTATGAATTTCTCTGCATATCGTTAGTGAAATAACAGGTACAGCCCTACCTTCTTTTCCTCGAATGGTAAATCTTTTTATGTTCTTCACTAACACTTTTTCAGTCACTGATAGCGATTGATAAATATATTGAACACCCACTTTGTCTTCTTTCCTCAAATAATCTTCTATCGAAATTTGAGCTTCCCCAGATCGTTTTCTATTCAAAAGAATAACATGAGCTTCAGTTAAATTTTCAACATATAACAGATTATTTGGATCACTTTCTAATTCTACACCATTTTTCTTCTTCATGAACAACGAATTCATTCATTTTTATGACATCTTTTGTAAATGGTAACATACTTCCTTTTTTCCAATTCTTAGAAGACAAATCTTTATTTGCATTAGTAGATACATAGAAGCGAAATTGAGTTTCTATCATTTGCCTCAATATTTTGATCTCGCTATTTCTCACCGTGTCATTTTTCTTGGCAGCTAGAAACATGGCAGTGTCGCTAACCTGTTTAAGGACAGTTGCCCATCTTAGAGCAAGTGAAGGACTCTTGAACGAATCTTTATCTCTATCATTACCGGTCATTTCATTCGTGGCATCGACCAACTGATCAAAATAACACGGTTTCAAATAATCTACTAGTTGGTCTAATTTTGGTTTCATGATCTGTAATACTTGTAAAAATCTAGCCAATTCTCGCATGCATTGAGATACGGTGTTAATTAAATGTTTCTCTTTCCTAAAATACCTTTGTCCATAGAATTTGATTAGAAAATCTTTCATGACGATTTTAGTAGTGTTATCGGCCTGCATATGAGGAAATAATTTCAACTTCAAATCCTCAAAGTTATTTTCGCCTACAAATGAAGAAGTATCGGTGCATTTGCCTGGGCACGTTTTGAATCTAACTTTGGCCGTTGTTACACTTTTTCTTATGGCGACGTAGATAAGTTCGTCTGAAGAATCCTTTACATCCATAGCAAGGTAGGTAGTCAGAGGTCGGTTTACTCAATTCGGATTTTGGTCGTCTCACTGGATTCACGAATCCTTCTTTTCCATAAAAATTTATAAAATTGCCTAAAATTTTGGAACAAAATAAATAAATACAGTAGTTGCTGGAAGCAAATTTCTTCTAAAACTATTAAAAATTAGTCTAACTTAAGTACAGATGACTGTTATTTTTATACAGAGAAGGGTTTACAAGTGATTTTATCAATATGTAACACATATCAATTGATCACTAGCGTTGTGGAATATTGAAAAAAAAAATTAATATGAACTGACTATCATTGTTTTTTACATTATATTATATCATACTTTAGGGCGAACACTGGATATTTCAATTCAGCTAGCCCATAAGAAATGAGACGTTGTATAACACTGTGGTAGATATCTTAATCGAAGACGCGAATAAAATATACTTATACATTTTATAGTCATCGAAAAATAGCATGGTGAGTTTATTTATTATTTCCAAGCAAGTACCTTTTCTTCGAATCTCGTTAACAGATACTTTTTCTCACTAGAATTATTCAGTGATGATATGATTTTGATAACTTCAAGCACTCCATCATGGTTACGAATCAAATGCCGCGAAAAGTTGATTACATTTTTTTCACAATACATGCAATTATCTCATTTCAGCTTTCCTTCTGAAATTGAACTTGTTGCTCTAACTTCTCCCAGTGAGTAGAATACAGTTAATTCCTTAGTTTTTTCATTTCTCTGCAGTATTTTCTGTTTATTTTCATCTGTTACAGTAACACTCTCATTTGAATCCTTCGAGAGTTCTGCACAATTAAATACATATTACTGAGATTTTTAGAATAAAGGTGGTCAAATTACAAAGTAAGTACATGTCTGACAAGTAGTGGTCTAAACCTTCCCCTCTTCCCAATCTTTTAGGCATCCGCACAAATTATAGTAATTTTATGTTTATTCAAATCCAAGAAGAAATAGGGTACAATTTAATTTACTGTGTGGACCCTTACTTCGTGGAATCCACTCATGTTATGTTTTTAAATGAAACGAACTGTTTCTAATTGATACCACAATATAATGAAAAAATGCGAAAATTGGAAGATAAGTTTTGACAATGGTTTCAATATATGAAATATCATCGTCAGAATGACAGAAGTTACCTTTGATGTGATGTTTATATGATATATTTTTTGGCTAGGTCACTATTTGATTGCAATAACTCGTCATGACCCATTATAGTAGTGTACATATGAGTATACTTTTCTGCTGGTATTTTCATTTGGTCGGCATCATACATAAAATTTTCACATATTTCTGCCGTTTGCAGATGAGTTTGTTGTACAATATGACAAGATATTCTTGTCTGGTCAGGTGATGCGACTTTACTTCTGCTGTTTCCGTCATTATCCGCCCTTTTGGATAAAATCCCTGAAAAATTGTGGACATAATGATACCTAATGGATCAAAATAATGTTTCGAATCATTCAGAATTCTCAGATTGATTGAATATCGACTCTTTCCTAATATACTCGTAGTTTGGAACAACACCTCACTCTGCTCTCTGTCACAATGGCGTGGGTGAATATTTTGGAAGGCAGATTTGCTTGACAGAGAAAATATGGCAAAAAATTTGTTAGACACCTGTATTTTTTAACACGTTAGCTAACCACCCGTGATGTATGTTCGCCAAAACATGTTAGTCATCTCAAGTAGGTATTTATGTATACCTAAAGAAATTAAACCATGTAATCAGCCTACAACATGCTCGTGTATTAATGGCTACATTACTATTTTTAAAATTGACAATTGTTTCGATATATAAATACCATCATCAAAAATCATGAATAGAAATTTTTGTCAATTTTTCAGAAAAACGTTTTACAGTTTTCCTAAGAAATAGTGGAATGATTCAGAAACAGTTAGTTTCATTTACAAAAACGGCATGAGTAGATTTAACCATTGTATTCTCGGTTGAAAATTTTAGAATTTCTGACAAGATTCAAGAACTGCCTATAATTAAAGGATCGGAATATATTACACTCATTCCATTTTATAATTTTATTTTTTGTTACTAAACTAAGCTGTGAACTATTGTTATTTTCGGAAAGTGGCATCATAACTTTATTTTTCTTTGTAGCAAACCTAATATATCGACCGTTCCATCATATAGTTCTAAAAAATAATTTTCTTCATTCCTGTTATTATTCATTATGTTATCGAGCAACTTTTTTATTCTGTCTACACAATATGAAATATTAGACATTTTGTTCTGAATAACAGAGAACACAAGGCCTTTCTGTTGAAATACTAAATTAAAAATATTACAGACGATTTAGTTATTAAAACTGTCTCTCGACGATGTGTCGATTTTGAGTGATATGCTGAAAGTCCGGATAAAGTGAAAAAAAATTGCTCACTCGATTATTTCTAGCAGCTGCATCAAAAATTCATTTTAAACGATGGGCAAAACAATGAGTAAACATTTCTATTTGAAATGTCTGTGGATATGGTGTACACACTAGATGTAAATTGAGTGAATGAAAACGACGAATACTCAGTGTGTATTAGTTAAACTAATACACACTGAGTATTCGTCGTTTTCATTCACTCAATTTCTATTTGAATTCCGTTTGATTCGTCCTCCCGTCCGCTAGCATCAAAAAATTGTATAATATGATCTATTATTTTAACATTGTGGAACGTATCGAAAAATAACGGATAACTATGAGAAACAAGATATTATGTCTGTAGTCTCGCCTGCCTGCCAAGAAAAACAATTACATACATGATTCTCCCTCGTTATCAATAATTTTTTGAATAACAAAATTTATAGAACCGATTAGATCATTCTAAATAGTTTCAGATGAACCTAAACAATCAGATTATTCTTTCAAAACATTTGAAAATGTTCCAGCATATCTTCTCAATAATTCCCCGAGCTCTTCAAAATTCTCTCTATTTTGCAAAATAGCTGATTCATCGTGTCTCCGAAATGTGAACTCTTGCGTAGTACCTAAATAAATGGTAATGCAATTAATAATTTCAATACTTCCCTATTTTAGTGATTTAAATAAAACTCAACATTTCTAGCTTTCATTATATTGTGGAATTAGCTAGAAACGTTGAGTTTCATTTAAAACACTAATATGAGTAGATTCCACGAAGTAAGTAAGGGTCGAGACAATTAATTTCTTCCCTATTTTGTGTATCTTTTTCTCTAAATTGGATTATATTAAATAAGCAGCCTGAATGTTTTATGTTTTGTTCGCAAAATGATCCAAATTTCAAAGATAAAAAATATGTTCTTTGGAAGCTTTATGTCTTCCAATCGATTTATAAGTAATATATAAATTTTTTGAATTAACGCAACCGACAGAGTTCCATGGACCTCTAGTATTCTTATTAAATAACAGACAACAAAAAAGCTTATTATTTATACTGCTACCCGCTAACCAACCACATTTTTTGAAAGGTCATCATTGAATCTTCAATTTGAAGAATCACCACCACCAGAATTGCCTGAATTGTTCATTGATGGACACAGCCAATCTAAATTTTTTATGAAGACTGTGCCATAAGAAAATCATGAAATGCGATCTGTGCATATTTTTGATACCAGCACATTTTAATGTAGAAAAACTATTATGAGGATGATAAGATCCTTTTATTCTATATTATGACTTAACTGCTTTTACTTATTATTTATTTTGTATTCTCGATAATGAATGTGGAACGTAAAATTGAAATGACATGCCCTCTTTCGTAATAAAAAATCCCTAGATTGAAGAATTCACTGCAAAACTCTCACAAAATTAGTTGTTGGCTTGGTCTGACTGACTGTTGAGAAATGAAAGGAAAAAGTAAAATCATGAACTATGAAAATACCACAAACAAAATATCAAGAAGGCTATGAAAATATTCAAAATAATAACGCCAGTCACTGATCCATTATTTAAGATCTCGAAATTATTCCTTGTTTACAATATGCAGAATTTTTTCCCAACATAACTATTCAGTTATTTCTCATTATATTCACAAGTATTTATAATAATAATAATAATAGTAATAATGACTTTATTGCTTTGTTATGAGAATACAAGTACAAGCAAAGGCGACGTTCGCTCTTAGATGGTGTTTTCGTACTAGAAGCACCAGCTAAGTAGCGCTCTTCCACGTAACCGCAAAACACAAAACTAAATATCCTTTCGTACAATATCATACATGCTAAGAAAACAAAAAACGCAAACTAAATATCAAATATCCTCTTGTACAATATCTTACATGCTAAGATAACAAAAGTTATGTAACATAATTCTGTAAATATTAAAATGAATAAGGCCAATTTTACCTGCTTAAAATTAGAATTTCAACGTTATACTATTATCAAATAGAGACTCTTTAATGTTAAGTTTAAATCGAGAAATGGGTAACGTTTTGTAATCTTCGGGAATTATGTTGTACAGATTTGCAATATTATATGAGAAGCTAGATCGGAATAACGAGGTTTTATGTTTCGGCATACTAATTTTATTTTTAAATCTTACATTAATATTGTGAACTTCTGATCTCTTTTTAATTTTTTTCGATAGGTAAAAAGGAATTTTGGTAAACATAATTTTATGAAATAGTACTGATCCATGAAGAATACGTCTATTTTTTATGTTCAGCCAGCCAAGGTCTGCAAGATGCTTAGAGGTTGGATTGCGACGTCTGATACCACAAATAAATCGAACACACATATTTTGAACTCGCTGAAGTCGATTTTGATCTAGTTGTGTTAAGGCGGGTCCATATACTACATCACAATAGTTAAACTGTGAAAGCACGAGACTATCACAGAGCATAATTTTGGTTGCTTTATTAAATAATTGTCTATGTGAGAATAGAAGTTTTAAGTTGCAAAACGCTTTCTGAATTATTGATGAGATATGATTAGAGAATGTTAAGGAATCATCTAAAACGAGACCTAGGTTTTTTTCACAATTAGATAAAATTAAATTATCATTATTAATTTTCAAATGTATTTTACTTTTGACTTTATTTTTCTCAATTCTACGTCCAAATAGCATAGCTTTTGATTTTGAAGGATTTATGCTTAGGCAGAATTTATTAGAAATATCTACAATAGTCTCTAATTCTTCATTAATTTTCATACAAGCATTTACAACTTCTGATTCTTTAAAATCCACGTACAACTGTGTATCGTCGGCATAATAGTGAGCCTTCATGTAATTAAAGTAATTTGAAAATTGGGAGGTGTATAGGGTAAATAGCAAGGGTCCTAAGATGGAACCTTGCGGAACTCCTCGCCATAGGTAAATTTTCCTAGATAATTTTTTATTTATAAATACTCTTTGAGATCTATGATCTAAATAGGATTGCATCATTTTTTGCGCTTGTTTATCAAAACACATATAGTTAAATAGTGACAAAAGCAGCGGGTGATTAATTTTATCGAATGCCTTTGAGTAATCTAGTAAGATTAAAATGCATAGATGGTTGGAATCAATATAAGAATAAATGTCATCCAAAACTTTGAGGAGTGCAGTAGTGCAGCTGTATCCTGGACGAAACCCCGACTGGTGTTCAGGTAGAAGGTCGAATTTAGTGATGTGTTGACGAATCTGTTCATCCATCACTTTTTCTAGGATTTTAGAAAAGATACACTGAATACTTATGGGACGAAGTTCGTTGAAATCAGCAGGATTATCCGTCTTAGGTATGGGTAGAACTTTAGATTCTTTCCAAATTAAAGGAAAAACGGAATTTTTTAGACAATAATTATATATGTGAGTAATAAATGATAAAATATGTGGGCAACAATAGAGAATCATAGTGATATTAATATTATCCGGTCCAGCTGCATTTGAATTTATTGAAAGTATTTTTTCATAAACTTTTAACTCATCAATTTCCCTAAATTTAAAATTATCAACATTCGGTAGTTTAGTTGAGAGATAGTGGCTTAGAATAGCAGCATCTGGGTTATTGTCACCACCAATGCCATTGATGAAATGATTATTTATTGAGTCGGGATCTTGTAAGTGATCAGGAATAACTGTTGAACTTTTTTTGTTATGAATGATGTTATGCTTTTTCATTTCTTTCCAGATATTTTTCTTTCGTTTCAGTTGAAATTCAAAATAAATATTTATGTATGAAAAAATTGTTTTTTGAAAGGGATATAGTGGAATGATGTGAAAACGAGTAATATAGCGAAAACCACATTTCAACTTTCACTGTATCAAGAAGGGTGAACGTATGGCGTGAATTGAGAATTATTTTATTTTATCGTGGTAATCCTGATCAGGATACTATGATGAAACTATTGAGTTATTGTATTTTCATCGGTCTTTGATACGAGTGCACATTTTCAAGACAAGACGAGCTTTGAAATTGACCAAAAAATAATTTAGGATTCTCTAAATTATATATTCCCATTCAAGAAATTCTAGTAGAATAATTATACATTCGGATAATGTACTATTCATTGCATCAACATGAAAATATATTATTAATTGACTAATCACCTACCAGAACGAACACAAAATACGTTAAAAATTTCACTTATCAACTACACTACATTGTTGCCAATTTTCAGATGTCGAAAAGCGCGGCACATGAGATATAATATATCGTAATGAAATTCGGATGTCACAAGAACCTTCGAGAGTATTTGAATGATGTATGAATAATATACAACACCAGCTCTCATGCGCGCCACCTACCAAATATACCATGGAAGTGAATATACTCACACCTATTGAAATTTCAGACTTTTTGACGTCCATCTGATTTTTATTCCACATTCTACCAACTCACTTTCCTAGCGACTAAGCACGTAAAACGTTGTGACATCCGTTTTTGGAGGTCACAACGTTCCCGGATGTCACAAGGATACGGGAAATTTTACGCCATGATGTCACAACGTCGAGTGGACGAATATATATATATATATATATATATATATATATATATATATATATTTAAAACCACGAATATTGGGGTAACGGCAAGTTAATTTAAAGAAAACTCTTGTTACTGTTTTTCATCCAAGCTTTCGGAAACGTTTATTATTATATTTATAAGAAATAATGATAACACATTGTCTATTGATTGGTACAGAAAACCAATTAGCTCAGGAAGATTCATGAACTATTGGTCTTACCATTAATATTCAATGAAAATTAACTTAATCAAACAAATGAGAAATAGAATAACCAAAATATCAGATCCTATTTTTCATGAAAAGAACTTAAAAACTTTATATCATCTATTTTTCGATAATGGTTATCCAAATAAATTAGTTAAAAACATACTATTTAATTATTCTCCAACTATAGACATTGCAGACATTAATATTAGAAACGACCAATCAGATAATATAAATTATTATGTATCTTTACCATATATTAAAGAAATAACACCACAGTTGAGTAGGATTTTTAAACCAATGGACAACATTAGAATTGCCAATAAAACATGCTTAACCATAAAATCTATTTTCACTAATTTGAAAGACAAAACTTCAATTCTTAATCTTTCAAATGTAATATATTCTATTCCATGCAAAAATTGTGATAAAAAATATGTTGGTCACGCTGGTCAGGAATTAAAGAACCGTATAAGTCTCCATAAGAGCGATTGTAAGTTACATCCTGAAAGATGTGCTTTATCTGAACATGTAATTGATAATGATCACTTTATGGATTTTGAATCTGTTAATATTTTGGACATACAACCAAATACCAAAAAAAGACTTTTCTTAGAAATGGCTCATATATTTCAAGAACCTAATACTATCAACAAAAAAAGTGACCATAATAATCTGAGTGATATTTATTATTATCTACTAACAATTGATAATAAAAATAACTAAATTTCAAATTCTTATTTGATGATTTTTAGAAATAATTTTATTTTAGGTAAATGATTTTAAAAATGTTTTCAATACTATTAAATTATTAAGATGACATCTATAATAATTTGAGGTTGAATTTTATATAATAAAAGAAGAATATTTTTATAACTAATAACCTATATTACAAATATAACCAATTTTCTTCTTTTGTTTTCAAAAACATTTTAGCATATAAAGAAAATGTTCACATTCATGAATCTGTCAAAATGTCAAAATGATTTATGATTGAAAAACATTTTTTTAAAAAATTCAAATATAATAATATTTACCAATTTATAACAATCTCAATTTACTTATCCTTGATAATGGAAATAAACGTTTCCGAAAGCTTGGAAGAAAAAGAGTAACAAGAGTTTTCTTTAAATTAACTTGCCGTTACCCCAATATTCGTGGTTTTATACCTAATTAGTCGGCAAAGACTATCTCCTATATATATATATATATTTACCAATTTACAACAATCTCAATTTACTTATCCTTGATAATGGAAATAACCGTTTCCGAAAGCTTGGAAGAAAAACAGTAAGAAGAGTTTTCTTTAATTAACTTGCCGTTACCCCAATATTCGTGGTTTTATACCTAATTACCTAATTAGTCGGCAAAGACTATCTCCCATATATATATATATATATATAAAAAAAATTTTTTTTATATAACGACTGAAAAATGCTATATAGGTGGGGATAACGGGGATTTCAGTCCAAGGAATCAACGCCAAGATCTTTTATTTACAAAATGCCGCCAAGCTTTCGTGTCCTTTTGACACTTCTTCAGGGCACTATAATACATATACAAATATAAATATGATTTAAAAATAGAGAAATAAATATAAGTACTTACATGTAAAATATTTTAAGTAAATTCAATATAAATAATCATTAAAAAATTTTTAAATGTAAAAATAAATATAATTATAATGTACTTGATGTCATATTTCACATAAGACAAATCAATACATAATTTGTTTGTTCGTTGTATCCTTATTCAGTAATATTCCTATAAAATTAGTAACGAATAGTATCATCAAGAGATGGAATAAAATTAAAGATTATTGTAACATTCCACAAAATAAATTCTTATCAATAATCGACTTTATATTTAACTCAAGTTATTTTTCATTTCAAGGATATTACTATAAACAAATTCTTGGCACACCAATGGGAGCTACTATTTCTCCAATAATAGCACAATATGTAATGGATGATCTTCTTGAAGATATTCTCCCAAAACTATCATTTAATATACCATTTTTAAAAAAATTTGTTGATGACATAATTTGTGCTATACCAGTTAATAAATCAGATGAAATATTAGAAAAAGTAAATAGTTATAATGAAAATTTACAATTTACAGTTGAATTTGAAAAAAATAATAGCATTCCATTTTTAGACACTAAAATAATCCGTAAAAACGATAACACTTTGATTACCGATTGGTATATAAAACCAACAAATTCAGGAAGGTATATAAACTATCATTCTTTTCATACAAAGAAAATGAAAATTAATCTCATTATTTGTTTAAAAAATAGAATTGAAAAACTAGTTCACCCTTCTTTAAAACAAAAAAATTTAAGAATTTTACGTGATATCTTATTAGAAAATTCTTATCCTAAATCACTTCTAAATAGAATTCTTTTCAACAATATTTCTGATAGAACTATTCATGATAATATCTCTAGCAATGAAACAGATAGGAATACAAATGTAGAAAATATTAATTACCTATCAATTCCAAATATTGAAAATTTATCAAAGAACATAATAAAACTTTTCAAAAATGAAACTAATATAAAGATAACACAGAAAAATATAAAAACGATTGGAAATTTAAATAGTAAATTGAAAGATTCTACACCTGACTTAAAAAAATCAAATGTAGTCTATGAAATAAAATGCAATAACTGTGATCTTAACTACATCGGTACCAGCTCTAGAAATTTGACTAATCGCATCACATCTCATAAAAGTGATATAAAACTTAACAAAAAATCATGTGCATTAACACAGCATTCCATCGAAACAGGCCATAAAATGTTATTTAATGAAGCTAAAGTTCTACATACTGAACAAAATATGTCTAAAAGATATTTTCTTGAAATGGTTGAAATCAACAAGGCAAATAATAGTATGAATAAGAAAAGTGACATTGAAAATCTTAGTAATATTTATAGCTACCTTTTGAATATTGAACAAAATAGATAATTTTTCATTATTTATATGATTATTTCATAAAAATTAAATTCACTTCTATCAAAGTCAAAATATAAGAAATTATTTGTCAAAGTCATTTTCACAGGTTATAATCTAACCTTATTTCCTTTTCTATTAACGTCAAAAACAAATTATCTGTCAAAGTCATTTTATAAGGTTATAATCTAACCTCAAATTCAAACTTCATTAAATAGTCAAATTCATGGTGTTCCCTGGTTTCGTGTTTATGTAGGGCGGTGGACGCATTTTTTGTGTACTTATGACCATTTAAGCGATTTTCTAGAGTTTGTGTTGTCATACCTACATATTTCTTCGGGCAGTTTAAACATGGTATAGAATACACTACGTTAGATATTTTTTTGGTTTTCATTGGGCTTTTCAGTTTAGTGAACAATGGCGATAAGGTATTTTGAGTTCTGTGACAAACGTTATTGTTGTGTTTAGATAAAACGTATTTCAGTTTTTCTGACAGTTGGTTTGTGTATGGTATTGATATGTATCTGTTATTATTTATTTGAGTTTGTTTTTGATTATTTTTATTATTGTTGTAGAATTTGTATGTGCGTTGTTTAAAAATTCGTTCTATGTTTTTTATCGGGTAGTGATTGTTTTTTAGGGTGTTTTTGATATGTTTTAAAACTTCCGGACGGTATTCTGGAAAAGTAAGTTTTATAGCTCGGTCCGTCAATCCAACAATTACACTGTTTTTTTGTGCATTCGGATGATTAGAATAGTAATTAAGATATCGGCCGGACCATGTCTCTTTTTGATATATTTTGGTTTTTATTTTGTTGTCATTGGTTCGAATTAATGTTAGGTCTAGAAAATTTATTGCATTGTTCTCTGTTTCGATTGTAAATTGAAGCTTTGGATGAAAACTATTAAAAGAATTTAATATATTATCAATTTCATGTGACGGAATAGCCGCTATGCAATCGTCAACAAATCGTTTAAAAAACAATACATTAAAATATAAATTCCCTAGTACGCCTTCCTCCAGATGTCCTATTACTAATTGTGCTAAGGTTGAGGAGATAGGAGAACCCATTGTAAAACCATCCAATTGTTGATAAATATTGTCTTGGTATTGATAGTAATTATTATTTTGTATTAGTAATATTCCTTCTATGAATTCATTGCATGATAGGGTTGTGTGTTCTCTTAGTAAAATCCATTTTGTTTTTATAACAGTTGTTATTCATTCATTTGGGATGTTAGTGTGCATTGAGATAACATCCAGTGATATGATTTTATAATTATGAGGTATATATATAGTATCTATAAAATGTTTAAAGGAGAATGAATCTTTAATGTAATAATTATTTTTTCCTATTATATTTGACAGACAATCTGAGAGGTATTTAGATAGATTGTAAAAGGGGGATTGGATATATGAAACTATTGGTCGTAAGGGTACATTTGGTTTGTGAAGCTTTGGTAGACCATATATCTTCGGTGTTAAAGCGTTGTTGATTTGTAGTTTTTTAGCCTCAGATTTATTAATAGAATTATTACTTAGTAATTTTTTAATGAATTTATTGTTTTTATCTTGAAAAGATTCTGTTTGATCAGATTTCAGTGGATTATAAACTTTTTTGTAATTTATCATTTCCCTCATTTTTTATCATAGTCAACTGTATCCATTACGACAGTTTTATTGCTTTTATCAGGCTGTAATATTGTTATTTGTGGATTATCTCTAATAAATTGTTTTGTTTTATCAAATTGTTTTCGTATATTTTTTTGGAATTCATTTTCTTTAGTTTTTTTATGGTGGAGTTTAATTTTATGATTAGTTATGATATTGACTGAATCTGCTCTAATTTCATTTTTTATGTTTTCTGGTTTATCAAAAATTGCTGTTTCTATACCATTCTATATTCTATTCTGAATAAGATAGTTTATGTTCGTTGTTGATGGGAAGAGCAAAATTTTTTCCTAACGCTAAAACCTCAGCTACATCATTAGGTATGTCAGTGTTTGATATATTTTTCAGCCATTGAGATGTATTTTTATTTCATTTAGTGGTAATTGTGTAATCAAGTTATTATTTTTTTTTGTATTCTTTTCTTTGATTATGTTGAATTGTTTTCCATATTTATTTTTTCCTAAATTTATAAAGTTGTCAAAAATGTTTTTAGGTAGAATGGTATTTATATTGTTAGTTTCACTTTTGACTCTTAACTCTAACCTTTTGATGTTTTGTCTTGTTTCAGTTATGAGTATATTTATAATTTTTGATTTCATGTTGTTTAAAATATCGTTAAATTTTTCTCTAAGGTACGCACCTGTAAATGGTACATGTGATGTATTAGAATTTTAAATCTTGGGTTGGATATAAAAATAATCAATAACAATCTCAAATAAATAATAACAGATACATATCAATACCATACACAAACCCACTGTCAGAAAAACTGAAATACGTTTTATCTAAACACAACATTAACGTATGTCACAGAACTCAAAATACCTTATCGCCATTGTTCACTAAACTGAAAAGCCCAATTAAAACCAAAAAAAAAATATAACGTAGTGTATTCTATACCATGTTTAAACTAGCCGAAGAAATATGTAGGTATGACAACACAAACTCTATAAAATCGCTTAACTGGTCACAAGTACACAAAAAATGCGTCCACCGCCCTACATAAGCACGAAACCAGGGAACACCATGAATTTGACTTCAATAGCACAAAAATACTAACCCAGGATTCTAATTACCATAAATTAGCAAATAAAAAAAATGGTACATATGAAAAAAAGAAAAGAATTCATTGAACGATAAACAAGACATAAAAAATCTAAGTCAAATTTGTCATAATTTAATTGTGTAATGACTGCAGTAACCAAAATATATACATCCAATAACAAAATAAAAATACTACACACTTTTGATTTCACTCGTATATCGTAAATTTGGTTCTGAGGTGAACACCTTGATTATTTTATAAACAAACTGGTTTTTATATGTTCAGTGTCCTTTTTGTACACGTTCCAAAATTGTATATCGATTAATTGTAAATACTTTATTCTGTCCAAATAAGACATAACATCTTTTTGAGAAAGCTCCCAACAAGGAGCAAAACGGTCAAATATGTAGACGATATTTAGTTTTTTTATTTATTTATGACCTGAACCCAAGAACACGAAATGAAATATATATATATATATATATATATATATATATATGTATATATATATATATACATATATATATATATATATATATATATATATATATTGTGGTGACACCACAATCTCATAAGAATAATAATAACGCTCATGATCTATGAAAAAGATTAAAATAAATTCATAATATGCGTGTATCGATAAACACAGCTATCAATACAAAATTATGTATTAGATAGTAACGAAGAGTCATTTGATAAAATGTTATTTATTTAGAAATATTGAATCGAAAAATCCAAAATTTATAAATGACAATAAAAAAAATCTATTGACGTATACCTAGCTTAAGTGTAAAAAAAAAGGTTGAAAAGTGACATCGGTGAATGACAAGAAAACTTATTTTAACAAAGCAACATTATATAAAATGAACGCAAATACAGGTATACAGATTGGAAGAAACTTTTTATAGAAAGAAAACAGGTGAATATTGTTGATTAACGACAGTTGGAAATAAATTTTTCAAATGGTGGAAGTGAAATAAAGTTCACAATAATAATTGAAAGTGGGATAAAACGATGTAACTGTGAAAATCTCGAATAAAATCATAAATAGGCAACTCTCAAACAAGTATTTTCTCTACGAGAAGTGGTAAGATACTTTTTTATTACCTTTAAATGACGTGAGGAAACTTGGTTGATTTACAGTGACAACAGATATCACATTTGGATAAATAATAATCCAAGTCACCGTTATCAACATCTCTGATTATCCAAAAATTTGAAATCAACCTTGATTTCAATGGTTTGTTATTCAATTCAAAATCTGAAGGCAGAACAGAAAAATTACGATCCAGTGTGAAGTCAACTTACTCATTGTGGCAGATTCGATAAATTTATTCGTCCCATCAAACATAATAATTTTGATTTCAAAGGGTTGTCATTTAATTCGAAATCTGAAAGCCGAACAGAAAAATTACGATCCAGTGTGAATTCAATTCACACATTGTATATCGTAGATCCAATGAATTTATTCGTCCCATCAAAGATTTAAAAAACTTTTGAATTTTATAAAATTTAAACATTTCTATAAAGAATTATTCGTTAAGGTTGTGAGTTGATTTTCTATGTCTGATTTTCTTTTATGAATACACTCAGTATAGTTTAAATATAATCAATCCTACAAAGTTAACAACGTAATTTTAATATTTATGATTCAAATAATGAAGATATAATTTACCAAATACCGAATAATTTGAATTGTTTAAAGCTTCATTATATTTGAACCAATGTTCAATTTAAACTAGTGACGCATTTGTTATTATTCACAGAATTCTCTATTTATGCACTGTATATACTAAAACATTTTTTCATTATACCTTCATTCGTTTGAGAAAGCTACTGTGCTAGCGAAACGCGTCACTAGTTTAAATTGGACATTAGTTCAAATATAATAAAGTATTAAACAATTTAAATTGTTTTATTTCATCATTCAGTATGGATCTTCATCAAGTAAAAGCCTCATCTATTCAATCAACTGAATAATTCACAAATATCCACATTTTAAAACTATAAAATGACATATCCACGTTTTTAACAGCGTATTCTAACTTAGATAAAATTTTAGTTTGGATTGATTACTTTGTGATGGTGACGTCATAGTTATTATAGAGTCATGACGGTTATAATTTTTTATCGAAATAACTTATATTTTGATTAAAAATATTTCCTTGTGGTGTTTATTTACTATTGTGCTTATGTGTATCCTTTATATAATTTTTAATAACAGATAAGAAATGGTCATTTATTGTCGAATTATTGTTAAAGATAATCCCTTCAACTTATCTTATCGTTCTGTCGTTGTTAGATAAAATAATAAATTTCACCGCACTATATAAGTCTTTATTCGAAAATATATATATATATATATATATATATATATATATATATATATATATATATATTGAACATAATTCAAGAACACAGAAACTAAAATAATATAACTCATATCAGCATACTACACAGAATTATATAAACCTGTATCGGTTAATGAAAATATTTCCAATATACAGAAGATTTAATGCAGTATTTAAAAAACTGTATATGTCTTACATGTACAAAATATTCTGGAGCATATATACATCATCTGTTAAGTGTTAGAGAATTATTAGCACCTATTTTGATCAGGATACATAATATCTATTACCTTATAAAAGTAAAAAAATATATATAGAAGAGATAGTTCTTCACTACTTAGATGGAAGTATAATTGAAATTCTCACTCTCACAAATATATTGAAGTTTGGAACATTTGATTCAATATCTTTAATATGATACCAAAAGAATTTATTGATGAAGTAATCTATTCATAATGGAATACAATATATGAGCAATAGTAATAAGAAATTTGAGTAAAAAGGATAAAACTTACCTTTAAACACAGTAGTTCATTTAAGAAGCATATCGACAATCCATTGTAAGTAATAAATAACAAGTTATAAATCAAAATTCCTTAATTAAAAGAAACATGTAATCCATATTCTAAAAATATTCATTGAAAATTAATAATAGTTACAATAAATAAACATGTAATAACTTAATTATTTAACATTTAGAGAGTTTTGGTTATATATATCAAATAATGTCAGAAATGTCAAAATAATTTTATCAATTGACTGGAATAAGGTTATAAATTGAAAAAGAAGCAGAACCATAGAAATCTATATTTATTGAGTCAAGAAAGATGTGAATTTTATGGTTTGTAATTATATATTAGGAATTATAAAACGAATCTGAAATCAAGATATTTATGATTTCGGATAGCAACGAAAAATAAAAAAAGGCGGGTTGGTTGTTGATTTTTGAATAATGATGGAAGTCGGAGATTAGAAAACTTAAATGGTTGAAGAATTTAAAAAGAGAGAATTAAGTTATTGTATAAAGAAGCTATGGTACAAATGAAAGAGTCATTTCAAATTGAATAATTAGTTGATGTGGTACGGAATCGTGATGTAAAGTACCTGAATAAGATATTAAGCATTGATTGGGAATTCGAAGCTGGAGAATAATAGAAATTACAAACACGTGGTACCTGTAACAAGAAATCTAGAAAAAAAACATCTCCATCTGGACGACATATGTATGCATGACATGGTTTTTTAACAGACAGAATTTCAAGAAAGGAATATTAGTGGTTGAGAGGTTAGTGTTTCTTTTTGTTTTTGTTGGTACCAACATTCGGGTTAGAGATGTACATTTATAATAAAAGTAATAAGAATTAGTATCTGAAACTATTAAACATATTAAAAGCATTAAAAAAGAAAGGTAATAACATAGACTTGAGTACTTACCATTTATATTTAACAAATATTTTATTGTTTGACATTTCAATATTATATTAGTATTTAAGATAGTTCATCACTTACTTTAAATTTATAATACATAATTCTTGATCAATATAATATAGTTGTTGTATTAAAGGTATTCTTGAAACTATTGTTTATGTTCAGATAAATATTACTTCAACTGCTGATATGAGTGACAGTTGGAATCGATTATTCTACTGATAATTTCCATCTATTTTAATTGTGAGACAAAATCGATTGCTATATTGAAAGTTTCTATACATAGGCGCACCAATAATAAAAAAAATATAATATCAGTTATTTGAATGATTCATATATATGTAAAATATTGTAGATATAGAGTTAAAATCACTTCCAGATCCCAAAGAGTAGTAAGAGTTTCTCATGCTCTCCACATAAATATATAAATACATAAAAATTTTTCTTTACTTCATTACTGAGCTAGCTATACTAGAGTTGAATATATTAAATTGATAATATAACAATTATAGTGGTATTGTCGGCAAATTATACAACAATAACAATCCATTATAAATTTGGCGGCCGAACGTGGGGCAAATTAAGATTTTTTTCGTGATAAGAAGGTTTTAAAAACATTAGAATTAGATACAATTAAAATGGCAAAGAGAATGATGCTTAGGGACGGAAAACAAATAGGTGTGGAAGGCAGATCAGATGAGGAACAAGAAGAAAGGAGACGTGGAATGGGAGATTCAGATGTAGAGGAACAAACCTTAATAGATGAAGAAAGTGAAGAATCAAGGGAACAGCAGGATAGTAGACAAGACAGGCAGGATAGTGTAAGCAGAGGAGATCAAATAATGGAATTTTTAATTAATTTGAATGGGAAGATAGATAATATGAGGGGAGATTTGAATGGGAAGATAGATAATATGAGGGGAGATTTGAATGGGAAGATAGATAATATGAGCGGAGATTTGAATGGGAAGATAGATAATATGAGGGGAGATTTGAATGGGAAGATAGATAATATGAG
Source organism: Galeruca laticollis (assembly GCA_963921935.1). Classification (NCBI taxonomy): domain Eukaryota; kingdom Metazoa; phylum Arthropoda; class Insecta; order Coleoptera; family Chrysomelidae; genus Galeruca; species Galeruca laticollis. Next base: position 1,543,610 of record OY998180.1, on the reverse strand, counting down.
GGGAGATTTGAATGGAAAGATGGACAAGATGAATGGGAACATGAATGATTTAAATGGAAACATGAACAGGATGGAAAAGAAAATAGAAGAGGTGAAGATGGAAGGTTTGAAGGAAATTAAGAAACTTAGGGAGGAAAATGAAGAATTTAGAAAACAGATAGATAAAATTAAAATTGGTATAAAAGAAGAAAATACGAATTTGAGAGTAGAACTTCAGGAACATAGAATTAAAATAAGAGAAACAATTGAAAAACAGGTAGAAGAAGAAGTTCAAAAACTAGGAAGATGTTTAGAAGAAAATTTATCAGGAGCAATTCAAGTAGAAGTGAAGAAACAAAATGAGAATACAATTGAAGAAATACAGTCTATAAAAGTACAAGAACAAACAAATGAGGAAATAATGCAAATGTATGAACAGAATTTAAATAAGAAATTTAATGACTTAAATGGAAGGATAGAAGAACAAACGGGAACGTGTGAAAAAAGGAGAGAAAGTATAGAGAAATTAGTTAATTGGGAATTAAAAGAAATGAACAGACGATTACAAGAAACTAAGGAAGAAATAGATGAAACCATAAGACTAATTGAAGAACCAATAATTTACACAGAGAATGGCGAAATCAGAGTGAAACTTAAGAGAAACATAAAAATAATTGATCCAAGAATATTTATTAAGAGAATTGAAAATGAAAGAAATCGAATTGAGATTATGGTGGATATGAAAATAATAAAAAGCAACTTCAATGAGATGGAAGAATTTGAGATGCAAATTTCAATGCATTTATGGGAAGAAATTGATGAGATATGGGACTTCAAAATTAAAAAAATTATGGTGGTGAACAGAAAGAAGTTACAGAAACCAATAGGGAATCAAACAATAAGAGAAGAGAATAAGACGAAGTTTAGGAAAAGAAAAGAAAATTGAATTATATGACAGGATTATGGGAACGAAATCTGGAAAACGAAAAGGAATTGTACATGCTAAACAATGGATATAAAAACGATGTGTACATAAAAGGTTTATGATTAACAAGTAATATTTAAAAACATATTTAAATAGAAATTATATAAACATGGATTGATAATAGAAGAAATGATAGACATGTTGATATGAATTATGGAAATGAAAATAGAAGTTACAGAAATAAAAAACGAATATATGGAAATGGAGATAAAATTTATGACAACAAGTATTGTGAGAATAGAAGAAATTCTAGAAACTTTGATAGAAGATATGATAATGAAAATAGAAATGAAATTAAGCAACAAAATAGATGGACAGGATGAAATAATTACATTTATAGGAACAAACGGACGGAAGTTATATGAACTAGGCAAATATATGATACAAAAGATTGAATTAAAGGATGAAAAAGAAGTTGATATGTAAGCATAGTCGATGAAGAAGCTAGAAACAGATATAGTTATTGATGAATTGATGAAATATAAGGAAATAATTGATTTTGAATAGATAGATAGAATTAAATGGTAAAATAATTGAATTTGAGGAGGTAAATATGGAAGTATTGGCAATTGAAGAGGATAATAGGAAGTTATGGAATATAAAGAGGAATGGAATTATGGTAGAATTGGAGTTAGTGAATGGAAATAAGGAATATGAAGAGAAAGTGAAGAGTTTGATGATGAAATATGAAGGATTGATTGAAAAAGAAATTAGACTGGCTAACCATTATGAGTGTGAGATAGAATAAATAGAAGATGTGAGAAGTAATGGTAATTGGACAGATTGTAATGAAGAATATTATGAAGTTATAAATGAATTATTAAAGACGTATAACAAAAGAATTTCGAAGGAACTAAGGGTTGCTTAAATAAAATATGGATGTAATAAAGGAGAAGAATACTGAGAAATGTTAGAGTAAAATTATATCCAGTTCCATGTAAGTTGTTTAGGCAGAGTAGAATAAAAGAGAGTTGAAATATTACAGATCATAGAAGAAATTGATCAACATGTATATAGGGAATTTTAGAATAACAAATAACAGTACGTTACGTGAAATTTCAATAGATATAGTAGATTTAAGAAGTTTTATGGGAATTAGGAATAATAGTTTAATTTGATTCAAGATAATTTTGAGATATGTTGATAATTATTTAATAGATAATATTATGTTGCTAATTTATAAATAGTTAGATTTAGTGTAGATATATGATAGGTATTAGAGATATAATAATAGATTGGGAAATTAATCGCCGTATTCAAAGAACATAATGAAAGAAGGATAATACACAAATTTAGATTTGCCTCCAGAAAAAAAAGAATTAATATTAAATTGGAAATTTAAATGTGAAGAAGATCTCAAGGTGTTGAGAACTCTTAAAATTTAAATTTGAGGGGATTTGAACATAATTCAAGAACACAGAAACTAAAATAATATAACTCATATCAGCATACTACACAGAATTATATAAACCTGTATCGGTTAATGAAAATATTTCCAATATACAGAAGATTTAATGCAGTATTTAAAAAACTGTATATGTCTTACATGTACAAAATATTCTGGAGCATATATACATCATCTGTTAAGTGTTAGAGAATTATTAGCACCTATTTTGATCAGGATACATAATATCTATTACCTTATAAAAGTAAAAAAATATATATAGAAGAGATAGTTCTTCACTACTTAGATGGAAGTATAATTGAAATTCTCACTCTCACAAATATATTGAAGTTTGGAACATTTGATTCAATATCTTTAATATGATACCAAAAGAATTTATTGATGAAGTAATCTATTCATAATGGAATACAATATATGAGCAATAGTAATAAGAAATTTGAGTAAAAAGGATAAAACTTACCTTTAAACACAGTAGTTCATTTAAGAAGCATATCGACAATCCATTGTAAGTAATAAATAACAAGTTATAAATCAAAATTCCTTAATTAAAAGAAACATGTAATCCATATTCTAAAAATATTCATTGAAAATTAATAATAGTTACAATAAATAAACATGTAATAACTTAATTATTTAACATTTAGAGAGTTTTGGTTATATATATCAAATAATGTCAGAAATGTCAAAATAATTTTATCAATTGACTGGAATAAGGTTATAAATTAAAAAAGAAGCAGAACCATAGAAATCTATATTTATTGAGTCAAGAAAGATGTGAATTTTATGGTTTGTAATTATATATTAGGAATTATAAAACGAATCTGAAATCAAGATATTTATGATTTCGGATAGCAACGAAAAATAAAAAAAGGCGGGTTGGTTGTTGATTTTTGAATAATGATGGAAGTCGGAGATTAGAAAACTTAAATGGTTGAAGAATTTAAAAAGAGAGAATTAAGTTATTGTATAAAGAAGCTATGGTACAAATGAAAGAGTCATTTCAAATTGAATAATTAGTTGATGTGGTACGGAATCGTGATGTAAAGTACCTGAATAAGATATTAACCATTGATTGGGAATTCGAAGCTGGAGAATAATAGAAATTACAAACACGTGGTACCTGTAACAAGAAATCTAGAAAAAAAACATCTCCATCTGGACGACATATGTATGCATGACATGGTTTTTTAACAGACAGAATTTCAAGAAAGGAATATTAGTGGTTGAGAGGTTAGTGTTTCTTTTTGTTTTTGTTGGTACCAACATTCGGGTTAGAGATGTACATTTATAATAAAAGTAATAAGAATTAGTATCTGAAACTATTAAACATATTAAAAGCATTAAAAAAGAAAGGTAATAACATAGACTTGAGTACTTACCATTTATATTTAACAAATATTTTATTGTTTGACATTTCAATATTATATTAGTATTTAAGATAGTTCATCACTTACTTTAAATTTATAATACATAATTCTTGATCAATATAATATAGTTGTTGTATTAAAGGTATTCTTGAAACTATTGTTTATGTTCAGATAAATATTACTTCAACTGCTGATATGAGTGACAGTTGGAATCGATTATTCTACTGATAATTTCCATCTATTTTAATTGTGAGACAAAATCGATTGCTATATTGAAAGTTTCTATACATAGGCGCACCAATAATAAAAAAAATATAATATCAGTTATTTGAATGATTCATATATATGTAAAATATTGTAGATATAGAGTTAAAATCACTTCCAGATCCCAAAGAGTAGTAAGAGTTTCTCATGCTCTCCACATAAATATATAAATACATAAAAATTTTTCTTTACTTCATTACTGAGCTAGCTATACTAGAGTTGAATATATTAAATTGATAATATAACAATTATAGTGGTATTGTCGGCAAATTATACAACAATAACAATCCATTATAATATATATATATATATATATATATATATATATATATATATATATATATATATATTAACATAGAGTGAAACCTGCAACACTCTGTATACTGAATTATGGAATAATAGACTACACACTGTAAGTAATTAAAAATTTTGGAATTTGAATTTTTTTTAAAATTATTTAAAAGGAAATAATCTGTACTATTCACTATTTAATAGAGAAAGTATACAAGAATCTAAATGTATAACTATGGAGAAGATTTTAAATAAGCTCTATAAAAATATAGGTGAAATGAAATAACAAAATTTCCATATTTAAGAGAGAGAATTTTAGAACGTTTGTTCCATATAAATAAAAATAATAATCCATTGTTTTCATTGTCAAAGTAAAATAATAATATGACTTGTTTTAAAGAAGTAAATATTAGAGATTGAAAGAAGTTTTCGATAAGATTATGTAACTATTTAAAATGTGTCAAGGTAGGAAGTCAAATGAAAACATTAATTTTATGGAACATGACACTTGTTAATCGATTTGTCATTCCGAATAAATATTTTAGAAAATAAGAACTGTCATTTTAAAAATTTATTGAAATACAATTTAAGGGAGTAATATATGGGTTATAATCATTTAAGAAACTCAAAACAGAATGTTCTAAAATGATGGATGGACAATCTACTATTTGAAATGAAGATTTTCAATAAGAATTTTGATAACCAATTTTGATTGGTGGAATACGTTTAAAATATTCTCATCAGCGACAAGCAGATTGCTAATAATAAAAAAAATTGAATGGGGACAGTTTTGTTGATAATGTAGACTATTCACTAGGTACTTTTCTTTTGGTAGCAGAAAAATATTAAGAAGCAAAATTTTTGAGAAAAATTATTAAAACTTTAGGAGAAACAACAATTTGGTATGAAAATTAGAGAAAGGAATACATTATACTTTAAAGCTAATCAGTAATATAATTAATCAAGTAGATATACACATTATCAGAAGAAAATTGGTAATTATAATTGAATACAAACCATAAAATTTATCGACGTAATTAAGTAAAATGTTGTATTGTGGAAACGGTGTCTCCACAATACTTTTCAGAAAGCTTTGGATTATGGGATTTGTCTAAAATGTATTGATGTGGACGAAATATAGCATTGATTCTTGATATTATGCAAGCTGGACAAATTGTATGGTGTCTTCCAAGAGGTAACCTAAAACAAAATAAAAACCAATCATTGATGTGAATTAATTGAACAATACAGTGAACAAAGGTATTTAAAACTATTTTAATTATATATAAAGGAGGTAGAGTAAACTTACCGATTTTGTACAAAGAATTGAACTTTGATATTGCATAGACGCTCATAAGCTTTATTATTCGCCATTTTCTGTCATAGACTTTGATATAACGGATTTCGTGTTATAGAGTGTATGATTTTATTTGAATGAGTGATCAAACTAGATAGTAGGTTTTCACAAATTTATGTCTTGTAAAAGAATGATGTATTTGTTTCTACAACATTAAATAACGTTTTTCCATTTGAAAAACATTTCAAAATTATATTCTTGAGATTTTTCATTTCTTTATGGTGATTACTCCATCTAGTTTCAACAGTTAGTAGCTTTGAACTGACATCTGTGAATCGTGGAGAGGTTCAACATTAAACAGACAAGACCGTCTTTAGAGTTTAATTGGAAATAATGAAGCAAGTATATTTTTGATTAACTAAATTCCTTTATTGAAATATAGGGACTTTATTTAAAGTTTGGCGCTCATATTAGAAATTAAAATTGTTTTGTTTTTCTACATTTGAACTCTACTCTGAGATTATGGAGTTTCTCATGAAAAAAGTATAATTATCTTACAAATTAATTTTAAATTTTACAATATACCGGGCAAACAAAAACTAAATATCAACTAAACTAAACTAAACAATAATTTTAATATTCTCTCTCCCAATACAAATCACAATAATATATATATATATATATATATATACATATTATATATATATAAATAGAAAATAAATACATTATTCTCAAATATAACTAAACATTTTTATAAATCAAGCTGATAAACATAGAAATTGATTGTCTCGACCCTTACTTCGTGGAATATGCTCATATTAGTGTTTTTAAATGAAACTCAAGGTCTCTAGTTAATTCCACAATATAATACAAGTTATTGAAAATTCTAAAAAATTGACAATTGTTTCGATAAATCTGACGATGATATTGATTTATCGAAACAATTGTCAATTTTTTAGAATTTTCAATAACTTGTATTATATTGTGGAATTAACTAGAGACCTTCAGTTTCATTTAAAAACACTGATAAACATAGATTTAACAAGAAATTGGTAGAAATTATAGGATACTAACCGTAAAATTTTATCTCTATAAGCAAGTAATGTTTTGTATCGTGGGAATGGTATCTCCACGATACATTTCAGAAAGAGCTGGACTATGGAATGCCATCTAAAATGTATTGATGTAGATGAAATATAACATCAATTTTGATTTTCCCCCAAGCACCACAGACTGTGTGGTGTTCCAAGAAGTAATCTAAAAAACAATCAATGAGGTGAATTGAAGAAAAAGTGAACAGGTATTTAAAACTATTTCATTTAAATAAAAAAGGTTAAATAAACTCACTTGTGTTGTGCAAATATTTGAACTTTGACATTTCATACACTTTGTCCATTTTTATATCAGCCATCATATATCATAGAGAATTTTGTTAACATCGTCCGATTTTAAATGTGTATATAATGTTGCATAGTTTGTACTTACATGTAGTAATAATTCATTTGAGTGTATATGTCTTTGAATGAATGATCATCGTAGATAGGTTGTTCTTTATGAAGATTTTGTAAATGAATAATGTATTTGTTTTTCTCAATATTAAATAACGTTTTTCATTTGAAAGACATAAAAATGTATTGTTGAAAAATTTCATTTCTCGATGATTGCTCCAACTATTATTTAACAGTTGGCATTATTGACCAGACGGTTCTCAATTAGAGAGGGGTTTTGAAGTCAAATATACAGGACCGTTCTATAGGATTTTATAAAGAAATTAATAGCAAGTATTTTTGATTGAATTTTTATTTTATATAAATACAAAGAATTTATTTTGGCGCTTATAATTAAAATTAAAATAGTTTCATTTTACCATATGAATCCAATCCTGAGATCATAGAGTTTTCATGTAAAGTATAATTATTTTATGACATATTTTAAATTTTTCTAATATACCGGGCAAACCAAAACTAATAATTCATAATAACTAAACAATAACAATAGTTATTAGGTTTCTCACACCAAACTAAACCAGAATAAATTTGTCGGCCCAACGTAGGGCAAATAGAGAAAGTCTATTGATAAGAAAATTCTAAAACAATAAAATTACACACCTAATAAATCACAATAATTTGACGCACGCAACGTGGGGCAAATATAAATTTTTTATAGATAATAATAAAAAAGGATTGAAATAATAATTTTTGACTGTATTAAAAAAATTAAACAAATCAAATGGAAAGGAAAATGACATTAAGGACGGTGAGCAGGTAGGAGTTGAAAGTAGATCTGATGAAGAAAGAGAAGAAAGGAGTAATGGTAGAGGAGATTTTCAGGTGCAACACTTGGAACAGGGGAGAGAACATTCAGAGGGAGATATAACAGAACAAGGACAGGAAGAAGAAGATGCACCATTGTCATAAGAAGCAGGACAGGAGGACAAACAAGAATCAAAAGAAGAAAAGGAAATGGACGTTATGAGTATGCTCCAAATAATGATGAAAAAAATGGATAAACAAGATGAAAAAATGAATAATATGGATGGAGATTTAAATCGAAAAATGGATAAACAAAATGAGCATATGAATAGTATGAAGGATGATATTAAGGGAGATATGAATAAAAATAAGGAAGAATTAAAACAAGAAATGAATATAAAGATGGACCAGAATAAGGAAGAAATAAAACAAGAAATGAATATTAAGATGGACCAGAATAAGGAAGAAATAAAACAAACCAAGGACCTAACAATAAAATTAATGGAAGAAAAATTGGGACATGTTGAGAAGAAATTGGAGGAATCAAACACATACATGGAAAATAAAATAGAATTTACCAAACAAGAAATAAGAGGAGAGGTGATTGGAAGGATCACGGAAATAGAAAATTTATAGATCAACAGAATCAAGGAAATAGAGGAGAAAGAAGAAGATTTCAAAGGAGAGATTCAAGTGGATGTAAGGAAACAAAATGAAAATATAAATACAAATGATGATACTATAGAACAGAAAATATGTAATAAAATGGAAAAGGAAATTGACGAAGTGAAAATACAAAGTGTGATGGAGTTTAAAGAAGTTGAGAAGGAAACAGGAGAAATACAATTTATTAAAATACAAAGACAAATAAATGAGGAGATGATAGATAGCAATTTACAGAATCTAGGAAGTGAGGAAGCTATGCAAATATATTAAAAAGAGATTAATTGGCAAATAAAAGACACAGATGTTAATATAGTAAAACGAATAGTGACATATGGTAAAAGAAATAATAATAATAATAGGGGATACAACTTAATTGGAAATTAGAGGAAATGAATAAGATATTACAAGACACAAAGGAAGAAATAGAAGAAACCACAAGACAAAATATAGAAAGAATAATTTATGCAGAAAATTTCGAAATGAGAGTAAAACTTGGCAGAAATATAAAGATAATTTATCCAAGAATGTTTAATAGCACAATTAAAGACGAAATGATAGGAAGTGAGAGTATTATGGGAAATAAAATAATAAAAAGAAAAAACAATAATATCAAGGAATTGGAAATGCAAATTTTGATGAATTTATTGGGAGAAATTGATGAGATAGGGGATAACAAAATTAAAAAGGACACAGTGGAGAATTTAAAGAAACTTAGGATACAAGAGAATCAAACAATAAGAGAAGAGAATAAGACGAAATTTAGAAAAAGAAAAAAAAAGAATAATAAGGGTGTATTATAGGACTGGAATCTAGAAAACGAATGAGGAATTGTAAAAGGTCAAGAAGGGATATAAAAACAACATGTAAATAAAATGTTTATAATTAACAAATAATATTTAAAAAAAAACATACGTTAATATAATTTTGTACATAGATAGAAATTAGGATATGTAAAGATATAATGATGAAATACAGAAATAATTACAACAACAGATATAATAACAATGGATATTATAACAAAAACAATAATTATAACAACAATTCAGGAAACAACAATAGCTATAATAAGAACGATAGCAACCAAAACAACTATAACAGAAACTTTAAATATAATAACAACAAAAATAACAATTACAGAGAACACTATTCAAAGAAGAGAAGAGAGAGTGATATCAAATGAACATCCAAGGGAATATATTAAATTTGGGGAAGATTTGGAATTAAAAGAAATAATGGGATTAATAAAAATCAAAGGAAAATTAAATGGGAAACAAGTTAAAATATTAATAGATACAGGTTCGGAAGCGTCCATAATTAAAACAAAATTAATAGAAGAAAATATTGAAAGCTATGAAAATAAGCTAATCAAAATACCGAAAACTACATTAATAGGAGCAAATGTAAAGAAATTGTGTGAAGTTAGCAGATCTATAATACAAAGTATTGAATTAAAGGATGGGAAAGAAGTTGAGATGCAATTATTGTTGGTAGATAATTTAGAATCAGAGATAGTTATAGTAATAGATGAATTAACGAAATATAAGGCAAGAATTGATTTTGAAAAGATGGAGATAAAATTAAATGGTAATAGAATTGAATTTGAGGAAGAGAATGTGGAAGAATTGGCAATTGAAGAGGATAATAAGAAGTTATGGAATATAGAAAGGAGTGGAAATATGGAAGAATTGTCAAATGAAGAGGATAATAGAAAGTTATGGAATATAGAAAGGAGTGGAAATATGGAAGAATTGGCAATTGAAGAGGATAATAAGAAGTTATGGAATATAGAAAGGAGTGGAATTATGGAAGAATTGGAATTAGTGTGTGGAAATAAGGAATATGAAGAGAAAGTGAAGAATTTGATAATGAAGTATGAAGGATTGATTAAAAAATAGATGAGAATGGCAAATAATTATGTACATAAGATAGAAGTTAGGGGAATAGAAAATTTCAGAATAAGAACATATAGAAAAGAAGTTGATTTAGAGATACAAAATATGCTTAAGCACAGTATTATAGAAAGATGTAACACAAGAAATATAAATCAATAAACTATACCAAAATAAGAGACTCCGAGAAATGTGTAAGCAATAAGACGCATAACGAACACTAAAGAATTTTAAAGAATTTTCATAAGTGGATTTATAACACGATTTTTCAACTAATTCCTTTTGATGAAACTTGTAACCTGAAAATAAAATAAAAATTTGTATACATATTTAATTATAGTATTGTAAATAAATTAAAACTAATTGAAGAGGATACTGCAACACAGGTTACCAGAATCATCTTTGTAACAGCGACCTGAAATAAAAAGAAATGTATTATTAGTAAAATTGAAAGACAATATTAGAATATATTATTTGAAGTAAAATTTGTGTTCATAAAATTTTTCCTTATATAAAAATTTGAAAAACGCAAAATTTAGGGGATGTTAACATAGAAAGGAACCTGCAACACTCTGTATACTATAATATGGACTGGAATACTACACACTATATGCATATACAAAATTTTAGAATTTAAATTACTTTTTAAATCGTCCGAAATTGAGACAATCTGTATCATTATTCATTCAAGAGAGAAAATAAATATGAATCAAACCGAAGAATCATAATGGAAATTTTCAATACACTTTGTAAATACACATATGTGAAATAATATATAACATGATTTCTAGCCATTGAGAGAGAGCATTTTGAACGTTACATTATATAAATTATAACAATCTATTTCTCACACAGTAAGAGTAAAAACATTATGATTGGTTCTCAAAAATACTTATTAGATATTGAAAGAAATTCTCTGGTTACATTAGAAAATTATTTAGTATATGTCAAGGTAAAAAGTCAAAATAATAATAACATTAAGGTTATAAATGTATGACGTTTGTGAAATGAATTGTCATTCTGAATAGATCAAATTGAAATAAAAAGAGCTGTCATTTCTAAATATTTTGGAATCCATTTTGAAGGAAGTAATATATCAGATTTGATTATTCAAAAATATTAAACGGAATGTCCAAGAAGGATAAATGAACAATTTGAAACTTGAAGTGGGATTTACCAACAAGAATTTTTATAGCCAATTTTGATTGATGAATCAGATTTGAAATATTTTGATCAGCGGCTAGCGGATTAAAAACTAAAAAAAAATTGAATGAAAAAAGTTTCTTGATAATGTACACTATTCACTAGGTAGAACTTCTTTTTGGTAGAATGAATGGGGTAAAAAGTAAAATTTAGAGAAGATAATTCAAAAACTATTAGAAAAGCAGCCCATTGGAGTGGTAAATATAAAAGAAATACATTATTCTTAAATATAACTAAACAAATTTATAAATCAAGCTGATATACATAGATTTAACAAGAAATTGGTAAAAATTATAGGATACTAACCGTAAAATTTTATCTGTATAGGCAAGTAAAGTTTTGTATCGTGGAAATGGTTTCTCCACGATACATTTCAGAAAGAGCTGGACTATGGAATTCCATCTTAAATGTATTGATGTAGATGAAATATAACATCAATTTTGATTTTTCCCCAAGCACGACAGACTGTGTGGTGTTCCAAGAATTAACCTAAAAAACAATCAATGAGGTGAATTGAAGAAAAAGTGAATAGGTATTTAAAACTATTTCATTTAAATAAAAAAGGTTAAATAAACTCACTTGTGTTGTGCAAATATTTGAACTATGACATTTCATACACTTTGTCCATTTTTATATCAGCCATCTTATATCATAGAGAATTTTGTTAACATCGTCCGATTTTAAATGTGTATATAATGTTGCATAGTTTGTACTTACATGTAGAAATAATTCATTTGAGTGTTTGTGTCTTTGAATGAATGATCATCGTAGATAGGTTGTTCTTTATGAAGATTTTGTAAATGAATAATGTATTTGTTTTCCTTAATATTAAATAACGTTTTTCATTTGAAAGACATAAAAATGCATTGTTTAAAAATTTCATTTCTCGATGATTGCTCCAACTATTATTTAACAGTTGGCATTATTGACCAGACGGTTCTCAATTAGAAAATTAATAGCAAGTATTTTTGATTGAAATTTTTTTTATATAAATACAAAGAATTTATTTTGGCGCTAATAATTAAAATTAAAATAGTTTCATTTTACCATATGAACCCAATCCTGAGATCATAGAGTTTTCATGTAAAGTATAATTATTTTATGACATATTTGAAATTTTTCTAATATACCGGGCAAACCAAAACTAATGATTCATAATAACTAAACAATAATAATTAGGTTTCTCACACCAAACTATACCAGAATAAATTTGTCAGTCCAACGTAGGGCATATAGAGAAAGTCTATTCATAAGAAAGTTTTAAAACATTAAAATTACACACCTACTAAACCACAATAATATATATATATATATATATATATATATATATATATATATATATATATATATAACCTTTGGAACGGGGGGTGATTTTTGCATCTGAGAACACCAAAACGAAAAACTGCATTGACATTTTTCAGAAGTCGCGTCATGCTACTCTCTACAATAACCCTATTTCATTCTGAAATAAGCCTAAAAGCACGAGTTGTTGCCTCTTCATTCGGAATTGCGTAAATTTCCACCCACTTTGTGAAATAATCCATTACTACCAGGATGTATTTACCACCATTTTCTGTCGTCGGAAATGGTCCAGCGATGTCTAAAGCAATCCTTTCAAAAGGGCTTCCAACATTATATTGTTTCATGGGCGCATTTCTCTTGCGATGTGATCCATTACTCGTACTACATTTCTTACACCAGTCCTTCACATAGTCGGAACTGTTCATCCAATGAAACGTTTCACGGACTCGCTGAAGGGTTTTCTACACTCCCAGATGACCTCCCGATGGACTGTCGTGTAACTTTCTCAGTACCTCTGCTAATTTCGTTCTCGGGATAACTATCTGTCGTCTCATCTCGGAACCATCATTGTTTTCAGGGACTCTTTTCAACAGCCCGTCTTCCAGAACAAGGAAGTCCCACTGAGCCCAATATACCTTTAGTGTCGGTGAAAATTTTGACACTTCTTGCCAGGTAGGTCGCTGATTTTCTTCCTTCCATTGTCGAATCTTCTTTGGGTGAGGATTATTCTCTAATCCTGATGGGTGACTATTCTTCATTGACTACTGTAGTTCTTGAATATGCAGCTTCCTAAATTACGCCTTGTTGCAGCGGGAAATGTCTGTTGGGCACGGCCGTATGGACAGGGAGTCGGAATTTCGGTGACTCACACCAGCTCGATGTTCGATGTTGAAATCGTACTCTTGAAGTCGTTCAATCCATTTAGCGATCTGGTCCTCGGGATTCTTGAACTGCATTAACCACTTGAGTGCTGCGTTATCAGTCCGACTTAAGAACTTTCTTCCATAGAGATACTGGTAAAAGTGTTCCACGGACTTCACTACCGCCAAAAGTTATCTTCTTGTGACGCAGTAGCTTCGTTCTGGTTTGGAGAGGACTTTACTGAAATATATCAGCACCCTTTCTTGCCCTCCATGGATCTCATAGAGAACTCCTCCAATTCCTAAGTTGCTTGCGTCAGTGCCAAGAATAAAGTCTCCCCCTGGTAATGGATATCCTAATATCGACGCCGTTGTTAAATGCTTCTTCAAGGTTTCAAAAGCCCTTTGGCAGTCTTCGTTCCATTGGAAAGCCCTTGATTCTTCTGTGAGTCGAGTTAGGGGCTTGGCAATATCTCCAAACTTGCTTATAAATCTTCTATAGTGTGTGCAAAGTCCAAAGATGTTTGTCGGTAGGTTGCGGCCATTGTTGAATGGAAGCAATTTTCTCTGGATCCACCGCCACTCCTTCATTGCTCACTATAGTTGACTCGGTTTTTAAATAGCTGACATTTCTTCGGGCTTAACATGTGCTGGGCAACTTTGAGTCGTTTGAATAAGTCTTCCAAATTCTTCAGGTGTTCGTCAAATGTCTTCCCCAGTACTACGATGACGTTCAAATAGACCAGGCATGTCTTCCAAGACAATCCTCTCAAGACATTTTCCATGAGTCTTTCAAATGTCGCGGGCGCATTACAGAGCCCGAATTGCATGATGTTGAAGTGCCATAATCCAGATCCGGTGGTAAAAGCAAACTCTCTGTCTTCTGGGTCCATTTCTACTTGCCAATATCCAGACTTCAGATCCAAGGTGGAAAACAGTTTGCTTCCGGCCAAAGTATCCAACATATCGTTGATTCGAGGCAGAGGACTGCTGTTTTTCTTGGTCACGTTGTTTAGCTGGGGATAATCCTTCAAAATCTCGTAGTTCCATCCTTTTTCTCGACATCCATGCACTAGTAGATGGTTCCATTTCTTTTTCTTCTTCCATCTCTCGAATTATTCTTTCAGCTTCCTCTTTCTTCGCTCGTGGTAGTCTTCGAGCTGATTGCCTACTTGGCTAGGCATTACTAGTATCGATTTTGTGTTTGACGTCTGGTGTTCTACCAGTCTTCCCTCATTTTGGTACGAATAGATCTCGATACTGCAATAGAAATCCTCTAATGTTCTTTTTCTTAGCTTGATTTAAGGATTGACCAGCTAACTGATAACATTTTTTCGAATCTGGCATTGGTATTGTCAGTTGCCGTTGTTTGGCGAACTATAGGCGTCACTGGTACGCAGGATCCAATCCTGGTTTCTTTCTTGATAATAATTGGGTAATCGATCACGTTTCTCACACATACTGGGATCTCCTTCGCAGAAGTAGCCAATCCTTTTCCAATTAGTACTCCTTTGCCAACCTCTTCGTTGTGGTTCCTTGGCTCCATCATAACCGGTGTACCTTCCTTCATAATTCCCTGTAGCCGCACTTCTGTCATGGTTTCGCTTCGTGAAGGTAGTAGTATCTTCCTATACAGCTGCCAACACCGTGCTGCCTTCATATGGATGACGGAATACCTCCTCGGGTCCCACTTTAATTATACTATTCCTAAAGTCCTATTGGAAACCATGTAGATTCATTACGTCCATTCCCACAATTGCGTCTTCTTCAACATCAGCTACGATTACCGCATGCGTGAACTCTTCTGCGCTATTTGAATTTGTGTCTCCCCGTGAACGTTGGCACTCTCACCTGTGGCGATTCGCAGTCGCAATCTCGTTGGTAAAAGCGTCTTCTTGGAGTTTATTATCTCTGGTCGTATAATGGTTCTAGTTCCTCCAGTGTCTACCAGCAGAGTATATTTCTTGTTATTGACTTTGTCATCTACATATACACTGTCGTTGCGACATGTGAGAGGCTCTTTGGAACGATCATGGGTCGGTGCTGCCTCCTCTTAGCCGACCCGTTCTAGTTCTCCTGTGACTGGGGTTCTTGGTTTTCAGGGGTCCTAGGGCGCTCACACGAACTGCGTACATGCCCTAGCTCGCCGCAATTCCAGCATCTGATCTTACTTGTCCATCACACTTTTTATCAAACTGACGATCTGGTCAAGTCTGTCCTCGTCACCTTGTTGTTGGATGGTCCTGATTTTGTTATATCCCGAAGCCTTCGTGGCTCCTTCATATTCAAGAGCAGCAGTGAATGCATCGACCACCGTTTTGGGATGGGCTAAACGAAGCGACCTCTACATATCGGGATCACGTAAGCTAGCTATCAATAAAGGCCTGGATGCCCAGACATTCCATCATGTTCTCTGGTGCTGATGAATAAGCGAATCGAACTAATCGGGCAATATCCACTTCACACTCTTGAAGGGTTTCATCATGTTTCTGCCTTCGGTTCTTCAGTTGGGATTGGTACAAATGTTCTATATGTTCGTGACCATATCGCATGTCCAACCTCTTTTTCAGCTTCTCGAAGTCATTCGTTACTTCCAGAGGTATCGTTTGAAGTACATCTAAAGCATCTCCCCCAAACGCGATAGTTAAGTTCACTGCCTTCCCCCTGTCAGACCAATTATTAACTCTAGCAGCTGCTTCAAACCGTTTCACATAATTGTTCCAGACATTTTTTCATCGAACGTTGGGACCTTGACTCGGATAAAACTGCTAATATCTTCTAACTTAGGCTTTGCTTTAGGCTTGCAAGTTTTTGTTTGCTCGGTCTTCTTTTCTTCCGCTGGCGTGTGTTGATTTCTTGAATCTGTCATCTTTCCTTCTAACTCCTTGATTTTCTCGTCCATTAAGTTTTCAATAATTGACATCTTATTCTCAATACCCGATTTTAGAGACGAAATTTTATTTTCGACGTCAGTGGCAATGTCATTTTTCATTGATAATATGTCGGCAGATATATCATTATTCATAGCTGAAATATGGTTTTTCACATTGGTTGAAATCTTTTCTTCCATGGCAGAAATTGACGAGATTAAGGTGGAAGCCTCATCATTGAACACAAATGTTTCTGGATCAAAGCCGTCGTTTTCCATTACCACTTTAAGTCTTTCTACTAATTCACTTTTCTTGCCGGACGTTTCCAACTCACGATCTTCCAATTCTGCCTTTTGCTCTGTCACTTTCAGGACACTTAGTATCTTGGGCATTTTTACGAAGCTATTTATTCATATTATCCCACTTCTGAACCAATGTCATCTGTTTCTTATCTATTAAAATAGTTTTTTTATTACGACGGGTGGGATAAATCTACTCACTTAATTTATTCATTGACTAAACTATTCACTATATTCACTTACACTAATTTATATAAACACTTCACTACTGTTCATTTACTTAGACCTAATTTATATATTTACTTGTTCACTGTTTATCTCACGAGAACAAATTATAAACTAACCCCGTTGGTAGGTAGCTTCTCCTATATATTGAATGCCTTTTTTTCTGTATCCTTCTAGATTGCGGCTCACAAAAACAATGGACCTAACTAAAAATGTCTAGATAAGAATTGTCACAAAAAATAGTGGTAAACAGTTCAGAGACATCCCTGCGCATTCGCCAAAATTTTAACTTTCATTCATAGCTTAGACAGAGTCTGATTCGGGGACTATACCAGTGTGCGATTTCGTAACAATACAGTATATTTTGATGTCGGCTGAGCAATCTGCATTTTTACGCCCTGTCCCAGTTGCGAAATACGCTTTAGTGGTTCCGTCACATTACCTCAGTAATGTCAATTTTGTACTTCAACAATGAACATTGAGCACGTGTTGTGTTGTTGGAAAAATGTGAGTCATGTCTTAGAATCCTGGCAATAAAATTAGTATGAACATTATCAATAAGAAAATTTGTTTATTCATTCGATCAGATGAGCTAAACTTGTTAATAATTATCTGGTTTATCTTACAAGAGGCAGTGGTATCACTGGAGTGATCCCGTAGGTGTTGTTACCAATACAACAGAATAATTGTAATCCTAAAATCAAGTTTTTGACAAACATTATCAATACGGAACATTTTAAACAATCTGGTACCACGTGACTTTAGTGATATAATGACGTGCATTGGATATTTTGTCGCCAAGAACATATTTTCTGATATTCTGTTTGTAACTTTACCATTAGATGAGTGATTATTAGTTTTTTAAAAACAAGAGGTGGACAAACTATTAAATTGGCATGTAGTGCATGCTACTTGATTTGTTTATTTAGTTCATGATTTTGACGTTTTATCGTGAATATTTGACAATGTAGGCAATAAAAAAAATTCAAATATTACAGAGGCTTTATTTGTATATAAAATAGGAATTCAATTTTCTAAATCAAAAAACGAAAATTGCTCTTCAAGTGTTCAGTATTGTAAAAACAAAAACATACGTCGCGCTGTAATTTCAGGTTACAGTAATATGGATGTGTATAGTTATTCCGACCCTTCCCGAGGAAGTACCGAAATTTAAAACTATTTTTAGCTTCTCTATGAACAAGAAAAGCCTGGATGCCACTAATATGTAATTACCTATTTTTACATTCGGTAGCCACAAATATGCAATTTCAAATGAATACACACCTAGACCATAAATATTTTAAACAGACAGACCTATCTGTCTCCATATATTTACGAGACGGGCGATAACATTCCATGACGGCCTATTTTATAAACATTTCATAAGAGTACTTTTTTGTGTATAATCAAAAATGCCGTAATTTTTAATAATATTCATTAATTTTTTTAATCCTCTCAATGAGCTGATTTTAACAAGCATCATCGAAATAACTATACACATTCATATTTCTGGAAACCTGAAATTGCCGTGAACGCGCGATTTCTTATGTCTATTTTTTCACAGTAATGAAAGTAATTTTAGTTTTTTGATTTAGAAGATCCAATTCGTGTTTCATATATAAATGAAGCTTATGTAATAGTGTAATTTTTGTCTTTTTCAATTACCTACGTTGTGAAATATTCACGTCAAAACGTCAAAATCTCGAACTTAATAAACAAATCAAGTGACAATCTGTACATGCCAATTTTCAAGTTTGACAGCCTGTTCTTATTAAAAAACTAATAAGCACTCACCTAATCGTAAAGTTATAAACGGGGCATTGAAAATTATGTTCTTGGCAATAAAATATCCATTGCACGCATCAAATCACTAAGTTTCGTGATACCAGATTGTTTAAAATGTTCCGCAAGTATAGGACATTACCCTGTATTGATAATGTTAATCAAAAACTTTATTCCAGGATTATGTTTATTTTGTTATCTCGAGGTGGCAACAACACCTACGGGATCACTCCAGTCATCCAACTCTCTTATGTATGGCAAACCAGATAATTTTATTAACAAGTTTAACATACCTGGTCGATTGAATAAACAAATTTTCTTATTCATATCGTTCAGCAGAAGTATTATTATTGCCAGCAATTTGAGATATACTTAAATTATTCCAATAAATTCAAAACACGTGTTCAATGTTCATTGTTGAAGTCCAAAATTGACATTACAGAAGTAATGTGACGGAGGCACTAACTCATATTTCAAAACTGTGACTGTGCGTCCAAAAGTGAGATTGCTCAGCCGACATCAAAATATACTACCTCAAAGAATAATTAAAATGTGTAAGAGTAAAGGGGCTAGGCGGGTTCTAGACCATTCCTTATGTAAATTAACATGGGAAATCGCCAAGGTCCATCGTGGTCATTTTTGACGCAATTTCGATCTGCGCAGGCGTTAATCAGAGGCGGCCATCTTGTAAACATCCACCATGCTAATGGCGTCAGCCATCTTGTATGAGTCATTTGTTAAGCGTCGAGTAAGTCATGAGAATGAAAGCTTTATTTGTGGGTAGGGAGATGGTGAAGGTAAAATAAAAGCATCTGAATAAACAAACATTTTTATTGCATATAAAATGGGCAAAAATTCGATATACAGCTGGATATTTCGATATCTAATAATATTTAAATTAACTAGTCTAACAGCTCACCTAATCAATTAAATCTCTAGTCTAAATGTATGAATTAAATAGATAAAAACATGTAAAATATGAAAATGTATATTCAAAAGGCTGGATCAACATCCATAGCACAATCAATCGAGTAGTGCCCCTAGGGTAAGGTTTCATCGGAACCATGAACAATATAGCGTTTATCATCCTCCGGACTGAGTGCTACTTTATTTTGGATAATTGAATGGACCAGATGTTTCTCGGCACGAATTAGATTTTGGGAAACTATTTTCTGTGTGAAGGTATCAAGGCATTCTTCATAATCTTCAAATGTGATTACGGTCTTCACAACTGACGACTTTACACCTTTAGCTTTTTTAGTTACTCCAACGTTTTGAATAAGACAGTTTATTTCTTCTTTGTCATAACCATCATCCACAAGACGTTTTCGTTTCTCCGCAAGACCATATTCAGAGGTTAGTAACCGCGTTGTATACAATTTAGACCGTAACCCAATATAATCAGTCATTATAATACCATTGTTCTCATCCTTCATCATCCCAAGAACCTTCTTATTAACTCGAGGAACTCCATAGACGTTATCATCGGGATAGTCACTAGTATCGAAATACTTATGACAATCTAGCTTCATCATCTCATACGGGTCCTGCTCCCTTATTTCAACTATCACAGAGTCAGTATCCGTGTAACAGGCAGTGTAATTTTCTCCAAATCTCCAAGCCAAGTAAGCGTACTGAAAATCATAAATGGTAGTCTTAGCCAGATCTAAAATTGCCATCCCAACATATATAGGCTTATTTAACCATGGTTTCACCTGCAACAATTAGAAACAGTGATTAGTATAGAAATATTTGTATAGAACTAGCAATACTCACCAAACACGGCATTGTTCATCAGTTTAAATAGGTTCTTCTCAAACTCATTCTTCGCAACCTTACGAAACTCGGTGTTTAAGTCAATGTAGGGCTTTAACCAAGAACTCTGCTTGAATTTCAATACTCGATGTGTTTCTGTTAATACAAGCCCATTCTGTAACGCCTGCTTCAATGCTCGGTAATGTATAACATATTTTGTTTTATTAGTCATGGTACCCATCAACTTAGTCTCCTCATTTGATCTTGTAGCAGGCATCATGGTCTTAGGATTGAGGTGTTCGGGGTAGAAAGGTATGTCCTTATGCAAATCATGTAAATGATGAGGATACTCCAAATCAACCTCGAGCATGTATCCCTCAGAAGCATCATCAGCAATTGCGCTAACATCAATATTTGTATCGCACCACTCGAATCCCCCATATGGTAACGCTTGGCTCATCGCCCATCCATATTGATTGTTTATATCAAAGTACATTAAATATTTCGTTGGTTTAGACGGATTGTAAGTGGGCATATACTTGTTGTTGGCTCGAACACGACGTTTTCCACATACTTGACTAAGCCCACCGCGTATACCACGCTCAACAAACAAAAACATGTCTACATCAGTGAGAAGCTCCAATTCTTGTTCAGTATGTTTCAGCATAGATAGCGCGTCATCGTATGAACACTTGAAGTAATATCCAACGGCTGCAGGGATATGTTGTTGTGGCTTCTTAGAATCCCCAGTCTGCTTCAAAACACTCTCCAGATCTGCATATACTATAAAAGGTGCCTTTACCTTATTCCTCAAGTTTTTGAATTTAAGAACGTTTTTTCCTGGTTCAGGCATTTCAATTGCAGTTTCGTTTAATTTTATGCAGTCTTCAAGATGATTATTAAGTGTATAATAATGTAGACATCTATCACAGAAGTATTTCTTACAATTAT
The DNA here is from genome assembly GCA_963921935.1 of Galeruca laticollis. NCBI lineage: Eukaryota > Metazoa > Arthropoda > Insecta > Coleoptera > Chrysomelidae > Galeruca > Galeruca laticollis. The sequence goes on along the minus strand of OY998180.1, from coordinate 1,521,968 downwards.
GTTCACTGAGTTGAGTGGATAGAAGTCTTGATAGATTCTTTATCCAAACAAAGTGATATTTCGTTGGCGCTTCATCATATCTATCTTGTACCATCAACAAATTCACATGCTTATCCATCTTATTTCTTGTAAGGTAAGTTGGTAGAGTAATGAAGGTTTTTTTATCTTTTTGTAGAATGTAAACGTTTACGGATATATTATTTTGCTTCTCAAAATTGGGGATCTGCTTGATAGTCATTGGAAATTGAATTCCTTTAAGTTTTAATACAGTCGAATAGTGAGGGTATGAGGATGTTCTATCAGAATGGATTGTAACAGGATACAATGCTGACGTAACTGCCCATGCAAAACAACCATTATCTTCATTATTGACGTTGATACATGCCTTCTCCGTTTTTATTTCTGTAGGTAAATCAATATAAGAGGATCCTAGTTGAGGAGTATACTTATTGATGTTAACGCCTAAATTCAGCACCTTCCTCAATACCCAACCACCATCACGTTCTTGAAACTCCTCCAGGTCTTTAAGGATAGGCGCAATGACTTTAGTATCAAACCAATCGTCAATGTTTGTATCCGTATATATTGGAGAATTAGTTGTCGTAAAATACTTGAACTCATTAAGAATCTGATCTCCTTTAACAATTTCAAATTCATCTCCGAAAGCCACATTCACCTTAACAGCTACCTCCTTTTTTTATATATTATGTGTACGTCGTTTAAAGATAGCCTCACAATCTTTGAGAAATGCAATAGGATCCTTATGCTTTAGGTTTGAGATGCTACCAGTTCTGATGCGACCGTTAAATGCTGCATCCAGATCGTCCCATTTTACACGATGTTTTGCGGTTTCCATATGAGATGATAGACCTCCACCATGTTTTTGAATATATTTAAATTGGTTACGAAATGACTTTATTAGAGTTATACCAGTTAGAATATGCTGCTTTTCCCCAATATTCTTAGCACTTCGTAACGCATCATTTAGTTTCTTTATAGCTTTCCTACACTCCGTAAGCCCTTTCGTCACTTGGTGTTCATCTGATGTCATCACTCCCAACAAAGTAGCAATATGTTTTATGAGATTCATAAAGAGACTCATAATGGCAAAAAAATGTAATACAAAGCTAAAACTCAAAAAGTAAAGAGATAAACAAAATTCAACAAAAACACAAAATAATTTTTTTTAAATGTAACAAAGTTAAAAAACTAAGAATTCAAAAAAATTCTAAATTTGAAAAAACTAATTTTTTTTTTTAAAATCAAAAACCAAATTCAAAATAAAACACGCCGCAAGAGCTGATAACTGATCGAGATGAAAGCAACGATACAAATGACTGAGCTCCTGAGACGGAACTCTTTTATAGTTTGAGCAGAGCTGATGGTATATGAGGGGTAACCTTCTAGTCGGTCAGAAGACTGAACGGTACCATTATTTCTCAAAAAGACCCGCGATTGAGGAAATTTGTGTCTGTTTACCCATAAGAAATGACGTAAAAATGATGCATTTTAAGCTAATTGAACAATTCTGGCACTTTTTCAACCGTAATATTTGAGGAAGATATGATATATTCTAGTAATGATACCAATTAACAAACAGTGATTGAAACAAGAAGTTTATCATCTGTATCCGCAGGCTACGATTTAGCTAGACCACAAATTCTATTCCGGTAACCTTCAGAACCATTGATTACAAGAAAAACTATGTCACCATTCGAGGAAACATATAATATTAATCATCATCTATTTTTCATATGTGAGGTCGAAGGAGATTCTTTAATAGCCTTTAGGCGACAATTTTCTCTAATATGTATAAAAAACATACAGAAAATACTATACGCACTTAAGCTAATAGATAACCGCATGTTTTGTAGGCACGTCTTACAGATATCCTAGTTAAGTACTTCTTCCACAGTGTGGTAACTGGTGTATTTCTGTGTAGAAAAAAGTCGATCCCCCCCGTTTTATACCCGAAAAGACCTCAATAAAAATACTTGTATAGTTAAGAAGAATCAATATTGTTTTGCAATAAATAATTTTCAATTAAATCAGAATACATCTCAAAATTTATATAAAATTTACATTTGAGGTCATAGGCACTCTTCAAGAGCCTTTAGGCGACTCTACCCCATATTAGAAAGATAATGTTTATACATAACTCAAAAGGTGACAGCTCGGGTTGTAATCGAGTCTAACCGACACCCTAAGTTTTTTGTACTACTCCCACAGTGTGGTACCTGGCGTATATCTGTGTAGGAAAAGTCGGTACCCCGAAATGACCTCTTTGTATGCTATCAAATTATATATCGCAACTAAAACAATAAATATCTTCGTAGGTAAATACTCAAAAGATACTTACTCGTTCACCTATTTCCTGCAACTATCATAGCGGTCTTCACCCCAGGCGCGAGCTGTTGTGTACCACACGTAATCGGTATTTCAGAAGAGCCCATCTAATTCGAACGTTAGACTAGAAATATAAATGTATTAGTCTAATATTTCACTAACCAAAATTTTCAACAATTAACTTTCAATTGAACTTTTTATATCTACATAATCACCTTAGAGGGGAGATTTTTACTAATCAAACTAATAATTATCATACACAAAAACATTAAAACTAGAGCCTCATTAAAAATATCTAAACGAATTTGTTATTATTAGATATATAATGATTCGTGGATAGAAGGGTTAATCCACTTATTGTTTTGATTCTATATTCAGTGGTGAATATGGTGCGGTAGAGTGACGAGTTGTTCCCTTAAAGCGTGAGTAATATTTTTTTGTTGAAATATGACAAATTTCTTTAGCAGTTTTTTTCAAAGAATATCAGTTAATGTATGTTGATAAGGACGTATACCTTGTTTTTTAGTAATAATTTCATTAAAAAGTTCATACGTACGAGGGAGAGGGGTGGAAGATAATTTATTTTCGCTTCTAATAGTCGTATTCATGTGTTTGGGGTTAAAATATATCTTTGAACCACTAAATATCAGTTAATGTATGAAGATATTGGTGTATAGCTTGTTTTTTAGTAATAATTTCATTAGAAAGTTCATACGTACCAGGGATGGGGGTAGTTGATAAAATTTAATTTCGCTTCTAAAAGACGTATACATATGTTTGGGGTTAAAATATGGCTTTGAACCAGAAAATATTAGTTAATGTATGATGATTATACCGTATACATTGTTTTTTAGTGATAATTTCATTAAAAAGTTCAAACGTACGGTGGATGGGGGTAGATCTTAAAGACATATAAAACAAAATTCAACTAAAATCTTGTCGAGACTTGCTTGCTTTGCCGTCACCACCTTGGCGCGTTTTCAATATCTCAGATCTTTTTTATAAATATTTCGTAATTCTGTCTTCGTTTCGACTAAAAAATATATTTAACTATTTTGTGAATTGAGGTAAACTTGATGATATAATTGTTTTTGGGTGTGATATTGACATGAAATATAGAGAGTAATATACATTTTGTAATTAGCTGAAATTTAACAAATTCGTTTAGATATTTTTTAATGAGGCTCTTGTTTTAATGTTTTTGTGTATGATAATTATTAGTTTGATTAGTAAAAATCTCCCCTCTAAGGTGATTATGTAGATATAAAAAGTTCAATTGAAAGTTAATTGTTGAAAATTTTGGTTAGTGAAATATTAGACTAATACATTTATATTTCTAGTCTAACGTTCGAATTAGATGGGCTCTTCTGAAATACCGATTACGTGTGGTACACAACAGCTCGCGCCTGGGGTGAAGACCGCTATGATAGTTGCAGGAAGTAGGTGAACGAGTAAGTATCTTTTGAGTATTTACCTACGAAGATATTTATTGTTTTAGTTGCGATATATAATTTGATAGCATACAAAGAGGTCCCTTCAGGTATAAAAAAGGGGTACCGACTATTCCTACACAGATATACGCCAGGTACCACACTGTGGGAGTAGTACAAAAAACTTAGGGTGTCGGTTAGACTCGATTACAACACGAGCTGTCACCTTTTGAGTTATGTATAAACAGTATCTTTCTGTTATGGGGTAGAGTCGCCTAAAGGCTATTGAAGAGTGCCTATGACCTCATATGTAAATTTTATATAAATTTTGAGATGTATTCTGATTTAATTGAAAATTATTTATTGCAAAAAAATATTGATTTTTCTTAACTATACAAGTATTTTTATTGAGGTCTCTTCGGGTATAAAACGGGGGGGATCGACTTTTTTCTACACAGAAATACACCAGTTACCACACTGTGGAAGAAGTACTTAACTAGGATATCTGTAAGACGTGCCTACAAAACATGCGGTTATCTATTAGCTTAAGTGCGTATAGTATTTTCTGTATGTTTTTTATACATATTAGAGAAAATTGTCGCCTAAAGGCTATTAAAGAATCTCCTTCGACCTCACATATGAAAAATAGATGATGATTAATATTATATGTTTCCTCGAATGGTGACATAGTTTTTCTTGTAATCAATGGTTCTGAAGGTTGCCGGAATAGAATTTGTGGTCTAGCTAAATCGTAGCCTGCGGATACAGATCATAAACTTCTTGTTTCAATCACTGTTTGTTTATTGGAATCATTACTAGAATATATCATATCTTCCTCAAATATTACGGTTGAAAAAGTGCCAGAATTGTTCAATTAGCTTAAAATGCATCATTTTTACGTCCTTTCTTATGGGAAAACAGACACAAATTTCCTCAATCGCGGGTCTTTTTGAGAAATAATGGTACCGTTCAGTCTTCTGGCCGACTAGAAGGTTACCCCTCATATACCACCAGCTCTGCTCAAACTATAAAAGAGTTCCGTCTCAGGAACTCAGTCATTTGTATCGTTGCTTTCATCTCGATCAGTTATCAGCTCTTGCGGCGTGTTTTATTTTGAATTTTGTTTTTGATTTTCAAAAAAAAATTAGTTTTTTCAAATTTAGAATTTTTTTGAATTTTGAGTTTTTTAACTTTGTTACATTTAAAAAAAATTATTTTGTGTTTTTGTTGAATTTTGTTTATCTTTTTACTTTTTGAGTTTTAACTTTGTGTTACATTTTTTTGCCATTATGAGTCTCTATATGAGTCTCATAAAACATATTGCTACTTTGTTGGGAGTGATGACATCAGATGAACACCAAGTGACGAAAGGGCTTACGGAGTGTAGGAAAGCTATAAAGAAACTAAATGATGCGTTACGAAGTGCTAAGAATATTGGGGAAAAGCAGCATATTCTAACTGGTATAACTCTAATAAAGTCATTTCGTAACCAATTTAAATATATTCAAAAACATGGTGGAGGTCTATCATCTCATATGGAAACCGCAAAACATCGTGTAAAATGGGACGAACTGGATGCAGCATTTAACGGTCGCATCAGAACTGGTAGCATCTCAAACCTGAAGCATAAGGATCCTATTGCATTTCTCAAAGATTGTAAGGCTATCTTTAAACGACGTACACATAATATATTAAAAAAGGAGGTAGCTGTTAAGGTGAATGTGGCTTTCGGCGGTGAATTTGAAATTGTTAAAGGAGATCAGATTCTTAACGAGTTCAAGTATTTTACGACAACTAATTCTCCAATATATACGGATACAAACATTGACGATTGGTTTGATACTAAAGTCATTGCGCCTATCCTTAAAGACCTGGAGGAGTTTCAAGAACGTGATAGTGGTTGGGAAATGAGGAAGGTGCTGAATTTAGGCGTTAACATCAATAAGTATACTCCTCAACTAGGATCCTCTTATATTGATTTACCTACAGAAATAAAAACGAAGAAGGCATGTATCAACGTCAATAATGAAGATAATGGTTGTTTTGCATGGGCAGTTACGTCAGCATTGTATCTCGTTACAATCCATTCTGATAGAACATCCTCATACCCTCACTATTCGACTGTATTAAAACTAAAAGGAATTCAATTTCCAATGACTATCAAGCAGATCCCCAATTTTGAGAAGCAAAATAATATATCCGTAAACGTTTACATTCTACAAAAAGATAAAAAAACCTTCATTACTCTACCAACTTACCTTACAAGAAATAAGATGGATAAGCATGTAAATTTGTTGCTGGTACAAGATAGATATGATGAAGCGCCAACGAAATATCACTTTGTTTGGATAAAGAATCTATCAAGACTTCTATCCACTCAACTCAGTAAACATAATTGTAAGAAATACTTCTGTGATAGATGTCTACATTATCATAGATCACAGGAGACACTTAATAATCACCTTGAAGACTGCATAGAATTAAACGAAACTGCAATTAAAATGCCTGAACCAGGAAAAAACGTTCTTAAATTCAAAAACTTGAGGAATAAGGTAAAGGCACCTTTTATAGTATATGCAGATCTCTAGAGTGTTTTGAAGCAGACTGGGGATTCTAAGAAGCCACAACAACATATCCCTGCAGCCGTTGGATATTACTTCAAGTGTTCATATGATAACGCGCTATCCTTCTACAAAAGTTATATGGGTGAAGATTGTATGCGATGGTTTGCCGATGAAATGAATCTGCTTGCTCAAGATATCAGTACGGTGTTCCTTTGTCCTTATGGAATTCACATGACTCCTAATCAAGAACGTCAGTTTCAAGCTGCTGTCAAATGTCATATTTGTGAAAAGTCATTTTCCTCTACTGATAAGAAAGTCCGAGATCATGATCATTTCATTCCTGAAAACAATTATAGAGGTGCAGCGCATGAGGGATGTAATATTAACTATAAAGATTCACCTACTGTTAATGTAGTGTTCCACAACTTATCTGGTTATGATGCAAATTTCATCATCGAAGACATTGCTACTCGCAAGACTGGCTCTATTGATTTGCTCCCTATTACAAAGGAAAAATATATTTCTTTCACAAAACATGTTGACGATGCACGAATCCAGTTCAAATTTATCGACAGTTTCCGCTTCATGGCATCATCTCTCGATAAACTTGCTTCATATTTAACCGAATTTCCTAATTTGAGATCTCAGTTCTCTGGTGTTCCCGAGGAACAATTCACTATGTTAACTAAAAAGGGGGTAATGCCTTATGACTATTTCAATTCTTTCGAACGCTTTGAAGAAACAAGTTTACCTCCTGTTGAATCTTTCTACAATAATATCGAAGATAAGCCCTGTCCACATAGACTTTATAGTCGGGCGCAGTGTGTTTGGAATACGTTTCAATGTCAAACCTTAGGGGAATATGTAGACTTGTATATGAAGACCGATATCCTTCTTCTTGCTGACGTTTTTGAGCAGTTTCGTTCCAGTTGTATTACTACGTATAATATCGACCCTACACATTATTATACATTACCAGGATTTACGTTTGATGCTATGCTGAAACATACTGGACAGGAATTGGAGCTTCTCACTGATGTAGACATGTTTTTATTTGTTGAGCGTGGTATACGCGGTGGGCTTAGTCAAGTATGTGGAAAACGTCGTGTTCGAGCCAACAACAAGTATATGCCCACTTACAATCCGTCTGAACCAACGAAATATTTAATGTACTTCGATATAAACAATCAATATGGATGGGCGATCAGCCAAGCGTTACCATATGGGGGATTCGAGTGGTGCGATACAAATATTGATGTTAGCGCAATTGCTGATGATGCTTCTGAGGGATACATGCTCGAGGTTGATTTGGAGTATCCTCATCATTTACATGATTTGCATAAGGACATACCTTTCTGCCCCGAACACCTCAATCCTAAGACCATGATGCCTGCTACAAGATCAAATGAGGAGACTAAGTTGATGGGTACCATGACTAATAAAACAAAATATGTTATACATTACCGAGCATTGAAGCAGGCGTTACAGAATGGGCTTGTATTAACAAAAACACATCGAGTATTGAAATTCAAGCAGAGTTCTTGGTTAAAGCCCTACATTGACATAAACACCGAGTTTCGTAAGATTGCGAAGAATGAGTTTGAGAAGAACCTATTTAAACTGATGAACAATGCCGTGTTTGGTGAGTATTGCTAGTTTTATACAAATATTTCTATACTAATCACTGTTTCTAATTGTTGCAGGTAAAACCATGGCGAACGTGCGCAAGCGCGTTGATATAAAGCTAATTTCGCAATGGAGTGGTCGATATGGTGCTGAATCATATATAGCTAAGCCAGAGTTTAAAAATATTATGATTTTTAATGAAAACCTTATCGCCATCGAATTGAAGAAGTTACAAATATGGTTAAATAAGCCTATATATGTAGGGATGGCAATTTTAGATCTGGCTAAGACTACCATTTATGATTTTCAGTATGGTTACTTGGCTTGGAGATTTGGAGAAAATTACACTGCCTGTTACACGGATACTGACTCTGTGATAGTTGAAATAAGGGAGCAGGACCCGTATGAGATGATGAAGCTAGATTGTCATAAGTATTTCGATACTAGTGACTATCCCGATGATAACGTCTATGGAGTTCCTAGAGTTAATAAGAAGGTTCTTGGGATGATAAAGGATGAGAACAATGGTATTATAATGACTGATTATATTGGGTTACGGTCTAAATTGTATACAACGCGGTTACTAACCTCTGAATATGGTCTAGCGGAGAAACGAAAACGTCTTGTGGATGATGGTTATGACAAAGAAGAAATAGACTGTCTTATTCGAAACGTTGGAGTAACTAAAAAAGCTAAAGGAGTAAAGTCGTCAGTTGTGAAGACCGTAATCACATTTGAAGATTATGAAGAATGCCTTGATACCTTCACACAGAAAATAGTTTCCCAACATCTAATTCGTGCCGAGAAACATCTGGTCCATTCAATTATCCAAAATAAAGTAGCACTCAGTCCGGAGGATGATAAACGCTATATTGTTCATGGTTCCGATGAAACCTTACCCTGGGGGCACTACTCGATTGATTGTGCTATGGATGTTGATCCAGCCTTTTGAATATACATTTTCATATTTTACATGTTTTTATCTATTTTATTCATACATTTAGACTAGAGATTTAATTTATTAGGTGAGCTGTTAGACTAGTTAATTTAAATATTATTAGATATCGAAATATCCAGCTGTATATCGAATTTTTGCCCATTTCATATGCAATAAAAATGTTTGTTTATTCAGATGCTCTTATTTTACCTTCACCATCTCCCTACCCACAAATAAAGCTTTCATTCTCATGACTTACTCGACGCTTAACAAATGACTCATACAAGATGGCTGACGCCATTAGCATGGTGGATGTTTACAAGATGGCCGCCTCTGATTAACGCCTGCGCAGATCGAAATTGCGTCAAAAATGACCACGATGGACCTTGGCGATTTCCCATGTTAATTTACATAAGGAATGGTCTAGAACCCGCCTAGCCCCTTTACTTGTAAGAACAATTCAATTGAAAACCAAGTTTCTGATAAAGTTCTAAATTAGCCTTACAATAATAATATAAACGTTATAAAATGGAACATGAACAAACGATATAATATTATGTGTGTGTATCATGAAGTTATATATTAATGGCAAAATTGTGTAAAATACAGTGCAAACATATTTGTGGTATATGTGTGTAAACATATTTGGAAGTTGAATATTTGTGGTTAACAAGTGTTAAAAAGATTACCCAACTATTTCGAAGTTGTATATTTGTGGAAATTTGTGTTAAAAATGACCTTCGGTCAGGTCAAAAGTTCAAAAGTTACCACTATAAATTATCATCAAAAAGTCCCTTCATTTGTAGGGTATCAAAAAACAACCCAGATTTCCTATATCCACTATATATACTCTACAATAATATGAAACCATCTCACTTGATACCACAAATACGTTCTATGCACGGGCTCCACAAATATTTCCAGACATATAGGGTGTGTGACAATTTTTTTCGATTTCATAAAATTGAATAAAAAATGTGTGTTGTGCTACGTCACGCACACACCCACATGGTAGGTGGACAAGATGGATGACACACACGCAAAATAGACGATGAGTGACGTAACAGAAAATGGATGACGTCACAGCGACACATTCAAATAGCCCGTCAACGACACCAGCGCCACCGTCGCGCACCCTAGCGGACCTTTTACGAAGTAGTGTCCCAGAAACGGCTTTGTATATCTACAAATGACATTTTAAAGACATATTGGTTTAATGTCTCTTCTACTTAAAATGCAATTATCCTTAATTAGAATAACATTAAATATATTTAGAATGATTTACTTAATTATTTAATTATTTGTATCTCAAAAATAGGTAATATTTAAGTAAGATTTGATTCAAAATAAGTATAAGTATGAGGTATTAAATTGTTATTTGAGCAATATTTAATGAATAATTGAGTAAAAAAACGGTATACTATATTGTGATTCAGGATTTATCATGTGCTAAGATACGTATGACTGAGCGCTCCACACTCTTTGCCCTCTATGTCAAAAACTGTTCGACGTATGAAAAAAGATTTCAGATGAAATTTGTTGAGAATATTATCCTCTACAACTTTCATTAGAAATGCGATAGGAGACAGGGAAAACGAGGTATTCTCAAAAAACTGATTTTTGCGACCTTTGACCTTGAATATCTAAGGACGCTCACACGGTTGGATATGTGACTTTTGAAATTTCATTTTTAATGCTAAAATAAAGTTCTATACAAGAATTCAACGTATTCCGTCATATTTCAAGGTTACATGACTAGATGAATGGACTAGTAACGATATCCATGATTTATATATCAAATCGACTATAACCATGATACACTTAACTATTTCTCGCACCTTTTAAAATATTTAATGTCAATTTTCCCTACTTTTTCCGCTTTGTTCCTTACATGGTTACATTATTAACATTAAGTAATTTAGTTCTACTGAAAATTATTATCCATTTAGCTAAACTAAAATTACTATTGAAATTGACATATATTGTGGTTAATGAAAACTAGGAAAAACATTTGAATTTTCATATTAGCCACATTCCTGACAAAAATATTCATTAGTATGATGTTAGTAGTTTAGATTATTTTATGAATAAACATGTGCTTTCAAATAAAAATGGTGTGACAAAACAGCACTGGGTTCCAGATATATCAACTGTTATGAATATAAAATATTTAACAAGACACAAAATCTCTTTATTTGTAAAAGGTACTTTTATATTGGCCGATGTTCTAGAGCTCCATCTACCTAGTTATACTGATTGAGGGTGGTGGTAAATGGTGATTCCTCACTCATAATAAGTATATCTGCTCTAGGCTGTAATTTGATTATGCAAAAGTACTTCAGGAGCTACCAATAAAAGGCTTAACGATTGTACACTAAAAATTCATCACCAGATTTTTTTATTATTCCATTTTTAGCTATCACATTCAAAATTGTAGCTGCTACTGCAGTCGCGTTACTATCATGAAAAATATTATTTTGCTTAATTCAACTTGCAATGATTACAAAGTATTTGGCTGTCAATGGAAACACCATTTTTTTTCATTTCGCAGTAGCTTAGAATTCTTTGGTGATAAGCAAACCATGTTTATAAAGAAGTTTTGTTGGTAGTAGCAAAGTGTTTTCATATTGTTAAAAAAAAATTTACATGGCCAGCAAAGCACCTTTGCTGAAAAAGAACTGTTACGCATATTGACCAGATTCGTCTACGTACGCCGCAGTTCTGCTATTACTCAAGCATGTAGGTTGTATTGTTGAACCGAAGGTGGTAGGTGTTCTTTCGTAGACGGTTGTTGTTGAATGTCATTGGTTAGAATGTTTTTAACAGGTATGTGAAATAAATGTCTCTATAATTGATTCATTATACTGAACGGATAATTATAATAAAAATAGGTAAAAAAACTTTTTAAGTTAAACGGTTTTATGTTAAACATACATTGCAATGTTTAAGATAAATGTACTAAAAACCAAGAAATAATAAAATAGATACAGTCGTGGGAATTATAAACATATGCATAGACTAGACTAAAATAAAACCGTGGGGCACGTCAATTGTCTACAATCGTTGATTAAAATTTTTGTTTTGTAATGTTACACTATAATTAAGCAGTTGTTCAACCGATAATTGACGTGCCCCACGGTTTTATTTTAGTCTAGTCTATGCATATGTTTATAATTCCCACGACTGTATCTATTTTATTATTTTTTGGTGTTTAGTACATTTATCTTAAACATTGCAATGTATGTTTAACATAAAACCGTTTAACTTAAAAAGTTTTTTTACCTATTTTTATTTTTTGGTTTTTAGTTTTTATTTCGCATTCTGTTTAATTCATTTAGTGCTTCATTATTGCACGGTTTCTTGCCCGTTAGTTTATTGCAGTCCAACTCTTTGGTAGCGGCGGCCATCTGAGATTTCAATTTTGCATAGTAAATTGGATTCTACTTGTTGAGACCTTTCATTTGATACCCATGTTGATGGGATTGATAAAACCTACGTTATCCGCCATTTTGTAGAGGCCGTTATCTTGGATTTTAATTTTATATAGTATATTGTATTCTACTGGTTGAGCACTTTCATTTGATACCCATATTGATGGGATTGATAAAACCTACGTTATCCGCCATTTTGTAGCGGCCGCCATCTTGGATTTAAATTTTTTATAGTATATTGTATTCTGCTTGTTGAGCCCTTTCATTTGATACCCATGTTGATGGGATTGATAAAACCTACGTTATCCGCCATTTTGTAGAGGCCGTTATCTTGGATTTTAATTTTATATAGTATATTGTATTCTACTGGTTGAGCACTTTCATTTGATACCCATATTGATGGGATTGATAAAACCTACGTTATCCGCCATTTTGTAGCGGCCGCCATCTTGGATTTAAATTTTTTATAGTATATTGTATTCTGCTTGTTGAGCCCTTTCATTTGATACCCATGTTGATGGGATTGATAAAACCTACGTTATCCGCCATTTTGTAGCGGCCGCCATCTTGGATTTCAATTTTTCATAGTATATTGTATTCTGCTTGTTGAGCCCTTTCATGTGATACCCATATTGATGGGATTAATAAAACATAAATTATCCGCCATTTTGTAGCAGCGGCCATCTTGAATTTATAATGATAATGAATAAACATAATTGTATTGTCACCAAAATCCAAAGTGTATACAAAATTTCAGATTAATCGGTTGACAGGAAGAGGGTGAAATTTGAATTACTAAATTTGACCCAAGAATAAATAATAAATAAAACAAACGGGGTGAGCTAAATAAAACCGTTTAAAAATGGGATTTTCATAGTTTATATTCCAATAAATTTGTTGATTCTCACCAAACGGGTTCCGTGCAAATTACCAAGATGGCGTCTGAGCCTCAAACAGATTCCCACAAAGAAAACTTTTTCCAATAGTGTCCTGATGTTTTATTGGTCAATTTCGAAGGTACCTAAATATTAAGGTTTTTGAGCTTACGTTGTTATCTTTGGCGTAGTTAGGTAAAGTTCTTAATTTAGCTGTATCTCTTATCGTTTACTCCGTGCTAACTATCTGATAATTTCACTTTTTAAATGGTTTTATTTAGCTCACCCCGTTTGTTTTATTCTTGGGTCAAATTTAGTAATTCAAATTTCACCTTCTTCCTGTCAACCAATTAATCTGAAATTTTGTATACACTTTGGATTTTGGTGACAATACAATTATGTTTATTCATTATCATTATAAATTCAAGATGGCCGCCGCTACAAAATGGCGGATAATTTATGTTTTATTAATCCCATCAATATGGGTATCAAATGAAAGGGCTCAACAAGCAGAATACAATATACTATAAAAAATTTGAATCCAAGATGGCGGCCGCTACAAAATGGCGGATAACGTAGGTTTTATCAATCCCATCAATATGGGTATCAAATGAAAGTGCTCAACCAGTAGAATACAATATACTATATAAAATTAAAATCCAAGATAACGGCCTCTACAAAATGGCGGATAACGTAGGTTTTATCAATCCCATCAACAAGGGTATCAAATGAAAGGTCTCAACAAGTAGAATACAATTTACTATGCAAAATTGAAATCTAAGATGGCCGCCGCTACCAAAGAGTTGGACTGCAATAAACTAACGGGCAAGAAACCTTGCAATAATGAAGCACTAAATGAATTAAAAAGAATGCGAAATAAAAACTAAAAACCAAAAAATAAAAATAGGTAAAAAAACTTTTTAAGTTAAACGGTTTTATGTTAAGCATACATTGCAATGTTTAAGATAAATGTACTAAAAACCAAAAAATAATAAAATAGATACAGTCGTGGGAATTATGAACATATACATAGACTAGACTAAAATAAAACCGTGGGGCACGTCAATTGTCGGTTGAACAACTGCCTAATTATAGTGTAACATTACAAAACAAAAATTTTAATCAACGATTGTAGACAATTGACGTGCCCCACGGTTTTATTTTAGTCTAGTCTATGCATATGTTTATAATTCCCACGACTCTATTTTATTATTTTTTGGTTTTTAGTACATTTATCTTAAACATTGCAATGTATGTTTAACATAAAACCGTTTAATTTAAAAAGTTTTTTTACCTATTTTTATTTTAAAGTATTAGTGCGGAACTTATTTCGATGTGTATAATAAACCTGAAATAATTTTTCGGAGCCAAAAGTAATTTTCTTGTAACTTTTTGTTCATATCATATAATCGTATTTACTTTTCCTCAGATTACTCACTTTTTTCTAGAATTGAATTTTTAAATACCGTATTGGTAAAATAATTGAAATTTTGTGCAGCTGAGATTTGCGATTGTATAAAATATTTTGTAACACCGGGGCTTTTCTTATGAAGTAATGATTATATTCTAGTTGTAAAGAACATGTTTTAAGGATAATAAAACTTAAATTTTATATTGACTGTATTTTTATCATGTAGTAGTTATCTTCCAAACAAATCTAAATGGGAAAAAAGTTAACTACTTTAGTTATACAGGATAAACAGCTCTTAGTTTCTGAACTATAAATTTATTAATAACAAAAAAATGGAATGAAGAAATTTCTGTTTCTTTTTTTTACCATGGGAAATATATAGCCATGATAAAACGAACTGTTTATGCAAATATATTTTAAGCATGCTTTATTTTTCATTCGTTTTTCTAGCAGAGGGAATGGCTGACGATAGTTTTTTTTTCATTAGACGACGCAACACTAAATGCCCTCATCCCAAAAGTTGGGCATTAGTTCCCTTAATATGTCTTTGCACGTATATTATTAATACAAACTTTTACCATCTTTAGGAGTACATCAACTTTCGAAGTTTTTTTCCATAACACCCTGTATAATTTACAATGGAACTGTATGTTGACATTTTTTATCCTTTTAAATGCATATTTTTAGCAATAATATCAATAACATGTGAGATAGTGTTTTGTTATGATGTTTTGTTTTAATATATTTTTCAGAGTTTATCACCATTATTTCATTTTTACAATGCAAACCTTCCCAAGTATATTTATTCACTAATGTTTTTATTAAAGCATCCATAAATATCAATATAACTGAAAAATGAATGGTTTCAAAGATTAAAACTAACTTTTCCAAATCTGTGGCCCTGAACAATATTCTATCATAAAATTGTTACTTGTATACACTTCGGGGGATGTATCGTGCTAACATACCGAAATGTCTCCAAAAATAACCAAAAATTTAGTATATCTGGATTTATAGGACCCGCTGTACTCGCTCTAGTCAACTGAAAATCAATAGGGTACATCTGTGAGACACCTTGAACAATATTCAATCATAAAATTGATCACTTGTAGACTCTCTGGCGGCTGTATCGTGCTAACAAACTGAAAATTCTCCAAAAATGACAAAAATTTGGTACTTCAAGTACCATAGCACCCGTTGTACTGGCTTTAGTGAGCTGAATATCAATAGGGTTCATCTTTGAGACGCTCTGAATAATATCCAATCATAAAATTGGTCACTTGTATAAACTACGGAGGCTGTAGCGTGCTAACAAGCTGAAGCTTCTCCAAAAATGACAAAAATATCATACTTAAAGTACTGTAGCACCTGTTGTATTGGCTCTCGTGAGCTGAAAATCAATAGGGTTTATCATTGAGATGTCCTGAATAATATTCAATCATAAAATTGGTAACTTGTTGAGCTCCGGAGGCTGCATCGTGCTAAAAAACTGAAATTTCTCAAAAAATGACAAAATGTCGTACTTCAAGTACCATAGCACCCGTTTTACTGGCTCTGGTGAGCTGAAAATCAATAGGGTTCATCTGTGATATGTCCTTAACAATATTTCATCATAAAATTGGTGACTTATTGCACTCCGGAGGCTGTATCGTGCTAACAAGACATGTAAGGAAAAGTGGCCGACGACAACGACGACGACGACGACGATATACACGCAGGATTTTTTTGCTAAAAACCGTTTTTTCGTGTTGTTGTTGATGGAAAACGTAAAAATAACTCAAAAATTTTCTAAATTCCAACTTTTTTTGGGGTAAACCAATACTTTTCTCGCATATTAAATAGGTTGGGCGGACAAGTAAAATTTAAATTATTGAAATAGAACAAACATATTATAGCATTTATTCGTCAGTTGTTATGTACTAAATTTCATCAACAGAGGAATCATTCAAAATAAACAAACCCTTACCTAAAATTACCTTGTGCATCGAAAATGTTTGTGACAGATTGAATTTTGACAGCAAAAATAATTAATTCATATTTAAGAAGATTGCTTTGAAGGAAGTTTCGGGTTGTTAAGGTACACCGAAGAGTGTGGTTTTTGAATCATACTGAGCGAAAGTTGTACTATATTGACTTGAATTTGCGTTACAAGTAACTAATAAGTCTTATGAAATGTACGTTATGCGCTGGTGAAATATTTGCAGTACAAACATGAGCCGGAAAAGTATTTTTGAAAGTGGAAAATACACTTGCTTGAAAGTTTGGGGCGCATATGTACTATTGTGGCACTCTGGTTGATTTGTCGTAAGCAGTTGATACACTTCTACAAGAGGAGTATTGGAAGACTTCAAAAAGTTTTGCATACCAATGGTTTTTGAATTTCTATTTGGAACAGTTTGTTATGGATGAGCTATAGAAGAGGAAAGGGATTTTTGCTGATTTCACGACCCGAGACATAGTGAATTTGTAGTAACCTGTAATTATACTTTCTTATTACAACAAAATGACGCTAATAACGTCTTTAGAAAATTAAATTTCCTCATTCACATTAAACAATTAGATGCCACCAACGTGATGCAGCTGGTTATAGAAAATTCGATTTCATCAATTTATAAAATTTTTAGAAAATATAGTGTTTTTATAACTTTGAGGACATAAGGGAAATTATAAGAAAAAGTTTAGGGTGCAGCCACAGCTGTGGTATAATAGTAAAGAGGAAGAATTTGGTGATTTAAAAGATTCTGAAGATGCTTTCAACAAATTATTTTGGGGATACATTGTACAGGGTGAAGTCAGAGAAAGACTTTATTGTGGTCAATACCAAGAACATGGGGGCAACACCATGTACAATTACTCTTCACAATTGTTTTCTCAGACACAACATCTGGAACCAAAACTATAACTGCTGTAATAGGAATAATAATAATTATGGAAACCATGATATGTGCAGGCGTATGGTACAAAGAAACTCTGACAGCAGTTTACATCAGAGTTACGAAAATCATAACAGTTACAATGCAGGTAACACCAAACATGTACATTTTCAACAAAGAGGCAGTAGTGCTGATAGAGGGAGCTCCTCTGACAATACACCACCTCCTATAGTTAATGAACATCCTGAAGATATTTACGCTGGTGTAGATTTTTCTATAATTGACAATCCTTCGAATTTCCATTAGTGGGTGACGCGTAGTCTTTTTAGTTCTGTGCACCCCTCAGAATTTCTAAAATCGGTAGACTGCCTACAGCAAGAAGAACATTTATTAATTACGATTAAAGGTAAAATCTCTGATTTTGTTGTAAATATTTTTATAGATTCTGGTTCAGGGGTATCTTTAATAAACGAATCTATTGTTACAAAATTAAATATGCAACCACTTATTATTGAAGTACCAAAAGTGAGCTTGGTTGGGATTAATTCAAAACAATTTAGGGAACTCAACAAATCAATAATATTAGACATGGAATTGGATGGAAAGAAGTTGCAACTACAATTATTGGTAGTACCTGACATGGAATATGACGTCTTGATGAGATCGGATTAATTACTAAGGAATAGAGCAGGTATCAACTACAAAACACAAAAAGTTACTTTAAAAGAAGTGGAACTGAGTTTCAATGTAAAAGAGAAGATTAAGAAGAATGAATATGAATTAGAGGAGTTAATTACAGTTTATTATGAAAAAGTAAAAATACATAATATTAATGAAGCTAATTATGAAGAAATGTTACAAGAAGAGGTTATTTATGATGAAAATGGAAATATGAATGATATTAATGATGAGATGGAAATAAATAATAATTATAATAAAAATGATATATGGAGGGAGATAAATTTGGATTGTAGTAAGGATATGAAGTATGAGATTAAGAGACGTTTGGAAAAGTATGAAGATCTTTTTAATAAACAATCAAGAGTCGCAAAAGACTACGTACATACGTTGAAAGTGAGAGACATGGATACTTTTAGAGTTAAAAGCTACCCTATTCCATACAAATACCGGGACGACATGCTAGCAGCTACAAACTTCTACAGGACAGGATTATTGAGTACAGCACTACAACCTACATTGATCCAGTAGTGGTTGAATACAAAGAAAATAAAAAACAAAACAAAAACGTTACCTTCAATAAGAGTGATTTACTACTATTCAAGGCACAAGGGAAACCTCGGAGAAATTATATTTATAAATTCATTTACATTCTAGTGCATGTAAAGGAACTAATTTATCTTGTTTTTATCCGAAAGCAACAAATTTGTACAGCTCCATCAACAAATTAAAGAAATAATAAAACAGTACACCGCGAAAACAAAACAGACTCCAAGACGTCAAAATATTAAAACATTTTTGTTTCACGTCAGTGTCATTCTTCTAAGCTCGTACTTTCCTAATCATATTTAAACATTGTCTGTTATTGTTTGAGTTTTTCGTGTTGCTTGTGTTTTTTTCTTGTTCCTTGTTCGGTATTTTCTTGTTGCGCTCTCTTTAGTTTTACAAAATGTTGTATACAAACGAAGAATTATTTGACATGATAGGTGTTTATTTTGAGTCCATGAGAAATGCTACAGTTGCTGAGAGGGTATATGCGCAGCAATATCCTGATATACGCCACCCTAGTAAAGAAGTTTTTCTTCAAGTTATCCATCATTTGCTGACAACCGGAAATATTCATCTTCCTACATATCGCAGACAACGCAGAAGGCGCACGGAAGAGAACACTATTAATGTTTCAGAATATGTCGAGTTTAATCCTGAACTAAGCACTAGAGCTATTGCGCAGGACCTTGGAGTAGTTCGAACTACGGTTCAAAAAATTCTCAAGGAGCAAAGGTAAGCAATTATTGACTTATGCAATTCTACAAATTATATTGGTATAAGCGAGGAATAAAATTCTAGGTTCGGCGTTTCGATTCTGAACCTCAACTATAAACTTCATTTGTCTCTATTTTGTTTCAGGATACACCCATATCACTTAATCCTGCGCCAGGACTGTCAATAATGTACCAAGTATTGGAAAATTTGATCATACAATATTCCAACTCCGTGATTCTACAGTCTAAAGTCGTTCAAGTCGTTCATAATTCCTTCCTAATTGTGAACGCACAATAAATTTATTATTGATACGAATAACAAGTATTTTTAGCACAAATGAGTCTACATAATACTTACAAGGGAATAAGAAAACTGAATTGGACGATAAAAAGCCAGTTCATGGACCGAATGAGAAAGACTTTTGTTCTATTTTAATCCCGTATTATTCAAGAATTATATGTGTACCAATCTCTTTTGCAAAAATAATTTGTACACAAACAATTATGTGATGAGTTTATCAATATTTCCTATGAAGTGGACAAATTTATATTTTTTGTAACTATTCTCACAATAATCTATTTGAGGTTTTCCGTAAAATTAGTAAATCACACAATATTATAACCCATTCAGCTCGGCATCAACGTTTGATCGCGTTACGGTTAAAAGTGAATTAAAAATGTAAAGGCGAATATTGAAAGTGATGTTTCACTTCCTATACTAAAAACGTGTGTTTATCCTCCTTTCTGTAAATATTCTATTAATTCATATGGTAATAGGACTACATGCAATTTCTTTTCTTTCAACATACCATAATAGGTAGGCAAATAAGATATTATTACTTATTAAACCAGAACAAATTCTTAGTCACCTAACAATTTTGCAACAATAGTTTCTTGGCAACTGTTTTCATGGCTTAACAAATAACAAATAACTGTTGCAATTAGTTGAGGAGCTAAAATTCTCTGCGTATGTTTAAAGTGGGAAGATGTTATTTATAAAAAACTGTCAGAAATTCAAATAGTTTTGAAAGATACTATTTAAT
Organism: Galeruca laticollis; assembly: GCA_963921935.1. Classification (NCBI taxonomy): domain Eukaryota; kingdom Metazoa; phylum Arthropoda; class Insecta; order Coleoptera; family Chrysomelidae; genus Galeruca; species Galeruca laticollis. The sequence goes on along the minus strand of OY998180.1, from coordinate 1,501,492 downwards.
CATAGATGGTCAAAGAAGAGAACAAAAATAGAACCCTAAAATGCGAAATAACATGAGTAAGAATGTATTGGTTGAGATGAAATTTCTCCAGTAACCTAAAAGGTGCATTTTTGTAGGCTGAGTAGATATAAAAACTTGAAGTTGGGTATTTTAGGTATTTGTTTATAGTCACTAGGAGTATAGGTCTCCAACATTTTTTTACCAAGTGTCTATTTTAGAGGTACCATTACCTTATCCACAAATTTTGTATAAACGTTGTATATCTGTATTTAATTAAGAATGTAGGTTTTGGAAAGAAAATATACGAACAATGTGATGATATAAGGGGCGCGGACGCTTACTTTGTCAAAACGAACTGCAGAAGAGATGAGAATGGCTCATCGAGCTATGGAAAGAGCAACGTTGGGATTCACGAGTATGAATAAATTTTCTAATGAAATCATAGGATGAAGAATCAATCTCAATGACATAATCAAAATCATAATTCAAAAAGAGTAGAAACGGCAGGGCATATAGTCCGAATCGCTGATAATAGATGGACAAAAGAATATTGGAATGAAAACCTAGAACGGATAAGAGAAGTAGAGGCAGGCCACCAATAATATAGAGTGATGAATAAGGAGAATTGTAGGATACAGGATAAACACCGGTAAAGATACAGACCGATTAATTGCACTAGAAGAGGCGTATATCCTGGAGTGGATGAAAACGGTTGATATATGTAGGTTTAATCGAATCGATACTACTCATTACTCATATATGAATGTGTGCATCTATTTTTACCATAGTGAACATATACAATATTTGACACAAGATAGATCATCTAACAACTAACAAAGCCAATCTATAGAAATCAGTGACTAACCTACCATATAAACAAAACAAAAGTTGTACTCCCATACAGGACAATATGTCTTCAAGCTAAAAAAGAGGTTTGTAGTGTGGAACACTACAAAATATGTAATAGCACAAAGAATAAAACCTTGCTTGAGAAATGTACCAATTTTTGAATCGAAGGGAGCAAGAAAATAACCCATGATGAGATGGATTGTAAACTTTTGATATAACTACTTTAGAAATTGTTATAAAGATTAAGTGAACTACTCAAATTTGCATTCCCTTACCAGAACAAGTGGGTAGTGAACAATGAAGAGTATTTATTAGCGACAGAATAAACAACAGCAAGCGCTTATTACAAATGTTTTGGTTACCGATGACTAGATAAAATGTACAAAATTCCGTTGCAAAGTAATCGTTCAGTCCAGACAATAGATTATTAGGCCCAGCTTTATTGAGAAATCATCCGTCAATAACTATCACAGAAATTCTCTCACATTGTTAATAAGCCGCCTTCGGAGGTTTTGCATATCAAGTAACCTTTCGTCGGTGACCAACATTCTTTCCGATTGGATACATATCTGAGGTATTCTGAAGCCATATATTCCGAGAAAAAAATACATAAGCAGAGCCCTCTGTTTATGATGACAAATAGTCAAAAAGGATACAAACTATGTTTTCAACGTCATATTACACGTACACAATAATACATAAATGAAGTTTGAAAGATTCAGCAATATAAAGTATATTGTGATAATTTAACCAAAAACACAAATAGTATGGAATGGACGTTCAGAATCATAGTACGTGATGTTCGTAAAAAATATTTGTTTTAAACAATTTCGATAGTCATTCAGAATATAAAACAATTATTAATCTTAGCATTTCCAATCAATATTTAATTAAAAATAACCCATAGCTGCGAACTTATATGCAACAAGAATAAATTCCAATCAAAGTACGATAAACTTTTAGGTGTGTCCTAACTTTAAATTTTCAGTCCATTTCTATTTATCACATTGTTCTCGTTGCGGTACAAGTTTTTCTCTGGCCATTATTCGTTAATGATAATCCATCCTGGTTTAAATTAAATTTCCCTAACTGAAATTGAGTTCGTTATTAGAGGTTTATCTCTATCTCTTCTTCTAACATCAAGTTAGTTAAAAAAAACTTGAACTTAGGAATGCCTGAGTTAGAAAACATCTTAATCTATTAATAATATGAAGGCTGAATGATTTATAATGTTCACTTCTGTAATTTGGTGAAGAAAAATTACGTTGTTGGTTTCAAAATTGTCTAATTAGTAAAGTTTGGAATATGCATATACTAAATATCAAAATTATGCAATGATATGTTTTTTCTAAAGTTTTGACTGGTTCAACAAACTAAATTTCCTTTCAAATTTAAATAGTTTGAATTCGATTGTATCCAGTGGTATTCGCAAATTAATTCCTATCTCAGGTTTAATTTTTCCCAATAGATCTTGACAAAGAATGGATAGTTCTACTTAGTCCCAATCGCTTCTCAATTACGAGAGGGGACGCAAATTATGTTCTAAATCTATTGTTTTCTGTACAACTATGTCTGTAGGATTTTTCTTTATTCCAATGAGTAGATATTACCATACTGATTAGGAAACTGGAAAGAAATTGGGATTACAATTATTCAAAAAAAAAGACAAAGCAGTAGAAACTATTTATCGTACGGCTTAAAGAAAAAAATCTGTATTACAAACTTGCGTACGAAAAACGATTGGAAATTATTTTCAAGTTTTCTACTACACCGCTAGAGGGTCTAGTTCACAATAATAACACAAAAGATAATTTTTCTATAATAAATGTACGGTTATAGTACCACAAAATTCAAATATTTGTAATCATTAGATCATTTTACGAACTTTTCCCCTATCATGTAAAATAACTGGTAGGAGTGAGTGGGAAAGCTGACTCAATAAAACTGTTATAACTTTTGTTCCGCTTTATGGATTTTGACAAACTTAGTATCATTTGAAAGGGAATTCAATGCCTAATAAAATATCATATCATCATTTCATTCCAGTGGTTTTAACGGTTCCTAGGTGGTGGTGATTTAACAATTGTTTTGTTGTCAACTTTTTTTAAGAATCTTCAAATGCGATGCTATAATTTTTAATCATTCACTTGAAAGAGAATGGATTTTTAAACTATGGTAAAAACCGTATCTCAATATCTCTATTCTAAGCGAAGATACGATAAAAAATATGTATCCTAGGATACCGACTTTTATACTTACGTTAATTGAAAATTTTACATAATATAGTAGACGTCCAGATGTTATAAATTGATGACAACTTAAATATAAAATTAATGTAGAGTGGATTTATGAACCTGTATCGGTTAGTAATTATAAAATTCATAACGCCTCAAACAAATATCGAAGCTTATATGTTAAAACTTAATTTAATTATTTTGAGAATGCTCCGATTGCAGCAAGAGTATATGCATTAAGATATCCCTTGCGACAAACATTTTTGCAGAAAAGCATTTAAAAATTTGGCTGAACGTTTAAAACAAACCGGATCTGGTCAACCGAAAAGAAATTCTACACGGTGGCAAAAAGACAATACAGAAATAGAAAAATAAATGTTTTAGGATACATTGCTGCAGAGCCACAAGTTAGTGTAAGAAAACGAGCTGGCGAGTTAAGAATTTCTTATTATTGTGTTCACTCTATTTTAGAAAGTAATCGTGTTCATTCGTATCGCGTATCTCTTCATCGAAGATTAAAAGCTACAGGTTACCATAAAAGAATGGATTATTGTAGTTGGCTTAAAAATATGCAGAATGAAAAAACAAAATTTTTATCAAATATAATGTGGGCCGATCAAGCTACATTTTCCAGTGATGGATCTGTAAATAGACATAACACACACTATTGGTCTGATCAAAATACATACTAGATGCAACAAGATTTTAACCAGGGTAACTGGTCAGTTAACATATGGTGTTCGATTTTAGATGGTAAAATTATAGGCTCTTTTGTTTTGATGAGCACTCAAATGGCGAGCGTTATTTAGGATTTTTAAGAGATGAATCGCCTATATTATTAGAAGATGTTGCTTTAGCAGTATAGCAAAATATGTGGATACAACAAGATGGCTGCCCAGTCCACATTGCAAATGAAATTATGCATTTTTAAACCAACAATATGAGTATAGTAGTTAGCTACTTTTTTTTCTACCACGCAGAGATTGAATATCTGCATCCAAAAAGATGGAAAGGATTTCAAGCAGTTTCTTTAGATTACATTTATAGGTCAATAGAGTTTATTTCTGCTGTTTCTCCTACGTAATTAATTGTTGGTTATTGTTACAATGATAATGAGTTTGTCAAGACGCTATATTTATGTATACCTATTTTTTCTCGTATCTTCGCTTATAAAATTGATATTGAGAGGCGGTTTTCACCTAGCGACCCTTCTAATTACTCAAAAATAAAACGATGATATAATATTTCATTATGCATGGAATGCCCTTTCAAATGATACTAAGTTTGTCAAAATCCATAAAGCGGAACAAAAGTTATAACAGTTTTATTGAGTCAGCTTTCCCACTCACACCTGCCTATTATTTTACAAGATAGAGGAAAAAGTACTGGAACGAACTTACGTAAAATGATCTAACGAAGACGAATATATAAATTTTGTGGTACTATAACGGTACATTTATTATAAAAAAATGATATTTTTGTGTTATTATTGTGAACTCTAGCGTTTGAGTATAAAACTTGAAAATAATGTCCAGCAGTTTCTCGTATGCGAGTTTTTATAAACTGTTTCTGAGATACAGCGCGTTACATATCTTAATTAGACACCCGACACATCAAATCATTTTCAAATAAAACTATATTTCAAGATTGTGAGCACATTCAACTATAAAAGTCATGCTGGAACGGAAAGGAGAGAAAAAAACGATAGGAAATCTAGCGTACAGCAAAAACGATAACACAGATGAGAATCTGTGATCTGAGAATAATGGAAATGAAAATAATGATAGTGTCAGTGGATAAGGAATAGTTAATAACTTGAAGAATATAGGTATAATAAAGTACATTGAATCAAAACTATTACAATGGAGAGGACACATTATGAGAAAACGTCAAAATTGAATTATCGAAAAAATAACTCGATTTCTATTTTGCTTAGAATCATGCGAAGTTGACCAAAAGATCGAAACTGATGTTAGAAAAGACTATAATATAATAGAAATGAAATACTGAAGCTCACATTATGAAGATAAGGAAGGAATGGTAGAAAATTCCAGCCAAGTCTAAAGATTATGAAAACTAATACAGTCGGAAAAAAGATCGAAACACTTCGGCATTATCCACAACTCGGATGATTGAACGGATCAATAATGATGATAAATCGCTCATCCCGGCGTACATATTTTGATATGTATGTGTTTGATACATTTAAACGACTAATTGGAAGTTATATGTTTATCAGCAGGGATAGTTGAAGAAAATTAGTAACATTCTGCATTCTGCGAATAGACTGGACCAGTGTCCTTCAAACTGATATCTTAAATAATATCCTAGCAAGAATAGATCTTTACCGTTATTGAAGAAGATATTCAGATTGATACATGTGGAAATATGCGTGAAAAGATCACGTGTCATCTTAGTAATGGTACGACTATAGAGTCCCAAATAAGTGCGCGAAATGCCAAAAATATTAGAGAAGAGCCATATAGATATTATGCCTGATAGAAAGGATATCAAAAAACAAATTCTCGGTCCTAGAACTTTCAATCCTCCATAAGAATCAACTTGCGTTCATAATGTAGGGATATTTAAAAAAATTAATTGGTGGAGTGACATAAAGGACTGTACTACAATTACCTAAAACAGAAGTTGAAAAACGTTCGCAGTAAACAGATATCATATGCACCTCGTTAAATCTGCAAGACGAGAATGTGATTACGATGATGATAATTTATGGATGTCTCTCACTTTCATCGCAAATCTATGGAAATGAATACTGCGCCTCTCAGCTCTAAAATCAATTCACCTGGGGCAAAATGCGAGTTGAAGGAAATTGCTACACTATGGTTACATTCATATATTCAATATATGCAACAGCCAGTAGCAAGTTTTCGTCTACAAGAATTTTAAGAAGTAGGCTAAAGTTGAGTGGGAGAGTCATATTGTACTTAAAATTTAGTAATTTGGTAGCGTTCATTCGTTTTCATAAAAAAAAACAATACAGTTTTGAATTCAATGGCAGCTGAAATTCCGAAATATAATATTTGGTATCAATTTTTCATTTGATGTTTGTTTAGTATGAATTATTTTCACTTTAATATTGATAGAACGGCAAAAAATTCGTTAACTCGAAGAAATTATGAAAAATTAAACTCATCAGTCCATTACTTTATAAAATAAACGGTTTTAAAGATTAAAACTAACTTTTCCGCATCTGTGAGATGCCCTGAACAATATTCAATCATAAAATTGTCACTTGTATTCACTTCGGGGAATGTATCATGCTAACAAAGCGAAATTCATACAAGAATAACCAAAAATGTAGTATATCTAGATTTATAGGACCCGCTGTACTCGCTCAAGTCAGCTGAAAATGAATAGGGTGCATCTGTGAGATATCTTGAAAAATATCCAATTATAAAATTGGTCACTTGTATACACTCCGGAGGCTGTATTATGCTAACAACCCGAAATTTCTCGAAAAAGGATCAAAATTGTGGCACTTCAGATACAATAGCATCTGTTATACTAGCTCTGGTGAGCTAAAACTCAATAAGGTTCGTCTATAGGACGCCACATTCAATTATAAAATTGGTCACTTGTATGCACACTAGAGGCTAAAAAACTGAAAATTCTCCAAAAATTACAAAAAATTGGTACTTGAAGTACCATAGCACCCGTTGTACTGGCTTTAGTGAGCTGAATATCAATAGGGTTCACCTTTGAGACGCCCTGAATAATATACAATCATAAAAGGCTGGATCGTGCTAACAATCTGAACTTTCTCGAAAAATGACAAAAATGTCGTACTTAAAGTTCTATAGCACCTGTTGTACTGTCTTTGGTGAGCTGAAAATCAATATGGTTCATCTGTGAGATGTCCTGAGTAATACTCAATCATAAATTTGGTGACTTGTTGCACTGCGGAGGCCGTATCGTGCTAACAAACTGATATTTCTCAAAAAATTACAAAAATGTCGTACTTCAAGTACCATAGCACCCGTTGTACTGGCTCTGGTGAGCTGATAATCAATAGGGTTCATCTATATGATGTCCTGAACAATATTCAATCATAAAATTAGTGACTTGATCCACTCCGGAGGCTGTATCGTGCTAACAAGTCATGTAACGAGAAGTGGCCGACGACAACGACGACATTCACACAGGATTTTTTTCTAAACACCGTTTTCTAGTGTAGTTCTCAATAAAAAACGTAAAAATAAAAAAAAATCCAAACTCCAACTTTTTTGGGGTAAACCAATACTTTTCTCGCATATTAGATAGGTTGGGCGGAAAACTAACATTAAGCTAGCTACAGCTTATTGAGGAAATATGTTATCATTATAATTAGATAAGAGTCTTTCAGATTTCAGAAGCATAATCTGAACCTATAAAGCATAAAAAGTATAAAAATGCGTGTTATGGTTAATAACTCGAATATTTTCCAAAAAGTAGCAGACATTCATCCATTCACTCGTTCATCCTTCATTCCAAATTTGATATACATTTTGGAAGAAAACAAAAGCAGATTTTTTTTGACGCTTGCTCAATATCTTCTGTAATATGTTGCACTTTATCAAATGTTGAGTGACTCTGTCTCAATTATAATTATTACTGCAGATTTTTTTTCGGAGAGTTTGGTAACCAAAGACAGAGAAATATTCACTAAGGTAATTGCTAGCATTCATGAGTAAATAAAATACCATGAGAAAAGAATAACGATTAAGCGCCACACGAATAGAATCTAGCTCCGTATCTATAGAATTCAACATTCTGTAATTATACTGTATACTCGACAATAGTAAGTACCTTACTAACTTATAATCAGTCAATTTAAATCGGTCGACTCTATAAAGTTCCACTGTTGTTTACGTTTTTGAATATATAAAAATAAGTATATTTTTAATTAGTTCAGTCGCGGTTCAGATATCCAAGCAGCAACATGCAGTGGATTTTTATCTGTTTTGTGTTGGTTATTGTTGGCGTAGGGTGAGTTGATTTTTTACATCATTTGTTACACTTTTTGATTGCTGCGGAATTGGCGACCTTCGGAACTATCATATTTATGAAAACATTTTCTTTCGGATAAAACCTAATAGGGGACTCAAAAATTGATCATAAATAAATAAAAAACTGCAGATTGAACTGGATTTTTTGACATTGGCATTTGTTGATTTCCTTTTATACTTAAAAAAATTAAAAAGAGTGTTAGACGATCAGAAAGCTACGTTCATAATTTGATATATTTATATTTTTGTTCGAACCATTGTTTGTTTTTTTAAGCAAAAATTTATAAATGTTTTTCAAAGATTACGAACTTATGTGGCTCAGCATTAGTATACCTCTGGTCAAGTTCCGAGTTTATTTTTTACAGATTATGAGAAAGGTTCATACCAAGTCACAAGTTGTGGGAACAAATACTTCTCGAGATATAAATTTTCATATAAATATAAATTCACGTTTCTGTTCGAAATTATATATACAATAATTTTTTTTAATTGACTTTGTTTTTGGTTAAAATAATATGAATTATGTGTTTTAATTAGGGCTCGCAAAAACTTTAAATATATCGGTATAATATTCATATGATATATCGAAATCATTATATCGATACAAACAATATATCGAAATAAATATATAGATAAACAAAACAAAAACGATATATATAATATATAGTATATATATATATATATATATATATATATATATAACGGATATTTTATTGGGATGTGGCAATAAGACACCAGTGTAAACTCATTCAGATATTTATTCCTGTGCTTTCGAATAACTTTTATTCATTTTCAAGGGCTAAAATTGATTGGTCAATGTTATCATTATTAACAATTAAATAAAATCTATCGAGAATTTTGGTAAATTTGTACATTTTTATAATAAATTCTTTCAAACATAAATCAATGAAAGAGTTTATTTACTCTGGTGTCTTATTGCCACATCCCCAATAACATATCCGTTACAAATAAGTTGACAAATATCTTTCTACTTCTTTATTTGCGCGTAGTCCCTCCGCGTTTTTCTTGTTTTTTTTCCTATAGATTGTCGTGTCTTTTTGCTTTTTCTGTTATCTTGTTCCATTTTCCCGGTCCTTTATATTTGTTTTCTAATCTCTTATATCCAGTTTTTTCATATATTCCTTAACTTTATCTTCCCATCTTGTCTTCGGTTTTCCTTTTGGCCTTGCTACTTGTGGTATCCAATTACTTATTCTTCTTATTATTGTTGTCGGCTCCCTTCTGAGTACATGTCCGTACCATTTTAATCGTTGGGCTTTTATGAACTTTACAACATCCTGTCCTTCAATTTTTTGTCGCCCTCTTCTGTTCTGACTGCTCCAAAAATTTTCCTCAATATTTTCCTTTCGACACTCCTTAAAGTTTCTTCGTTTCTATTTGTCAAGCACATTGTCTCTGCGGCATATGCCATTGTTGGTCTGATAGCGGCTTTATACAGTTTCAATTTAGTGTTTTTGGTTAGATGTTTATCTTTAAGAAATTTGCTGTATTTCCAGTATGCTGTGTTTCCTGATTTTACCTTTTCTGCCACCTCTATATTTCTGTCGTTCTTCTCGTTTATTGTGGTTCTGTACTGTGATTTATTTTATACTCTCTGTTGTTTCCCTGCTAACTAGCATATATTTAGTTTTTCTGGGTTTATCTCCAGATCTCTGCTTTATGCTTCTTCGATCAGGTCACCTAGCATTTTATCCAAATTGCTCCTATTCCTTGCTATATGTACGAGATCGTCTGCATACCCTATTATTTGTGTCATGTTCTGGGCTATTGCTGTGCCTGTTTCTATCGCTTTAATCGATCTATCTAATGCTATATTGAATAATACCGTTGATAATGAATCCCCCTGTCTCACACCATCTACCATATCGATTTCGTCACTGTAACCCTCACTAGTTATTACTCTGGTTTTCAAGTTGTTCATCGACTTTTTTGTCAGTCGAATTAACTTGTTTGGAAGTCCCGTTTTCATCATGTCGGCTATCAGTTTACGCCTGATAATACTATCAAATGCTTGCTTAAAATCTACAAACAATATATGTAAACCGATTCCATATTCATAGCTTTTTTATATCGTCTGTATCATATGGAATATTTATCAAAAATCAAGTTTGTGAATGGTGTTGACTGTTAATTCGTCAATTGTCATTTATAGGAAAAATCAAACACACACACTAATTAATAACCTAAATAACATAATACGAAAATTATTTTTTTTAATAAAAAACAAATTTGGGGCTTAACGTATTGAACTTAAAAATAATAGCTTGGAAAACCTACTTCCCGTGAGCCGGTAGCGACCCTTTGTGGCAGTTGTCCCTGCTTTTGAAAATAGTCTTTCACTGAGAACCGATGTAGCCACAACAGAAAAGTATTTAGTGGCAAATTTAAATAAGTTGGGATATACCACTTTCATCTCATCCCAAGTGTTCAACGGATCATCTTTTAAGTTTCTAACTGGTAAGCTTAAATATTGATTAAGTTCATCTCTGCTGTATTGTGTTCCTCCACTTTTGTTGGTATGAGACAATTTTTATGATATGCTAATATATCAATATCAGGCTCTCCGGCAGACAAATCAGAAGACTCTGGAAATGGAGAAATATTTGCAAAAGATGGTACTTCGGTTTTGATACGTCTCCTTATAGTTCCTAAAGCTTGAAGATCTCTGAAGTTTATTTTCTTAAATCGAGGGTCCAATATAGTACCAACAGTAAGCAAATATGATTTTTCAACAGCTCCAAATCGTTTTTCAATTTCATTCAATAACGCAGCCTTCAATAATTTGCCAATATCATATTGCGGCGAATAATTGTACTGATTTATAAAACAACCAGTCATGGGTATTACTTTACTTATTGTTGGGTAATTTCCTCCACTCATCTCGACCGTCATTCTTTCCAATGGCTGCAGAAGTTTACACATTTCTTGTAAATATCCCACTTCAGCTGCCGTATTCATAGCGGGAGCATTTACAACAGAAAATAAAATATTGCCGACTATAAGTGATAACAAAATAAACCTCTCTATCATGTAATAAATAGAGTTCCAGCGGCTTTTGACATCCAGGATAATCTTGTTAATATTTCCTTAATCGTCGGTCTGTGCTTTCCTTAATTAATCACTAGTGTTCAAGCTTATTTTGAACCACACTACTATCGTCCGTATTTTGTCAATAATGCCATTCAAACCCCATATATATGTAGTGATGGTGAAATAATTGGATTTTATCATAATATTTTGAATGCTGTTTAAATCACCACATACTTTTTATCAACGTTCTTTTTTATAGTGTTTCTAGTATAAAGGGACCACATATTTCATAAAATCTGGAAAAGCTTTTCATTCAACAGTATCGAATGGCAAATTATCTTGCACGATAAATTTCACTAGTGCATTAGTTACTTTCACATTTTTGGAGCCTCCATCTAAAATTAAACAAACGTTTAATAGATGTACAGAACAGGCTTATGACCGTTAAGTGTACCTTGGAAAGATAAAATGGTTTTAAAGGCCGATGTAATTCAAGCTCGCTTGAGTCCTGATCTCGTAGCATATTTTCCGGCCCTAATACTTGGTTCATAACAATATTTTGAAACTGTGATTGTTGAAGTTGAAATGACGATCAATCTCTTGGAAGTCTTGGGAACCACTTGGATTTTCCTAGAGATGTATAAAATATGTAAATTATCAACATTAAATTCTAAAGAGGATATTTAGTATCGGAACAATTGTCAAATTTCTTAGAATGTTTAACATATTATCAATATATTGTGTCAGTCTCAACGACAGATGTCGCTAATTTTATGTATATTAGCAATCTACAAATATTAGCGTTAAAAGAGGTCACGATTAGTATGGCGAGTCCAGCGCCTAATTGTAATTAATATTTTCTGAACTATCGATATATTTTGTGATATATCGGAAGAAATATATCAATGTTTTTATATTGATATATCAAATCTATCAATATACTTTTGCCATCCCTAGTTTTAACTCTCTTGGTTGCGGAAATGCATAAAAAAACTGAATAAAATTTATATTTTTTATTAAATACTTCTTGATATAGACATTTTAATAGTTGATAATTTTATGTGAGCATGTCTTAACTTCCGCCATCTTTTTCGGGCTCTTTAGATGTGTATAAGCAGTTAATACAATGTTTTAATATGAATAATTAACAAATAACATGTTAAATAACACATTTATCACAAGCAGTGCAGCTACAATTATCATATACTTATAACTGAATAATAATTTATATATTTTTATCTAAATAATACAATGTGTAACGAATGAGGCCTGTAGTGTTTTGATTTGCAGCGTGCTGTCACCAATGCCATAGGGCACATATAGAGTCAGGAATCCCCTGTGGGTAACCTCGGGTGAGGTGGTTACCTGGCATGTGCAGAAGGGTATCTCGTGGGGCCTCTTGGGCTTATACGATGTGCCAAGCCTGAATCCGAAGGCAGGTCGTGCCGACCAGTTCAATCCAGCTAGTTCGAGGGGAGGGGTTTGTTGGTAAAGGAAACAGTCTGGGTGGATAATATGTACATATATATATATATATATATATATATATATATATATATATATTTATATAGATATATATAATAGACGGTTCCCTCAAATAAATATCTCTGTATATACGTATTAGAAAATAACAGGTTTAAATCTCTGTATAATATATTAGAAAATAACAGGTTTAAAATAAAACGTATTTCAAGTCTGAAATTAGTTTCCCTGATTACGACATAAAATAGACGGTATTCGAAAATAAATGTCTTTGTTTAATATATTAGAAAATAACCCAGATAGCTCCCTAGGATAAAATCTATGTTCACATAAAAAAAATAAACAAGTTATAAATCGTACTCTTCACTAAATCTGGTAGTATGGGGCTCAAGTCTCAGCAGTGCACGAATATGATCAGTATGGATCGTTCGGGCATCAAAATTAAATCAATATCAATGTGCTTTTTGGTTAAACAAAAAGAAAATGACGGATTCAAAAATTTACGGTTTGAAAATATCACAATTACAAAAAAACAAATCACTGTTTTACACACGGGCCGTCGTATAAGGGGAGTTCCAGGCCACACGTTGCCTGGTAACTCACTGAGTTATCTACCTTTCTCGTCCAAATTTTCTTCTATTTATTTCTCAAGATTTGTGACGAGGTTTGTTATTCAAAACATCAGCTGTAGCTATGTTTATTTAATTACCTTCATTTGCCCTTGCTTTATTTCTATTAATTTTGTAATTGAAGGTTAATTTTCAATAATTTCTCTATACCAAGTTGCAATATTTGTCTGTATTTTTTTGATAATCAAAACATCGGTGTGTTTTTGATTCAATTATTGTCATCGACCTTGTGAATTGTATAAATTGTTTCTAGGGCGTTTTTAATTTTTATATTAATTGAATTCGATTTATTTGATGTAAGGAAAATTTTATCTATATAGGGTGTCCCTAAGTATCCTGCCATATTTCGTGCCTATTACATCAGTTCCCCTCTTGTAAAAGTGTTGAGACGTTTCAGTCCAACACCTTTTACCTATGAATGAATTTACATGAAATTTACATTGTTTTTGTTTTGTGCACTTCGGCGTTGCGACACCATTGACCATGATTCGTGTTTGCGTACCGCGCACTTGACCTCACTCGCGTGTTCGTTTTGATTTGCACTTGATTCTTAACTGTTGATGTTTTGTCCCTGACCTAGGTCGCGATTACTGACACTCGCGACACTGCTGCTCAGTAGATCGTTCATGGGGTGGCTTCTTTCTGTCCAATGCTGCGATCTGGAGTGGCTCGTCTCCTGCTGTGCTATCTGTTCCATTTCTATCGCTTCTTCATCTGGCTTCTGGGTTAGGTGGTGATAGTGTATCACCCATGCTGTTAGGGAATCCCATATAATGCATACTAGTGCTATGCCACATCCTACTGTCTGTTGGATGCGGATTGCATTCAATATCGTGCCTACCATGTACTTCAGTAGGGGGAATGTGCAGTATATACCAAGTATACCACTTATTATCGAACATATCTCCGTGAACCATTCCCAAGTGTGTTTCAGGGTGGATTCTGCTAGGTTTTTGATTTCTTTGGCGTCAAAAATATCTGATACAGTGTATCCTTGGCTGTTGGCGTTCAGTCCGGCTGCTCTGCTGCTGCTGCTCTTTCCATTCTTGAGTATGTCTCTCTTTATTATGCATCTTCTATGTATTGTGTCTGTATATAGCATGCTTACGTCATCGTTCGTATGCTTGCTCTATATATAATAGTTTGCTATGTATGAGATCGACATTCTGGGGTAGAATTGGCATTGTCGGTTGAAGGTTTTGTTTGTCTTCAAGGGCAATGACAATTCTCGTGTGCTCGGTTTGCAATATTTCGATAGTAGGTTTCTCTTTTGTAGTATTAGAGCGAAACCTTTGTCTTCTTCTTCTATGGCTTTAAGTTTATCTTGAGTTTTGATTGTTTGTTGATAACATTGTATTACTTTGTATCTGTGCGTGGCTTTGCATTATTCTGCTGCTGCTTCGTTGGCTGCGGATGTGTGGCTGTGCATACCGCAGTAAAATATGAGTCTTGTCACTTCTATGAGGCATGACCATACTTTTTGCAGTTTGATTTCGTTGCTTTGGATAACTTGAATGTTCGTGCTTTTACTCGCGTACGTCGTCTCGGGTTCCGGGCACTTTTGGACGTCTTTTAGGGAAATCACTGTAATGTTTTTATTGGGGTTCGAACAGTCGTAAGCAATTAACGTAATTGCTGTCTAGAAACCGCACATAACGAGTGTTACCCAGGTCAGGAGAACGATTTGTCGTTTCATTGTCGCGCACTTACGATACTTTTACAATTTTTTAATAATTACAATTGTTAATATTCATCTTTCACAGTTTATCATAATAATTATGTTCTCGAAAATGCTAAAACATTGTTTTCTATTTATATGTTAACGCTACATTTGCGTTTACTATTTTTACCTTGTTTTTCTCAATTGACCGAGCTTTACAATCATTTAGGACTGTCAATTGAGTTCCTCGTTTGGAGTTTACAAACTTGCCCGTTTTTAAACTTCTTGTAGGTGAATAAATACTACTTATTTGTTCTCCTTGTATATACTAAAATTGAGTTTTTCTAAATACCTTGGATTAACCTTGCACAGCGGTGCAAATTGTTTAATTGATTACTTTTACTGACCTACTTTTTATTTTGTTGGTGTGTTACGATTAGTAACGTAATTAATCAATCTTTTTCCTCATTTACTTTCCTTAGTAGACAATATAAACAACATACTTATGTATGAAACTATGAAATATATAAGAAATTTGAATTTGTATATACAATTCGATTTCGACGTTTTGTATTACGCTATTTCGTCATCGTTAAGTATCTAGTCGTATTCATATATATATATATATATATATATATATATATATATATATATATATATATACATATATACATATATATATATATATATATATATATATATATATCTATTCCCGAGCTTTCGAACAACTTTTATGCATTATCAAGGGCTAAAATTGATTGGTCAATGTTATCATTATTACCAATTAAATATATATATATATATATATATATATATATATATATATATTTTCTGGACCTATTCAATTAATTCTTCACAACGGTACAATTTGCTTGTCTGATTATCGTTGTTGCCCTATTTTATCACATTCTTGATTATTATTCTCTTATTTAACTTACTCAGTATACAATATAAAACTGATTATTTGCAACTTACTTATAAAAAATTGGAATTGGTGTATACAATTTGATTGTGACGTTTTGTGATACGCCAATTTATCTCAGCGTTATTCCTTTTGCATTTTAAAACAACTATCTTCAATTTCTGTTTGCGACTTAATTTTGTTTTGCGACTAAATTTTGCACTTACTAGTTTAGTTATTTCTTTCTTACTTTGTTATCCTGTGTGTATTGTGTTACTTGTAATTCGTTTGTTTTTATTTTGTTTTCATCCTATCTTCATTGTCTCTGGCTTCTTTGATCCTTATATTCTCCGTAATACCTGTTTGGCATACTCCTCGATACGTCTCGATTCTAATTTTTTTCCTTTTGGCTCCTGCGGTCGTTATATTTCCCATAATACCACTGTTGCGTGTTCCTTTTGCACGTCTTTATTCCCTATGCCTTGGCAACTTTTTGCCACTGCTTTATTTCACATGTCATTATTGCGTACTCCTTCGCCACGTCTTCCTTCTATACACTTTGGCTCTTTTTTGGCCTATGTAATCTTCATAATATCTCTGTTGCGTACTCGTTCGGCACGTCTTTTTTTTCCAATACACTTTGGCTCTTCCGGTTTTCAATCTATAACTGTTGCGTACTCGTTTGGCACGTCTTGACTCATATACCTAGGCAACTTTTGGCCACTGAAATCTTCTATATATTTTGGGGCATAATAGTATACAATAAACAACCTTTTGAAAACGTCTCTCTTAGCCATGTACAAAACTGAATTATCCTCAGTGACATTCAAGACACAGCGTTACGTGCTTCAACAATTTCCAAATTTATTTACATGATTCAATTGCGTATTCCTATCTTATTACTTTTCTACTTTCGGTGAGTGTGTTGTACTACTAGATTTTCCACCACAATTAGCCCAGAACAAAATCGTCATACCCTAATTAAGCTTACTATTTAGCCTTAATGCATGAATATTCTACGAAAAACGTTTTACTCAAATTGTTAATTTCTTCCAAGCTAGATAATGTCTAGTTTATTTCTGAAATTGAAGGAGTAGTTTAGTTGAAAATAGTCCGTTTGACAATCAAAGTAAAACAAAACTTCCCGTAATCAATTTCTACATCTCAAACGTGATGTTATCCTCCGCACTATATTTTATATCGATATTCTATGTAATGCGGAAATTTTGTTGCTGACTTTGCGCATTCTTTTTTCACTTGTGTGTTATGAACGTTGTACGTCGCCTAAATGCTTCTTAGTTTTGTTTATGTATTAAAATAGTTTTGTTTTTACCGTTCCTTGGTAATGAATGTTGCAATATATTTTTTCCGTGATATAATTATGAACTGAATAACTTATGGAATTGAAAATAAATGATTTAGCGAACGTAACTGTCTTACTTATATAGTTGAAACCTATACTACTTTAATTATATATTAAATTTGATTAAAATTGTGGGTAAAGTCGGAGATAGGACATACTTCTTTTTCTAAAGTGAATGTTTGTCGCGCTTTCGTTTTGTCCATATTATCTTTGTTTTGTCCATTTTATTTCTCACTTGATTTATTAGTTTACCCGATTCTTATTAGATATAAATTAAACGTAATTATCTACTCCTACCTTTTTGGCTTCTACGATGCCTGAAATGGGTAGTTTGAGGTTGTATGGGGTGAAAAGGATACTTTATATGGGTTGGACTTCCCTGCTTGTAAAATTCTGGATTATTTCCTTATTTTTATGTAGATATAGTGAAAAAAAAAGAAGAGCACAAAAATCCTTTGTGGAATACACACAAAAGAAATAAAATAGAAGCACCGTTTGGACATAATTCATGTCAGATGAATGACAGTGTAATAACTGCCGGTTGTTCCTGAAATGCAACTACGTGTCTGAAAAATTTCTATTTTTAGACTATCGTGCCAACCCCGTATCCGGAAAAACGCCAGTTGTGAAAAAATTGACCTAGTAACACTTTTATGGGTGAAGCAGCTATCAACTCAGTCGATATTTCTGAGTAGGATTATTTTTTCGACCTTGACTGGTCTAGATCCAGTGTGTTCTGCAGTGGCTGTGCTACACGTTAGGCAGGATGTGATTCTTCATCACGCACACTGATCTTGATCTAGCGGAAGCTATGTGTTGCGCAATTACTAGACCCTGGTTAGAAAAACTCCGTTGTCATTCCTTTGTTGACAGAAATATTCCACCTTATGCCGTTTGGCATGTTCACCTCAGGTAGGTCAATTGCCTTACTTGAGTATGGATTTTTTTTTCGACCTTCTCTGGTCTAGATCCAGTGTGTTTTGTGCCAGCAGTGACACCTCGTACAGGATGTGATTCTTCACCACGCACACTAGTTTTGATCTAGCAGAAGCTCTGGTCCCGAAGGCTCTATGTTACGCTATAGTACACCCTGGTTGTGAACCATTGTTCCCCCTCCTGGGTATGGTTGCTGAACCGCTTGTCGCCGCTCGTGGGGTGTGATTCCAGTCAACCGGTATTACTTTTTGGAGAGAAATGGTTTTGGACAACCGCTGTCACCCTCCCTGGGTGGGTTTGTTCCAAAATAGGATGGTTCGCAAGCCGCTGTCACCAGTGTAACGAATGAGACTTGTAGGGTTTTGATTTACAGCGTGCTGTCACCAATGCTATAGGGCACATATAGAGCCAGGAATCCCCTGTGGGTAACCTCTGGTGAGGTGGTTACCTGGCACGAGCAGAAGGGTATTTCGCGGGGCCTCTTGGGCTTATACGATGTGCCAAGCCTGAATCCGAAGGCAGGTCGTGTCGACCAGTTCAATCCAGCTAGTTCGAGGGAAGGGGTTTGTTGGTAAAGGAAACAGTCTGGGTGGATAATATGTACATATATATTACATTCCAATAACTAGATAATACAATAACATAACCCAGATTATAACATAAATAGACGGTTGCCTCAAATAAATATCTCTGTATATACGTATTAGAAAATAACAGGTTTGAAATAAAACGTATTTCAAGTCTGAAATTAGTTTTCCCTGATTATAACATAAATATACGGTATTCGAAGATAAATATCTCTGTATAATATATCAGAAAATACCAGGTTTAAAATATAACGTATTTCAAATCTGAAATTAGTTTTTCCTGATTATGACATAAAATAGACGGTATTCGAAAATAAATATCTCTGTATAATATATTAGAAAATAACAGGTTTAACATAAAACGTATTTCAAGTCTGGAATTAGTTTCCCTGATTATGACATAAAATAGACGGTATTCGAAAATAAATGTCTCTATATAATATATTAGAAAATAACCCAGATAGCTCCCTTGGATAAAATTTATGTTCACATAAAAAAAATGAACAAGTTATAAATCGTACTCTTTACTAAATCTGGTAGGATGGGGCTCAAGTCTCAGCAGTGCACGAATATGATCAGGATGGATCGTTCGGGCATCAAAATTAAATCAATATCAATGGGCTTTCTGGTTAAAAAAAAAAGAAAATGACGGGTTCAAAAACTTACGGTTTGAAAATATCACAATTACAAAAAACCAAATCACTGTTTTACACGCGGGCCGTCGTAAAAGGGGAGTTCCAGGCCACACGTTGCCTGGTAACTCACTGAGTTATCTCCCTTTCTCGTCCAAATTTTCTTCTATTCATTTCTCAAGATTTGTGACGAGGTTTTTTATTCAAAACATCAGCTGTAGCTATATTTATTTAATTACCTTCATTTGCCCTTGCTTTATTTCTATTATTTTCGTAATTGAAGGTTAATTTTTATTAATTTCTCCATACTAAGTTGCAAAATTTGTCTGTATATTTTTGATAATCGAAACATCGGTGTGTTTTTGATTCAATTATTGTCATTGACCTTGTGAATTATGTAAATTGTTTCTAAGTCGTTTTTTAGTTTTATATTAATTGAATTCGATTTATTTGATGTAAGGAAAATTATATCTATATAGGGTGTCCCTAAGTATCCTGTCATATTTCGTGCCTATATCAATAAAAAAAGGAGCGATAAAACGTTGTTGTTAGGGTTTGTGTCGCAGTGATACGCGTCATAAATCCTATTTGGAGAATTTTCATTATTTTATTAATTTCCCCAAACCATGTTTGGAATATCGTCAACTTATTACATCAACAAAGAAACAACACATAAGAAACTGTCCAAAATGTAATAAAAGCAATTTGTGGGTTCACTTCATTTTGAAGGAGGAATTGGTCCAACAACAGAATATCCTGTTCCTATTAATTGTATAAAAAAAGAACAATGTAACAAGGTAATATAAATGTGACAACTCATACCATAACCTCAAATAATGAAATGTTTTTGTAGGTCAAAGTGGTATGGACTTCTTTAGTAGAGAAATATAAACAAATTAATGAAATTGAAAAAAATCTTTATTTCCTCCAAACGGGAAATTAAACTATTATTTCTGGGAAAAGAATCAAGGTATTTGGAGTTCAAACCATCCTGTGGAAAGTAGGGCTTAGACAGATGTACATGATGTGCTGGTTGATGAACAACAAAATGAGATTACATTTTCATCGAATCAAATTTTACTTCTACTGTAGAATTAAACTTATGTAATAAACAAAATGATATATCAAGATCTACTGCAGTTGGTGATTTTAACATCAACGGTGATTCACAAAGAAGATGAAATGTTGTCATATTTCACCTGCAACCAAGGTGATCAAACTGATAATAAAAAATGTACTAGTAAGAGCGTTCAAGTTCGTTTTCGTCAAAGTTCAGCGACGGATATAACTGAAGAATCTATTATAAATAATACTAATAAATGCAAATTTTATACAAGTTTGGAATATGGAGAAATTGTTATTCTTCACAATTTTGTTAATCCAAAGTGTAAAAGTGTGACATGAAGTTGATCAACACAAAATATATATTATATAACTACCCTTGTAAAAAACTAAAATCAATACAACATTTTGGTTTTAATACTTCTCCGATTACGCATTGGTCTTCTAGTTCAAGATTAAGCCTTCAGATTTGAAATTTCGATAGCTCTAGTTTCAAAAACAATTAAATTATGGATACAGCATTTGTACGATCATATTACATGCAATTTGAGGCCATATATGTTTCTTTCCAAGAACACACTTGCTGAAACTTTAGAAAAAACTTTTAAGTCTTCAAAAAATATTCGAGTCATTGTGGATTGTACGGAATTCCAATGTCAATCACCATCGAACTTTGATCATCAAGGAAATTTATATTCTTCTTATAAAGCTCGAACTACTTATAAAGCAATAATTGGATGTACTCCTAATGGAGGTATATACTTTACAGTACATAATTAATGCACTGTGTAGCTAGTTGTTAGATTGTTTATAAAATAAAAATCGAAGTCGGCACTATAAATATATTTACAGAACTATACACAAAGTACTTTTTATACACTTGTTATAATTTTACACGGTTTCCTTCAGTTGCGAAAATTTGCTACGAATAACTTACTAACATACGCGTCTTCTAATTTAGTGGCTGCGAGATACTTGAGCGGAAATAAAATACTTGCGTTACTTCAGTAAGGTACTGAGATACAACTGAGCTGAACCAATTCACTAGAAGAAACATGAGATTTTTTTCAGAAGATGACTCGTAAATATATTATGTAAGGAAATAGCAGTAAGTAAAACGCAAAATACGTACTACAACATATATTATCACAAGTTACAGGGGCAACTAGTTTCGGCACACTGAGCTATCATCAGGGCTTAAATGTATATATCATTCACTTGAAAAGTGTTATAAAAGAAAAGTTGCCACATGCCCGTGGCATCCAGCGGAATCCAAGATGTGTCAGGAGGTAATATGGAAAATATATTGTAGAAAATTTTTATTAAAATCAGGAAAATTTAGATAATTATGCAAACGTCAAACAAAATTAAAATTAGATAACGTTAGGAGAAGCAATTGAAATTAAATTAATGTATAACTAAAAGAAAAAGAAAAAAAATATGGACTTCCTCCTACGGCAGAATCCGTCTGAAGCAAGAAGTCCAGTAATTGAATAGTCGTATTAGGAAAATGAGCAATAGGGAGGACCGAATGCGGACTAACGATAAACAACTTTTGCGTTCTGTTACCCCCCATGATAGTAATTATATACTCAGAATTCATATTTTAATACTCATAATTCACACCATTTGTATATTCATAGTCGTAGGAAAAATAAAGTACATTACTCGTTAGAAATTATATTTCCTGCACTCGTCCGGAATATGTCAGTTTCCAAACTTCTTATACAATGCTATTCAAATTCGAGTCTGTGCATTGGGATAATGGTAACTGTAAGAGATATAGTGATAGTTGAATGGGGGTAAAGTTGTGTATTTCAGACGTCATACATTTGATTCAAGACAATCTAGCTACTTTTGTTCTAGAGTTATACCGGAAAAATTGAAAATTTTGAAATTCTTCTTTTGCCTACATTTTTTTATTTTGCGAGGATTTTCCAAAACTTTGCCAGAACAACATTTTGTATATTGAACTATGACCAGAACAATTTTAAGCTCTTTTAATATCCCATAACAGCTGTAATTGAAAAATATCAGTGAATAAGAAGTTGATCAATGCCAAGTTGATCATACAACAAGATCTCGTTTAATTATTGTAGATTTGAAATATTACCGGTAATAGCTCAATATTCCCAAAACAGTCTGTAGTTCAGATGTAAATACTACGCCGATATGAAACATGACTCTTGTCATTTGAATCAATGTGATTAATAGGATAGATTTGTATTTGAAAATAAAAACTTGAGGGTGGCACAATTTTAACGATATTTTGTATATAATTTTTTTCACATAGAGCATGCTGCAAATTTTTTTAGTTCGAATACAAAAGCTTTTCAATCTGTAACCTACAGAATAATCCACGTTATACATCCAAAGAAATTATTTTTTACTTTCTAGCGCATTTGAATAAAAGTTTGTCATTAAAAAGTCTTTTTACGATTTTGTTTTATGCTTTTAGTCTTCTCGTCAATCTATGCATTTCTGATACAGCTTCATTATTATGAGGTAACTTTTCCGTGAGTTCTGAGCTATAATGAGTAACTGATTTGCCATCGTGGAGCCACGATATTGAATTTTGATAATCTCCGGCTAAATTCGTAACCTCAACCCACAATTGGACAATAATCACAAATCTGGTCCTCCATTTTGGAGCCGCCATGTTGAATGTATGAATTTTGATATAGAGTTTAATATTTCACGTATTCAAACATCTGACTATAATTTAGGGTTCAAATGGAAATTCAATGAAGGTTTTTTTTTCAAATAGATTAACCTAAATATTTTTCAATATTTGGATTCTTGAAAACTTGGAACATGTATCATACTTCATACTCTATCTTAAGCTATGATGGTTCCAAGACATGTCAAATGAGTCGCCCATTTTATCAGTTTGAAATAAAATAAACTATTATACCAGAAATCCTAAATATATTGCATTGTGATTTTGGTGGCCTTGTATGTTCCAGTACTAAAAACATTCCTTCAGATTCTAATGCTGTAAAATTTGATATTCAGACGCTGATTTTGAAAATAGCCTAAGTCCCATATGCAGAGAAGTTCAACGTTATAAATGATTCTCATGCAGCCAATAATTCTCATCATCATATTAATCAAAATCCCAACATTGAAAATGTTATCATCATAACTCTGAAAATCGGAACTTTAGACCCAGAACACTCTGGAAGATTTTGTATATGGGGTTTAATAGTTGGCTTCCACTTGAAATAAATATTTGACGTTAGCAACATCTGACTGTCAGATTTAACACCACCTCTTGTAGAATCGGGAGGAATGTTATTGTTCTAATCATACCTACATACGTATAATACTCCAGAAATGACATTGAAAATAATATCGGATTTCTCGCACACACTTTCACTTTTTGTTAGAAATGATAAAATGTACGACTCAAAAATCGTCAAAGATAAGTCAAGGATATGATAAATGTTTAACATACTTTTTCTTAGAATCCAAATTTAAGAAACATTTAGGGAGCTCCTTTCGTAATGACGAAGTTCGTTAGGTTTCTGATTGAACCGGAAATGACAGTCAGATGTTTAAATACCTGAAATGTTCATCCAATGTACCCATACAAATCACTCAAATTTCAAACCGACCGCCCATTTAATAACAGAATAGCGGGCTGGCTAGTAATTTCGTTGGCAAACTATACATAAATAGAAAACATGTTTAATTGGAATATGTACTGTTTATTTTTTGTACGAACATTTGTATAAGTTTGATAAAATATTTTTTTATGTCTATTCCATCTAAAACGCACAATAGAAAGAGATGTAATGATGATACTGATCTGAAAACTTGTACTCAGTCATGATGGATTCGTCAGTACTTCATTATCTCGTTAGATTTCTTATTCTTTTGATGTGATCTTCATTGGCGTTACACCTAAGTCTAGCAATTCAAGTGATTTCAAGGCTTTTTTTAAAATTTCGTATTCACACTTTTCTTTTTGTAATTCTGTTTCAAATTTTTTCTTCAAAATTCAGAGCCTAACTTTTCACGGGTTTCGAATTATTCAAGAGTATGAAAAAAAACCTTCATCAAACTCAGACGGCTCAATGGAGCATATGATTTCAATCGCCCTATTTTGAGCTCTAGTTCACTCTGTAGGAATAATTGTATGTGGTCTGAGCCACCCTGTATACAGACATCACACCAGTAGAACCATTAGCACATGTTTAAGTTTTGCATTCATCAGACTCCCTGTATATTGGAACATAGCTTTCATTTTTGCGCTGCACTGTTAAGAACCGGTGGTGTAATAATGAACAGAACAAACCGCTATGGTGTTGGGAAAAAACTCTAGTGTATACATAGCTTTTATTGCTGTCTGTAACTTTTATTTAAGACATTTTTTGCCTTATATAAAATAAGGATGCAGTTATCGTCCATACAGTTATCATTGATACACCCTGTATATGCCAGAGATAGTTTCTACGTCTCCGAAATTTTTGTGAAATTCAATATTCTAGGTCAACTACTAACAATCCACCTAGTAATCTGATTGCATTTAGGTTTTGGGAATTTTCACAAAAAAATCTTGACTTCTGCTATAGTGAAGTAGAAAAATATACACATTCCAAAGTTAACCTGAAAATTGAGTAGTAATGTTACTTCATCTCGTGGTTTACATTGGATAATTCAATTCATTTTCCCTTATTTACGGAAATTCGGAATTCTTTAGATTGTTTTATCGCCAGCATTCTTCATTTTTATCGCCAGTAGTGTTTTATTTTGCCTCAAAATCAAATTTAAGTGAATTGTAGAACGAAAATATAATTTTTCTATTAATAACGGTAGATATTCTGCAATAACTAGCATTCTCCGCACTGTCAACAATGGTATCAATAAATTAAAACAAATGTAAATCATCACATTCAATGTTAAAAGCTTTCTATAACCAAAAGTGAGATCTGCAACACTGCCAGGATGCCACTATGCAAGAAAAATACATATACACACGCCAAACTATACCGTTCTTCGATATGTATACTGACGGATGACACTTTGTGCATCAGATGTATAATAAATATATAAGTGTGCTACTATAACGCCGCGTACGGAGAACCTGTGAACCTTGGTGTATAGGTTTATATAAAAAACGACCAAAGTGACGTCCTGCTGATTTCTTCAGCAATAGATTCCCAAGAATTCACTGAACCGTTTGCGATATTTTGGAGCTCGATGCACTGTGACGTCCATATATCGGATGTCATAGTGCCGCGGACGCAACAGCTACCGCGATTTTAGCATGGGCGGATGCCACTTCACGCCGTGAATATATATATATATATATATATATATATATATATATATTGAAAATAAACACACATCGTTCATTGAATTGTTTTTGATGTTACCTTGCTAAGTTGTTTTTATACTTTCCGCGTACAATTATAAACATGTTATTATTAATATTATATTTACAAAGATTCGTGGTTCAATTATTATTACTAACTTTTCCTATACTTATTAGTGACCTTATACTGGCTGCCGATAACAATTCCTACAACTATTAGTAACTTAATGGTTGACTGGCCGCCACATCCTCCCCTCTTGGAGGAGAAAAATTATCTCATATAGCTGTTCGATATTAAAGATACCGTCTTGTTATTAATCACTTGATAGTTCTCATATTGTTTGTTTGTTTACAATAACTTTCTTGTCCGTTCTTTAAACACTGCATTGTTTATTTACACTGTCTCTACATTATGTTCACAAATATTATGGTTATTATACAAATACAGTCGGTTTTTATGAACAATCTGCTTCTTAATATTTTGAGAGACAATCTCACAGTTTACACCTATTATTTTTGTTACTTAAATGGGCCTAAATAATAGGTATCAAACTTAGTTCTTTTTCGCTGTTATTTACCCTAATTAACTTATTTTTTATTAAAAACTGCCTAGCTCTCTCATGCGCGTATTGTAATCTGTATTTCAATTCTTTATCATACCTTTCAAAATTATAACATGGTTCAATTTCTGGATTTAAACATTCAGGTATGTTAGGTTTTCTACCGTACAGTAATTCAAATGGGGTGTATCCGTGATACATGTTAGGTGTTGTGTTATGGCAATATGCAAACATTTTCACAAATTTACACCAATCTCTAGCGTCATTGATAAAGATTCTTACGTATTCGTTGAATGTTCTATGAAGTTTTTCACAACTGCCTGACGACTCGTGATGATATGCTGTTGAAAAATTGTGTTTTATTCCGCTCAGTTTTTCATTATTTCGTTTTTATAAGCCGGAGAAACAATGGGAAGAGATCGTGGCAGTCAAAAAATAAACGAGTCAGCAGAGATTTATATAGGAAATATTGAGAAGAAAAAAAGAGATGGTTGGATGCAGTATTCAAAAAACCTTAGATAACAGAAACAAAGCTAAAAACAGATATGGGCAGAAACAGAGCACAAGTAACAATAAAAAAATATAGTGAATCCAGAAAGGCAGCGATGGCAATTTGTAGGCGGAAAAAAAGAACACTTAGAAAACCAGATCAAAGAAGCAATTATACCACTAAAGAGACAAGAACCATTTACCAACACTTGAAAAAACTGAAACAACCAGTGAGTGAAACAGGCTACTGTAGAGATGAAATGGTTTACTCCATGAAGATTTACCCGACAAATTGAGAAGACAGTCGCAATACTTTGAAAAATTCATAAATAAGAAAAGTGAACACGAACAGCCAAATGAAAAAGTAGTAACATATGACGTAGGAAATAATGAAGAAGTAATTGCATGAAGAATTCATGACGATATCAAAAGAACTAAGAAATAACGAAAGTCCCGGTGAAAATGGCATCCCGGCAAACATTTGGAAAGAAGGGCGGAAAGAAGTACAAGAGAGACCATTACCAAGCCAATGGAATAATATACTAATATGCCCAATACTCAAGAAATGTGACAAATAGCTTTTGCCATAATAACAGGTAGATAGCTTTACCAGATGAATCATATAAAATCCTAGCCACAGACTAGCAGGGAGGATTTAAATCCGGCAGATCAGCAGTAGACCAGATCTTTACAATAAAAAGCATTCAAAATAATAGCAATGAATAAAATATCTTCATATATTTTGAACAGAACTACGACACCATTATAAGAGACAATCTATACAAGGCTCCTACAAAACTAGGAATCCCGATAAAACTAATTAAACTTATAAAAATGACATTTTTGAAACAAAAAATTGAATTTTATTGGAAGAATGCACTTATAGTGAAGTTCTAATAGAGAGAGATCTAAAGCAATTAGACCCATTATCCACTGATCTAATCAAATAATGGAACAAATAATAAGAAAAAGTAGAATCCATAGAAGCGGGTTGATTTACCACCACCAATAACAAAGCATTGCGAACGCTGACGATGTCGTGCTCCTGACAAGATCAAAAACGCAGGTAAAAGCAGTCGTTGGAAGATTTCAAGGGGAGGCAAAAATATTTGGGCTATACATATTCAATGCCAAAACCAAATTATATGGAAATGCGGACAGATGAAATCAAAGGACATTTAATTATATAGACACAAAATAGAGAATACAATTTTGAAAAGGTTAAAGAGTTCGAGTATCCCGGAGTAACCATTACAAGTAAAATTCAAAATGAAAACGAAATAGAAAAAAGAATGCTAAAAGGGAGCGAAGTAATAGGATCGCTAACTGAAATCTTAATGGCTGTCTCAAGAAAGTTAAAATATAGAATCTACGATACAACCACACGTCTAATAACACTGTACGCATGATTGTGTAACATAAGTTATGAAACAGCAGAACGAGAGAAAGCTGGAAGTTTGGGAAATAAACTGCTTAGAAATATATTTCGAGGAGCTCGAACAGCCGAAGGAGAATGGAGAAGACGTGCAAATAATGAGCTGCTATGGAAGACCTAAAATAACTAGAACAGTCCAAGCACAAACAACTAGTGAACTAGTTGGCTGGGGCACCTGAGAATCTAGCAAGTTTCTGACAGAGCACTGATAACCCAGAATTTTTTTCATTAACGACAGAATGGTTCCCATTTATTTGTACTCTCAAGGTTGATTAGAAACCTCATGTGATAGAACATATTATTTTAATTTAGCAGGTATAAAGTATGCAGAATCAGATGTCACGTAGAAATAAATTTTCAAAATATCCAAAGTTTTTCGCCTGTGCTGTTCTCAAACTCACTTTATATTGAAATAGAACCTTAATGCCCCATTTCACCAACTAATTCCTAAAGTTAGGTAATACCTAAAGCGATAATTCCTAAATAAAATTTGCGTTTAACCATGCGCTAAGTGATACTTAAGAGATGTAGGAAATACCTAACATTAGGCCAGCTGCCTATAATCTTTAGATAATACTTAACCTTGAAAGTTCATTCATTTGTAGTAGTGGTGTTGAGAGGTTATATAGTATCTTGAGTTTTATTTGTATTTTGCCTATTTATTTTTATTAGAGAAAATATTGCCAACTATCCATATTGTAAAGCGGCTAGAAAGGCTAGATTCTTCAGAAACTGAAAATTAAGAGGCACGAGCACAGCTTAGGTTATGTCAATTGTACAGTCTAATTCAATTCAGTCTGCACGTCAATTACAAAGTAATAGCATCTGTATATATAACATTAAGCAAATAAGATTTTCAAATAAGTATTTCTTAACTAGACACTTCTTAGTTTGGTGCAATTCGATTTTGGTTAAGTATCGGATTTACGTAATTCCTAGCTTATCAAATACTTAGGTGAGTAATGCCTAAAAACATATTGGTGAAATCGGGCATTAGTCTCTCATTATATTATTAAGTTACCTAATTTGAGCTACTTAATTTTAGGTCACATAATATTGAAAGTTATATGGGTATCTTCACATCAAATGCTAATATTGCAACATAATTCGTAAGAAAAAGTTGTGCAAAAAACGGTGAGAATGTCTAAAATAACCATGAAACCAATTATAGGTAGTATTGGAAGTAAGAGAAAATCTATTAAGAAATGCAACATGGAGATTTTTTTAAATAGGAATAAAGCAAAAATATCGTATTGCAAGAAATCGGATTTAGTGACCTTCATAATTGTCAGGGTATAATTTATTTGCAAATATTTATGAGAAGAAAGTGTAACAATTGTTAAAACAGTAACCAATTTGTTTTAAACTACATGGTTGATACACTTCTTGTAACAAACACAGTACTACACACAACGTCAAAAGTTTTGGTCCCCCGTCAGTCGTATTAGAGACGTAGTTTTTTAAAAAAACAAAAAAAAATCAATAAAACTATTTTGTTTACAGAATATGTTACTAATGAAAAAAATATTTTCTACAAACTAGGAGACTTTGAAAATTAAGAACCAACCAATTAATTAATTCAAAAAAAAATAATAAAACATGTTGATCTCTGACTAATAGTCGGTATGACCTCCTCCACGTTCCAATAATATGTTGACACGCCTATGCATTACCCTGTTTTTCAGCTTCTTTTCAGGGATATACAAGTCGAAATAGCTATGGAATCATATTTATGAATACGGGGCAGAGTAAGTTACCGAATGAAAACAAGTGGATTATGCGTTAGCAAGGTGCCATGTACCTTTCACAAGATCGACATGATTTCACCGTGGCGGCCAGAACATCGGCCTATTGTATATATTTTTAATATAAGTGTCTCGAATGTAATTGTAAATAACTAATGTTAAACTATTGTAAATAAAGACCTTTTTAAACAAACGCCTATGCATTGGGATAATGGAGTGATTTATAGTTTCTTGTCGAATATTGTTCCGTTCCTCTAACGCCGCTGCAACTAACTCATGTGCAGTCTGAGGAGGGTTGACACAATTGTGAATGGTAATGAAATCTCATATGTTTTCTATTGGTTTCATATCAGGAGAGTTGGCTGGCCAATTCAATCTACTGATATTTCCTGCTTCCAGTGCGTCCTGAACCCCTCTTGCGCGATGTGGTCGGGCATTTTCGTCCAAAAAAAAAAAAAATTCACCTCAATCGTTATGTATAGGATAGATAATGGGTGTAGTAACTTGTTCTATGTAAATTTGACATATATTTATAGTTGTTCGTGTTGATTACCTAATCCTGTATAACTCTCATAAATCCCTTGGCTTCTGCGAACAATGTTTTGTCAGGAAGTTATTGTGACATACTTATATACACCCTTTTCGATTAGTATTTTTCTATGCTTAAGAACATGTAAAAGTTGGGTGATTATTCTGGAAAATAAGGTGTATGCTAACGAAAACTAAAAATTATTCAAGAGAACTCAACAACAACGAAGTTTTGATTGTCATAAACAATGAATTTTTGATGCACACATACTTTATTATAGCCAAAAACATCGTTTATTAATTTTTTTTTGGGAAACCAATTGAGGTATACTTTGATGTTATTGAAAAGTCCAGTTTAGTATTCGAGGAAAAGAGCAATATATTATATTCTACGCCACTTTAATGAAAGACATTTTCCTAAATACTTCTACTACCTAGTTCAACGTGAAATTCAGTACTTTTCTTACTTACAAGATTAACTAAGAAGTTGCACAACTCTTCATTCTAAAACTCTATTCGATTTCATTACTTTCCCTGCATTAACGATTCCTGTTGCGTATCCAGCCAAACTGAGTAGAGAAATAAGTAAAGACATGTATCATGGCATTTAGTTCGGTAGAAAAGCTTTTTTGCGTATGGGATAGTTTTTGTTATCCAGCAGACTTCTTCGTAGATGGTATATTCAAAATTTGTAGTGAACTACAGAACACAGACAGTGCCGTACCTGGTTGAAATATTTTTCATGAAGTTCTAGGTGCATGATTATCTCTAATGAGCACTATGATAAATAATAATAATAATAATTCCTTCTTTGTTAAAACTAATTATGTGAGGCTCAATCGATCCCACTACCATTACCATTGCTTAAAATGCTTTTCTACAAAAATCTCTATTCTAACAATAATATGTTATCTTCGCTTAAAATAATATTCAATGAAGTTTTTGTATTCTAAAAAAAATTCATTGTTTTAAATAATTTGTGTTATTTATCTTCTTCATGAATGTATCTTAGTTTTCATTAAAGCACCTTGATTTTCAAACATTGTATCTTTATCAAATTTTGCATCAAGAAGCAACTTTTTCGATTAATGATATTATCTTTTACTTCAAACAATGGACAGAGAAGAATTTGGGTGGGAAAATGAAGTTTTATGTCTTCAATTATTATTAAAATAAGTATAGAATAATATTACAGCTGCGTAAATAGGAAACGATCAAAATTGTTCACCAAAGGCCCAATATGTTAATTATTTACCCATTAACATGTGTATCTGGTACACACACTCCTTGTGTCATAAACACTGTACAGAATGAAATAATGGTTTGACAAAACTGTCTATATGACCATCAAGAAACGAGACACGAGATGGAATATATAATGTCATATGTCCAGAAACCACTTATCGAATCATTTTATTTCTATCCAATCCTGCTTTTCGCTCTCGTTCTACCGAAATTAAGAACAAAATTATTTTTACTTGATTAGCACGCTATGCTATAAATTTAATTTGAACCAATTTGAGAAACAACATAATAAAAAGCGTAGCCTGCAACGATAATGATATCACTATTGAACTATTTCTATTTCTGGCTGTAAATCTATTCATGTTATTTTTATAATTGATCTGTTTCTAAATAATTTCACTATATAATACGAAAATCATAAAAAATTCAAAAAAATTTGATAATATGTTTTTTCGATCAATTGTCAAATTTTTTAGAAATTTTTATGATTCTCTTGTTATATAGTGAAATTATGTGGGAACAATTAGTTTCATTCATAACAATTAATTTTACGTGCACTTCCAATTTTCTTAAATTCGTTCTGGTTTAATTTAATTAAAAAAAATGCATAATTATGTTAAAAACTTCGTACGTCACTTTCGAAAAATAATAAAAGGGGCAGATCCTAGCAATGGCGGTTAACCCACTGGATATTTGAAAGTTGAACAAAGTGGTTCGATCCCGCGCTGTGACGAGTTTCTTCTTTTTGTTTTTACTTCTTTTTTCATTAGTTTTGTCCAAAAACAAATTTTAAGTACTTAGAAATATTTAAAATAAGACAAATTTATTTGGGTTATAAAATTATTTATGTAATTAAATGCTAAAATTGTTTTCCGTTTAATACTAAACAGTGTCCCAAACGATCATAAAAGTTCCGTCGCACATTATTAATAACAGTTCTAGAAATTTTTCGACACTCATTAATAATAGTATTTCAAATTCATCTTCTGTCTCCGGTTCTTATTTTGCTACATTATTTTTTAGGAAATTCCATAAAAAAAATTAGGGGGTGCTAAATCTGGAGACCTCTCCGGTCAATTCATTATACCCCCTCGACTTATCCACGTATCTTGAAATAGACTATCAAGGTATTCCCGTACTTCTCTACTGGAGTGAGCCGGACAACCATCATGTTGATAACATAGTGAAACATTTGCGGCATTTGCAATTTGGGGTCCTATTTCATTTTGGAGATGATTCAAATATTCTTGGCCATTGAAGTTGGTACTTGGTACCTGGAAAAAGAACCAATTCTTTTATTACAAAATATGCCGCCCCATACTTTTACTTTTTTGTTAAATTGGATTTGGGACACATTTATTTTATGGGGGTTTACTGTATCCCGATATCAATTATTCTGCTTATAAGACTTTTTTTATACCAAAACTACATTCATCCGTAAAGCAGATGTATCTCAAAAATTGATATTTTAGTTGGCTTTATCAACCATTAGTAGACACACAAAATTGTCTCTTATAATAATCTTCCTCGAAAAGTTCGTGGACATCTTGAATTTTGTAAGATTTGAAACTGTTTTTTAAGAACACTGTACAACTTGGAAATACTGATGGATAATTCCTGAGCTACATGTCTAATGGTGGTCCTTGGGTTTTCAATAAAAGCAAGCAAAATAGACAGGTCAACCTCTATCATTGTGGCTTTCTTTCTTCCTCGGTATTCAGGTTTCAGGCACAGTGTAGTTTCGTTTTTTTTGATAATTTGGTGTACCTTTTGATGAGGCATAACGGTTTGACCATTAGACATATTAAACACAAATTGTTTAATATCGCGACTACTGTGGCCGCCATAATACATTCGTACAATGTGTACAGTTTCTTCACGAGTAAGCATTTTTATTAATAATGACCCGAAAAATGAATAAATAATGAAAAACTGAAACCTATCACATTAAAAACAATCAAAAAGTAAATATTAACTTAAAGCAACACAAGAGCAATTAACAAGAAAATTAACGAACAGAACAAGAAATTACTTAAAACTACACTAAAATTACCTACTATTCTCATCAATCCAAAAAATACCTTTTCTCTCCAAAATTACAAATTGTCAAGAAAGAAAATGAGATTAAAAATCTACTAGATTTACTTTAATTGAAAGTAACACTTGATTGTTTGTACATTTGATCAAATAAATAAATTTAGAAAACCAATAAAGTTGTTTTATTTTAAATTTTGATTAAAATTTAATTCCTTTTTAGAAAATATTGATAAATGCAATAAAGTTTAAAAAAAATCAAATCATCTAGACTTGAACCAAAGTGTTTGCACAACACAAAATTCGAAGAAAAGTGCCTTAATATATACACTACCGATGCGCTTTGTGTACTTCCCATACGTTTGTGTTTAAATACAAGAATACCGTTTTAGAATCAATATTCGTTTGTTGCTTAAATTAAAATCTATTTTGAAAAATTTAATATGTTTTTGCCTAATTTTTTACGATCTTTTCAAATTTGCTAATAGTTTTTTTTAATTCAATTTGGTAAGAAAAATTGATTGTCATTCTAAACTTAACACGTGTTTGCCTATGTCACATTTTACAAATAACACAGTATATTATCATGTATTTATAATTTCTGTAGTATAGATTTATATAAGTACTGTATGATTTTAATTTGCCCTACGTTGGTAGCGACAATTGTCATCAAATTAACTTTTTCTTTTAATACTTTACTATATTATTAATGTATCTCAGGGTGCGTAGGAGCGGCACGAAACACTCGTTAGTTATAATAACGATAAGGTATGAGACTACTTGAAAGAAGAGTCGAAACATAACAATTTTAATTCATTAAAAAAATATCCTTGACTCATTATTAATAATTAGAAAATTAACACCACATATTATACATAATCAAATAATCAAACACAAGAAATAGTAAACGACAACAACCTCGACATTATCCGACTAATGCGCAAGCATTTGGTCCAAAAAGAAATGTTTTCAGACCACACCAAATACCTGTACATAGTCTACCTAGACCGGAGCCTATGTCGACTACATCGAGAAATTTTACGGATTCTCCAAGGAGAAATAATAATTTTATAAATAGAAATGATAATAATAATAATAATAATAATACTGGTAATGATAATAACGATAATAATAGATTCAGAAATACTAATAATAATTACTTCCAAAATAATAACCAAAAATCAAATTTCATATCAGAAGAATTATACAACAATGATTATAATAAAACGGAAGAAATAGAGGAAATTAAAGAAACAGTTAATCCGTTACAGTATTTTGAAACTTTCGTTTATACAGGAGAAAATGACAATCAAGAACAAAATCAAAATTTTCGGATGACTCCTCAGAAAATGAATCCGAGGTAGCAGAAATTAAAATTATTTCAAATGAACCGTTAGAATACATTAAAATGGAAAACCCAAAATTAAAATATTTTCCAGATAACAAAATACATTTAACTAATGCTAAATTTGCGTCTAAAACTTTATCAAGTATAAAACCAAATTGTATTAAGAAAAATGAAATAGATTTTATACCTGATTTGTCAAATTTATTTAATATAGATAATGTTATGAAAAATAACGAAATTGAAAATAATGAAGTAGATTTAGTACCTGATTTGTCAAATTTATTCAATATTGAGAATAGTGTAGAAAATAATTTAATTGAAAATAATGAAAATGATATTAATAACATGTAAATATCTCATATTCAATCAACAAATAAAAGTATTGTATTGAATTTTATATTTTATATAAATTTAAAAGAAATAAGTAAGTAAATAGAAACAGTTAAACAATATTTCTACAAATTAAGAAGTAGTCTAGTAGAAGCTAATGCAACCAACCCTATTTCATACCATAATTTGGCTGAGCAAATGATGTAAAGAACAAGAAGTTTAATCAATACATTGGATAGAAAATCAGAAAATATTTACCCTAACACTAGAGCAAAAAGAGGATTAGTAAATGCAGTTGGAAAAGTTGGTAAATGGCTTCTTGGTACTCTTGATTCAGATGATGAAGAGAGATATGATAACGCGATAAATATATTACAGCAAAACCAAAAACAAATAATTCATGAAGTTAATATGCAAATATACTTAAATAAGAAATTAATCGATCATTATAATAAATCATTAACTACCTTGTGGCATAATCAACAGAAATTACAAGATAATTTGGAAAAACTACATATATCAATAGAAAGTAAAATAATAACTTTAAATTATTTCATCATCTTTTATAGTACGATTTCACAGATTAACTTGGATTGTCAAAGTCTAATAACGTTAATTGACAATATTGAAAATTCCATTACATTTTCCAAATTAAATTCTATTCATAGTTCAGTGATTTCAAATCAAGAAATTGTAGAAATAATAAAGTATTTACATACAATATATGAAGAAGAACAAATTCCGAAATTTAATAATATTTTAACATACTATCTATTTTTGGGTTCTCAAGTATCTTTTTCAAAGTCTAAAATAATTTTTGCTGTCCATGTACCCATCCTGAAATCCAAAACTGCAGAATTTTATCACTTATACCCCATCATTCAAAACCAAAAAATATTTTTCCCTTTACAACCTTACTTGGCAAAAACTCCGGAAGAAATAATTTCAATAAAAGAAGAGTGTCCGATGTTAGAAGAAAAATACTACTGTCAACAAGAAATGAAGTCAAGAGACAATTGTACTATGGAAATATTAAACGGCCATTCTCCTACGAACTACTATACGAACGACGCTCACCTTCAAGAAACTATAATAGAACAAGTCACAAATAATGAAGTTTTAATTATTCCAAATTCAGCGATAAAAATATCAACAAGATGTACTTCTGATCAATATTTGGAAATTAATTATCCATCAATCATCCGAATCCCAGAAGACTGCAAGATTCAAGTTGGAGAAGAGATATTTTCAACTAACATTCAAATTAGAAAAGGAAAATCAATCATATTGCCGAAATTAGATTCAAAGTTTTTAGAAATCCAACCATATAATTCACCAAACTTAACTAAAATAGATTTTGAAGGATTATATGAAATCAATAAAATTGCTAAAAATATAAAACCAATTCAAGAAATAATAATTCCAAAGCAACATACAATAATTTCAATCATTTGCATAAGTAAAATAATATTTTGGTTCATGCGAAAATTCCGAAGAAACAAAAGAAGAAACAAAAAAGAAGATATCAAGAAAGAAGAGATCAAGACAGAAGATATCGAATTGGAAGAAACAAATTCAAAATCGAAAAACAACTACATTATTTTTCGATCTTAGGGATGGAGGAGTTATAGAACTAGAAATTTTTATAAATAAATAATAATATTATATTACTGTAAATAAGATAGGAAATGCAGAGTTAGCTTTGTTTTAGTATATACAGTGCTATTCAAAAGTCCCCTCCCCCCCTCGTATCTTTTGAACGGCTACACTTACATTAATAAAATTTGGACGGTGAAAATAAAGTGTTGTAAACTTCTCTACGAATGGTAACAGGTGACGTAATAATAATAGATGACGTCACAGTGCCACTCTGGCTAATAATTGAGCTGCTCAGGGAAATAGTGGCCCAACCCACAAAATATACAAAGTTGGGTTACTACTGTCATCTATTGGCGAAGGACGTAAACTTTCAAAAGTATAGTGGCCTAACCTTATTACTGACATTATACGGTAGAGGGAAAATAATCAGTAGTTATTCCTCTCACATAATTACAATATTTTTATATGGAAGAGTCGCCCAATATCGTTTGAGCCACTGTAGTTTCTCACAATTAGTCAATATAAGTGGCCTATAATCACTTAGGCGACAATACTTGTAAAAATACAAGATATATAACAAGCTTTGTGGGTCGTTCGGTAAGATTTGTGGTTATGTTTATATTCTATTTTGCTGCAGTTGTATCCTTGTGACTATTTTTATTGTGCAGTTACTTTGTTGTGTTGTGTCATCTAAAAAAGAGGGAGGTTTGTATTTTTTATCTTATAGACAACATAATCTAAATACTATCGTATCTATTATAATACTATCATCATTATGATTTATTTTAGTCCTGTGTTGTTTTCTTAGGTTAGGTGATAATATTAACGAGCAATAATTAATTATTTTAAAACAAATTCTGGTATGACTATTGTGTTGACATTCTTCTTAGGGTAAAACTTGGACGTTGTGTTTATAAGATGATAGTGATTTACTCTAGTCTGGTAACACAACACTACTTTTGGGAAAAATTTCTTATATTGTCTGCTACGTTGCGGATATTTAACCGGATCCAAAACACAAAAATTAATTTAATTATTTTGGGAGTACGATGTAAAGCCAGTAATAAAATATTGAATCTTGTGTTATACAGAGTGGCCTATTGAAAATGATACGGAGCGTCAACTGGTCATTGTTTTTATAGTAACTGGACTTATTGTTGTTTCAGAAACGAAATGTCAGATTCCAGCGTAGGAGAACCCTCCGAGCTTGAGGATTCGGGATCTGAATACATTCCGTCAGATGAAGAACGTGGGCTTTTTTCGCCTGATAATTTGCATGAACATGCAACAGCGATTGACTACCCTACTGTGATCCCTGGCCCTAGTCAACTTCAAGATGTTTTGTCTCTCAAAGAAATAAGAAAGCTGAGTAGAAAACGACTACGACATCATTCCGAATGGAAAATAGAGACGGTAAAAAGAGCCAGAGCTGCAGGTCAAGAGTATTTAAATGTACGAGGTCAGGTTGTTCCAGCAAAGAAGTTTTATGATGGTGATTGCACATGCCCTAAAAAGTGTCATAGTTTATTCACACTAGAAGAAAGGAAGCTTATTTTTGATAACTTCTATGAACTGAAAAATTTCAATTTACAG
The DNA here is from genome assembly GCA_963921935.1 of Galeruca laticollis. Lineage (NCBI taxonomy): Eukaryota > Metazoa > Arthropoda > Insecta > Coleoptera > Chrysomelidae > Galeruca > Galeruca laticollis. The sequence continues at coordinate 1,462,874 of OY998180.1, read as the reverse complement.
ACAGCTTTTATTTTTGGTAAAATAAAAGTTGAACCCAAATTTTTAGTGTCCGGTCACTCATACTTACCGTGCGATAGAGATTTTGGGTTGATTGAAAGAGAAAAACGATATCATGAAAATATTTACATACCTGATGATTGGGTGAAAGTCATAGCATCTGCGAAGAAGAAACATCCTAAATTTCAGGTAATTAAGATGACCGAAAATGATTTTATATGCACGAAAAAGTTAGAACAGTTAATAACGAACAGAAAACTAGACGATAACGAAATAAAAAATGAAAGAAGGCAAGTAGAATGGTTAAAATTTCAATGGATACGGTTGTGTAAATCTCACCCTTATAAAATATTTTATAAATATACGAACGTGGACGATGACCTCATAGCACCATTTATGTCTGTAAATGTTGAAAAAAGAAAAACTAGAACAGATTTACAGAACATTGAACTGGACTTGCTATATCCTGAAGGACGAAAAATAGAAAAAAATAAAATGAAATATTTACGGTCTCTGTTTCCATACATGGAAATCCATCATCCATTTTATAATCATTTAAATACCAGTGAGGATGCCGTAGATAATGATCTTGACAATGATTTAGATGAGGAAGTGTCAGAAACCTAAGTGGATGTGTGTACGGTTACGAGCCCAAGCCACAGTTGAGAGAGATTTTTAATTTTTTGTTATATATAATAGTGGCCCAAACCACATAATTTTTCTTTAGTTTTCAGAATTTAAAAAAATACTTTTATTAAAACATTAGCTTTTACTTTATTTATTTGGGCTACATTAAATGTTTATTGAAAATGTTACGTACAGTTGAAATACAAATTCTCATTCCTTTTTTACGTTTATTTCCATATCACCTTCAAGAGGCTTAGGCCGTTATTCCACTGAGCAGCTCAATTTTAATTAGGACCTTATGGCAAGTGATATCTCGTTTGAAAGGCATTGACATTGGCTACATAGCCATATTAATTTTGTTTGGGTTTAAATTAATTTTGACGGATAAATTAAATAAATACCAAAATTATTGAAATTATTTTTTTAATTAATCAAATATCAACAATGGATTCTTATAGCAAGTGTTCGAAATGTGCTCCGTCTACTTCCTGACAGTAATACATCGGCCGGCGAGGTCCTATAGAATGGCCACCTCGGTCACCAGATCTGACACCATTAGATTTTTTTCTATGGGGGTACTTGAAATCCAAGGTTTATACTACGGCACCAGATAGCATTGGCGTTTTGAAAGAAAGAATTACTGAAGAATGCAATGCTATTTCAGCTGACACATTCGAACGCGTACGACAAGAGTTTACTAATAGGATGTATTACTGTCAGGAAGTAGACGGAGCATATTTCGAACACTTGCTATAAGAATCCATTGTTGATATTTGATTAATTGAATTTAAAAAAATAATTTCTATAATTTTGGTATTTATTCAATTTATCCGTCAAAATTAATTTAAACCCAAACAAAATTAATATGGCTATGTAGCCAATGTCAATGCATGTCAAACGAGATATCACTTGCCATAAGGTCCTATTTAAAATTATTGGCCAGAGAGGCACTGTGACGTCATCTATTACTATTACGTCACCTGTTACCATTCGTAGAGAAGTTTACAACACTTTATTTTCACCCTCCAAATTTTATTAATGTAAGTGTAGCCGTTCAAAAGATACTAGGGGGGGGGGACTTTTGAATAGCACTGTATATTCATATTCATTATTATTCAAGTTGTTGTTTGGTTTAAATCGTTATAGTTATAGTTATTTAGTTGGTAAAAGTCGTTTAATAATAATTAGTCGGTTCATTAGCAAGTATTGTAATTTTAATTATATTGTGAAAATAAAGTTTTTAAAAATAGTTTTCGGTGTTAAAAATATAATATAATTTGCAAGATCTTTTTTTTGGGCATTAAAAATTCCCCTTCGTTAGCGTCAGCGAGAATAAAATAGTGAAAATCAAAAGTACTCCAAGTTATCCTATCTACATGTGTCAATATGAAGCTACTATTTCCAAACCTTGCATAATTTATCCCTTATATACATACTATCCTCCCATAACAACACAATCTTGAAGTCCATACTACAAAATCATAATAAAGATATAATTATTTATACGAATGATTCTAAAGATGAATACGGAACAGGTTCCGCGTTTTTGTCGCTAATAATAACATCTCCAAACAAAAACTTTTGCTCAGTATTCACTGCAGAAGCAACGGAAATTGAAAAGACACTCATTTGGTGCTTGGAGGGGTCAGCGCCAGGTGCAGTCCTAATTAGTGACTCCAAGTCTGTTCTAGAGGCTTTGAATAACTCACCCACAAAACAATATAAAAATGAAATAATTTTCAATATAAAAAAGTGCTTTTTCTTTTCTATACCAATAAAGTGAAAATATATTTTATTTGGACTTGGCACATTGTTCGGATTTAAAAGCTTACCTGAGTAATTTAATTGAGTATACATACATTAATATCACATCTACTAATTATGCAACCTCTTACTCATACAGCCTCCTCTTGGCAAACCCTGTAATATCTCAATACAATCTGTCAACATCAACATAAAATTAATTCTGGCAATTCGGCAAGCAACCCCCCTTTCACCTTCTATATCGTTCAGTCATAAATACGTCCCTAACCTCAAACCCATTTCCTCAAAAATCAAAGTGCAAGCACCTTCTCTTTAACATCAAACTGGGCTACGCCCAATTTTAACAAAATAGGCAAAATGCCATAAATCTATTTATTAAATAAATCCCAACCAACTCCACATTAAAAATAAGTTCTTAATTTGCGTGTTGTGAACAAAGTAATACATTTTATAATAAAATGAGTGACAAGTGAAGAAGTATATAATTTCATCTCCTACACCCAAAACACAACGTAAAAACTCTCAAACAGAACTAAGTGGCAAGAACCAGCACATATCTCTAAGAAAACAATCAATTAATTGAATATAAAAACACTAGTTCATGTTTATCGTCAAACTTCGAGCTGGATGTCAGTTTCCTGTCGTAATCCCAGCCACAATCACTTCCTGTTTGTGGCCTATCTTCAATCAACATTCTTCAAGTTCATTCGAGAAGCTGAATAAAGCTTTCATAATCCCCACGAGAATAAAATCAAGAAAATCAATAATTTCAAGGCCTCCCGAAAGATACAAATCAATCTACATCGATACAGCCAGTGCGAGTGCGCTGTGAGAACGACACACAATCACACCGACACCTAAAATGAAGGTATTTATAAAACCCTTTCAAGCCCTACAGTGTTAATAATAAAAAAACATTGTATAATTTAAATTTATTTTTCTTCCCATTCATGTATATATATATATATATATATATATATATATTCAAAACTCACGCATACAAAATGTACGCTAAAATTTGAATTTTGAATCGCTTGATATTTAATTGGAACTCTCTTATAACTGTTCCTTCAGGTAATATCATTGACATTTTACAAACATTAGTAAACAATATACACAGCACTTTTGTTTGTATAATTTATGTACGTATTTCTTATTTATGTTCCTGTTGTGAATAGAAACATACTCTTCATAAAATAATTCATTTATTGTGAAACAATTGAGAAATCTCCTACATTATATAAAATCAATTTCGGATTTTCTTTTCACAAAAGTTTGATGTCCACATTTTGTTGATGCTCATTACTATCACATTACTGTTTTATTTGCTTGGTACAACAATGTTACAGAGAATCCAACAAGAAATATGCCTTTGAATCTCAACCAGACATTTCAGACATCACGCTTCATATTATAAAATGCAAAACGCTTTTGATAATTCAAACTTGAAACCAAATCAGAAAATTCACAAACAAATTTCCATAACATACAGAGTGAGACATCCATTAACCTTTCATGTATACTATAGTTTTTATATGAAATGATACAAAACAAAACGCTTTTACCAACTTACTTAATGCTTTGATCATAAATAATTCCAAACTCACTTCCAAAATTGGAAAATTTCAATATTTAAGGTCATACTTACTACAGTTGATCCTCTGAACTTGATTTCACAATTATTAACAAAGGTAATTTTGATGCACGAGAAGATTTAAAAACTGAATATAATAACACAAGCAGATTCTTACTGCCCATTTTAATCGCTTAACCTCTTTTAATAATGTTACGAAATGCACGACACGGCAATTAAGAACATTCACATCAGAACGTAGAGCAATAATAAATTCAAATCTTACTAAAGAAAACTTAATTAATGCTTCAATTGTTCACACATTAAGTAACCAGTTTGGATCACTACACAATGAAATCTCTTGAAGAAAATGAAACCGATCAAAACCTGAGCATTAGCGATATGTTTTTTTGATTTTCTAGAAAATAAATGTAGTGTTTTGGAAAATGTTATCACTCAAGATCCTAAAAGTGATAACTCCTCTCATCTTCATCATAGTCATTCTTCTGGTGTGACCACACCACACAAATCAACACTCGCCCTCAAATCAACACTCAATCTCAAATCAAAACTTATACTAAAATCAACATTTACTCTCTGATGAATTCTTACCGGACGCACTAAACAATAGTGACTCTCTTAACGTCTTAACCAACCCTATTTCAGTGCAGCATAGCACCGCCCTATTACCACTTCAATTTTTTCTTGTCAAAAAAATAATTTTTTCATCCTCGGGAAGAGGACAGCAACTAATTTAGAAACTTAGAAAACTGAAAACACTTGGAAAACAAAAACTCAGACATCTCGACTTAGACACTTAGCAAACACTTAGACACTTAAAAACCTGGACATTCAAAAACTTAGACACTCAGACACTTGAATACTTGGAAGATACTTGGAAGATACTTGGAAGATACTTGGAAGATACTTGGAAGATACTTGGAAGATACTTGGAAGATACTTGGAAGATACTTGAAAGATACTTGGAAGATACTTGGAAGGTACTTGAAAGATACTTTTAAGATACTTGGAAGAAACTTGAAAGATACTTGTAAGATACTTTTAAGAAACATGAAAGATACTTGGAAGAAACTTGAAAGATACTTGGAAGAAACTTGAAAGATACTTGGAAGATACTTGGAAGATACTTGGAAGATACTTGGAAGATACTTGGAAGATACTTGCACTCCTAGTACTGTTAGTCTTACATTTACTCTTAACTGCATTAGAACTCACAGTTGAACTCGCACTCTTACTTGCGCTTGACGTCTTACGGACACTCTATCTCACACTCGCATATGCATCCTCACTCTCAATTGTACTCGTAATCTAACTACACTCGCACTCTTACTTATACACCCAATTATATTCCAACTCTCACTCTTACTCTACTCACACTCGTAGTCGCACTTACTCCCACTTGTACTCATACTTCTATTCGAATCCATACTCTAAACCACACTCACTCATACTCCCACCTGCACTCTTACTTGGAGACTCACTGCCACCCTCTTTCGTACTCTTACATGCATTTGCACTGTCAATTGTACTCGTACTCTCATTCACAATACTCGCACTCTTATTCTAACTTACACTATTCGCACTCGTACTCTCACTTGCTCTCTCAATCTTCCACTCATTACTTACTCAACCAACACCTACTCTCACTCCTTTTCACCATATAACTTACCCCTCCGCGTAGAAAGGGAGTAGCAATAGCTACACTGACGTTTTCACGTTCTCCAAAGGAAAACGTTCGCTCTCTAACCCCGCATTAATTATTCTGCTAACACGTACACACCGATAACACACCCACAGGAGCTCTTCATGCTCTCTCGTGGAGTTTTACACCCCTGCAAAATTTGGTCTCTCTTTTTTTCTATATACACACCCGAGGTTCCTGGGCCCTTAGTCCTTAAACAAACTGGTAGAACCCTTGTATTAACCTAGAGTCGACGCTTGGCGTGCCGTACGTCGCTAAGCCCCAATCGGACCGGGTAAGCCTCTGCCGGTGGCGTATTGCACCGGTATATAGATCAAATAGGCCCGAAAAAACTGCCTCTTTGCTACTTTTACTTCTCTCATTCTATCATCAAACAAAAACCAAAATAAAAAAACAAAATATTCAACACGCTATCACTCCATATAATCATCCAAACTCTGTCACACCCTAATTAAATTCAGAAAACACATCGAAATCCATCTCTTACTCATCTGGCACCTCAAACGATATCAAACCCTATTATTCTAACAACTAAAATACTCACTTGATCCATTTATTCTCTTAGTCTTACTTATTCTCTTAAAAATCAAAACAAGAGGAAATAAAAAATTCCTCTATTCTCTATGCTGGAGATCTCTCTCTCCAAATGGAAATAAAGGAAAATAACTCTAGCCTCCATACTAGAGTACACTCTCTCTCTCTCTATCTCTCTATATCTCTATCTCTCTCTCCCTCTCTCCCTCTCTCCCTGTCTCTCCCTCTCTTTCTGTCTCCCCCTCTCTCTCTCTCTCTCTAATTATACATACATTAATACTACAACTACTAATTATGCAACCCCCTACTCATACATCCTCGTCTTGGCAACCCTGTAACATCTTAAAACAATTTGTCAACATCAACAAAAAATTAATTCCAGAACTTTCGGCAAATTGCCGTAAATCTCTTTATAAAATATATCCCAACCAACTCTACATTACAAATAAGTTCTTGATTGGTGTGTTGTGAACAAAGTAATAAATTTTATAATAAAATGAGTGATAAGTGAAGAAGTGTACAATTGTATCTCCTACACCCAAAACACAACGTAAAAATTCTCTAACAGAACGCAGTGATAAGAACCAGCAGATATATCTAAGAAAACAATTAATTAATTAAATATAAAGATAGATAATGAAATTAAAAAAGTTTGCAAAATTGGTAATATCAATGTACCTTCAGTACCATTCCACGATGATACTAACGAATGCAAGAAACTCCTCCGGAATGAATGGAAAACGGACACAATCTAATAATCATTACTTTAAAATCCATCAATATTGACCTAATAATATATCACACTACTCTTTCCCTTGTGTTAGCAAAGTTTACACTTGCATTATATTAAGATTAAAATTGCACCATGGCCGATTCCCGGTTCATCTTCATAAAATTGGTGTGGTGAAAATCACAGTTATTGTGATAATGATGAGATCCCAGATATATTGTTAGCAAATTGTAAATTCGGCTAATTTTATTGCCAATCAGCCCATTATATTTGTAAAGTCAGAAAATAATTTAGCCAAAGAATGAATAAGCTTATTGAGGTAAACGGGGGTCACAAAGAACATTTTTTGTAAAAGGTTATTATTGTTTGCTTCTAATATTTTCGTGCTATTAAAATTTTAGGTTAGGTTAGGTTAGGTTAAAATTCTAGGTATTTTTATTTAAATTATATTTTCAAAACCACAATTCGTTTTTAATTGAAGCGTTCATTTAATAGTTGTGTTCTTTATTGTTAATATGCATTTAAGTTACATTTGCGTATTAAATGCAATCTACTGGCCTAAGACATTGACATATTTATTACACATAAAATTTTTTAAATAATATGCAGTTTCATGTTTAACTTAAATATCTCGAGAAATAGTGCCTTTATCGTTATGAGGAAGAAGTACGTTATTTTACGTAGAAAGTATTGGAGAATCGAAAAATTCGGCTGAAATTTCTATGCCGCCAGTGGCGCAGAATTTGGTAACGATTAACCAGTGACTTGCCCCTGTCGTACTGCTCTGGAAGTAGCCAGAAACGATTGTTTAGGGGAAAATAGGGTAGCATCGGATATGATAACAAAATATTGCAAAACATATGTTTATTAACAATTGTTCAACAAATTTATAGTCAAATGATTATTTTAGATATATTTTAGATGTCTAATAAAGAAACATACATCAACTTTATAAAATCAAGGAAAATTCTTTGAAAAAAGAAATTAAACATTTTAAAATCATGAAAATTGGCGGGTAATACCGGACTAGAGAAAAAAATAGTGGATACTGCCGTAAAAAATAAAATATTAACAGGTGTTACACTTGTAATACTTAAGACCTTTTTTTACGTCACAACAAGCCCGATGAGCCCAGTTTTTACACTCACAACACTGGATCCACTCTTCGTCGAAACATTCTTGACAAATGACACAATAAGTTTCCCCATTTTCCTGTTCTTGGGTTTCTCTAGTCTTCTCTTTATGCGCTTTTTTTTGTTCTGTTCTTGTGCAACTTTTTGCTCAATTAGATTAACATTTTCACTTAAATTTTTCTTTATCCCTGGAGTGGAGTGGAAGTAAGCACTTCACTTTTTTCAGCACGTTTTTTTCTTGAAACCATTCTACATTCAGCAGCATTGGGAATTGGTGAAATTTCTTTAAGAAGATCACTAATACTTTTTTCAAAATCGTATTTGGATCTAAACTATTTTTTGTGATGATTTTCCGCTGCCTATGGTGTGTATGGTGCTCAGAACATTGGGGGCTGGTTTTGGAAGTCGAAGGTTGGCAAGTTTCATTTAACGTGCACAGTTTTACGACTTTTTTTTGAGGACGTTTTATTATCAGATGTACCAGGAAGGTCTTGGTAGTTGAGCTTTGGTGGAGTATTTGGTAAAGCTGGCATTTTTGGAAATTCTAGAGAGTCTATCGACTCGCTTTCTGTCTCGCTCATTTACATCCACTATTGTTAAGAGATGTACTCTTAACAATAGTGGATGTAAATGCATGAATTTCCCTTGGTTCTGGAACGTCCAATCCTTGCGATACAATAAAATCTAAGTCCGTGAAAATCTGCGAATTCAGTGGATAAATGCCGCTACACTCAAAACCCTGCTTAGATAAGTCCATCCTGCAAATTTTCGTAAAGGCGTCGTTCACTAGGCCTGTGATTTCATAATCACTAATTCTCATTAACGGATTTTGCCTCATCCATCGAGACGCTGCTTCATTGTAGGCATCCTTGAATGGCTTCATTACACACACATTCAAAGGTTGCAGCTTATGGGTGCAATGAGGAGGTACGCTTAACATATGGTCATGGTTTTCCCGTGAAAAGTTGATGACTTGTAAATCTTTATGGCTGCAATGCCCATCGACAATTAGAAGAACTGGCTCCTCTTCAGATGGACGTGTGAATTTTACAAATTCCTGAATCCATTTAAAAAAATGTCATCATTCATCCAGCCAGAGTCCTGTGCATGGCATTCTCCGGAGCTCCAATTTTCAGTCGGTCAATAATTTTTTTTAATTAAAACCTTCAAGCTGTGTACACGTCTCAATATAATTGAATAGAAATTTTGTTGTATTTCGTGTAAATTTTAATAAAATTTTTAAAATCGTAGCAGAGCGCTTTCGACTGTCAAGCCATCATCGGTGCTTATTCGTCAGGTAATACTAGGATGAATCCACATAATTGTCCATACAGCGATAAACAGTTGAACATATTAAAATACAAATAATTAATTAAAATATGTTTATATAAAATCCATCCCTATTAGTGATTAATACAGATTAAAAAATTACAATTCCAACATGATGTGGTGAAGTCGGCCGGCTGACAAATCAACTCAAAATACGCATTCATAAATGGAAGAAAAAGACGATTATTAAGGAATTATACTGTAAAATGAATTTTATTTCCAAGTCATTCCATTTCACACAAAATATTTGTCTGATATAAAAAAAATAGCATACGCCTATGGCGGGCAGTTAAATTTGTTGTCTTTTTATGACAGTCTCACCTCACCATCTCTTTGACATACATAATTTTTCGAAAATGGGGAACATTCTTATAAATTATCTGGACAATTATTACTTCATTGTCTATCGCATGAAAAGTTCTCTTGTCAAGAATAAGACATCTATGGAAAGAATAAAATAAAATAACTTTAAAGGTTTATTAACGATCCAAAGTAGAGTATGAAGCAACATTTCAAATTCATCCTG